>OX371225.1:100692976-101425976 GCA_947310385.1 Nephrotoma appendiculata | reverse complement strand
ACACACACACACACACACACACACACACACACACACACACACACACACACACACACACACACACACACACACACACACACACACACACACACACCACACACACACACACACACACACACACACACACACACACACACACACACACACACACACACACACACACACACACACACACACACACACACACACACACACACACACACACACACACACACACACACACACACACACACACACACACACACACACACACACACACACACACACACACACACACACACACACACACACACACACACACACACACACACACACACACACACACACACACACACACACACACACACACACACACACACACACACACACACACACACACACACACACACACACACACACACACACACACACACACACACACACACACACACACACACACACACACACACACACACACACACACACACACACACACACACACACACACACACACACACACACACACACACACACACACACACACACACACACACACACACACACACACACACACACACACACACACACACACACACACACACACACACACACACACACACACACACACACACACACACACACACACACACACACACACACACACACACACACACACACACACACACACACACACACACACACACACACACACACACACACACACACACACACACACACACACACACACACACACACACACACACACACACACACACACACACACACACACACACACACACACACACACACACACACACACACACACACACACACACACCACACACACACACACACACACACACACACACACACACACACACACACACACACACACACACACACACACACACACACACACACACACACACACACACACACACACACACACACACACACACACACACACACACACACACACACACACACACACACACACACACACACACACACACACACACACACACACACACACACACACACACACACACACACACACACACACACACACACACACACACACACACACACACACACACACACACACACACCACACACACACACACACACACACACACACACACACACACACACACACACACACACACACACACACACACACACACACACACACACACACACACACACACACACACACACACACACACACACACACACACACACACACACACACACACACACACACACACACACACACACACACACACACACACACACACACACACACACACACACACACACACACACACACACACACACACACACACACACACACACACACACACACACACACACACACACACACACACACACACACACACACACACACACACACACACACACACACACACACACACACACACACACACACACACACACACACACACACACACACACACACACACACACACACACACACACACACACACATACACACACATACACACACATACACACACATACACACACATACACACACACACACACACACACACACACACACACACACACACACACACACACACACACACACACACACACACACACACACACACACACACACACACACACACACACACACACACACACACACACACACACACACACACACACACACACACACACACACACACACACACACACACACACACACACACACACACACACACACACACACACACACACACACACACACACACACACACACACACACACACACACACACACACACACACACACACACACACACACACACACACACACACACACACACACACACACACACACACACACACACACACACACACACACACACACACACACACACACACACACACACACACACACACACACACACACACACACACACACACACACACACACACACACACACACACACACACACACACACACACACACACACACACACACACACACACACACACACACACACACACACACACACACACACACACACACACACACACACACACACACACACACACACACACACACACACACACACACACACACACACACACACACACACACACACACACACACACACACACACACACACACACACACACACACACACACACACACACACACACACACACACACACACACACACACACACACACACACACACACACACACACACACACACACACACACACACAAGGAGGTTCTGAATGCATGTGGCAGAGTGGGTAACAATAAAGCTCCTGGCCCGGATAACATTCCGAATATTGCATTGAAGTCGGCGGTTAAAGCATACCCAAACTTATTCATGGAAATATATACTGCATGCTTAGTTGAGGGGGTGTTCCCTAGTAAATGGAAGGAACAGAGACTGGTATTGTTGCCAAAAGGAGACAAACCACCAGGTGAGCCGTCCTCCTGGCGTCCAATCTGTCTGTTGGATACGGCTGGCAAAATCCTAGAGAGAGTTGTATGTGACCGGTTACAAGAGGCTATAGTTAGAGCAGGAAACCTGGCAGAGCATCAGTATGGCTTTCGAAAGGCGCGCTCAACAGTGGATGTGGTTAAAGAAGATGTAGATACGGCGCACCAGGCGATATCCGGCTCTCGGTGGCGAGGTGGTAGTAAAAAATACTGTGCCATAGTCACATTGGACGTGAAAAACGCATTCAACACGGCAAACTGGAGCTGCATATTTAACGCACTTACACGGATGAAGATACCGAAGTACCTGCTGAGACTAGTTTCCAGCTACTTTAGCGAGAGGATCTTAATTTACGATACTAAGGAGGGAAAGAAAACTTACGAGGTGACTGGTGAAGTTCCCCAAGGATCAGTGTTAGGTCCTACACTATGGAATGTGATGTACGATGGTGTTCTTCGACTGCCCATACCAAGTGATGCACGGGTGATTGGATTCGCGGACGACATCGCGATTGTAGTTGTCGCAAAACACAGAGAGGAAATTGTGGAGATTTGTAATAGGACGGTTAGACTTATTCGCCAGTGGTTAACGTCGGCTGGGCTGGAACTAGCAGAGCATAAAACAGAAGCTGTTCTTATTACTAGCAGAAAAGTAACGGAGAGCGTCACCTTAGAGATTGGAACCCAACAAATTGTTAGCCAACCATCCATCAGGTACCTAGGGGTAATGATCGATGCCAGATTGTCATATAAGACACATCTCATTACCTCAAGCGAGCGAGCAAGGAGAGTTAATGCGGCACTAGCACGAATAATGCCTAATACAAGAGGGGCGCGAATGAGCAGCAGAGTTCTCCTCGCCAATGTCGTTACATCGATAATGATGTATGGGGCACCAATTTGGGTCAACTCGTTGGAGAAGGATACCTATAGGCAAAGAGTAGCCTCAGTCCAGAGGCTAAGTGCCCTGAGAGTATTATGCGCATTTCGGACGGTGTCAGAAGACGCTGCGTGTGTTCTTGCGGGAATGCCCCCAATAGATCTTCTGGCCAAGGAGCGCCAATTCACGTACCTGCGTCGTGGTCAAGGAACAAAAGCAGAGAACCACCGATTAGCACGGGCGGAGACTATAACTGTATGGCAGAGAAGATGGAGTGAGTCGACGAATGGTAGATGGACCTATCGCCTGATCCCTTACATCGAGACGTGGCTAAACAGGCGACACGGCGAGGTGGATTACCATCTTACACAGTTTCTGACGGGTCATGGTTGCTTTAAATCATACCTGTTCAGATTCAAACACGAAGAGTCATCAGATTGCCCTTTATGCATCGGAGTACCAGAAAATGTAGAGCACGTAGTATTCGAGTGTCCACGATTCATTGAGGAGAGAAGCATTATATGTGCACGTGGGGTCCAACTAACGCCGGAAAATATACTGGAGTTGAGACGCCTCGAAAGAACCAGAAATTCAGTGAGGAGTTAATTCCAGCCGAGCAGCGAAAGCTGAGCCTGCCTCGCGAAGTAATACCTAACGGTAGTTCCACGGGGCCGAACGGCATGGTTTATCGGGGGTGGTGGTTTAGTCGGTAAGAATCCGACACTATCACGTGTTTTGAGATATGGGTTCACACGTGAGGCCTATCGAAGGTTCCCCTCCTCCGCCCATAAAAAATAAAAAAAAAAAAAAACACACACACACACACACACACACACACACACACACACACACACACACACACACACACACACCACCCACACCCTCATCCCCCAAGCCCCTTTCAGCACCAAGCGTTGGGCAAATAGATCGTCAGTATTTGCGATCTTTGTCAGTAATATGCGGAACTGTTCATCTGGTACTGAATTGTGTATGCAGCCACTTTTTAGGTTGCGCCACTCTGTAATCTATAACGTTGTTACATGAAAAAACCATTCATCAACGATTATAATGTCACACAGCACTTATTTTGAATCGATATTATTAATAGACAGATGTTTTTGAGTTTACAATTTGACTATCAGCAATATTTTTACCACAACGCACTACTACAAGATACACGTCAAATAATTTCCCACTTAGAAAGGTAAGGGTTTTTAATTTGTGTACGAGGAAAATTACTAGATAATTGTTACACTAAAAAAATTAAAATTAAATAAAATTTAAATTAAAACACGAGGAGAAACAACGGAAACACGTCCGATTTGGGCGAACGTTGAAATTGACTGTACTGAAAGAGCAAAAACAGTTGCATTCATTGACGGAATTCCGGATCCAGAGACACGCATAGCGGTTGTTTTGTCATTGAATTCGATTTTGGTTTCGCTGAAACTATGTTGTTTGTGTTTTAATTAATGAGATTTCTCAAACCAATATCAAACCGTCACTTAAGGTACCGCGTCAGCTTAAAGAGGCAGAAGCTAGCTCCCACAACTGATTGTCCCATAACCTCTAACCCTATATTTGCAGCATAATACAAAGTGGTGGTAGCTTTACAGTTAGAGGTGATATTGAAGGTTGTGTGATTACGTTAGACACAAGAGCAACTCACACAATTGTTCGGAAGGATCTCATCAATGAAAACACACAGCTTGCCGAAATGTTGAAGTTGCAAAGTATACGCCTCGCACCAATGCATTTAGCCTAAGTATGAAAGTAGTACACAATTGAAAAGTAACAAGAATTTGAGATATTAGGGCCATTTTGATTTTGGAATGAGAACGAATGGCTTCATGTGGGATGTTGGATGGTGGTTCTGAACTACGGTAATGTCAAGGTACAATTTCAACTCGGCGGCTGAAATGTAACAACGATCAGGCGAGTAATAATTTAAATTTTTTTAAAACTACCGAGAAAAGCTCACCTAGCTTGTAGAAGCCAATAAACCGGAACAAGAAATTAGAGAAGTAATGAAAGACTATTTGATACCAAATAACGACGATAGATAGAGTGCCAATTAAAGTTCTAAATCTCTCTGACAAGTCAGAAACTATCAAGAAACGGACAATCATTCGAAAATGTGAAGAGGTAAGTACCGTAGTGAAATTCCAATAGATAAACTAGATGAGATAGCACATAAAACACATTATCGCGCGCTAGAATATTCTCCACATCCGATCTTTAAAGCGGCTATTAGCAGGTTGATGTTCAAGAGGAAGAGCATGAGAAAACGGCAACGGCTGGCTTATATGGTAGCAATTAGATGTAATGAATTATGTGATACCCAACGAATTTAGAACGGTTAATGGATAAAAGGACTACACATTTGATAACGTATCTTGAATTTTTACACGACATCAACATGGGAATCACAGTCGAAGAGCAGGTGAATTCACACCGATGATATCGCTGCCACCAAGAAGTTGCTTTATTTCGTGGTTCATATGAATCAGTTTGTTGTTCGCAACTATAATTGGACCAAAGATTGAGCGGATGACCTTCCTTTCGAAGGTAGATAATAATCTACAGTCAACGACTAGGTCATGGTCCAGCTCTCGCTTCCAAAAGTCAGCACGGGTCTTATGAGTGCTTTATAAAGTGCGAGCTTGCGCGACTACGATAGACGTTTAGATCGCAATAATTTTGATTGGGCGTAGAAAACTCGTTGTCCGGCAGCGATTCGGGTTTTTATTTCTGCCCGCATATCATTCAAGGATGTTATAACAGGCCCGAGGTATTTAAAGTTTTCAATGCTATCAAAATTATAATCGCCAGTTTCGAGATTTGGCATAGAGATATTCCTGGGTGTTGTTAAAAATTTGATTTTACTACTGTTCACTTCCAAACCAAGTCTTCTTGTGCAGCAATTGAGCAGTTTGAAACTGTCCTTGATGTCACTAGGTCTTCAGCCAAGAAGCACGATATCCAGCAAGATAGATTACTAGACAAATGGTTTTTAAAAATATTGCTGCATAAAGAAGAGAATCGTCAGCCAATCTGAAGTAAAATATTAGATAACACACCCTTACTGAAGGCCTATTGGGCGCTGCGAGAAAATCTCTTTAGAGAAAGGTTATTTAAAACGAATATGGGAGTACTCGGATGGCACAGTGAAACAATTATTAAAAGTAGTGCAGACAAATAGAGCTATTCAAATGCTTATACGAAGTCGGAATGATAAGCAATTAGTATACTGCATTATTTTAATGATATACATAGTATTTTTTTGACAACTTCTGAATTTTGATAAATCTTAAAGAAAATGCATTATTCTTTCAATGTCTTTTATTAATTATAAATCTCCTTCTTAAACTTCAATTCCCATCCAATAATATATACGGGCACGAGCATGAGTTCTAACTGCATTCATTTCTGGTGACAAATAGTCATCAGAAAGGTATCGACGTAATTCGAAACCCTTACCGATTCTTGGTATAACATCACCTGGTGACCAAGCATTTAAATCTGACGTAATACTGATCAGGCGGAATGGATCGAAGCCACCATTTGTGAAGTAAATATTTTGTACACTTACACGAATAGTATATTCGTTATTCGTTCTGGCATTCCCATTGATTATTTCATTTTGTGAAATTCCAAAAACTTCATTACAAATTTCAGCAAACACGTTGTCCTGGAATCTAGAACTGATTGGTGACGATAGTAGGTTGGATGTTCTAAACCATGACCATTGCCTGCAAGCTACAATCCAATATTGACGTTCTCCTTGTTGAGCAACAGGTGAGTCCCAGCTTTCATCTGTAAGCAAATCAATGAAGTAATTCCAATGAACTACTCCACCTCCCAATGCCGGTTCCAAATATGCTCCTAAAGCTTCTACATTTGAATAACCATTGTTTGAATATTCCTCAAGTTGTGAACACAAGTAACTAACTTCGGTCTCACTTCCCCATTCTAAATGAGCGGATACCGCATTTCCCAAAATATAGTAGAACACTGCCACGTCTTTTTCATCATTTGAATCAAAATCCACAATCCCAAATATCCTTTCAATTGTTTCATCGTCACCAGCTTGAATAAGTTCTTCAAGCCCTTCGAAGCCACCACTAAGAATTGATCCACAAGTAGGTTCTAAGAGGTTACTGAATGTGTTCTCAATATCTCCAAAATATGTTTGGAAATCATAGACCGAGATAACCGGTGCACCTGATGCCCAAACGCCATCAAATATGCCTGGATAATATTGATGAGCAAAGGTAGCCAAAGTTGCTCCTGTGTCGTAACCAAACAAAACTAGTTTATCTGATCCATACTCCGATAATGCTGTACGAAGATATCTGCCAAAATCAACAAGATCCAAAATCGTTTGATTTATGGTTAAGTATCTTAAATTATCTAAAGATAAATTCTCAGTTGGTCTGCTGCTGCCGTAATATCTGGGTTCAATGCTATAAATTACTCCATTTGTTTCAGCTGCAATTTGTGTAATATAAGAACTTTCCAACCAATATGCATAATTTTCTTGCCGCGATGCCACAAATATAAAAATTGGCCCCCCTGGTGCGTAGTATTGATCATTAATGAAAATAAGCTATACATTGAAAACAAGCGTATATAGTAACCGACCAAATAATAGGAGCTGATAATACTTACTTGATCGAAGGTGGTTGCGTCTGCCGAATCAAAGTGATCTACCCATTGTGTGTAGATTGCTTCTCGCACTACTTTTGATGTGTATTCCTTTTGAATTCCGAATCGATCCAAAAATTGTTTTTGCACTGAATGTGGTGTCAACAACGTTGCGTTTAGTGACAAAATAAAGGACGCGAGAACGCTAACCAAAAGCAAAACTTTCATTTTGGAGGTGATTTATATCCAGAAAATGACTGAGTATTTTAACAGCGGTTTTACTTATATATACTTTTATAATAATTGTTATCTCTAAAATACCTGTAAAATCAACATCGAACAGTTGGCTATAATCAATATGTACAAAAAAACAGTATGTCGGCAATAGGCTAATTTAGTAATTATTGCCCATTTACAATGGGTAAATTTATTATGATTTTCTTTTGTTTGAATTGCCATCTTATATAATATATAACTAGATAAAGACCAAACATCAAAAATGTAATATAATTATTTTAATGATTATACCTAGATAATTTAATTTTGAAATGATAAGAAAACATTAAGTGTTTTGTCCGTTGACAAGTAAAATACGGATAAGCTTAATAAAGCAACTGATCTTGTTAAATTACTTTTTGTTTTACAAATATATAAGTATATTGTACTTAGAATTATTATTGTACTTAAGTATCCATATTTTATAGTGATGGTTCTTGTGAGGCCCTAAATATTCTCAATTGATGCTAAGAAAAAGTTAAAGTGAATCCATGGATCTTCCATGAGAAAATTTAGTATTTGATATAATGGAACTTTCATCTTGCAATCTAAAACACATCTTTGTAAGTTCTGAAGCGAGATTAGTTAGAAGATCACCGTTGTGAAAATACATCGGCACAAAACGCCAACAAATATACCACATTCTATGATACATATATGAACTTTGATCATACACGTAGTGAAGCCTTCTGCAAAAGCAAGACCTATTGATGGTTAAGCTACAGAAAAAGAGTTCGTTAATCATACTAATGTGTAGGATTGATTGATTGATGGGACTGTAGGACCAAGAATTAGACCATTTAACGACTAGCTTTTGTTAAGAGCTCCTCCAACTCGCAAACTCGCATGTGAAGTCCCTGAATGGTTAAGCCTGAGAGATTATTTAAATGAAATTAAATAATACCCCGTAAACTAGAAATTAGAACTGCTTCCTGGAAATGGCATTTTTTATTATGTAATTTAATTTCTCGGATAATTTTAAAAATCTATTGATTTATGATAAATAATTTAAGTTTCTCACAAACTAATAAAACTCTAAGGCGACGATAATACCCAAAGACCGCGTTTTGCACAGCTCACTAACGTTCGTTTCATTCAAAATTGGTTTAAAGCAGGCCGATTTTGACCTGCTTAATAATTCTGATGTTTGGCCTGCTGGTGCCCATTTACAAATTATCCACGCACATCAAAAAACCGGACTCTGGCTATGTTTCAACAGCCAAAGTAAATACTGCGTTAATCAATCAGTTTAATTTATCAACGACCGTCGCTTCATCTAATATCATCACTTCTATCTACTATCACAATGCCTCCAGTATCCGAGATAAAACCAAGGATTTCCACTTAGGCATACTTGACAATGATTTTGATATTATAATAATTAGCGAGACCTATGGCTTACGATCAATATGTTATCAGAAGAGTATTTTCCATCTGACTATGTCGTTCATAGAAAGGACAGATATGATTTTGACACCACTTGTAGAGGCGGTGATGTTTTAATTGCTGTAAAGAATTCATCCTCCAATGAAGTGATCGCCTGCCATCCCTGCCTTGACGTCATTGCTTTTCGCATCAGACTAGCTTACAATACCTCAATTGTTGTCGTTGCCGTTTACATTCCTTACGGATCTGGCCGGGCTGTCCACAACACGTTTTTCAACTACATCGACTCAGCCGTTATACCTTCAGTTCGTCCTTATGATCAGATTATCATTGCGGGCGACTTTAACTTACCTGGTATATCTTGGAACGATGTTGACGGTGTGTTCTCTACATCCTCAACTGATGAGAAAGCATTGACTATCATCGATTACTTTGCTTTCATATCAACAACGCAGCTTAACCGTTTTAGCAACAGTCGAGGGAAATTCCTGGACCTGCTGTTTGTCAACGATGTATTGCATGCCGACGTTGCTCCGTGCTTGGACTTCACTGGACGTGAGAGCATTTATCACACACCAATTACGATAAATATTTTTTATACTAAATGTACAATTAATCATTTTTCTAATGATTTTCACTTCAATTTTAGAATGGCCGACTATGCATCCTTGAATGAATTTCTCAGCACTACCGATTGGGACTTTTTACAGCGCGGTGCGGATTTGAATGACACGGTGCACAGATTCAATGAGCTTCTCGGGAGTGGTATCGAGAGACATGTTCCGTGGGTTATCAATAATAAATCCGGCTTTCGTGAGCCATGGTATAATACCAAGTTGATGGTGCTCGAGAAACGACGCAACAAGTTTCATTCCCTGTACAGGCTTTACGGCGCAGATTACTATCCCGATTTTGTCAAAGCTCGTAAGGAATTTAAGACTCTCAATTGGTTCCTTTACAATAATTACGTAGTGCAAATCGAGCAAGTTTTGACATCTAATCCTAAAAAATGTTGGCACTTCATTAACAGTAAGAAAAAGGTATCCGGTTTTCCGTCGAAAATGTCTTACCAGACCTCCACCACCAGTCAGCCGTCTGATATTTGCAATTTGTTTGCCAAATTCTTTGCATCGGTCTACAAGCCGATTCGATCGATAGACACCGGGTCTCTTACTACTTCCACCTCCATTGTATTTCATTTAAAATTTACCGAACAGGAGGTTCAGGATCAACTGCTCCTTCTCGACGTTAGTAAAGGAGCGGGTTACAACGGTCTTCCTCCGATCCTATTCAAACGTTGTGCTGTAAGTCTGGCTCCTGCAGTTACATTCTTGTTTAACGAAAGCCTTCGTCATGGTTTTTTTCCGGATCCCTGGAAAATCTCATGTATTCATCCAATTTTCAAGGCGGGTAATAGAAGTGAGGTTAGTAATTATCGTGGGATCGCCATCCTCTCTGTCTTACCCAAACTGTTTGAGTCCATGGTTCACAGAGTATTGCACTTCCATACTAAGAGACTTATTGCTCCTTTTCAGCTTGGATTTTACTCCGGTAGGTCTACCGTGTCTAACTTGTCCTCTTTTTGTGGTCATTTATTTGACAGTCTAAACTCCAAGCAGCAGCTTGACGTTGTCTATACGACGCAAAGGCTTTCCATGTTATTGATCACTCTATTCTTATTAGAAAGTTGGAGAGTCTCGATCGTCATTTCATTCCCATCGACTGGTTGCGTTCTTACCTTTCAGATCGCTGGCAATCCCTTAGGATTAAGGATTCTTTCTCCCCATTATTTCGGGCGCCATATTGGCTTACTGTTATTTTCATTATTCATTGACGACGTTGTAAAATGTTTTAAGTTTGCCAACTGCCTCCTCTTCGCGGATGACATGAAGATTTTCGCCCGGGTCTCTAGCGTGTTAGACTGCAAATTGTTACAAGATGACTTAAACCGCTTCTGCAGTTGGTCAATCAACAACATACTCCCTTTAAACGTGCGAAAATGCAAAACTTTTTCATTTTCCGCATCCGCTCGCCCGTTTTTTATCAATATCAACTGTACAACGAAAGCATTGATCGGGTTGAGTTTATTTCGGATCTTTACGTGATTTTTGAATCTGACGCCACATTTACCAGACATGTTAATGCCATTATTTCAAAGTCGTACATCATGCTTGGTTTCATTAAACGAAACTGCAAGGACTTTAGTGACCTGTTAACTTTGATATCATTATACGTATGCTTTGTTCGCTCTATTTTGGAGTATGTATCTCCTGTTTGGTCACCCCTCCTGTTTGGTCTTGTTTGGCCACCAATGTCATTCTGAGAGGATTGAGAGTATCCAGAAACAGTTTATTTTGTTTGCGTTACGACGTTTACCATCCATGCGTGCTGTAGATTAAGTTCTTCCGCCTTATCGGAATCGATGCAATCTTCTGAAACTGCAACGTCTAGATAATCGCCGAGATGTAGCTTCCGCGTTATTTGTGCGTGATGTCATTAATTCCCGCGTCGATTGTGTCGAGTAACTAGCACATATCAACTTCTATGCTCCCAAACGTCGGATGCGTCAACGCGATGAAGCTTTATTCATCTACCGAGCGGTAACCAACTACAGCTTTCTGATCCAATTCCGAGGGTATAGCGAGTATTTCATAAGGCCTACGAAGCTTTTGATTATAACTTGTCGAGAGATTCATTTATGAAAGCTTTATATAACCTTTTCTAGTCGAGCTGATGTAATGTAATTTTTTACCAATTGTTTTGTTGTGCCGATTGTAGTTACTATAGGCACCATTTATAAATAAATAATAATAATATATTAATAACTGTAAAAATTAGTATTACCCGTTTGTTTAAAACCATTTCCTATTGCAAGAGAAATTAATTCACACACAAAATAAATAAATTAATTAATAGCGAATATATTAATTTGCAGGCCATTTTCATGACCTGGCTCCATCCATTATTATTTAAAAAAAATATGATTTCCAGTTCTTTTAAGTGTGTTTACAGTGATGCGAATCAAACTCAGGCTCCAAAATTTCGGACATTACCAGACAAGTGGTGCAGTGGTTAAAGCTTCGGCACTTGGAGCGGGAAGTACTGGGTTCGAATCCCAGCAGAGGCAGGATGCAAAAGCACATTTTCTTCATCGATTACGGTCGGTGAAGTTAATAAACAACACTAAGACCCTCTGTTGGAGTGCAGAACTAAGCGCCGACCCCAATGTACAGTTTGACATGGAGCTTGCAATGTGCAGGTGGTACACTGTAGTTGTGTGAGTAGGTGAATGGGTGGATGTGTGTGTGTGTGAATGAGAAGGAGGGTATTAATTCATCTTAAAAGGACATTAAATCCATTGGATAATTAATACTTTCTTTTATTATATTAAAAAAAAAAAAAATGTTGTGGATGTTTTTGTAGAAATTTGCCATCAATTTCGAGGGAGCGGATTTGTTTTTGAAATTTTAGGGTGATCGCTTGTACGCGTTGATTGGTGATGTTGGAGGGGGATCACTTGGAGGATAGTAGAAGTTTCACAGAGATGATTTGGACCGTCTATTGGGATCGTTTCGGAAATAACTTTTGTGTTGCAGTTTGTTTGGTGCTTTACTCTAAAAACACCAGTATCGAGTACTCCTGGATAATTACATATTATTCTTGGTACATTTTACTATGATTGTTCATAAAAACAGTTCTTTCCACAGTTTAATTTCAGAGATTGGCTAATTTTAAGTAATATTCCATCATCTAAATATTCAGCAATTTAGCAATTTAGAGTTATCGAGGTTTATCAGGTGTATATTATTAAGCTAATTTATTTAGTTCGAATGAAGATTTTTGATTACAGAAGATCTTTGAAGTTTAGTATTTTCTAATTAAATAAAATTTTAATTTAAAAGTCAGAGGAGCAGACAAGATTGGAATTCTAATGGCTACTGGGTTTATTAATGAATTTGATATTTCAGCGGATATTTGATTTTTTTGAAATTACAGATAACTTGGAAGCTACAGAGTAAATTTGAAATGCAGTTAAATATTGCTGTACTCAGATAGTTTTTTGGGGATCATGGCATTTCTTTAATTAATTATTTTGTAGGTTGTTTGGGGGGGGGGGGGGGGGGCTAAAAATAATTATGTTGGTTGTTCATTTTATGATGTATAATTTATTTAACACTGTTGTAAATTTATTGATATAAACAATATTTGACGACTATAGCCTATTTTCGAATGCCTTATTTTAACATTTACTTAATCATTTATTTGCTAGCTACATATTATTAATTCTGTCATCTTACTTTTAATTTAATTCTGGTTTAATTTGTTAAGGTATTGGGGATTTTAAAATTGTGCCAAACATCCATTATTGATATTTTACCTTACAACTTCCAGATTAGCTGTTTTTGGAACCAGATTTCTTTGGTAATTTTTTTATTTTTGATAAATAAAAATATTTGTACTAGATTAGTGATGGCAAAGATAAGTGACAAATGAACAGATTCACAAAGATTCTTTTCGTTGATGATAAAATAGTTGTGCGTTCCTTTCCTGATTTGAAACCAAATTTAAGTTACATTTGCGCATTGCATAGCTCCATGCCAGCCTATACTGGACATGGAAGACGGGTCGGTCCTTGAGTTTTGCACGCCGATAGGGGGTCGTAGTTGTGTTCCTTTTAATCACAGATCATAATCTGTTGATGAACATTTCCTTTTGCATCCAACCCCTATCGGGACCCGGTAACTTCCGCGATCCAAACGCCAAAGCTTTAATCACTGTGCTATTTGGTCGGTTAATAATCTAGCTAGATGACGATAAACAGGAACACGAAAATGGTTGGAAAGTTTCAAAAAGATCATTACAGAATATCAAAAACCCAATCTATAATAATCAATGTCGATGTACTTTTCCAAAATTTAAAAAACTAAATTTAACTTATTCTGTACGCCATTGATGAACTACATAAAGTTCGAATTTTTGCAATATGAGCTTAGTTAGGTCAATGTAAACCTAATTAATCTTGATAGTTTGTTTTTTCATTTTTAAGATAAATTATAATTAGTAGCATAAAATCATAATTTAAGAGGTATGACCTTCGAGTGAACGAAATTAATATGCAGATTGAAATGCAATGATCCGTTTGCGGCAAGCTCGTGAAAGCATTTATCAAAGATTTATAAAACATTATATTTAATTTAAAATTAAATAGTTTAACACACAATTAATTGATTAGACGTAGCTAACCACAGATGCATTAAATGCACAACGATTGGGGAATAATAAAGTCCTACGAGTTTCCTTAATATTAATTGCGAGCATAGGAGACATTGGCTTGAACAGTATATCAGACGCTGAACACGACAAACATAAAACCATTTGAAAAACTACCAATACAGACTTCTCAATTCATGATTCATTGCATTTACTTGATGGTAATGAAAAATTTATAGCAAATTAAATGTTATAGTCAAAACATGTCAAATTTATTAAAAGAATGCAACAGATGCCTATTGAAATTCACAAAGCAGACTGAGGTTTTGATTCTATAAAGTTTTGGGAAGAACTTTTGAGGTACGAAGGAACTGTTTTGTTGTCTTGGAATTTTGATAAATTACTTACACTGAACTACTGAAATATTTATCTACAGCTTATCTAGAGCTTTTATCTATTTAGCAGCAACATTCACAACCTGTTGCATTTGGTTATGATGATGTTAACAGATTCGAAAAATGCTTACTTTGCTCTCTCTAGCTCAGTATGCAAAGTGTTTATAATGGAACTATTTACAATTAATAGAACACCACCCGACCTGGGTGCATATCCGATATTATTCAAATATCATATTATAAAAAGGTATTTTAGAAGCGTAACTGGAACAGAGCTTTTTATCTTCAAAACCCAACGGTAAATGATTTGATCTATACAAAACGAGATTGTTGGCATGATTAATGCCACTAATTCGATGAATGAATTATATATTTACGGTACGAATTTAAACAATAAAACGGGTTTTTTTACTAACCGATCAATTAATCGTACTGATGTCTGGTAAATTAATTAAATTTTGCATGTGCCTTACATGTACATCTAGGTTGTCCCAAAGCCAAAATGTCGAAATGATCTGTAAAGCGAGAATAGGGGTTGAAGCATGCCCGTAATAGCCCGGCAAAAACGTCCATGTAGACTATTAAGTTTTATGAGAAATTCGATTTAACCACAAGTCACCAAACAAAAGAAGCGTAAGGCAGCATAGACGGAACACGTGAGTTGTGAATGGAAGTTAAAATTTTCGGGGCTAATGATCTACCGAACTTTTTTATTGGCAAAAAGTAGCAGAAGCTTTTAAGTTTTCCTTCGAGGGGGTGGAAGTTCCAAAGGAGGCTCCAGCCTAAAGTAACACCAAGATGCTTTTTATTTTGTAAATATGCCGTAAACAATTTTTAAATTTGAGTTTATTTTATGGTTTTGAACAACAAAATAAATAGCTTTATCAACAAGATTTATGAACTTATTCTGGAATCAACGTCAAGGAAGAGCATAAAACATTTACTATGGGACCTAGTTAAGTTTCGGCCATCGACAATTTGGGGAGAGATTTACATAAAATGTCTATTTAAATAAAGTAAATGGTAATTTTTACAAATAAAAGCAAAAATTAAACAAATTTGGTTGAGGTAAAAAAATTATTCCCAATTTAACAGTTTTGCCTCACATATTTTTTGGAAATTCTTTTTTTTTTTGCTATTTCGTGGTTGTCCAATTCAAGGGTTAATAATAGAATTTAGAGTAATTTTTAATATAATTCAAATATATATATGGTTTCAGGAAATTCTATTGTAAGTTGTGAAGGATTAAATTAATAAATGTTTATATTATTTAGGAAAATATTAATTTAGAATTAAATTTCAGGAAATCTATAGATCCTTGTGAAATAATAATATTTCTTTGAAATATTAATTGCTGATTGTGTAGACTAGAATTGTGTTGTCACTGTGTTACTAACTAACTATCGATTTTTTCTCAGGTGGCTGATTTAGATAAGCAGTTGTTGAACACCAATACCATCGTTATCCATTAAACCTTTATCCTCCCTTTAGTAGATTAGAAGTAGATTAGGATTGTGTTATGCCGTACGATCTCTAGGGTCTGAAACTGGGCCGTTCTGTCGCAAAATACCTTCCCTATTTTCCCTAATATTATATGTAAACAGGCTGTAGGAATAGGCCCGGCGTTATCCGGGCCACTTATCCAATCAATAGATGAATATTATTTTAATAATTATATTTTTTTCTGAAATTGTTGTCTAACGCATTGAATCAAATTTTATTTCTTTATAATTATTCACCCTTATTGTGGTTGTCGTATCGATATTGGTTTTTAGTCGGCTGCTAAATTTAATACCAAATTGGTAAGCGACAGAAAAAGGGCGGTTTTACGACAAATGACGATATCGATCGATTTTTGCAACGATTTCTGTGCGACTTACAAATTTGTGAACCGTATAATCAATAAACATTAAGAAACATTTGTACTCGTTTCTACAACCAGAAGCAATTCTAAGTTTATTATAAATCTTAAGAATGAAATTCATACTGATACACTTTTCTTGGTTAATAAATACTTACACACGTGTTACATACATACGTTTTTTCTTTTCTTGTTTATAAAACCTTTAATTTCAAATTTGGGCGAAACATCCGTCATAATAGTAAATAAAATTCAATTTAGTTTAACTGACACACGAACTGACACTGACAGTTTCTTGACAAAGCATAACAACAGGTACGATTGCAATTTAACTGAAAAATTCAGAATATTTTTTTCAATGATAACGTGACAACACTCTTTAGTCGATTCGTAATAGTTACGCGAGCTTCTTCGATGTTTTACAAATATTTTGATAAATATTTATATAAGCATTTACGAAAAAACAATTAAAACCAAAAAGATTGGAGTTTAAGGTAAAACAAAAATTTGTTCAGATCATTTTTTCTTAATTTTACCGAATATGGCGAGTTTTGATAAGAAAAGTTTGTTTCAACAATGGCGCAGTCTATGTAGATTGACATTCGGAATGAAAGTTCATACTTCAAATGTTTCCATTATTTGGGTGATCCTTGCGAAATTGGGTGGAAATCTGTGTACAACAAGTGTCAGCTTTCATTGGAGCTTTTTCAATTTTTGATAAAAACTACAATTATGTTAAAAACTTGTAGCATTTACATAAAATGACAAAAATTAAAAGATGCAATTAAATTTAAAAATTAACAACTTATTCAACTAGTGTAATTCTAAAATTCAAGCAGGTTTTCTGGAATTTTAGCAGGAATAATAATTTTTGATTATACAAGACAGTTTTAGTAAAAGTCCGCCAAGTTTAATTTTTTACATTAGAAATCAGGTGTATCAAGTATTCGAGATTTATGTATACATTTGTTGTAAAAGTAAAGTGGGGGTGTTCGCCACAAGCGTGGAAGCTGACATTTGCGGTGGGCCGATCTTAGCCAAACATCACTGGGATCTCCCTAACTATGAAAAAAAATGTTAAGTTTGAGGTTTCACTCCTTTTAGTCCGCCCGTGCTGTACTTATGCCGAATTTTTGATCTGGACAGGCATTGTTGCAAGCTTAATTTGGAATCGTTTAGCTCATAATCGATTTTCTTATAAATGATATACTTTTCAATATAATTGCAAGAAACGAAAAAGCACCTTTCGAAGCAACCACTAAAAATTCACAGGGATATCCCAAGTTATGGAAAAAGTTTAAGTATGTAGTTCCACCCCGATCAGTCAATCCGTCTGGGCTGTAGATCGCCAACAGACATTTAATCTGCATAAAACCACTCACACACATACACACAGAGATATTTAAAAACTACTTGTTTTGACTTCGGGGATATATCGAATGGTAAATCTGCAAAAATCTCGAGGTCAAAATTTTTCATGTTTACTATACTTTATTTTACTACGTAAAAAACGGAAAATAATTTTACCAGTGGGAAAAGCAGTTCATTACCAAATTCATCATGCATTTCTCAACACCAACATGTTGGTTTGATCTAGTAACTGCCTGTTCTTGTTGAAAGTGGTTAGTTCGGCATGTCCGGAATGTCGAAGACTGTTAAGTCGATATACTGTCGTTTTTAGATAGTCAGTTCTCACAAAAGCTAATCAATGAAATTCTACGAGTGGCTCTTAAACTCATCGCATATTTATTGTGCTGTAACAAAATGATCCTAGGTAATCAGATTGAAGATTAGGACCGTTTACCCTTATTTTCGAGTCGCCTGGCAAATATCTAAGGCAAATATCTTTTTTAAGGTTTGTGCGATCTTTGTGTGGTAATAAGAGAATAGGATTTTTCGAACACACTAGCGATTATTTTAGATAAAGAGAAAACTTGCTGTTCCATATTCAAAAAATGAATGAATTTCTATTAGTAGAACTAGAAGATGTTCAAGTTCGTGTGCAAATAACTCCCGAATGGTTGATTTCCTGTTATAGCGTAGTACTGCAGGTCTTTTAAGGTTTCCAATAAAAGAGATGCACTTATGGGCTGAGAAAAGAATGTTATTGGGGTAGATATTCGATCGGCTAACAAGCAAGCAGTATGCTAGCCGAAATACTGACAACTCAATCAAATCAATCAAGCAAGAAAAATTGAATTTCAGATTATATTTTTTAAAATTTATTGTTTATTTTTGCAATTGCATAGTAAAATCACACAAAAATTTGCTGTTCATTTTTGAAGCCGCAAAATTTTAGCCTGGATTTTGGCTAGCAAACTGTTTGCTTGCTAGCCGATCGAGTATCTACCCCGTTATCCAATTAAATATCAAGCCAATGATGGACATCGAGTATAAACCAATGTCAATCACCCTTAGGTTTAGGTTTCAGTGTTTAACACTTAGGACATTTTTAGCTTATTGTGATACCACGCATTCACGCTACATCATTAACCCATTGACCTACTCACAGAACTACAGTATACCACCTGCACATTGCAAGCTCCATGTCAACCTGTAGTACATTGACAAGGACGGTGGGTCGGCGCTGAATTCTGCACTCCATCAGAGGGTCTTAGTTGTGTTTATTAACATCATCGATTGTAATCGATGATGAAAATTCGATCAATCACCCTTACTGAATTAACAAAAGTTGGCTCGCAGCAATCATTAAAAATTTAAAGCCCTCTGTCACATCTGCAAGCAAGTTGAACTAATTCTATTAGAAATAAAAAGTAAGCTTTAGGTATAACGACAATACTGTCATAAATGTTTCTACCATTACAGAATTCAATCAAAAAACAGAACTATCAAGAAGGTACGGCTATTGGATTAGATAAATATTTGTGTAAGGTGCACTCAGCAGCATCCAAATCCGAAGAAAGCCGGGGGCCCATTATGAAATTGGACGGAAAATACTACATCGTCGTAAAATCAGATCCGCGGCGAATATTCTTATTATAAAATACTTAGTTTTATCAACTGTCAAATTAAAATGAATCAAAATAATGGCCCTAGTTACGTTACACATAACACTACAACAACATAACATTGTTATACAACAACAACAACACATACGATGAGATCTACTTTTCAAACACGCGCGGAGTATTACATCGAAAACGACGCGCAACAAAAAGTGCAAGATTCGTATAAATGCATGTCTATGCATTTATGCATATTTTAGGATCAGGTGTCAACATGTTAGATTAAGTCATTATTGTAAGTTAGTTGTTAAGTAGTAGTCTCAGTGGAATATTGTATCTTCTAAAATTAAATAAATAAAATAATAAAATTGAATAAAAAAGATAAAGTTAAATAAAATAAGAGAAAGGATAAATAAATGAGAAAAAATATCTTTTTTTTTAAAATCAAGTTGTTGTAAAGTTATAAGTGGCGCAGTTGCTAGAGGATATTTTTTAATATCCAAAAATCCTACGATTAGCGTGTTACAAAAAATTTTTTTTTTTTGTCAAGTGAAATTACTGTGTCTACATTCGGAGCATAAAAAACGCTCGTGTCGAAGGTTTATCGATATTAACTGAATGTAACAAGAATAATACAAATAGTAAAAAATAATAAACAAGTGAAATAAATAAAATCAACTTAATAATACATTTTTTTTCCTGAATCTATCTCACCCCGACCAACGGTAAGTGAAATAGAGCCCTAATAAATACTATAAAAAGACGACTCGGCGTAAATACCGGAACAGTGAAAAAAAAAAATAAAAATAAAAATTAGAACAACAGAAAAAATAAACGAAAGAGGAAAAAATCAACAGGATCGACGGTTCATCGATGTCTGCAATACAAATCATCATCATCATCGCATGGTAAGCGTTTTTTGATTTTGGTAAATTCCTTAAAAACCTATATGATAAATCCCAATTCATTCAATTCATTAAGACTTAATCCACGCTTAACAACTCAAGGAAATTCTACGGTATATAGAATTTTCAAATCACAAAAACTATTAGAATCTATCGACGAAATCATAGAAAATCTCACTAAACTAACAGTTGAAAATATTAATCATCCAACGCGAAATTCAAACAAAATTAAAATGTCACTTGACGAAGGTAATCACGTTGATAATAGCGTTGACAATCTGTTCAAAAGTCTCAGGATCCTGGACGCGCTCAAAGATCTACCCCACTACGAAGGGAGTAGACACACTCTTTACGAATTCATTGAAAACGTTGAGGAAATCCTCACACTGTGTAACAATATAGATGGGCATCCTTGCTCTAAAATCTACCTTCGGGCGATACGAAATTAGATCCAAGGTGAGGCAAACGAAGTACTCACGATGTATGGCACTCCCCTAGAGTGGGAAGCCATCAAAGATAACTTAATCAAGCATTACGCGGACAAGCGTAACGAAACAAACCTCATTAGAGACCTATGCGGTATATCACAAGGCGCTGACAAAGTAGAGAAGTATTTCGCTCGTATAATTGATATACAGAGCACAATCATTAACCACACAAAGTTAAATGAAACAAACGTTATAGTGATAAGAGCCAAAAATGACCTATACCAGGAAATGTGCCTCAACACATTCCTGGCGGGACTACGAGAATCGATGGGCTCAATGATTCGGGCAATGCAGCCCAGTAGTTTAACAGAAGCCTTCACACATTGTTTGAAGGAACAAAATATGACTTACCTGAGGAAAGGTTCAACCCAAAATAATTATAGCACTATACCCGTTCCCCCGAGAACAACAATGCCTAGGATCCTACACGGAAATCAAGGCAATCCTCCACGGAATTACTACACTAGTGGTCCACCAATATCTCAACCAAAGACTGGCCCTAGTTATAACTATCAGCCCACTCCACAGTATTACAACCACCGTCCATTCACTAAACAAAACCCAGGGTCAAATGGAATGAGCCCACATTCAAGCCTCCTATGGTTCCCCCAAGAAAAGCGGAACAAATGGACACAAGATCTGATCATAACAACTATAAGCAATTCTCGAGTATAAACCCAACGAATAACTATCGATTTCAATCAATGGGTCCACCAAGAGTGCGAGCTCAAGAATTGTATACCTCTGAGGATCCGCAAGAACCGTACCCACCAATAGATAACCAACAGGAAGAAATCTGCAAAGAACAGTCGCAACCGTACTTCCAAGATCTTGACGAAGTTAAGGAAGACGATGGAAATTTTCATCAAGATGCCTCCCCGTCGGAATCGGCTACGTAGATGTTAATAAACATCAAACGTATGCACTCCCTTACATACAATTACGCCTGAATAAGTCAAAAATATTAAAATTTTTGGTAGATACGGGTTCAAACAAATCTTTCTTAAATCCCGAATTCGTCCATCCTTCACGGATACGCTACATACCCCCAGTGAACATTAAAACCATGTTCAACAACCATCAAGTAAATCAAAAAATCGTCATCCAAGGACTTACGGAGTTCAAAACAAAGGAACCCTTGGAATTCCTCCTTTTTAAATTCCACAAATATTTTGATGGTCTCCTAGGATTAGAAACGATGCAACAATTAGGTGTCACATTAGATCTCGGGAAATCAATCCTCAAGACAGACTAGGTCGAAATCCCCCTTATATTTAAACCTAATTATGCCTCAAGAGTCTATACCATACTACCTAGAAGCAAACTCACTGCCGAGCTTCCGGTAGTTGTGGAAAATGGCGATATATACGTCACCCCAACAACCATCAATGATAAATTAATTATCCCGGAAGGAATTTATCATTGTAAAAATTGGTACGCAGTTTTCGAAATTATTAACTACGGCAACAAACCACAGACCTTCGTGATTGAACAACCAATCAAAGCCACGTTGTTTAAAAAGAATTACCATGCCGAACTCAACCATTATAACATCCAGGAATGCGATAATACCACCCCGAACGAAAAAATTTCTGATTTAATTAGAACACCTTAACGGTGAGGAAAAGGCAGCAATCCTAAAGCTATGTCATCGGTACGAAGAATTATTTCTTAGAACCGAGCAGCAATTGTCCTTCACAAACGCTGTTAAACATGAGATAAATCTTAAGGACGAGATACCTGTCTTTTCGAAAAGTTATAGATACCCTCACATTCATAAAGAGGAGGTACAGAAACAAATAAGCAAAGTGTTACAGGACGGCATTATACGTCCCAGCTTCTCACCATGGTCATCACCTATTTGGATCGTACCCAAAAAGGCTGACGCCAGTGGAAAAACGAGGTGGCGATTAGTGATAGACTATCGCAAACTTAACGAAAAAACAATCGAGGATCGGTATCCCTTACCAAATATTACCGACATACTCGATAAGCTGGGAAAATGCATGTACTTCTCAACATTAGACCTGGCATCTGGTTATCATCAGATAGAAGTAAGGCAACAAGATATACCCAAAACTGCATTTTCTGTTGACCACGGACACTACGAGTATGCTAGAATGCCGTTTGGTCTAAGGAATGCACCTTCAACGTTTCAGAGGGTTATGGACAATGTCCTAGGGGATATCCAGGGTAAATCCTGCCGGTGCTACATGGATGATATTATGGTCTTCTCCACGTCACTCCAGGAGCACTTTGAAAATCTTAGGCAAGTCTTCGAGAAACTATGAAAAGCTAACTTGAAGGTACAAATAGACAAATCCGAGTTCCTACACCGAGAAATCTCATTCTTGGGTCACATCGTTACACGTGATGGAGTTAAACCCAATCCCGAGAAAATAAAAGCCATTAAGGGATTCCCCGTTCTGAGAACGGAGAAGCAAATTAAGAGCTTTTTGGGCCTTCTGGGCTACTACCGAAAATTTATAAAAAATTTCTCCGATGTAACCAAACCCTTAACGGAATGTTTGAGGAAAGGAAAAGAAATAATCCTTAATGAAAGATATTTAGAGTGCTTCGAATACTGTAAAAATTTATTGTGCAACGAGCCAATCCTACAGTATCCCGACTTCTCCAAGGAGTTCGTCCTTACTACCGACGCCAGCAATGTCGCCATTGGAGCCGTCCTCTCACAAGGCCCCATAGGTAAAGACAAACCAGTCTGCTACGCTTCTAGAACCTTAACGGTTACGGAGCAGAACTATTCCACCATCGAAAAGGAGCTTCTGGCGATTGTCTGGTCCACAAAGTATTTTAGGCCATACCTCTTTGGTTAGAAATTCAAAATTGTAACAGACCACAAGCCATTGACTTGGCTTTTCAATCTTAAGGAGCCCAATTCGAAACTAATTCGATGGAGGCTGAAACTCGAAGAATATGATTACGAAATCATATATAAAAAGGGTGTTAAGAACACCAATGCAGACGCATTATCGAGGATACAGTCCGAATCTCTCACTGTTAATCATATTAACACTTCGGAAGTTTCCGAATCCTCAATGGAACCAGAAATCGAGGACGAAATCGAAAATCTAGTACCAACAACAAATTCCCCCATAAACCATTTTAGTTCACAAATAATAATAACGATCATAGGCGACTCGTGAACTGGAGAGTAGAGGAAGCTGCGTTAAAAAATGGTGTTTTAATTTTCTTGGAATTTAGAATAAAAAGTATTGTTGAGCCAAATTATCAGACAAATTGATGAAATAATCTCATTTTTTTATACTTACATCAAAATATAAAGAAATAGAACTAAAATACACAATAACTAGGAAAATTAAGCCTGATTTTTATTGACAACATAAAAATGTTTTATTTAAGAGATTTATTTAAAATATAATTCAATTCGACGATTCTTTTTAAAAACAAAAATTTTCATTACAAATTAATTTATAGAAATCTGGTGACACTTTAATCTGAGACAATAGTTTCTTTTCAATAGAAATTAACGAAACATTAACGAGAAAGCCGTTCATCTCCAATAGTACTTCTTAAATAAGATTTAATTCTACGTAAAGCAGAAAAGCTTCTTTCGGATGATACACTTGTAGATGGAATCGTTAAGAATAGTCGACATAAGGGTGATACTTCATTGAATGAACTGATTAAATCATTGTCTTTAGAAATTCTAACATCTCTAATATTGATTTGTCCAAAAAGTTCTCATCGCTATACACAACAATTAAATCACTTCTCAATTTTGGAAAATCGAATCGTTTGCCATAAAAATCTTGGAGATTTTTAAATTGTTGCTCCGGAAAATTCAATTTAAATTTAGAATTTTTTTTTGAATTTATAAGTTCCAAGAACGTGAACTCAGCAATATTTTGAAATCTAGTACTTAATTATGTTGAAATATGATCAATTATTTCAAAAAATAATTTTCTATAAGAAGTTTTTAAATCTTTGATGATTTCGAGTGTGATTCTCACTCGCACCACTCTAGCGAGAATCGCGTTTCATCAATTTCCACGACAGCTTAATTTTTTTCCTAAAAACTCTAAAATTTATCCCTAATCACATCTTTATTACCTTTTTTAATAAATTTTTCAATAAACCGATCACTTGTTGCTTCACGAGAACATGAGAAGTTAATTTGTGCAAAATTGAAAACAAATAATTTTTTCAGTATTTTCTTAATAAGCTGCTAAAGTTGCAGCGTATTCTGAGAGTAACAAGTGAGAGTATAAACAAATCTATGAATAGATAAAACACATACACATCGATAATTAATTTTGTTAATAATATCACGGTGAAGGATAATAAGGTAAAGCTAAACTAAAAGCAGCTTCCATCAGAGAGAATATTTTTTGTTATTCTGTTTTGTTGCGTTGGATGCAACACGCATGCTATAAATCAACGAGAGTATTCGTATTTATTTTGGTTCTATGGATGTACTATGCAGCATATAGGTGGATAATGTGTATAAAATAAATTATAATGAGAAATCAAAGTAGGAAAGAAATATACAAAATATTTTTAAAGTTAATTGCATTAAACTAGATATCTATATGTGCAGACCTGTAAGGCATAATAGTGCATATTCTTGTGAAAAAAAATATTTTTAATCAAACGTGTTATACATAAAATAAATCAAATTTGAAATTTTATTTTAACGATAGTAATTTTTGAAAGGGATGCAGTGCTTCCCTAGCTTCTATGGACCCTTCGCCCCTGATAACGATCGACCCTGAAATGCATGGAATAAACACTATCAACGAATACCCATTCAGTAAACACCGAGTAATCATCTACATGCCTAACTACCACGCACCAACCGTCAAACGTAGCATTGGCGCACTGGTAACGAAATATCGAGTCACAGGCATCATGTGTGATGACTTAATATTCGAAATCGCCAAAGAAGCTTATAGGGAAAAATTTGGAACCGCTTCAAAGCACTATTTAGTGAGATTGCATGTTCTCCTAAACGGACGTACTAAACGTAGAATGCGATGATACAAAAAAGACACGAAGAGAATCACCACCGGGGAATACTAGAAAATTACGAATTCATTAAAAGAACCCACTATTTCCCAAATATGAAAAACCTCATAACAACATACATCAATAACTGCAATATATGCTTGCAGACAAAATACGATGGACATCCACTGAAGATCGAATATGAGATTACGGAAACGCCCAAAAGGCCAATGGAGATCTTGCATATAGATTTCTGCTTCTTTGAAAACAACGTATTTCTCACGGTACTGGACAAATTTTCTAAATTTGCGTCAGCCTTCTACATAAAGTCGCGCACCAATAAAGAAGTCCAAAAGAGACTTATTCAGTTCTTCAGCGTACACGGTAAGCCTTTAAAAATAATAGCAGACAATGAAGGCAACATGAACACTCCATCTTTTAGAGCTTTCTTACAGGAATATGACATACAATTACACCATACTTCGTCATATTCTTCGACAGGAAATGCCTCCGTAGAACGATTGCATTCAACCTTGCAAGAACTTATAAAAATCGCTCATATCGAAAAGCCTCGTGAAAACATTAAAACCTTAATGCATAATTGCATTCTTTCTTATAATAACACCATACATTCGGCTATGAAATTCACACCGTTTGAGCTTTTAACGGGTCATTATACTATCTTAGGGCAATCGACAAATCTTGCATTCTCAAATGCGCAAGAATACTTGTTCAATCATAATTTATCATATGATGAATTATGTAAGAAAATTTATGAGAAAACTCACACTAAGAAAACCGAGCTGATCAATAAACTCAATATTAATCGAGTTAAACCTCCAGTCTTAAAAGAAAACCAGGTAATCCATGTTCGTAACAAAAGACGTTCGTTTTGAGAACTTTTCTTACGACATAACCTGGTTTGAATAAACCAGGTTATGTCGTAAGAAAAGTTCTCAAAAATAATAACGTCACTGTCGTAACTAAAGACGGCAAATACCACAAAAAACTGATTAAACAACCATTTCAGGTTCTCTCTAATCCGGAGCCAAACACTCAAGGTGACCAACCTAGAGAACAACAAGGGGCTTATACCAATCAAACTAGGCCAGGCCCGAGTAATCAGTAGTTATGCTCGCATCATCCACGTAATCGATATCCATCATTACGAAGAACACTTCCGCACTATCCAGGACAATGTTTATCTAGTTGGGAAATCCATAAATAACAGTAAAGAGTATTCATACGCTTTCAATACTAAAATGGAAATCCTTGAACACAAAACTAGGGAGTTACAAGAAAACGTCAACCTTTTGAAACCTACACGGACCAAAAGAGGAATCATTAATGGATTAGGATCACTAATCAAAGATGTCACAGGAAATCTGGACCAACACGACTTAGAAGAAATTAGTAACGCTATTCACAATCTTCACGAAAATCAAATTAAATTGAACGAACAAAATAACGCCCAAATTGCAATCAACCAAGGTATGATCGATAGATTCAACTATATATAGAAATACGTAAAAATCAGCAACGACAAAATTACGAACGAACTAAATCGACTAGCAAACGTAACCGAAATAGGACTACACATGTTTAAAATAGAACAACATATATTCAAGTTAATAAACACAATAGACACACTCTCCCAGCATATCGACGACATATTAGACGCACTCAGTTCAGCCAAACATCGACGAATTTCAAGGCATATACCGACTAATAACGAAATTCATTTCGTAAACGACATACTATCCCATGATAAAGTAGACATTTTAAACCCTAACAATATTTACGACTTACTGACTCTACAAGGATACTATAATCAATCCAAAATCGTACTCAGTATACAAGTACAAAAATTTTTAGAATCAATATTTAGTTATTATAATATCAAACCTATTCCCTCCAAAAACCTGATGATCACCCCTATTACCTCATCCAACATCATCCTATATGAACAAAATTACCAATTCATTCTTCAACCATGCAACGAGGTGGAAAACGTACAAAATTGCAACAAACAGTCGCTACGACCAACATCGCACTCGTGTTCGTGTATACCAAACATAGTATTGCAAAAGCCGGCGAGATGTAACCACACTAACTTCGATCTGGAAAACGAAATCAGCGAGCTCATAAGCGGAAAACTCTACATAGCTACAACAGAAGAGCTACAATTTACATCTACATGCCAACAAAGAATAAAATCCATCCAAGGACAATCTCTGATGGAATTCGACAACTGTGAAGTTACCATCCTAGGAATCACATATAACGCAGCAACAAATATGTCTACGAGGAAGACTTAACCATTATATTACCATACCATGATGTTGAGAGTCAACACCGTATACCATCGTTGTCCATACCAAAAATGACAAATTGGACGCTACAAAATAGAAACCAAATCCAACTCTTACAAGAACAAACTTTTTCTAATTCAATTATAAACCATAGCACAACTGGGGTTGCTACAATCATCATCGTAGCAATCGTGGTTTATTACATCTGGAAGAGATTCTACAATTTAACGAGAATCAACACAACATCCGACGAGACACCATCATCAAATTCACAACCGGCCACACAAAATAAATCCTTATGGCCTTCTCTTCGGCGGGAGGAGTTACGTTCCTCTACACATAACACTACAACAACATAACATTGTTATACAACAACAACAACACATACGATGAGATCTACTTGTCAAACACGCGCGGAGTATTACATCGAAAACGACGCGCAACAAAAAGTGCAAGATTCGCATAAATGCAGCAACAAAAAGTGCAAGATTCGCATAAATGCATGTCTATGCATTTATGCATATTTTAGGTCAACATGTTAGATTAAGTCATTATTGTAAGTTAGTTGTTAAGTAGTAGTCTCAGTGGAATATTGTATCTTCTAAAATTAAATAAATAAAATAATAAAATTGAATAAAAAAGATAAAGTTAAATAAAATAAAAGAAAGGATAAATAAATGAGAAAAAATATTTTTTTTCTCAACAAAACAATGTTGTCAGTAAAATTTTACTGAGAGAATAGCTGTGATAGGGAAAGTTTACTGCCATAAAAAATGTAAATTGGAGTATTTTTTATGGCAGCATTTTTCACACATCTACAAAAAATGTGTTATACTGGCAGTGTTCCAATATTAAGATAATTGCATCGATTTGATTTTCAGTGTAAGGTTTACTACATATTGTGATACATCGTACATCGTATATGCCGCAATACAAGGCTTGCATCATAAAAGATCGCAAAATTGTTGAGTGTGTATATATGTTAAAATTAAAATATATAAAAAAATCGAATTGTACGAAAATGTACAAATTAAATATTTTATGAAAGTTTTAGGTTATGCCAAAATGTAAAACGATAAAACTTTACTATAAAATGAAATAAAAAATATTTCTGTTCCTTGTCAATCTTATGAAATTTTAAAAAAATTTTCTTTTTGCGTATTATCAGCAAAAATATTGCTGTCAGCAAATTTTTCCATGGAATTAAAGCATAAAGAGTAAGCCGTCGTTCCTTTCCATAAAAGAAATAAATATTTCGAATTGTCCATTTGTTGAAGACTTTCAAAATTTTCAGTATCGCATTATTTAAATTTGCTAAAAATAATTTAATAAAGATATTATGTAGGTACTAACATTTTAAAATTTATTAATATGACGATATTAGGCTGTATTTATGTTTAAAACCGATTGAAATTCAAGAGAATTCAAATACCAAACTTAACAAAGTCGAGTACGTTACAGCAATGAAATTAGTTTTAAATAATTGTGAATTTTCTTTTGTTAATAAAATATACAAGCAACTTTTTTGGTTCCCCATGGGTTCACCCACTAGTCCTGCCGTAGCAGACCTTGTTATGGAACATATTGAGAGTAGTGTTCTAAATTCTCTTAATTTCACACCGGATTTTTATTTTAGATATGTTGATGACATTATGACTGCTATTCCAGTTGATCAAATAGATAATTTTTTTCATGCATTTAATTCTTTCAACAACAAAATTAAATTTACAATTGAATTGGAATCCAATAATAGTTTGGCTTTTTTGGATTTACTAGTAATACATAATAGTGATGGTTCCCTTTCGACAGATTGGTACCACAAAAAAACTTGGTCGGGCAGATATCTAAATTTTAATTCGCATCTTCCTTTAGCATATAAACGAAACACAGTCAAATTATTATCGCATAAAATTATGCAATTATCTGATCCAATATTTCATTTTGAAAATTTTCGGCTTTTAAAGAGTGTTCTCATTAAAAATAATTATCCAAATTCTTTCTTTAAACCTATAATAAATTCTATTTATTATATGTAATTCACAAATAATTTTTGGCCAATCTCATGAAAATTTATTACCATTAGACACCACTAAAAAATATATTTCAATTCCTTACGTTAAATCACTGTTTGAAAATATTAGTTTCTGCTTAAACAAATTCGGTTTTAAAATTGTAGGTAAATCGTATATGAATTTAGGTACATCTATTTTCTCGCCTCTGAAAGATAAAACAGTACTAGGCGATAAACGAAATGTTGTTTATAAAGTGACTTGCGAATGCCAAAAAATTTATATTGGGCAAACTACGCAATTATTAAGTACAAGATTCACACAACATAAAAAAGATGCCCAAAAAATCAAACTCAAAAGAATTAATTGTGAAAATACCAGTGCTTTGTCAGTTCATTTATTCGAAACAAATCATAATGTGTTTTTAGACAATGTTGAAATTGTAGAAAATGAAGCAAATTGTTCCATAAGACGTGTTTTAGAGATGATACACATAAAGGGTACTACAAATAATATCAACAAACAATCTGATTGCTTTTATTTACAAAATACGTATAACCATTTTCTTTAATTTTGTTTTTGATGTTATTTTAATTTTGGCTATAAATCGTATCTCTTGTATTGGTTAATTAGATTATCTACGTAATTTATAAATGCATATTTAAATTTTGTTTTATATAACATTACATTTTATGGTTTTTTCGGTTTGTTAATTTTTATCCGCACATTTTACAAATACAATTTATAAGTACTTTTGCCTTAATCGAATCAATACTTTTTTGTAAAACATTATTTCATACTGGTTTTTGTTTACTATTTATGACCGTTTACATTATTTTTTTTTTCTTGTGCTTTTTTGTGGCTTTTTGCTTTTAATTATATCTTTTTATTTATTTTTTTTAAAAAGATTAATATTTTAACAATATTGTAAGTTTTTTTGTCAAATAATTTTTCATATTTTGTAAACTTTAATTTTTTTGAAAATTGTTTGTAGAATATATACGCCCTGAAGACGAACAGAAATCCTGTTCGAAACGTCGGCACAATAAATAAATAAATTTCTTATTTAAACATAGGCTTAACCAGAAAAAATCGGTTTTAAAAATTTATTAAATTATACATATTTTATTAATTTATTTTTCGTGCGTATGTTACGATATTCGTCACCTAACTACCAGTACAGTACCTAGCCACAGAATATAAAATACAAAAATACTTTATAATATATGACCTAGCTGTTGGATTTGACAATTGAATTTTGTCGTAAGTTCCGCTAATTCGGATTTTTATTTCATAATACAGTAAAACCTCGATAGAACGGACCCCGACATATCGGACTTCGGATAAACCGGACAAAATTTTTAACTTTTTTTAATATGTACATATCATTTTTTGAGATGCTCCAATAAACGAATATAAACACAAAAATTCAAATAAAAATCTACTTAAATCGGCATATATTGTTCAGGACATACTATTTCTAAGCATCGTTCACAGGAGCAATTTTCCAAGATCGGTTCCTACAAAAATTTGTTTCTGCAGTCCAAACGTTTCAAAAAATGGAGCTGGGAATAGAACCAGAAGAAATAAAATGTTTATTTCTTCTGGACAATGCACCTGCTCATTCATCGGCGGTAACAGTTAAAAAAAATATTATTTTTATGTAACGGATTTTTTATTTTAATTTTATTTTTAGTTTTATAATATGAATAATCGACGCGAGACGGATTTTACGATGTCGAAAAAATTTCATAATAGGCCTCCTGATTTACTACAAAGAATGATGATGTTTTACCTTAATAGGTAATTAAAAGCTAATTGCACATCAGCAAATAATAGGTGCAAAACAATTTGTATTTAAGAAAGGCCTTTTAAAAACGTTTTTTAACAACATATCGATCAAAAAATACACGTTTTATTATAAGGTCGCCAAACGGGGCCTCTTAAAACGACATTTACAATGCCTTAATGCTTTTTAAATGATTTCTTGCCGAAGTTCAAGAACGTTGCTTAACGTGCGGAACTAACTAGGCTATAGAGAACCGAATTGAACAAATTATTTTGTATAATGTTACAAAACTTACCTAGATATATTAAAAAAAACAATTTGGGCAATAACTTAATTATATAATTTCAAAAGGAATTTTGTTTAATTTAAATAAAAATTACACCTAACATAATACTACTGGGTCACATACCAACTGAAAAGGAAAATGTGTAGCTATCTGTAACTCCTTCTTAATAAGAGCTTTTCCATGAACCCAAAAACCTCTTGGAACGATTAAACCGAGTGTTAACGTTCTTCGGACTCCCATAGTTTAATCCGTATAAAGAATAGCGATCCGAACCAATCTTCCTTTTTTGTGTTCCTCGTTGTGTTTTTTAATAAGGAGCAAAGCGACCATGAATTTATATTTCCTACTGACATATCCCTTTGCCGACCAAGAAAAATAAAAATTTGGCTTAATTGAAGTACACAACCCACACAAATGTGTGAGTAAAAAAACATAGTTTGTAATGACGTTCTTGATAAAAAATTTCGCTTGATTTGAAGTACAATTAACACAATTGTGTGTAAAGTTATAGTGTTTTTTTTCGGACGAAAATAAGTTAAAAAGGAATACACAAATGTGTAAGTTGGTTCAAAACACATACAGCCATAAATTTTTCACATGCTTGTTTTGCCGAACCCACACAATTGTGTGGGCAGGCCGGTAAAGGGATATTACATACATAATTGAAACTCCTATAAACGTTTAAGTTTAACATTAATTTTAAATTGTTTATTTTTAAAATGTTTTAAATTTAATTTCCTAAAAATTGCCTTAAAATGGTTGTACCTAGATTTATTAAAACGCTTAGCCTTAGCTTAAAACGGTTTAATCCAATGTGTTTTTACATTGGAGTACCGTTTTCCCGTGTGATCCATCTAAAACATATAAATAACATTACAAAATGTTGCTGTTCAATCCATCTTTTTATTATTTTTAAATAAAGGGGGTTTAATATCCATAGAATGTAATGTGCTATAAAATACGCTTCTGATTTCTAAATATTTCTATATCGATCAACTTTTTGTACAATTAAAATGAATTTATTTCTTTGCAGGATATCGGTGTATAGTTTAAAAATTAAAACTAAAAATAAAGGATTAATTGAAATCAAGTCAAAATCATTATTATTGTAAAGTTCGAATTTATTGAAATGAAATAATTCGAGTTTAAGTACCTAAATATTTCATAAAATTATATACTTAACCATATTTTGAATGGTCTTTAACTTAAATCTTAAAATAATTTTTATCGCTAGTGCTGTCGTCCCTACAAATTACAAGAAAATGTCACTTGGTAATTTAAATATACTTGCTAATTCGTACAGGAATGTGCTTTTTAACATTTTGATACTACATATTTCTAAATTTATTAATATCAAATTTCAAGAAGCTATATGTACCAATTTAGATAAAAGCAATGTTAAAGAAAGGAAGCATTGGAACAGAAAACGCCGGAAATACATTTACATTTTGCGCCGTATGTATTTAATTGGTAACAGAATAATAGTTATTCTAAATTTCTTTTATAATACAAACCTATTTAAAATTTTGAAAAGGTAATTTAACATTAAATTTACATAATTATTTTGTTTATTCCATCGGAACAAATTAGAAGAAATCTGATTGCTAAAATGATTAGAGAAAATCAGGAAGTAACTTTACAAACATTATTCAAACTAAGCGAATCATTAATTAGAAACGCATTTAAGCATTTTTGCTCCAAATAAACAGATTGCGTGAAGAGTTAAATTATGTTAGAAATTTTATTAATTTTGTTTAAGCTGCCAAATATTTTTAAATAGATAATAAGATTATTAGAAATATTAAATTTATTATAAAATGTATAAAAATAAAAATAAAATATACACTAATTAAAATAATATATTTATTGCGCAACAGTAAGTTAAAGAAAATAAATAGATCTTATCTATATTTAAAAAAATATATTTAATAAAAATAAATATTTTGACTTGATTCCAAGTAATTAAATTAACAAAAAAATATTTATATTCCAATATTATTTCTCGCATGATGTTTGCACTTTTTAATTTTTTTCTGTAATATTTTTAATTTTGTAAAAATAGTACGATGCTTTGTTTTATTTCATGAGTAATTAATATTATATGTTTTATTTTAATTTGTATTCTTAATTTTTTTAATAACTTAAAGTACATTAAACAAACTTAAAATACTTAAGCAATGTTCGAAGCAACACCAAGGAAAATAATAGTACGACTTAAAAAACTGTATTGATTGAATCATTTAACCGAAAAATTTGAACGTTTGAAAATTGTTTGTATGTAATATTAAGTTTATCAAGCGGACTTGGTTATAATAAACAGCTACGGATCTAGATTTTTTGGAAAATTAATTAGTTGATAAAATTATAAATATGTATTAATTTATTTGGAGGTTAAAAAGTTAAATATCTACAATGTAAACGATACAAAGTTATAATAAATTAATGTTTCAACCAATAAATTTTTTAAAATTTTATTTTGAATATAAATTTTTATGTTTTTATTTTATATTTTTAATACCCTCTCTTTAGGTTAGTTATTTTCTTATTTTAAATTTAATTTATTTATTCATTATGTTTATTATTATAATTTTGTATTTTTATTATAAATAAAAATATAAATTATCACTTTTTTAAATTTCATTTTCGATCTCTTCATTCGCTATATTATTATAAAAACAACTCAACAATCAGTTTGTGTAAAATCCATTTCTTTTTTCACACTACGCGTTAGGCGATCTAATTCGGCTGCTGCATCTGTGCGCATCGTAACTTTATCTGGTGTTATGTCGGTACCATTTGGCGGTCGTACCATACCACCAACTCCAGGGCTACCAGGCGTACCCGATTTTTTATGCAATAACGAATTGAAGAAATTTGCTAATATTCCTTCTCCGCCTGGTGTACCCGGCTGCAGTTTGTTAACATCCATCTATAAGGACCAAACAGTATTACAATCAAACGCATACTAGTTAGAACAACAAAAATTTAATAATTACATTTACTTTTTTAGGAGAACCCTGGCCGGATGGTATTGGACCACGTGGTACATTTTTGGCACCGGCTTGCGAACGTAAGGGTGATTCCCCTCTCGTTGGAGCTTGACCTTGTTGAAGAAGTTGTTGTTGTCGCGAAAGGAATGTCTGTTCATCTTCTGTTTGTATTTCTACTTCATTTCTCGAGACATTCTGAAATTTAATAAAATATAAATGTTCCATTAATTTGATGTCACCAAAAATATACTGAAAAATTTAGTCAGTGTTTAGCTAAAATTGACGCATATTAGTGAATTGCCTTACTACAAAAACAGAAGCTATATAATAATTTCTGATAAAACATTTAAACTTTAATTTTTTAAATCAATCGCACAGCATTGAAAATTATAGACGTTTTGCAACCCAGTTTGATCGTTTCCAAAACATAACAAATCTTAGTAACAGTTGCATCTGACAAACTCATTGTACAATTGAATGGGAACTGTTCATTGAAAACAAAGACTCTCTCTAACAAAATATTGATGTTTTGGTTTTGGTTCTTTTGAGTGCTTACCCGACGTATTAGTCAAATTATTACGAACGTGAGCATAGAAAAGGGGTTTGTTTCGTTAAGGATATTTTAGTTAAGAAATTTCGATTTTCGAATTTCGTAAGATTCTAAGGTATCTAAATGTCTGTCTTTGGGCTGGATATGTAATATGTCTAAATTGTTCAAGCTATCTGTATGATTTTCTAAAGTTAAATGGTTATGGAAAGCTGATTGATTGCAAGCAGATAAATATTCTATAGCTCTAACTCCAAAATTACGCCCAGTCTGTCCAATATAGGAGAACAATTATTGCAATTAGTACTATAAACACCAAACTTGGAAAGACGATCAACTCTAGGTTTATTGTTAAAAACAGGGTTTAAAAACTCGCTCGTTAAAATGTATTATTCGCTCTTTACTGATCGAACAGTGCTTGTATTTGTAATACTGATCACTGAATACTGAAAAGTAAACAAAAATATTTTGTTTTACTATTCATTTATGAAGAATAGTGTAGAAAGAATAGTTCTCTATTCGATCGTTCAATACAGAGAATAATATATTTTATCTATTTCCTACTACAATAAATGTTCGCTTTGATATTCAAATAGAATAGAAAAGTAAAACAAGAGAGTAGTAGATCCCGTTCGCTCACACAAACAAAAAATCATCAATCCTTTTAGTTTTTTTATTATTCTCTCACTATTCGTTTATAACTGAATAATATTTTTCAAATTTTGTTTTACTATTCCTGAGCGAAGAGAAATTAGCGTAAAACACAATTCATTTAAAAATGAACGGAAAATGAATAATATGCAACTGAAGAGTAGTGTAGTACGCTGGTTAACAACCATTTTCTTTATTGTGTTATTTTAAAAAGCAAAACTAATGTTGGTATAATCGGACACGATGTTGCGAATCCGTTGGCTCGTTTTTCCTATATATTCTAAGCGATGCCAATTTTCCCGCGTTGGACTATACGGTGGATAAATATCCGTTACAGTTTTACGCTTTAGCTTTTTATTCAATAATTTTAATATAGTCCTAGTTGCATATCAATTATTCTTTGCAATTTGTAGAATTATATTAACCGTTGGAGTCCCAAGCAGCGCGATCGCGCTGTTGAGATTTTATGTCGAGAAAACCCCAAAAAAAAACGAAACAAAACGAAAACCAAATTTTTACAAATGTTAACTTTGTTGTTTTGCATTAATAACAAATATTAAATAGTATCAATATAGGACACCACTGCCATGTAAAATTGTGTTCTAATTTTTTTTTTTCTATAAGACAAGAGTGAAGTTAGGTGTTTTAGTAGAAGTTCGAAAAAAATTCGAAAATCAACACAGCTGGTGAAAAAAACTGTGTGTTAAAATAAAAAAGTAAATGTCATATGCATGTCTAGTCAAACATAGCCTTAATTTTTAGTGTAGTTATGCTATGCAAAATGCTAAAAACGTTGTATAGTTCACCGTTCTGAATAGTGGAAGTTTCTAATTAAAAATCCCATCATGGTTTCTTCAGCCATCCACAATGAAAATATTTTCATGTTACTGATGTCGTATTTTTTGGTTACCGGTGGTAAGTGCATGCCGCTCCGTTTAAGGTCGATTTATATTATACGTTCCTTTCAGTTCCTTCAAGTACCTTGTGTCTGGGAGCCTTATCCTATGGAACAGATTTCCAAAATTTCAAATGCGAAAAGTTTTTCTCTTGGTATAAACTATTTATTATTTAATTATATGTATCTTTCGTGTGATAAACTTCATTTCCCAAACTTGCATACACAAAAATTAAATTGCTACTAAAACATTTTGAATTATTATGTTATCTTTTACTTTTATAAGTAACCAAGAAATACGAATATATACGATAATCATACGATGAAAAAGTCTGAACTGATAGTACTGATAGTATAAATTGATGGTGTCTGAACACGGTAAGTGCAGGAACTGAAAGGAACGTACAATATAAATCGACCTTTAAAAGTATAGACCATGCCATTATGTTCAATTTTAATCCATAGGAATTATTTACGATGTAAATGTTGAGCTCTTAAGTAGTGAATCAACTGCAGACGAGGAAGACGGGCAATACATTATGGAAGGTTTGGCAAGTAGTTTTCTGTTTAGGGTCGACTGACTGGACAATTTGAGACGGAATTTTCTCGTTTCGAAAATTATCGTGTCCGTGTTGTGCTGTTCATATTACATGTGGTTTTAAAGAACTGTATATGTTAGGAGGGGTACGTAATGTCCAGGAACCATTATGTAATTTAATTGTTATGTTTTAATCAACTTTCAATAAATTTTGTTTTGTTATATTTTAGTATTACTTGTCGCACTAGAAGAGAAATGTGACAAACCTAACCGACATAATAGTTCGAAACATGAAATATAAATTAAAATTCAAAGTAAACATAATGTCCAGGAACACCATTATGTAATTTCAAGAAAATCAAGTTTCGTGTTAAAAAAAGTACTCCGTTAAAAGGGTGTACTCCTTCAGGTAGAACTTGAGACTAAAGAGCTAGGGGTTACTTTCGTTGAAAACATGAGCTTTACTAAGCACATTGAGCTGTGCATCGCTCGCGCGAACTCCATGCTCGATTTCGTCAAACGTTGGACGGATGATAATTTTGATGTGGAAACAATTAAGATTCTGTATTGTACCTACGTTCGATCCCAGCATATGTGGTGTCCGTTCTACGAAGCTCATATCCAGAGTATTGAGAAAATGCAAAAGTTTATACGCTACTTCACCTGGAACGACGGATGGGTTTATGACCATGATCTACTATACCACGTAAACATACAGCGACAACCACCATATTTAACTGGGTGCAAGTCATACAACTTGACAACTCTTGAAAATAGACGCGAATTGCTAAAAAGTACATTTATTGGTAATCTCCTACTAGGTCTAATCGACGCACTGGATGTGCTAAAGTCAATTAAAATAAAGGTTCCTGGAACACAACTAAGAGATCATGACTTCCTCCACTTAGATAGACACAGAACCAACTATGACGATAATGAACCAGCGAAGATGATGTGTAAAAGTTTCAATCGAATTAACTATTTATTTGATTTTTGTTTAACTAAAGATAAATTTAAAAATAGATTAAGGCAATTTTATGCCTATCAGTGATTTTTTACTTGTTACTTTACTTTTATATTTCAAATCCAATGCGGATTTATTTTATTTTATATTTCAGATTCTTAAATTAATATGTTTCAAGTCAAATTTGTAGACTTTTTTCAATATAAATAAATAAATAAATGAAATTCTGGAATATGGCCATCTGGGTCGGAACTCGTTCAATTCTTAACCGATTATGATGGGATTGGGTATGTTGAATTGAAATGGGATTCTTAAATAATTTTTGGAAGAAGTTCTGGAATATGGCCAACTGGGACGGAACTCGGCCAATTCTTAACTGATTATGATGGGATTGGGTGTGTTGGATGGAAATGGGATTAATAAATGATTTTTGGAAGAAGTTCTGGAATATGGCCAACTGAGGCGGAACTCGGCCAATTCTTAACTGATTATGATGGGATTGCGTATGTTGGATGCAAATGGGATTAATAAATGATTTTTGGAAGAAGTTCTGGAATATGGCCATCTGGGGGCGAAACTCGTTCAATTCTTAACCGATTATGATGGGATTGGGTATGTTGGATTGAAATGGGATTCTTAAATAATTTTTGGAAGAAGTTCTGGAATATGGTGAATAAGGTGATCAGTTTTCTGTATGTTCTATTCCTTCTGTAGAATGAATTAACGAAAATACCCATTACGATTCGTATCTCACAATTTTTTTGTTTTTAAGTTATGATGATCAAAAATCAAAATAGGGAGGGGGTGCTTGGAAAGAGCATTATAACTCTTTTCCAGCCCGCGATCACAATTGTGTACGTGAAAATCGTGTACGAAAGAGAATCATGAAAAAAACAAAATGCCATTACGAACATTACAAAATGCCATTACGAACATTACAAAATGCCATTACGAACATTACAAAATGCCATTACAAACTATGGTACACATTTGTTTATGGTGGATTTAAATTGAACCAAAAGCAATTTTTTTTCTGGCCGGAAAAGGGATATACATATAATTGTTCGGCGATTTTAATATAATCCGTGTTATCTGAAAACACTACTAAGTAACCTTAGGGTTAATATGATCAATATAGCTTCGAATTATTTCAAATAATTCAGTATTAAATTTGGGGAAAATATTAAATGAAAGTTAAAAAGTTACTATTCATAATTTCAGTTTTAGTTTTTTTTTAATTTTTCTTCAAAAAAATATCTGCCATTAAAAGTGTATTCATGAGTTCTATTTATGAAGATTTTGCATAATTACAAAACTATAAACTTGATTACTAACGATGGTAAAATTTACTTCGTAACTGATGGTAATTGTAAACTGTAACTTACTTTTCTAGATGGTGGAGGTGCAATAATATCGGTGTAGTAGTCATCTGGTTTACAGGATTGTATATTTTCATACAAGATGCTGATTTTCTTCAAATTGTCCCATCCAGCAGGTCTTTAAAAAATAATAAAAAAAATAATAAAAACAAAAAATATTGAAAAATAAAATTTGCTATACATACATTAATACAGCATCTTTTTCAACAACCAATGCTGGTGTTCGGAATGGTAAATCGTAAATTCGATGTGTTAAGTATTTGTATAAAAGATCACAGTTTTTATCTTCTTTAACACTCGTATAAAATAGTGATGCACCATGCTGCAAACAAAATCGTCGTATCCATTGTTGCATAAAATCGAAATGTTCATCCCTATAGTCGTATTCTTTTTCTAATGTTGACATGTAGTCAGTCTATATAAAAAAATGGATTAGTCAAGCCTAATTATTAATAGAGGCGTATGATTACCTTTGTTACTACAACTACAATATCTAAACCAAGATTTGATGTTAATACTCCTTCTGACAGTGGTAATGTATCTAAATCATCTTCCACCGAAGATAACCTCGCTGTTCGTCTAATTGGTGATCCTGGATCTAAATCATCACCAGCTTCACAATAAGTTTGCCAACTCGTTACCAACTTGTGTCGAGCTTCTTGCCTTTTTTCTATACAAAATAACCACATTGCAATATTTAGAATTAATATTAACAAAATAACATTTTTTTAATTTCAAAACAAACCCGAATTAATTTTAAGTTTGTCAACGTGATCAGCCAAATTTTTTACCCAGTGCAAAAGTTGATCCAGCCAACTCCATGGGGAATTCATTGAAACAGTGAGAATAACTAGTGTATGTGCGTAATTTTCTTCATTTAACGCAAACTTTAAGAGGTTTGTATGACCTGGATCACCGTCTAATACCCAAACACCTAATCGTGTCATATCTGATTTAAATAATATTTCTATTAAATAACGAAACAAAGTTAAATTCATACACGTACCATCTCTATATTCGTCTCGTACATCTATATACGCATATTCGAGACCGGACCCTTTTTTAGGATCTTCAACCCCTTGTAGTTTTGCAATTAATGTGGTTTTACCAGTAGCATTGTCACCCAAAACCAATACTGTTTTATTAGTAGGCAATTTTGTGCTACCTTGTTTCTGAACTTCGCCTAATATTTCGGACCTGAAAATGATATTTAATAAACATTAATGCAGTTCATTTGTGAAATAAATTTTTTCAACTGTACAAGATTTATATATAGGATTGACAAAATTAATATTCAAGGTAGCTAAGCGACGACAGAAAAATTTTAATACATGTAGGTCTCATACATACGTCATAGTTTCATTTAAGTGCCAATTTATCTAAGAAAACGTAAGGTATAAAACAAAATTTAAAAAAATAAACAATAGATACATGTTAAATGAATATACACACCACAAATACCTATAAATTAATTTTTCATTTTATTTCCCAAATTCTATATGTGCATATCCATACTACGGTAACTTGAATCCGGTAACTTCTTCGTTTCTTTCCTCTTCACATATAAAATAAATAAATTTTATAGATAAAGGGGAAAGAAACGAAGAAGTTACCGGATACAAATCACTCTAGTATGGATATGTACTATGGGATAATTTTATTTGATTTCGGTAATATGAATAGGAAATTGAACTAAATAATCAACTGTTTAACAAGTTTTATAATTATTAAGTACATACGTACATATAATTACTTTAATATAACAGATAATTCTAAGCTGCATTTTGGTAAATGATTGTTGTCATACATCGTTCATTAGTTTCGTGCTTTATTTTAAGTTCATATTGAAAGTATTTATTGTGTTTTGAGTCATCAATGATATCACCAACATTACAAAATGTATACATTGATAGAGACAGTTGTAGAAAACTTGGTTTTCGTGTGTTATTATTGGGTTTTTAGAATGCTAATATTTGTTAAATTTACAATAATGAAATGTAGAAAAATTTATAAAATTATATGTTGAATAATAATATAATTTTATAACCTGTGAAACATATGAACATCTAAATAAAATAGAAAAAATAGCTCAAAGAAAAGATAGGTATATCCAACCCATGTAGGTTTACATTTGATGTTAGACACATTGTAGATTTGCCTCAATTGTAGAATTCTATTTGGGCTGGATGCTAATGTATACTTGTTGATGTTATCTTCATGTTATTTTGGGTCTAATACTATTTATTTTAATAATTAAGTAAATATCGTATTCCTTAATTTATTAAACTTCATAAATGTTTGCCTCACTAGTACATTTTTTTTAGTGAGATATTTTGAATCCAGCTCATAATATGTGTGAGGCCTACTATTTTTTAGTGAGGCTTAAATGGGCTGTATAACCCAATTTTTTACCATAAGCAGTTTTTTAGATACACATTGACCAATGTCAAATTCTTTTTAAACAAAATTATGCTCGTAGGTAGATCAAAAAAATTTCTGCCTATGTAATAAAAGCTGCGTTTGTCTGAAAAACAATCGGGCTAAGCTGCATGTGAAAGCTTGAGAGTGTGAAAGAGAAGGTTCATGGCTGTATTTAATCACTGCACCTAGAGTTCAGGCAGTATTGCTTGATACGCCATGAAATTCATGTCTACAATTTATTTTCTGAACTGTAGATGGCAGTAATGTTCGTAAAGAGTTTTCTTGATTTAGAGATTTAATGAAACGTTGAAAGCATAATTTAATAATAAAATAATAAATTAATTCTTACCAATAGCCCGTAATTTAACTGTTAACGTTATTTAACCACGATTAACGTTTTACGAAATGAACATTATCCCTTTCGGGTTCACAAAAACCAACCTAATGGGTATTGGGATGTAGCGGGTTGGTTGGGGTATGTTGCATTTTGTATGAAGTGTTATGATACGCGACCGCAAATTTAAACAAACATTTCACAAAGGTGATTTATATGTCACGACGTGATTTATATGTTTTGACTCTTCAAATTGTTAAAAAATTCTGCGAGTCTCATCAACATAAACCATTTTGCAATGGAATTGGGCAGCTAATATACATACATAATTTTGTTTTGGGATTTGCTTTTTCCATTTTTAAAAATTATTTTAATTGTGAAGCGGTGTTATACACGAGTATGTACAAAATTCATATTTTGGTTTGTTAGATGTTTAACAGCGAGCAAAGTCCGAGATTCATACCTCCTCGCGGTGCTCTCTGGGTAACTCTAAATGAATCAGGCGGTGTAATGGAAACGAGCAGACTAAATCCTGTTTATAGTCATGGACTCTACATGTCAGGGCGAGTTATTGGCGCCTCAAAACCAATACCAAATCAGCGTTTGTTCTCCAGGTTAGGTGCGGCTGAAGCGGGCGTCTGTCTTGTATCAAGCGGCTCGCTATATAAATGTGTTCAAGGTAGGACTGGATGCCTTAAGATTCTCACCAATACGTGACCCACACACGTAACAAGCGGGTTGTGCGGCAGGCCAACAACTTTCCCTCATAAAAACATTTAAGTTATGAACCCAAATCAAAGGCCTCGGATTACCATATCGGATTCATTACAAACGCGACCTCGGAAATTGTCGAAATTGGAGGACGAGAGCGATGGACCGAGACGGATGGAGGACCATAGTGCGGTCGGCAAAATCCCTTCATGAAATGTAAATGCTAGAGAGAGAGAGAGAGATGTTTAACAATTTACTAATAACCCCTGGAAACATGCACGAAGAAAACCGGAGAAAGGTCTACAGATCTACGTCGGAGGGCGAATCAACAGGAGCTTAAATGTAAAGTACTCTCGTTTTCTGGAATTTGATAAACGTTCAAATGTTTGAAACTCTCAGTTTTTATAAGCGATCATAATTAGAGTGACCATATTTCGTGGGCAATTTTTAAGACCTATATAGGGTGTATTTTTTAATTCAACCCGAGCACGCAGGCTAGTACTATCGATGTTGTATAGCGAGCAAAGTTTGTACAGAGCAAAACGATCCGGTGTGCATGAAGTAATAAATTGTTTTTTACATGCTTTGCACAACTTTCGTACACTGACATTCACTTCAGAGTAAATTTCAAGAACCGAGTATGAACGCCGTAAGCACAGTTCACAATTCTGTGGTGAAGATATAAAAGGTAATAACTCATTTTTTCAGTTTTGCAATAGAGCATTTTTAAAATTTTCATTCAGAAACACATTCTGAAAAAAATTATCAGTCTTAGGAAACTTAATTTTTGCATGGTTTTGGGTATATACATACTTATCCAAATTTAAAAAAAAAATATCGATAGTTTTTTATGAACATTTTGAATTAATGAAGAGATCTAAAAAGTAACAAAATGACTTATTACCTTTTATATCTTCACCACAGAATTAAAAACGCTGTGCGCTGTTATTAATCAGGTTGAAGAAAAAAACACTAAATATTCTTTAGCACTGTCTGCTCGGGTTAAATTACAAAACTGACCCATAAAACATAGTTAGCTAAAAAAAGAGAGTGTAAAGATAATTTAAATAAAACGGAAAATATATTAGCTGTTAGTTCTAGGAGAGAGAAACATTCGTAATTTCTATTAATCGAATAGACTATGCTATGTGAAACAATAATCAAACCGTAACATATCCACTTTGATATTTTTTGTCGATAATCATTTTAGTCAGTACAAAATACGTTTCAACACCACATTTCCTCCAGAAAGTTATATCGTCGCCCTCGTTAACAGAGTGGGCAGGGTGCTTATTTCATTATTCGGAAGTATGGGTCGTGACTCCAAAAAGTTTCGACTGGGTGTTTTTAACATATCATTTGAAATACGTTTATTTCTTTCTAATTTCTATGTCTCTAGTTATCGGCTTACCGTTTCAATTCAAATTATTTTGCGTCGCGAATCGGTCCTTTCGAATTACTTAAGTTATGCTTTAAGCTTTAATTCCATGGTTAACATTTGCTGACAGCAGTTTTTTTTGCTGATAATGCCTCTATTCCATGGAAATAATCTGCTGTCAGCAAAAATAAAAGCGAGAAAAAAATATAGATATTAGTGGTTGTGTACGAAACAAAACATGTTGTCAGTAAAATTTTGCTGAGAGGGGAAGTGTGATAGGAGAAGTTTGCTGCTATAATGCTGCCATAAAAAATGTAAATTGGAGTATTTTTTATGGCAGCATTTTTCACACAACTACAAAACATGTGTGTAAAGATAAGAAATTTTTCTCACACTCATATAAAATAAGTTGTTCGCCATTTTTATACTCAAATGTCGATTTATTTTTTTTTTTTTGGGCCGAAATTTATTAACGCTAGTGGTTTTTTGTGGTGTATATATTAAAATTCGAATTGTACGAAAATGTACAAATTAAATATTTTATGAAATTTTTATGTTATTCCAAAATGTAAAACCATAAAATTTTACTATAAAATGAAATAAAAAATATTTCTGTTCTTTGTCACTCTCATGAAATTTAAAAAAAAATTTTTTTTTGCGTATTATCAGCAAAAAAACTGCTGTCAGCAAATGTTATCCATGGAATTAAAGCTTAATACGCAAAAAAAAATTTTTTTTTAAATTTCATGAGAGTGACAAAGAACAGAAATATTTTTTATTTCATTTTATAGTAAAATTTTATGGTTTTACATTTTAGCATAACATAAAAATTTCATAAAATATTTAATTTGTACATTTTCGTACAATTCGAATTTTAATATATACACCAAAAAAACCACTAACGTTAATAAATTTCAGTCCAAAAAAAAAAAATAAATCGACATTTGAGTATAAAAATGGCGAACAATTTATTTTATATGAGTGTGAGAAAAATTTCTTATCTTTACACACATGTTTTGTAGATGTGTGAAAACTGCTGCCATAAAAAATACTCCAATTTACATTTTTTATGGCAGCATTATGGCAGCAAACTTCCCCTTTCACACTTCCCCTCTCAGCAAAATTTTACTGACAACATGTTTTGTTTCGTACACAACCAGCAATATATATTTTCTTCTCGCTTTTATTTTTGCTGACAGCAGATTATTTCCATGGAATAGAGGCATTAATTCGATGGAAAAAATTTGCTGACAGCAATTTTTTTGCTGATAATACGCAAAAAAAATTAAAATTTCATAAGAGTGACAAAGAACAGAAATATTTTTTATTTCATTTTATAGTAAAATTTTATGGTTTTACATTTTGGCATAACATAAAAATTTCATAAAATATTTAATTTGTACATTTTCGTACAATTCGAATTTTAATATATATGCCACAAAAAACCACTAACGTTAATAAATTTCAACCCAAAACAAAAAAAAAACAAATCGACATTTGAGTATAAAAATGGCGAACAACTTATTTTATATATTTTAGTATTTTAGTAGTACTTGCTATCCATTCATCAAGATATTCTTAAAAAATGTTGATTACTTTCCAGAAAGTATGCGAAATAAACTATGTATTATGCCCGGTTTACATGAGAAAATTGTTTTCTTCTGCAAATTTTTGCAGGTAAATAAGAAAGAATCCGCTATATAAAAATAATCAATGTGCCAGAAAGAAATAAACATATATAGTAATGGCGTAATTTTTTTATAGGATCATTATTAATTTACTTTCACTAAATTCAAATGCGAAATTTACATTTTTATCTATGGCGTCTGTTTTTATTATGAATCCTCAACATTTATAAATGCGAAATAATTTTTTTTCTTGTTGATTTTAAAAATGTTGCCATAAAAATACTCGGATCGAATATATTTTATGGCAACATTTTCATTTTTATGGTCATTTTTGCTCAAAAATTCTTCTGCAAAATTTTGTTGGGATATATTTTTTTTCTTGTCTCTCATGTGGAAAAAGTCAATGTTATATCTTATTCATTTTGCAGAAGAAAAATGTTGGTCTTATGTAAACCGGGCATTATAGTAGTAAAATAGTGTTTACACCACCTATAATATTATACCATTAGCAAATTAAATTTTAACCAAACTCATTTAAATAATATTTTTAATTTATCACACATTATTAAAACTTATCACATAATATGAAAAATATTACAATAATTTTATTTAATAAATTGTTTTTATTCTTCACTGGTTGAGGCTTTAGTTGCGGTCATATCGTTTCTAAGTGTTCACTCTTGTACAAGGAGACAAAAAATATCCGATTTTTTGAACTACAAACCGAGCGCACTCTATAAATCGCCAACTCCACTTTTTTTTTGGGATTTTTTCGGGTTTTTTTTGACATCTGTGGTTTGTTTTGAAAAAAACTCAATTTTTAAAAATATTTGTGAGTCTGAAATTATACATTATTAAAATTTAAATAACACTTTGGGAAATACATATATCACTTTTATATTAAATTCACTTGTAAAGGAGATTATTTATTCACTTGTATATATATATATATATATATATATATATATATATATATATATATATATATATATATATATATATATATATATATATATAAATATACATATAAAATTTATATGTATATTTTATATGTATATATATATATATATATATATATATATATATATATATATATATATATACATATATATATATATATATATATATATATATATATATATATATATATATATATATATATATATATATATATATATATATATTATATCAACAAATTTATATGCCAAGACAAAAATAAACGCGTTCGGACTACCTTCATCGAACGAGATAACCCTTTCCTGACCCGTATACACAATTGTGTATGTGAATTTCGATTATGACAAACGAAGATGTCAAACATAGAATTAGGTGGTAATTGAATACCAGCGTACACATTTGTGTCAACCACTTTATTTTGTTTTCGTCCGAAAAATAACAGTAACTCTAGTAATGATAAAATAATTAATATGTTATCAAGAACAAATAAATTATATGTTATATAATTAATTTGTTAACAAATTATTATGCTTTTTTCAGAAAGAATTCCGATTTAACTAAGATCCGTTAAAATACGGAAGACATTACAACCTGTCATTATTTACATACACATTTGTGTATGGTGAACTTAAATTGAACCAAAAAAAAAATTTTTTTTGAACTTGAAAGGGATTAAAAAACCTGGATTTTTTTTTACTAACTTTTGCTCAAAAAATTTGTCTACGTTGTCAAGTAAGTCAAATCGTACATCCTCTAAAAAGAGATTATTTATTTTATAAAGGTTGCGGGCCAATAGTCGGGTAAATCATTTACTATGGTAAAAATCGGATTTAGAACAGATTTTTCGATCAGTTTCCCATAGAGTTTTTGAAAAATAAATGAATTTACCGGAAAATTTACTTAAAATTGACTTTTACTCGACTATTGGCCCGCAGCCAAAGCTAATAATAAATAATCTCAGCATCACAATAGCGTTAGCACATAAAAAAATGAAAGTTTTAAGAGGATGTGCGATATGTTTTCTGTTGTTTTGTATTTTTTGTTCACAATTTCTGCTTTGTTTACGATTAGTTGGGGCTTTATTTTAATGTAAACGAATGAACGTATGTCTGGGATTACAAATACACAATATTCGGTTTTATATACACATCACAATTTATAAATTATCAAATAATTTATAGCCCTACAGTTGCAGCAAAATAAAATTTTTGATTCTCATTCTAATTGTTTCCCTTAAATGCACTGCATATTTATTCCATTTATTTTATATATTAACTTTAAATTAAATTATTTAAGGCGATAAACTAACAAATTCATTTCAAAAATGTCATAAATAAACAACAACAACAAATCTTCGAGCAAAATTGTTGCTCATACTTGGTTATTTTTGTTACTATGTTGGTACGACTTAGATTATTTGCTCATAAGCTGGAAATATTTAAACTAAACCGAAAATAAAATTGGGCGGGACTTAGTTGAATATAAAGATTTGATTGGCTAAAAAGTTGGATCAAAAATAATCCCGTTCCGTGAATTCAGCATCACTAGTGTAATAAAACAAAATTGGGATATTTTACTGAAGCGAAGTTAGTCGGTGTAAAATATGTCAAAAATAAACCGATTTTTTTGTTAGAAAACCATCAGGTTATGTATGTTGCTATAAATGTCAAAAACAGAAAATTACACGTTTTTCGATTTTTTTAATTTTAGGGTATTGTTGTTTTTTTTCTTCTAAATTTTCCGAAAGAACAAAAAAATTAAATCATTTTCAGCTACAAAATATTTAAATTTATTCAAACTTTCTTGTAAACAATAAAATAAAAACTGCCATTTTGACATGTGTATGCGAACTATCACAGCCACTTCATAAATAAATTCTTTCTAAGTAGAACGTGCAAAATCGTTCTTAGAAATAGTTTAAGCGTTTTGTTTTATTTTTTCTATTTGCAGCGGAAATAATTTTGCGATAAAGAATAATTTTAATAGGTTATGGGCAGACAGATCTCGGCAAACTGAAAAAAGGAAAAACAGCGAATTTTCGAAATAATATTGTGCACGGCAGTGCATTAATTTAGTGCGATTGCAAGTGGAAAGTTTCTTGTCGTATTGCGCGGAACAGCACAGCGGTCGGTCTTGCCATCACGTTGCGCAATTCAAGTAGAACATTCCAGAATAAACAAAAAAAACATTATTTTCTGGATTTTTGAGGCCGGTGAGCACAATTGAAAGAAAATGGAAGGTGAACGTGTCAGCATTGAAAAATTGCAGGGGTTCAAAATTGGTCGATGTGGAAATTCCAGATGCGTCAAATCTTGGAAGCAGCTGAACTTTTGGACTACATCGATGGCACAATCGATAAACCAACTGTTGCGAGTGCAATATATGCGACGGAAATTGTGACATGGAAAAGGGCAAATGCAAAAGCAAGGCGGATAATTTCAACTACATGCGGAAAACATTCAATACGGCTAATCATGAGCTGTGAGACAGCAGGTGAAATGTGGACGGCGCTCACAAGCAGGTATGAGCAAAAGTCGGAGAGTAATACTTATTTTCTGCAACAAAAGTATTACAACTTCAAGAAGGAGCCGTCAGACGACATGGCTACTTTCATATCAAAGTTTATAGAAATTGTACAGCAGTTGAGAGATCAGAAGAAGACCATATCTGTCTCGATGGTAATTTCGAAAATTTTGAATACGATGCCTGTCGAATACAATCATTTCTATTAGCGCATGGGAGTCTGCGAATGCAGCCGATCGAACACTTACAAATCTGAAGGCGCGTTTAATGACGGAAGACATGTGACTCAAGTCACAGGGGCAGATCGAGGAGGTGGAAGCGCTAATGGCCAGCGAACTTTTCTTAAAAGGGCAACAACAACAAAAAGGGAAATTCATCGAATAACAACAACAAAGCGGCGATTAAAAGCGACAAGCCGAAAGGGAAGTGCTTTAAGTGCGGAAAAGGCGGCCATTAGAAGCGGGACTGCCCAGAAAAGAAGAACAGCTCGGACAAAAAACAAGAAGACACTTCAGTGGATGCTTTCATTTGTCACGCGGAAGCAAGTGGTGACAGAAACGCCTGGATTTGGCTTCAGGGGCGACGAATCACATGAGTCACCGACGTGATTGGTTTGAAAACTTCACGGAAATATCCGAATCGGTGAAAATAGGCAATGGTGATAGAATCATGGCTCGAGGCAAAGGCGACATCGGTATTCGTGCTTTCAATAGCAACCATTGGATTCGCAAGCGAGTAATGGAGGTTCTATTTGTACCGGACTTGTATGTAAATCTATTTTCATAGGGAAAGGTGACAAATCATGGACACAAACTGAGCATGGACAACGAAGGATGCGAAATACTGAAAAATGGAAACGTCGTTGCGGTGGGAGTTCGCAGAAAGGGTTTGTTCCAGATGCTTTTCAAAAACAGACGAATCACTACAGAGAGGCTATAGCAAACGTAGCAATTAAAAAGACGTCACTTCAATCGTGGCACGAGCGACTGGGGCATCAAAATGTCACACATATTAAAAAGTTCCTGCAAAGCCGAAATATTGAATTTTTCAATGAGGATTTTACATGCGAAGCTTGTTTTTTCGGCAAACATCATCGAAGCAGCTTCAAGAGTCGCAAGAAGAAGTCGAAGTTGTGCGGCGAGATAATTCACACGGACGTGTGCGGACCGTTCCAGGAAAACTCAATTAGCGGAGCCAGGTACTTCTTATTATTATAAGACGAATAAAACAAAAATCTGAAGTAGCGAGTTGCATCAAGAAATGTTTCTAGTTGATACAGAAGCACGATAAGCACAAACTTCGTTTTGTCAGGTATGACAATGGCACGGAAGTTGTGAATGCAGAATAAAGGCATTTTTCGAGGAAAACGGCATTCATCACCAATGAACTGTGCCGTACACACCTGAGCAAAACGGGTGGAGCGAGAAATGCGGACGATCGTTGAATCAGCGAGACCGATGCTTCAGGCGAACCAAATTGAAAAGAAGTTTTGGGCCGAGGCGGTGAATTTAGCAGTCCATGTGCTAAATCGAACAGGAAGGAGCACGATCGTCGGGAAAACACCGTATGAATTGTGGCACAACAAGGAAGCGAAGGTTGACCATTTGCAAATTTTTGGTTCGGAAGTCCGTACAAGTGGTGCAGTGGTTAAAGCTTCGGCACTTGGACCGGGAAGTACTGGGTTCGAAACCCACCAGAGGCAGGATGTAAAGCGAATTTCCTTCATCGATTATTTATCTAATTATTTATTTAAAGAAATCTGTTTTGTAATATAGTATGATTTCAGCTTACTTACACTAGTTTAAACAAAAAACTTTAAAACAGAAAAAAATATAAACCAAATTTTGGTTTAACAATTAAAAATTAAAAACAATAGTCCTTCAGGATATTTTTAAAGTTGTCCTTTGATAAATTGAAGTCAAATAGGTCGTCGATTATGTTGAATGATTTAGACATCCTATTAATGGGGTTGTTTTCTCCATAGTTAGTAGAATGGTGTTCAAGTGCTAAAAATTCATGGTTTCGAAATGTTCTGCATGACACGTGAATTGATATGTTTTCCAAGATGTACGCTGAATCAATGTGACCAAACAAAACGTGATCAATAAAAGCCGCGCCCAAGAGAAGTCGTCTATTTTTAAGCGTGCATATTTTGTAATTCGTGCATCTTGTTGTGTTGTTGTGTATGGAGGTAAGCGAGTCACATTTTCATGGAATGGTAAGTTGTGGTCGTAGTCCCAGTCACTTTTCTTTAACAAAAAAATCAGGACGGTGATGTTAATAAACACAACTTAGACCTTCTGTTGCAGTGCAGAATTCAGTGCCGACGCACCGTTGATGTCAGTGTGCATTTTGACATGGAGCTTGCAACGTGCAGGTGGTATACTGTAAATGTGTGAGTAGGTGAATGGGTGGGTGAGTGCGTGAATGAAAAGGGAGGTATTAATAGACCTTAAAAAGACATTAACTCTTTTGCTGCCCGGTAACACAAATGTGTGGGTACGGCAAAAGTTTTTTGAACTAACTGACACTTTTGTGCCTTCTTTGCACTCATTTTCGTCCGAAAAAATCAGTATAACGATACACACAATTGTGTTGGTTCTACTTCAAATCAAGCGAATTTTTTTATCAAAAACGCCATTACATACTATGGTTTTATCCTCACACATTTGTGTGGTTTGGACTTAAATTGGGCCATTTTTTTGGTTTAAAAAGGATTAAATCCATTGGATGATTAATACTTTCTTAAAAAAAAAAAAAAAAAAAAAAAGTCTTCGTGCACATTCTAAAGGAAAAGCGATAGAAACTTGAGGCGAAGGCCACCAAATGTATCTTCGTTGGGAACGACAGTCGTTCTAAGGCATATCGAGCATGGAATCCAACCAGGAAAAGTTGGGATATCATGCGACGTGGTATTTTTGTTGGAGGAATCCATGGCAACGCTCGACATCACAGCTGAAGAAAAAGCTGGCGCGAATGAGGACAAGGCGAAAGCAAGTGACGAGAGTGCAGATGATGGAGACGCATAGACGATTTCATCACGCCAGAACAATGTGAAGATATGCGATCTTGATAATAGAAATGTTGTCAATTGACGCTTGCGCGATCGGAGCACCATTACGGCACCGAAGCGTCTAATATTTTTTGCATCGATGCAACACAGTGCAATGTTGGCAATCAGAGAAGAACCGAGGACATACGAGCACATAGTGGGAGCGTACAATGGACGAAGAGTACGATTCGCTCATTCAAAATCGTACATGGACTTTGGGTAAACCATCAACTAACCAAAGAGTAATCGACAATCGGTGGGTCTACAAGATCAAGAAGAATCCAGACGGAAGCATTGATCGCTACAAGGCGCGATTGGTAGTGCGAGGATTCACACAAGAATATGGTATCGATTATCAAGAAACCTTCAGTTCAGTGGTGAAGTTTACTTCGATCAGAGCGATCCTGGTATTGGCAGCGGCGAAGTAAATGAGGTTGAAGCAATTCGACGTTAAAACGACATTTCTAAATAGAGATTTAGAAGAAAATGTATACATGAGCCAGCCGATTGGATATGACGATGGAAGCGGAAATGTGTGCAAGCTATCCAAAAGCTTATATGGACTGAAACAGGCGTCACGCTGTTCGAACAAAAGATTCACTGCTTTTATGAAAATTTTTGGATTCAGAGCAAGTGATCGGATCCGTGTTTTCGTCTGCGGCAGGAAAAATGGTATGTTAATCCTTGAAATTTATGTCGACGACGGTTTGATTGCAGCGGAGAGACAGGAAGACATTACACCGGTCATCGAACATTTGAAAAAGGATTTCGAGATCAAGGTTTTCGAGTTGAATTGTTTTCTGGGACTTGAAATTGATCGGCGATCGGACGGATCGATTCACATAAATCAACAAGGCTACGCAGTAAAAGTCATTGATCGTTTCAACATGACGGATTGCAATATAATGTCTACTCCATTGGACAATTCACAAAATTTTGAAGTTTTTGAGGCCGACGTGGAGGTGGATATTCCGTATCGAGAAGCAGTCGGAAGTCTGATGTATTTGGCCGTCGCCACTCGGCTAGATATCAGCTTCGCAGTTGGAAGTGTCAGCCGATACTTGGAAAAGCCAGCTGCAGCACATGTGAATGCAGTCAAACGCATTCTGAAGTACATTCGAGGCTCTATGGACACGTGAATTCGCTTCGAAGGCAAAAACGATCTGAACTTCTGCGGATACAGCGATGTGGACTACGTTTTTATGTTTGGAGGTAGCATCATCAGCTGGGGATCGGAACGCCGGAAATCAGTTGCGCTTTCGACGACGGAGTCGGAATATATGGCAGCATCACACGCCATAAAGGAATTGGTCTGGCTACGAAACTTGCTGGGTGAACTTCAGCAAATCGAGAGCGATGTACCCGTATTTTTCATGGACAATCTGAGCGCAATAATACTGGTGAAGAATCCGGAGTTCCAAAAGCGCACAAAACAAATCGACGTGCGGTATCACTTCATTCGTGGAAAATTTGAAGGCGGAATTTTCGAACTGAAGTATGTGCAAACAAATGAGCGATAGCGGACATCATGACCAAAGCGCTATCAAAACCAAAGCATCAATTTTTCCGTAAGTTAATGAGTATCATGCCAAAGAGTTAACGTAGTTTTTTTATTTTGGTATCGACTTGGAACAAAAAGTGGGAGTATTGAATTTAGTACTTTGCTTGAGTATTTTGTTCAAGCCGACACTCACACATATGCACAGAACTTTTGGCTCGGCTATGTATGCGAACTATCAGAGCCACTTTATAAATAAATTATTTCTAGGTAGGACGTGCAAATTAGTTCTTAAAAATAGTTTAAGCGTTTTTATTTTTCTTTTTGCAGCGGAAATATTTTTGCGATAAAGAATAATTTCAATATATACACATGCATAGACGAGTAACAACAAACAGTCTAAACGCGAGGTGTTGTTGTTACAATATAAAAAAACGATGAAGAAGTACTCGTCTAAACAGGCACAATAAGGACGAAACGAATTTAAAGGACCAAACGAATTTAAAGGACCAAACGAATTTAAAGGACGAAACGAATTTAAAGGACCAAACGAATTTAAAAGTAATTTCGAATCTATGTTTAAATTAAATTCATTTAAATAATTCTGTTTGTTTGATAGTTATGAATTTTGTAACACTTAAATGCTTTAATCGCTAAGAAATGTGTAATCGAGAGTGTGATAGTAGAAAATAGGTAAGTTGCATAGCCCGAAAAGAAATCATGGCAGAGAAATAAAGACTTCAAAAATTGAAAATAGGTACATATATTTTACTAAGGTTACCTTTTGAAACAAACAATATAAATATTCAACAAGTAATCTTGAATAACTTGTTGATTCCAGATTTTGTAAAATTCGTAGATGGTTAACATTTAAGATTAATATTACTTAAAATTGAACTGCATTTGCTCTTTTTTTGCAAATCCTTAAAATAAGTAGGTAATGGGGTCGATTCCGGGATTTAAATATTTATGTTGTTATTTTATTTCCCCGCTTCCTATTGGAATTTGTATTGAAAAAACAAAAATAACATAACATAAAATTTTAGATCCCGGAATCGACCCCAATATAGTAATGGGGCCGATTCCGGGATCTAAAATTTTATGTTATGTTATGTTATTTTTGTTTTTTCAATACAAATTCCAATAGGAAGCGGGGAAATAAATAACATAACAGCAATTTTATGCTACGAGAATCGGGCCCAATATCAATTCCAACTAATACTACATACCTTTTATTATGATACTTAATATTATTGCAACAAAAATATCCTTTCAAGAAAAATTGCATTATTCAACATGTTGCGGTGAGTCGATTGGTAAAAAATGTTAAAATGATGAACTTTATAAAAAAATCAATAATTAGAACTTTAGATAAATTACGTCAGTACCAGACAAACAATATTAACAGTATTGATTTTATGTTTTACATTGGTATGCAATCTAATAGGTAAAAACATAAATTTCTTTTTTATGCTAAATAATAGTTTGTCTAAAGAGATGCCTAACCATTCAAAAAATCTTAAAAGATTGATGAAGAGAACAAGAAATTTGTGGTTTGAAGGGAGAGTTAAAGATTACATGTATGAATTACGCATCTTCCGCGTATCTAAATGATTCAAGATGAATTAGTTTAATAAGTTTACAGTAACAAGGGATGTTAGTCCTTTAGGAAATACTTTTAATTATTATTTAACGTAACGCTACACAAAATATACAATTATATCTATCAAAGGTGTGTCATACACGAAAAAAAAACAAAAACAATTTAAGGAAAAAAAAATATTCCGTATATGTAAACTTGCTTACTCTTGCACACTCACCATAAATTTTCATTGTTGTCGTTACTTTCTTTTTTTTTAATAACTGGAGTGACATTATTCAATATAGAAGCAGTTTCCATTGTGATTTGTGGTAACAAAAATTTAATAAATAAATTAATATGCTTATTTTTTAAATTATACACAAAAATGGGATTGAAATATTTTTCTATCTCTGACACTTTTTCTGTTTTCTGACACTTACGAATTACTAATTTTTATCAAATGAAGTTGGTGACAGTTCACGCTCAGTTCAATAGGGAAATTTCTCAAAATACCAAAATTAGTGCCCTATTCCATGGAAAAAACATTATCCCTTTCCCGGCCCGCAACCACAATTGTGTACGTAAAAGTCGTGTACAAAAGAGAATCATGAAATATACAAAGCACCATTACAAACATTTACATACACATTTGCGTGTTATGGAGATACACATTTGTGTATGGCGGAGTTAAATTAAGGCAACAAAACTATTTTTTAGGAAAAGGTTTATCTCAGCAAAACTAAAATGAGACAAAAATATAGATCGACTATTTGGAGGAAACGCGCTTCCGATTATAGTTTGCTGAAATTTGGTTTGCTCCAATTTTTATCAAATGAAGTTGGTGACAGTTCACGCTCAGTTCAATAGGGAAATTTCTCAAAATACCAAAATTAGTGCCCTATTCCATGGGAAAAAACATTATCCCTTTCCCGGCCCGCAATCACAATTGTGTACGTAAAAGTCGTGTACAAAAGAGAATCATGAAATATACAAAGCACCATTACAAACATTTACATACACATTTGCGTGCTATGGAGATACACATTTGTGTATGGCGGAGTTAAATTAAAGCAACAAAACTATTTTTTAGGAAAAGGTTTATCTCAGCAAAACTAAAATGAGACAAAAATATAGATCGACTATTTGGAGGAAACGCGCTTCCGATTAAAGTTTGCTGAGCTAATTGTTGTTGTGCTGCCATAAAAATGGAATATTCGTTGTATAATGTATTTGCGATTTTTGCCCTTCTTTTAACACGTTGCCGCACACTTTCAAATGTGTGTTTTGATAACTTTCGTAATTGCAAAGATATTTCGTTGTGGAAAGGAATGTGTTGTTGAGAATTGAAAAATATGTCGGTATTCCTTAAAAAACGAAAAAATTGTATGACTGCTATAGCCGTTATTTGCGCTAATGAGTTAAAAAACGAAAAAGTTGTATGACGGCTATAGCCGCCATTTGCACGAATGCGTTAAATAACATATTTTTCATGATTCCTATGTTAATAAAGCAGTAAATGTTATAAATGAAACAGTTAAAATGAAAAATATATATGTATTGCCTGACATCACAATTATGTGAGTACGAAGAAGAATCATGTCATTTTTGTTTGTGTTGGACCAATATAGACAATTGTGCATTCCATTTCAATCGTTTTCGTCCGAAAAATAACAATATAACTATAGTAATAGTAAAATAATTAATATGATACCAAAACCAAATAATTAATATGTTATATAATTTGTATGTTATCAAATTAAATGTTCTTTCAAAAATAATTGCGATTTAACTAAGATCAGTTAAAATCCGGAAGACATTACAACCTGTCATTTTTTGTACACACATTTATGTGGGTTGGGCTTAAAATGAAGCAAAAAAAATGGTAATTTCTTTCCACAAGTAAGTTTTTTTGAGTGTTTACAAACTGTTTAATTACCTTTTACTAATTAACTTTTCAATTGATTTTAATAATATTACACAAATTTATAGCATATATATGCATAATTAAATACGTTCAGTGATAAAGGTGCATAAACAGAATTAAATATGGCGCAAGTGTCAAATCGTAGAAAAAACAAACAACTTTTTTTTATCTACATATGCATGTGTGCTGTGTGTGTTTCGTCGCGCCGAAAAAATAAATTTTGTTCATGTTTTCGCCGTGCCGTAAATTCGGCGAAGAAGTTCTTTCTGATTGGTTGAATATGTGTCACGTGATGCTCGGTGCAGAAAAATCGCCAGATATGTAAATTCAGCTTTAATCCGCCATTCCAGTTTGATTCTTTCGTCGTGATTCTTTTAACGTTCCCTTCCGCTTCTCCAACAAACTAAAAACAGTTTGTTGGTGAAAGGGACGGAAAGGAGGAAAGAATCACGATAAAGAGATAAAGCGCGGATTGGATTTCAAAAAAGTTCAGTGCACAATTTCTGTTCACCACTATATTCCACCCTTTTCCATATAATTCCAGGATAAAAAAGTCGGTCGAAATTTTTCCATAGATTAATTGGGTTATGTCCCTTCTGTTTGTATTCTATAAAAAGCGACAATACTGTTAGTGTTCTATCTACAATAGAATAAATCTAATAATTATGGTTATTAGGCTTTTAAAATTTATATTTTAATACATATTTTAGCTGGAACTAAAGCCTACAATAAAATACTATTCTGCTACGGAACCGACGTTTCTATCGTTTATTTACCATTAACCCTGAAGATAATCGTAAATAAATGGTACGTAGCAGAATAGTCGGTTCCGTAGCAGAATAGTATTTTATTGTAGGCTTTAGTTCCAGCTAAAATATTAAAATATAAATCTAATATCGTTTTCGGTGACAGATCCCGGATCAAGAATATGACGTCATTTTTGATTTAACATGGCTTCTTTGTTTACATTTTTTGTCTTTTTATTTTTTGATCCCGGATCAATTATAAATTCCAAAATATTTGTTGGAGATTTTTGACGTTTACTCACACATATTGTGTGAGTAAACGTCAAAAAAATCCAACAAATTTTTTGGATTTTATAATTGATCCGGGATCAAACAATAAAAAGACAAAAAATGTAAACAAAGAAGCCATGTTGAATCAAAAATGACGTCATAGTCTAGATCCGAGATCTGCCACCGAAAACAATAAAAGTTATCATAAGGTTAGTTGCTTGAAATTCCAAATGACGTAAATCTACGTCTCCTCTCTCCCGTCTCCAACGATTGAAAATAAAAGCTTGCTCACGCCATCCGTCTTCAATGTGTTAATCAATTTGAATTGCGGTCTTTTGGGTTTGTTTCGAACATTAAACCCACTCTTTATGACGTCATTTTGTTTTTTCTTTGCCTATCAGTCATATGACATTTTGTCTTCCTGATAGTCCCGTGTTTTATTTTTCTGAAGACATTTAAAGTTAAAATTTAAAAAAGAAAATATAAATTAATAAAGAAAAAATGACTGGGTTTATGTTTAATATTGATGGTGGCTATTTAGAAGGCTTGTGTCGTGGATTCAAATGTGGAATATTAAAACAATCTGACTATCTAAATTTAGTCCAATGTGAAACATTAGAAGGTAAGTTGAAATATTTTTTCTGATATGTAATTTATGTCTTTTGCACTTCGATTGAATACGTTATAAATCGATTTTGCTTACCTGTTACTTGTAAAAAATGTTTAATTAAATTATATTAAAATAGTTAAACACAATATGTCGAAAAAATAAATACAACTAGACAACCCAGACATCACGTGATATGTCTTCATTTTTCAGATTTGAAATTGCATCTTCAAGGTACAGATTATGGACAATTTTTGGCAAACGAAGCTTCACCATTATCAGTATCGGTAATCGATGACAAACTACGTGAAAAATTGGTCATTGAATTCCAACATATTCGTAATCAAGCTGTTGAGCCACTCTCAACATTTCTGGATTTCATAACTTACAGCTATATGATTGATAATATCATTTTATTGATCACGGGCACCCTCCACCAAAGACCAATTTCAGAATTAATACCAAAATGCCATCCATTAGGCAGTTTTGAACAGATGGAAGCTATTCATGTTGCATCAACACCAGCCGAATTATATAACGCTGTACTTGTTGATACTCCACTTGCCCCATTTTTCGTTGATTGTATCTCAGAACAAGATTTGGATGAAATGAACATTGAAATTATCAGAAATACCTTATACAAGGCTTATTTAGAAGCATTCTATGGATTCTGCAGCCAAATTGGAGGAACTACTGCTGATGTTATGTGTGAAATTTTGGCTGTAAGTTTTAATTTTTTAATGCGTTAATTTTCTTTAAATATTTATCTTTCGTTTTCAGTTTGAAGCTGATCGACGGGCAATAATTATCACAATTAATTCATTTGGTACTGAGTTGTCGAAAGATGATCGCCAAAAATTGTACCCTCGATGTGGTAAAATGAATCCTGACGGTTTATCTGCATTGGCTCGTGCCGATGATTATGAACAAGTTAAAGCAGTTGCTGAATATTATGCCGAATACTCAGCTTTATTCAATGATTCTGGTAACAATCCCGGCGATAAAACTTTGGAAGACAAATTTTTTGAGCATGAAGTTCGTTTAAATGTGAACGCATTCATGCAACAATTCCATTTCGGAGTATTTTTTTCATATTTAAAATTAAAGGAACAAGAGTGTCGTAATATTGTTTGGATCGCGGAATGCGTTGCACAAAAACATCGTGCCAAGATTGATAATTATATTCCAATTCTGTAAATTATACGTTAAATGAAAAATCTAAATGATAGATAATTTTATATTCATCATTTCTTAATTTTATTATTTTAAGGTAAGTGTACATTCCCAATTTGCCCGTTTAAATTTGTGTAAATATTGCAAATGGGTTAATTTAAATAATTTCTATTTTGTTTGGAATAAACTTACTATCATTTTAATATGAGAATTTTTATAATGTCGATGAAATAATTTGGCATTTTTCATTTAAAAAAATCTGTTAGTTTATGTATGTAATGAAATTTATGTAATAATCTAAAGGGCTGATGATATATACTTTTGCAATTAGTAGCACAACGTTTAATATGTACTTTCAGTTTACAAAATTATTAAATAACGGTTAGTTAATTTAGCTACCACTCTAAATAATTTTTTTCTTTCAGACATTACATTAAATGATATTTTATCGTAAATAAATAATATTTAAATATAATAATTAACCAAGTATTATAATAAATTTATTATAAATAAACAAATTTAATATATATGCATATATTCATTAATTAAACATTTTGATTGATTTAAAATTGTATTGAAAATATTATAGTTCCACTTTATTAAAAAAAAACAAATATCAATAAAATAATAATTGTGTATAAAAATTGTTTAAAAAAATATATAAATATGTATTATAAAGTTATTAGTTGTGAAAATAAGATGGATTTCTATTAAATAAATGCCTCGAAAAGGCTGGTGCTACACGAGATTTTAATTTCTGGTTTCAAACTAAGTCGTAATAGATTTTTTATTGTTAATTTAAACCTTTATATTAAATGAAAACACCTAATTTTTTGTATTATTTTATTCTGTTCTCTCGAAAATAAAATTTAAACAAAAATCTACATCTTAAAAATGCCCTTAAATTTTTTTATTTTCATTTCTATTTTTGTAATTTCGGATTCGCGGATAAAAATTGTGCGACATAAAATTTTTGTCCGTGAATCCGAAATGACAAAAATAGAAATGAAAATAAAAAAACTTAAGGGCATTTTTGAGATGTAGATTTTTGTTTAAATTTTATTTTCGAGAGAACAGAATAAAATAATACAAAAAATTAAGTGTTTTCATTTAATATAAAGGTTTAAATTAACAAAAAAAATCTATTACGACTTAGTTTGAAACCAGAAATTAAAATCTCGTGTAGCACCAGCCATAAAATTCGTGCAATGCCGCAACCCCTACCTTACTGATTTCTATCATATTTATGGCCCATTTACATGCGACCAACATTTTTCTTCTGCAAAATGAAAGATATAACTTTTTGCACATGAGAGACAAGAAAAGAAATCCCTACAAAATTTCGCAGATTTTTAAGCCACTACACCGCAAAAACCACTATAAAACATTGCCATAAAAATAAATGTTGATATAAAATATATTCGATCCGAGTATTTTTATGGCAACATAAAAAGTGCAACATTTAAATTACAAAAAAAAAAATATTTCGGATTTATAATTGTTAAGGATTCATAATAAAAACAGACGCCATAGATAAAAAATCCTATAAAAAATTATAGCATAACTATATATATATTTCTTTCTTTCTCGCACATTAAATATTTTTTATATAGCGGATGCTTCTTATTTACCTAAAAAATTTTGCAGAAGGAAAATATTGGTCGCATGTAAATGGGTTATAACCCATATTTATAACCCGTTTATAAACGGTGGTTATTGAGGTCTTTTTTCATGATTTGCACACATTTGCTATTTTGTTTAAAAATTTCTAGCCGTCCCTTGTATTTCAATCCGCGGTTCCACACTTTGATCTTTTCCTCGTCTGCTGCCCCTTCACCTACAAACTGTTTTTAGTTTCTTGGTGAAGGGGAAGGAAACGAGAAAAGAATCTAAATGTGGAATGGCGGAATTGCATCGATTTCAATTTGGAGTTAACTATGTTTTCTGCTTTTGCGTAATATAACAGCATAGAAAAATAAGTTTACCTACATATATTATAAAGTATATATACCGGGTGAGTTTTTTAAGCTGAAACTTTCAAATATCTCGGAAAATAAGCCCTCTACGATAAAAATGACCATGATCAAAATTAAATCATTCTGGAAGGGAAATACATTAGTGCTAAAATTAGGACCCCCACCCCTATTTGTAAGGGGGGTGGGGGCAACTTGGAAACTAAGATAGGAACCCCTATTTTTTATTACAGATTCAGATTCTACGGCTAAAAGTACGTAGGATTTCTTTGAAACATTTTTTTCAATTCATGATAGATGGCGCTGTAATAGGCGATATTAAATTTTTTTCTATTTTTCCTACTGAGAACATTATGCATACGATTCTGCAATATGTTTGCATTAAAATCAACACGTTTTCAATGTAAATACTTGAAATTAGTTTTAAACAAATTGTATTTCTTAATTTAAAAGAAAACTACTTTTAGCGTAACCCAGGAACAACGATGTGGACATCATCTTTTAATTAAATTTAGTGCTCAAAATGATGGCCTTCGAGTTCAATGCACTTATTAATCCGCATTTCAAATGAATGTACACAACTTAGAAGCGTGTATGCTGGAATTTCGGCACAAGCATTTCTTATTCGCTCAATCATATTCTCACGTGTTGTTGGTAGTTGTTGGTATACTATGCCTTTGAAAAAGCCCCACAAAAAGAAATCTGGCGAAGTAAGATCTGGTGATCTGGCAGGCCAATTTACCGGACCAGCTCTACCAATCCAGCGACCATTGAAATCACGATCAAATAATTCACGTGCTATCGACAAATAGTGTGCTGGACATCTATCATGTTGAAACCACATGTTCCGTCGCAATTCTAAGCTCAAGTTTTCAAATAATGTTGGCAGTTCATTTTCCAAAATGTCTCGGTACATTTGACCATTCAAGTTGCCTTCAATAATATGGGTGCCGATGAGTTGGTTGCCAATTATTCCACACCACACGTTGACAGTCCAAGGGCGCTGATGTTCAATTTGGCGAAGCCAGTGTGTATTTTCAACACTCCAGTAATGCATGTTGCGTCGATTAACAGTTCCATGGTATGTAAAAGACGACTCATCGGAGAACAATACATAGCGAACAAAACTGGGATGTTGCTGTATTTGTTCTACTGCCCACTGACAAAATGTTACCCGATTTTCAAAATCAATGCCATGAAGATCTTGGTGTAAACTCATATGAAACGGCTGATACTTATGTCGGTTCAAAATTTTGCAAATGTTGGCAGTTCATTTTCCAAAATGTCTCGGTACATTTGACCATTCAAGTTGTCTTCAATAATATGGGGGCCGATGAGTTGGTTGCCAATTATTCCACACCATACGTTGACAGTCCAAGGCCGCTGATGTTCAATTTGGCGAAGCCAGTGTGGATTTTCAACACTCCAGTAATGCATGTTGCGTCGATTAACCGTTCCATGGTTTGTAAAAGACGACTCATCGGAGAAAAATACATAGCGAACAAAATTGGGATGTTGCTGTATTTGTTCTACTGCCCACTGACAAAATGTTACCCGATTTTCAAAATCAATGCCATGAAGATCTTGGTGTAAACTCATATGAAACGGCTGATACTTATGTCGGTTCAAAATTTTGCAAACACTGGACTGGGATAGTCCGGATTCGCTAGCTATTTCTCGTGTACTTATATGAGGATTATAAGCTACTGCAGCCAATACAGCAATTTCGTTATTTTACTCAGTGACTGTTGCTCGACGGGTCCTTTTCTTCGGTCGAACATTTCCATCAGAAGTGAACTGTTTGATAGTCCGGTAAAATGAAGCTCGTGGCCGAATCCTATCTGGAAAACACGAAGCGTAGAGATTGACCGCATTATCAAGACTACGGCCAGCTTTTCCTTTACCATAAACCAGGACCATTTTAATTTTTTCTTGTACAGTTAAATACTCCATTTTGAATTGTAATAGCCTTACGCAAACAGGTTTTATTGTTTTCGAAATAATCTTTGAACTGAATCGATGTTTTTAAAACAAAAAATATCATTTATTTGAAAACAAATTTAGTCGCATGTTCCTATGCAAAATCATTGCCATCGTTGTTCCTGAGTTACGCTAAAGTAAGGTTACGCTAAGTATTTACATTGAAAACGTGTTAATTTTAATGCAAACATATTGCAGAATCGTATGCATCAGTAGGAGGAATCAAAAAAAATTAATACCGCCTATTACAGCGCCATCTATCATGAATCGAAACAAATGTTTCAAGAAATACTACGTACTTTTAGCCGTAGAATCCGAATCTGCAATAAAAAATAGGGGTTCCTATCTTAGTTTCCAAGTTGCCCCCACCCCCTTACAAACAGGGATGGGGGAGTTCTACTTTTAGCACTAATGTATTTCCCCTCCAGAATAATTTAATTTTGATTATGGTCATTTTTATCGTAGAGAGCTTATTTTCCGAGATATAGAGCTTAAAAACTCACCCGGTATACGCTGCTAGAAAATTTGACTCTACCTTTATTGAATGTAAAAAAGTTCAGTGCACAATTTTTTTCACCAGTATATTCTACCCTTTTCCATACAAATCAAGGATAAAAAAACGGTCGAAATTTTTCCATAGAAAAATCGAGTTATGTCGCTTCTGTTTATATTCTATATTCTGTGGTAATAGTGGCAATAGAGGTATTAGTGGTACGTCTGATTTTCAATTTCATCCAAGTGTTTAAGAACTTGTCTTCAGTCGGTTCTTTTATCGCACCAATCACTTTGAGGTTAGTAGTAGAAGCAGCAGAAGAAGAGTTTGAGTGAGAAGAAGAGTTATCAATACATTTCTTTATTTGTAGTGCATACACTGATTTTAGTTGTGTCGGCTGGTTAAATAAGGCAGTTTCTGCATCTACAGCGGATTCTCGAATGATCGAAGGCTGATTTTGTTTGGCGTTATTGCTCAGCATTTGAATTTCTGTACCACTGAAACCGACTGAGGACAAGTTCTTAAAACGTGGATGAAATTAGAAATCACACGAACCACTTATATTACTTCAACGGTTAAATGGATAAGCCCTATCTCGCAACACATCCAGCTTAGCTTTTTTCACATATTGAATGTTTGTAATGTGCTACCCTTGCACGATTTTTTTTTAACAATAAACCTAGAGTTGATCGCCTTTCCAAGTCTGGTGTTTATAGGAATAATTGCAATGATTGTACTTTCTTCTATATTGGACAAACTGGGCGCAATTTTGGAGTTAGGGCTAAAGAAGATTTATCTGGTTGCAATCAATCAACTTTCCATAACCATTTAACTTTAGAAAATCATAGAGCTAGCTTAAACAATTTAGACATATTACATATAGAACCCATATTCAGAAGTTTAGATACCTTAGAATCTTACGAAATTCGAAAATCGAAATTTCTTAACCAAAATATCATTATTGAACAGAGAGAAATTCGTTTCTCACCAATTTCAGACCCTGTCCTTTTCTATTCTCATGTTCGTAATAATTTGACTAATATGTCGGGTAATTAAATGTACTTCAATATACCTTGGATTTTGTTACTCAGCCGATGAGTATTTACCTACCTGGTATCCTCCTTTATTAATTTTTCTGCAGAATGATTCTGAATAACAGTTGGTTGGAACGATCAATAGATTAATTTTTATTGCCTATTTTTTGTCCCTCCTTTTATTTATTTTTTGCTTTTTCTATATATAACAAAATTTTTACTTTTACAAATCAGTAGATACTCCTGATGATGACCTAACAAATCGAAATCGATCGAGTGGTTTCTTAACAAAGTGAAAGCGAACAAATCAACAGGACCCTATTTAGATTTTTTTTTCGGCCGAATGCAATGAAGTTAGGAAGTTAAAATTAAAAAAATATGTAAATTGAATTATAATTTTATTCTTCCAATACAAAAAAATAATTGTTTTTTCCTTAAGTACAATATATTGTAGATTTAAACCTTTGTATATCCAAATAGTTATTGGTCCTATTTAACTTAATATTATTTTCATTGTCGTCAAATTTAGTCGTTGACTCGTTAACTGACAAGAGAATGACTCGTTTCTTAAAAATATTCACCGATTCTATTTTGTCTGCGGCATAAAATAATTATTTTCAAAATGTAACGATCAAATAATTGAATTTTTACTCATTTTTCCATTTTACATCTTGTACATCGAAGCCAATTGGGTTCAATTATTGTATTTTTAATTCCTCACATTAAGCTGATCCTAAAAAAAACAAATAATGTTTTTCATATTATTTCTATAAAAACTAATAATTATGCTAGTCAAAAATAAAAAGTAATTATGAAAAGAAAAACACGTAGTAATATGTACGTAGTAAGCACGTATTAATAAGAAAAATGCGGCACTGTTACAACAACAAAGTAAGCACCCCACGCCAACGACCAAAATTGTTTTCTTAATTTATTCTGATTTATAACTTAAGTTAAGGATAATTTTACCACAAATCACTTTCTTAACATAATTTACATTTTATTTCATAAAAACACTTGGTAAACTTACTGATAGTAAGAAATTCCAATCTATAATTTTTTTAGGTGAGTTTTGGCAGCTTTTCATAAGACACTTTATTTTAATAATAAGTTTTCAATTTTTATTACTCAATGATGCACTACCACACTATGCATTGACCAATAGCAAATTTTATATGGGAAAAAACTTTACATTCATTCTATAGTATTTATATAGTTCTATGGTATCTAAATACATACCATCTGTATATTCCTAGGAACCATTTGTTGAGGTGCCTTGAGGGCTTCAATTATTTACCTAATTTTATTTACATAAAAATAAAAATGTTCACCATTTCAAATAAAAGAGAATATTTCAAATATAAAAAAGAAATATACAAATAATTGTTGGCATATAATACACCCAATTTATGCCGGAACTGCATTCGGTTTACCTCCGTTAGTGGATATTACAACCTTGTCATGTGCCTTTTTGCACTAGTACCATAGAAAAACAAGTTTAACATAGATTTCTCATTTGTATAAAACGAGATATAAAAATGAAATTTCAATGTCATGATTGTATTTGTGATTTTACATTGTGCTTAATGTTAAGTGACAAATACAATCAAGACATTGGAATTTAATTCGTTTTATACAAATGAGAAATCTATGTTAAGCTTATTTTTCTATGCTAGTACGTTACACTCAAGTTAGTTGTATACGGTTGTTCAACAATAGCAATGCAACTAAGGTTAATAATTACCTGTCCAAACGCCTGTCGATCGACGGTTAGTGAAACGTTAGATTAATGAAAAAAAAAATAATTTTAAACTTCTGCATTATTTCAATTTAAGTTAAATTACAGTTTATGAACCGTTCTCGACATCCAAATTGCTACATGAGATATCTTTTTTCCAACAAATTTTCTACAATAAAGAGAGCGCAATGCTACCTAAGAAGGTCTTGATTAAGATTCTCAAATAAAAATAATAATTTATTTATACAAATAATAGATAGAAAACTAGTAGTAACAATTAAGTATTATAGTTCAAATAACTTTAAATTTAAAATTTAATTTATGTCATGTTTATATTAATAGAGTCGTTGATTTTCTGTTGCCTTTTGTTCTAGCTCTTGCTTGTTTTTAATCCAACAGTAGATAATGCAAATGATTACTAACAATACCGGTATAATAACTGCCATAATAATACCAACAGAAGCACCGGCCACTCGGGATGCATATTCGACCTCACCTGAAATGTTGAAACAATTATATAAAATTTATATATTATATTATATTTATGTAAAAAATTAATGTCTCCTAAAACAGCACTATTAGGTAAGAATTCATTACTCTTAGATGCCACCTTAACAATACAATACAGCCGGCGTATAAAATTCATTAATCATATGCTGTTATATTATGGCAACCAATCATAGCCACTCGTTAATCTATTACACATTCAAACAACCTGAATTTCTAAATTCAGCCATTTCATGTGATGTGGAATAATTGCGGAAGTCTACCATGTTTAAATATAACGATGTTGAAAAGTGAATACCTTCTTAAAACGCCAAACATGCTAAAGTTCTTTGAGAGAAGTAATAGTTCGTTTATGTAAAAATGTTCCTAAACACAAGTAAAATTCCGTAGGCAGACAGGTTCTATTTTAATTTAAAAATTCCTTTTGGGCTACATCATTTTTTAATCAAAACTTAAATTAAACAATATGGAATAAACCAGTTGTATCTCCTTATAATTGGAATCGTTATAGTTTCTTTAATTCAGATAAATTTTGGCATATAAATTATGAAAGCAAATTAATATTTTTAAGTTGCAACTTTGAGCTTTTAAGTATTATTAAACAAAATTCCGCACGAGTTTGGTAATAACAAAGCTTTGGATCATTTGATAAAAAAATTGTCATCCATTTATAACAAACTGTGTTACCTACTATTTTAAAATCGAAACACTACGGCAATCCCGTACTTGTTAAGCATGATAAATTTTTAGTGAAATAAAAGCTATACAGAGGGCCTACTACTGCTTTCGAACGTTTTCGATCATTTTCGTCTATCGTTCAAATATTTCCTATCGTATTTTGTTAGTTTCGGAACTACTGCTTTCGATTATCAAAATAATTTTAATACCAAAATTATTCAAGTGTTGTCAGAGTAATATTTTCACAAGATGATCTCACAACAACGTACACGCATTGTAATTGCAGAAACTCTCACCATATTGCAAGAATGTTTATGTTCGAAATGGATTTAAACGTCATATTTTCGTTAACGTTCTCAATATGCGAAAATTGTAGTACAAAAAATTTCGTAGCGCGTAACCAACGAAAACGATCGAAAGTAATAGTAGGCCCTCAGTATGCTTTTTAAACCTCACTATGTCACAATTTTTCACGTAAAACCATTGTTAATTAAGATTTAATATAATACGACTGCGAAATACAACAATTTATTGTTTTGTTGTTCCTTACACATTGTAAAAGAAGAGCACAACTCACTTCATGTAGGTTTAAGAAGAACAAAAGATAGACCCATTTAATTCAAAGCTGCTAGAAAGGAGTAAAACATATTTTTGATTTATTATTTACACACACCACTAGAAATTTTAACAAAAAAAGGAAAATAGAATGAAATGTGTGTTCCTCTAGAATAAATACACAATAATAATGAAATTGTATTTATGTTTTTCATTCTGTCTTAATTTTTTCAGTCGTATTCCAACCATGAGTGTAGAGGGTGTATATGACGTTTTCACAGATTTTACAGACATAAATTTTACAGGCAGAAATCCGAGTAGTAATATTTCTATGTATTCAATCAACGGTAAAACTCAAACAGGGCGTGCACTCGTATGTGTAAAATTATTTTCATTTTGTTGGAAAAACAAAAAATAAAATTTTGAAATTCTAGTAGGTATTGAAGCACAATGGTATAGTGATAAAACAGTGAAAAATGAAACAATTGGAAAATACCTTTGTTCTCTAGCTCCAACTAAAGATGCCGACTATTCCCTCTGGAAAGCAACAAAAGGGTTAAAACGACCAAAAACGCAGATCCCCCAATCAAAACAAATGATGGGAAATGGGCTAGAAGTGCGATAGTTAAAGCTGACCTGTTTGCTGAACATCTTGAAGAAACATTTCAACTTCTAGGTCGGCAGAGCAGCTATACGAAAACACTGCTGATACGTCCAAAATATCTGATTTCGAAGATATCAGGAAAGAAACCTTGCAAGAACTAAAAGCTGAAATTAAGAACATAAAAGCAAAGAAAGCTCCTGGTTACGATCTGATAACAGGGCAAATAATAAAGCAGCTGCCTAAACAAGGCACCCGTAAATTACTGCACATAATCAATGCGATCCTCAAGAAAAAATATGTGCCTATGCAGTGGAAAATAGCAGAAGTAATAATGATTCCGAAACCGGGCAAGCCCCCGAATGATAGAAAATCTTACCGGTCAATTTCACTTCTATCAAAATCAACGAAATTGTTTGAGAGGCTGTTGCTCAAAAGATTGAAAAAAACCATAGAACAAACAACAAAGAAACCAAATATGGAGAATTAAAAAAGGAATTGTTGAAATCAAAACACAAACAAAAGAGAATCAAAGGAGACTGAGATTAAAAAAATCGGTCATTCCCACCTTGTTCATTGACGTATCAATGTGTGGATTTACCGTCGATGAAAATAATCTTGAAAATACATGCCCCAATATTAATCAAACCGCAATTCCTTATCATACTGAAGTAAACATGGTTGGATGGAACCCTCTAATTCTAAATTTATTTCCCAAGACGTTTATCCAACTTCTATAAATGATGCTTACGATATTATTGGGGCTAGTTTAGAAGTTTCTTCTCATGTTGAAGAAGATCTGACTTGTTAAGTGATGTGACTAAATACTATGACTATATATCCGTAGGAAAGGAAGTTGAAATAAATAAGCGTAGTGGTTTTATAATTACTATTTATTATCTACAGATTATTAGAGGAATACGATTTTTAGAGGAAAACGATTTATTAGAGGGATACAAATGTATAATTCAATTTAAATAATTGTAACTTCCTAACTTCATTGCATTCGGGCGAAACAATGCTAAATACGTCCCTCTTGATTTATATGCTTTCTCTTTTACCCTCCGAATTTGACTCACTGACAGCTGCTTACATTCATTCTATATAATCTAATTCTATGGTAATCAGTGATACATCATATAAAGCCTATTATACTGGCTCTGCATCCTACATTAGTGATTTTTTTCTGAAATTTTTTGTTGTTATTGAGTAGGTTGCCATAATTATAATTATAAAATATAAAACAAAGTATTTGTTATGGCAACCTAAACGAAAAAAACCATCCCACCCCCCATTTAATTTTTTGCAAAAATATTTTTATGTAGAAAACGGAGTTCGAATTGATCGTCGTAGAAGAAAGACGTGTTTTTGTCTTTCTCTGTGTAATGAAAATTAAAATTTATTTTAATGTGATTTAAGTGTGTTACAATACAATAAATATTATAATATAAATGATGTGTTATAATAATTAAATAAAAATAAATTATAATAAAAAAATTGTTTAATTTTAATTTTAATGTAGTGACATTAATATTGATAAGGATAAAAATAGATTGTGTGCGGTGGCAAGTGCGCGGCAATGGTGGGTGCATCCAATGCCTTCTAAACTACAGGCCGCTTGCACCAAATGATGACAACACGTTATGTCGATGTTTTTGTTGCTTTCTCTAGTTGTTTTGTTAGTGTAAATATCTTAACATTATTATTGCACAGTCTCTGTTTAGACATAAATTGACGTCATGTGCGAAAAATGAGAGTACATAGTAATGACCCTATTCCATGGAAATAATCTGCTGTCAACAAAAATAAAAGCGAGAAAAAAATATAGATATTACTGGTTGTGTACGAAATAAAACATGTTGTCAGTAAAATTTTACTGAGAGGAGAAGTGTGATAGGGGAAGTTTACTGCCATAATGCTGCCATAAAAATGTAAATTGTAGTATTTTTTATGGCAGCATGTTTCACACATCTACAAAAAATGTGTGTAAAGATAAGAAATTTTTCTCACACTCATAAAATAAGTTGTTCGCCATTTTTATACCAAAATGTCAATTTGTTTTTTCTTTTTGTGTTGAAATTTGTTAACGATAGTGGTTTTTTGTGATATATATAAAAAATTAAAATATATAAAAAAATCGAATTGTGCGAAAAAGTACAAATTAAAAATTTTATGATATTTTTAGGTTATGCCAATCATAAAATTTTTCTATAAAATGAAATAAAAAATATTTTTGTTCTTGTCACTCTTATGAAATTTTAAAATTTTAATTTTTTTGCGTCTTATCAGGAAAAAAATTGCTGTCAGCAAATTTTATCCATGGAATTAAAGCATAAGATGCCTGTAGTTTAGGAGGCATTGGTGCATCACACTCATTTTTACGAACGAGTTGTGTTTACTATGTATGCATTCCAAAGGATTCATAACGGGAAGTGTTTTTATTATTTTAATTCATGTTTTATTGAATTTTCCAGATACATTTTAATTTTATTTATATAAATTGAGTTTTAATACCTGTTGTGATTGAAATAAGAAAATAAGCATTTATATGTCGCCGTAGTAGTGGTGTGGTACGGTTTGCGTGTGTGTGAGTGGGAGCGGAAACCAACAACAATTAAAAGCACTGAGCAAAGTCTTAAACGCAGATACCAATATACAACCAACTACAGAAGATTGTGTTGGTTACATTAACAATCTCATGTTAATTTTTTCTTTAATTTTAAAAATACTTTTTTCTGTATTTGTTGCATGCATGGCTTTATATTATTGTTGGTTTTGATATAAATATGTATATAAAAACAAAGGTCTATGAACATATTCAGCCGTTCCACACGGGTTGTGAAATGAAATCTGCTTCATGCTTCAAAATAGGTCGTAATAGATTTTTTACGATTGATATTCTATTCGTCCCAAAACTAATATTAAATTTTTTAGTAATTTTTGGAGTATACAATTCTTTGTTGTATGTTCAAAATAAATAGTCAAAATTTCCCTTTTTATACCATAAAATAAAATTATTGTATCTCAGTCGCTCTAATGTAAATTTTAGGTCTTGTCTTTGTCACATTCACAGCCATATTTTTGTAAAAAAAAATTTTTTTCGTGGATTAGAAATATTACTAATTAAGAGTGTGCTGTGTCTGATCACGGAAAACAAATAAATAAAGTTTTTGCTTGTTTGGGTTAACCGGGGCAAATGGCTATGCGGTTAGTTGAAAATTTAATAATATTATTTTAAAAATTATTTTAATCTAAATATAGAAGTTAGGAACTATTATTACTAAACATAAATTTTAAACACGTAAAGTTGTACCACCCACGAATAACCACAAGCATTATTCTCTTCACAAGTCGTTTTGACCTGTATAATGTAGCTTAAATATAAAATTTCTTTTATTGTCAATTTTAAAATCAATTTCTTAATCAAAATGGTTCAAAATCGTGCATTTCCCATGCAACTACAATAGTATAACTGTATTTTTATTTTAAATAAACTACTTTCTTAAACCCTTTTCGATGTATAATACGAGTATTCTAAAATTAAACGTAATTTGCATTCGTACGCTGTTACCCTACATTTTGAGATAGTTGAGGAGATAGTTGAGGGGATCTTTGACGGTGGATATTTAATCTATAAAATACATCAGGTATTTTATTTAGTTGAGTTTCGAAGTTATTGTCCCCACTGATGGTGATGAGTTGACCTCACATTCCTTCTCGATTATTTGAGGAAGGAAGTTTCATTGGTCTTCGGCCTCGAATATCACTAGCTAAATGTAAAGGCTTCATCTACCTCCTAATAGTTCGTTTGGTCAGTATATTTTATATTATGCCCCAATTTTTCAGCGTTTCATCATCCAGTTCACAATCGCTACTATTTAAAAAGCGAAGAGTTCCTCGGTGTTTTGGTCGCCATTGAGTTATTAATTTCCAATTCGGATTGCTTTCCAGTTGTTTTTCTGATAGTAATGTATTATATATACAATGTAAGCAATACACATTTGGTTTGGTATTGAGGAGAATACCCAATAATGAACAATGTTTGTGTTATAAATGGAATTGTAAAAAAATTACTTACGCAAGCATTCGGTATAGCCATGAACTGGTGTATCCCAATGTCCTTCAGCTGTACAGACCCGTCGAGCGTCTCCCATTAACACAAATCCCTCATTACATTGGAATAAAACGCGTGATCCAGGTACAAATAAGAAACTCGATTTCATGCCAAATCGAGGAGTTTCTAATATACCACAAGATATCACACGCCTAATGAAATTTATTTATTAGTTTTAGATAATCCATATTTTTTCTGTAATTCATACAAACCTTTCATTTACTGCTCGAATATTAACCGCACTAGCATAGTAATTTCGTGTAAAACGAGCCATATCCTTATGTAGTGTCATTCCAAAATCGAATCGACATTGATAACTTTCACCACACAATTCATGCGCTCTCTCGACATCGTGCGTTCGATTCGGAGGTAGAAAATCTCGAGGTTCCCTTATAAAGTTTGGAACGAAAGATGCATTCGCAAAATAGCTCGCTGTCCTTCTAAATTCTCGTGTAAACAATGCCGCTCCGACACCTGTTGTTTCTCGATCAGACAGCATCCCTATAACAACAACCAATTTTAGTATTAATTTGTGATATTGAATAGACTTTCAGTTACTTACATCGCAGACCAAATTCTCGATGTATGCTTCCAAAATCGTTTACATTGGGAGCCACGACCAGCCCATCGGGTAAAGTGAAGTCGTCTTGCATGTCGAAGCTCCAATTTCCAAACAAACCACGGGTTTTATTCTGTTACCACGGAAATGTGTAGGACGATTACTAATTTACAAACACAATCAATATAAAATTCAATCTACTTACAATAAATGACCAAGGAGTATAAACTCTTGCTGTCATGAAGCCCGCATTTTCAACAATTTCAACACCTACACCGGATGTTAACATAATAACAACTTCTGATTGATTCAAAATATAAGTTGGAGTATAAACGGTAGCACCATGGAAATGTTGGAATTTCAAACTATGACGATCAAAGAATATTCTTCGTCCATCTACAAACACATCCAAACGATACCGCCACTGTGCATGTCGTGACCGTAATCGAACTTCGATTACTGTTGTTGTATTGCCTCGAGCTACAACAGATGTTAATTGCGTTGCCATGACGGGTCCATTATCATTTCTTGCCACTTGTTCGAAACGACCTTGAACATCAACTCGCTCCCGTCCATTAGTACCCCGAACCAATACAAACTCTCCCATTCCATTAAAGGTGTATTGCAGATTATCGAAAGTCATGATATGTGGATCACCAAATATAGCAGCAACACCTGGTGATTGATAAGCAATGCAATCTTGTGTTGGGCGTCGTTCAAATCGGTATGATTCGCAACCAACGGCTTGGTCATTTTGCCACACACAGCAAGAGTAATATGGGCGTACATCGTGGAACCATGAAGATAGTGATGGTACTTTTGTAGCTTCATCCCATGGAATTTGCCCTACATTGTGCGATCTTCGTGGACGTGAACCCCCTATTTGATCGTGTGACATCATTAAGTAACCATTTCTGTCGTAACAACATTGTTGCTCGGAGCCAGTTGCACTGAGTGTTCCCGATCTTACACAATGAATTGCACCTCTGTGATGTAAACAAGTTGGATTTGAATCTCTGTCACATTCGTAATCGGGCAAGAAACGACCTTTATCAAGAAGTGCGTGTTCTAATGTACAAGGACAAACTGGTAATTCGGCTGCAAAATTTCTCAAAACTTGATCAGTTAATAACCAGTTATCACATAATGCGCTAGGCCAATTTCTCCCGTGTATCCTTTCCCATTGTGCACCAAAGTACCACGCCAAAGGAATAGGTTTAGACCATAAAACCGGACTTATTGCTAACCCAGAAAAGTGTTCCGGATTTGTTAAGTTTATTTTAATGAATCCAAATTGCATGTGTACGTGCCGCGGATTATCTCGCAATCTGTAGTTTGAAGGTGAAATTTCATACTGTCCTGTATTGGTAGTTGCTGCTTCTATAACGTCAATGTATTCCAATTGTGGTCGAATTGTATGTTCCGAGTACCCATATAGTGAAATCATAACGCCAGCATTTAAATTTGTTGTCAAATTAAACCGATTCCACGCTATTCTGAACTGCGTGGGATTTCGTAGATGTACATCGTTACTATTGAAGAAAATTCGTTCGGTGGCAGTTGATGGTGTTTCAACAAAGTAACGTCCACTCCATTTAAATTGGTTACCAATAGCAATTTCGAATCGTACATAACCTTGTGCGAACAGTGGCGGTTGAACACAAATAGCACGATTTATATCAATGACATGTCCAACCACTTCTTGAGTATCAAACCGACATAAAATACGCTCAGAGCTGGAGAAGCACGGACCAGTAACGTTGACAATAGTTCCACCCAACATATTACCATATTCAGGTGCAAGCACTAGTGGTAACCGATCCCCATCTATATCGTTGTTACACGTTCCCGATATAATCCTTTCATCCAATCTAAATATGTGTCGACCTGGAAAACCGTTTGCCCAACCTCGTCTTGTGAGATCACGCAGAATTGATGCTTGGCTATAAGGTTCGTATTGAAACGATTGTGTGCCATTGCCGGCATTAAATCCAATCTGAATCGCAATTGAATTTAAATTATCATGATCTTTTTTTAAGATATAATTGAAAACTTACAAATGCTGGTACACCACCTTCTCCACTAGTTGTATCACCACCAGCTTCAGTATGCGAAGTCCATGTGATATCGACATAATTGAATATGGCGTACGTAAATACTTCATCCGTTGCTACTATCATTTGGAATGTGTTTGTCTGAAAATCATCGCAAAACAAAAATCATCACAATTATTTATTGGTAATTACATTATTTTTCAAATTAAACCTACCCGATTTAAAGAATTTTCAACACCACCAGCAAAACTCATATTTTTCCATGTAACAACAATGACATGTTTAGGTTCAAATGTATCGGCACCAACAATACCTTCACGAATGTCCCATTTAGTACGCTCCCTCATTTCAACACCAACACGATCGGTTCTAGTCATTAAATCACTTTCTATTCTAAAATAAACACCTGGCTCCCGTTGATCCAAATCACCTTCACGTGTTCTACCAATACGACACTTCGAAAAGAATATGCCAATGAACGAAGGATCATTACGACTAGGCCATTCTGTAATTGGAAATACTAATGGGTATGTGTAATGTGGTGGTGGATCAGAAAATTCCAGAAAACCGTGCATCGACACTCTTGTATAATTGAATCGGAATCCAAAAAATGGCAATCGGAAATCAAAATGTCTATGTACTAGGGGCATCGACGCATGTATCTCGGTGATATAGTCACCACGATGATTACCGCCACCACCTTGATCATGGAACCAATACAGGAAGTTTGATCGTATTTGTTGTAATCGTTGTGGTGTTATAACGTAACCACCATTATCGAATAGATGTGTGATTTTATTGTAAGGTTGTACGCGGTTATTTGCATCGTCTGAAAAATAAAAAAACGATGACTGTTAACAAAGAATAAAAGTTTCAAAAATTTCAGGTATGTTGACGTGTTAGTTGGTCACAACCGATTTTCGTAAATAATTTGGAACGATAATATATTGTCATTATTTTTGTTATTAAGGTATTATTGTTTGAGAAGAAATCCCAAATCATGCATTGCGACTCGAGTCGAGTCATTGGCGTTCTTAATTAAGGCAATAAAACATAAAACAAAATGGATCACTACACCACCTCGAAATATTTGTCCTCGAAGAAATAAGATGGTTGGAAGAAGACGATTTCCTAACACAATCCGAACATTATCTCATGTATTGCGATAATAACAACAATCGCTTAAACAGCGAGGGAATATTGGTAATAGCTTGAACAATTAATTTTGATGGAATTCAAACTCTTATTGGAACTCATAATTTTAGCTCATTTCCAACTGAACCTAGCAATTTTAATTAATGCATGACAACGCCAGACCCCACGTTGCAATCGTTGTCAATAATTATTTGGATGAGGAGGAAATTGATCGAATTGTTTGGCCCGCTTGCAGCCCTGACCTTAATCTCATTGAACATATGTAGGATATGCTAGGGCATCGTTTAAAGCAAAGGGAAGTCGTTCTAAAACCGTAGATCAACTTCAATCAGCTCTGCATAAAGAATGGGGAATGATACCTCAGGAGCACACTGTAAACCTGGTGCGCAGTATGCCAAAAAATGTAGTGGCCGACATTTTTTGCCGAGCAATGTTTTACTCAATCCTATAGTATTAGTATTCTCCGCAGCTATTTCAATGCCAAGTTCGTACTCCAACTTCCAATCTATTGTGAGTTGCCATGGCCTTAAAAATAATAGTCGATTCCTGCGCAAGCCATCAACTATACATCTGAGCCACCAAATTCTACCACGAAAACATCTATAAATACAGCTATGTATATGATAGACACCAAATCGAATAACTCGTAACCATATTGACCGCATTTTTATCATGGCCTGGGATCATTATTGGAAGTTATATTCATCCGTGGGGCTCACGTTTATAACAACCACCAACTTTTCAAGACAGTGTCATTACGGTCGATTTATTATTCATCTTGTTCAAGACAGCGTCATTACGGGTGAGACTGACATGCAATTAAAGATTAAACATTAACCTCATATATGCGTGCAAACGTTGTGCAGAAAAGATGTGGGAAAATACACATATATCATTAATGAAAATCACTGACGTGTCTTGCTTGGAAACAAATTGATGAAAAGAATCAACTTAAAACGGGTCAGTTGCATGTCCGAACAGCAGTTGATAAACATAGGTCAACGGGAGAATTCAATAACGTCAAACTCAATGTTAAGAGGATGGCGTAAACCGATAACCTCAGCTATTGAAAACATGCCTAACAACGTAAAATTTAACATGATGTCCTACTTAAGAAAATTACATTTTCAGCTGAAGGCATTTTTCAGGCTTCCTCAGCATGTTTATTTGGTAATAAAGCCGATATCCGTACCATATGCCAAACTTTCCACAATGAATTGTACACTTGACGGGCCTAGTTTATGAAGGCTAGGACATACACCTTTGCGCCATCATTTGACATAATAATGCTACCTATACTTTTTACACTATTTGCCGTAGGCACTTGGCAAAACACATTTACACTTAATAAACCCATTTACCGATTAGTCATCGGCTGAGTAACAAAATTAATTTAATTACCCGACGTATTAGTCGACGTATTTATTACGAACGTGAGAATAGAAAAGGGCGGGGTGAGACGGTTAGATACCTTAGAATCTTACGAAATTCGAAAACCAATATTTCTTAACCAAAATATCTTTAACGAACAAAGAGTAATCCGTTTCTCACTAATTACAGACCCCGTCCTTTCCTATTCTCACGTAAGTAATAATTTGACTAATACGTCGGGTAATTAAATTAATTTTGTTTCTCAGCCGATGACTAATCGCCTACCTCCTCCTCTCCCTTTTTTATTAATTCTTCCGTATGACTAACAGTTGGTTGGGATTATCAATAGATCAATTTTTATTGCCTATTTTTCGTCCCTCCTTCTTTTATTTATTTTTTGCTTTTTTCTACTTTATATAAAAAAATATTTACTCTTACAAATCAGTAGATACTCGTGATAATGACTTAACAAGACGAAATCTATCGAGTGATTTTTTAAATTTTTGAACAAATTTGTTAAATAAAATATTAAAAAATCTAATTTTTGCGAAATAAAAACAAGTGTTTAATAAAATGGAAGTTACGTATTGTTTTTTAATTCCTCACATTAAGCTTATGCTAATAAAAAAATATGTTTTTCATATACGAGGGTATATCAAAAAGTCTTGCAATATCATATGAAAAAAAAGAGTGAGTGAGACAACAATATATTTTTCAAACCCATTTTTTGTCGCGATGAAACTTCTAGAAGAACATTTTGATGTAAATTTTACAGTTCGTTTGTTTTTGTCAATTTAGTAACACGTGTTTTGATTTTTTCTTAAAATGAATGAAATTGAATATCGCGCCGTTATTACATTTTTCTGTAAAGATGGACGAAATGCAATTTATATATTCAACTATATATCAAAAGTTTACGGCGAATCTGCACCATCATATGGCACAGTAACAAGGTGGGTACAATTATTCAAAAGTGGTCGGGAGTCATTATAAGACGACAACCGCTCGGGTCGGCCAGCAGATGCTATTAGCCATGAAAACGTAATTTTGGCCGAATCTATTGTATTGGAGGACCGGCGTATTTCTGTTCCGCGGTTAGCGTGGAGACTCTCTTTCATACGGTACCACATATACTATATTATATGACCACCTTCACATGTAGAAAGTAAGTGCGCGATGGGTTCCCCGTTTGTTAAATGCAGAACAAAAAAATACGTGTTCAAACTTCAAAGGCGATTTTAGATATGTACAAAGAAGATTCAGAAAATTTCTTGGACAGCATAATAATAGGCGATGAAACATGGCTTCATCACTGGGATCCGGAATCCAAACAAGAATCGATGCAATGGATTAAACGTAGTGAACCACCACCAAAGAAATTCAAAACTCAACCGTCTGCTGGTAAGGTTTTGGCAACAATTTTTTGGGATGCTGAAGGAATTTTGATAATCGATTATATGCCACCAAAAACCACAATCACAGGCATATATTACGCAGAGGTTTTGCGAACATTGAAAAAAACGATTCGGGGAAAAAGGCCAAGGAAAGTTAGGAAACAAATCTTGCTTCTTCACGACAATACTCCAGTGCACAAGGCTAATATTGCTCAAGCTGCATTAAATTACCGGACAAGTGGTGCAGTGGTTAAAGCTTCGGCACTTGGACCGGGAGGTACTGGGTTCGAATCCCATCAGAGGCTGGATGCAAAGCGAATTTTCGTCATCGATTACGATCGGTAATGTTAATAAAGACAACTAAGACCCTCTGTTGGAGTGCAGAATTCAGCGCCGACCCACCGTCCATGTCAGTTTACAGGTTGACATGGAGCTTGCAATGTGCAGGTGGTATACTGTAATTGTGTGAATGGGTGGTCTGTGCGTGAATGAAAGGGGGGTATTAATTGACCTTCAAAGGACATTAAATCCACTGGACAATTAATACTTCCTTTTTTTCTATAAAAAAAAAAAAAAAAAAAAAAGGACTGCGGCTTCGTGAAAATTCCGCATCCACCGTACAGTCCAGACTTGGCACCCAGTGACTACTTTCTGTTTCCCAATTTGAAAAAAAACACTAAGGGGCCGGAAATTTTCCAGTGACTATGAAGTACAGTCTGTTGTAAATAATATTTTATGGAGCAAAAGAAATCTTTTTTTTAGAGGGTTTAGGCAAGTTAATTGATCGATGTGACAAATGTATAAACCTTAAAGGAGATTATGTCGAAAAATAAAAATATTGCTGTCTCACTCAATTTTTTTTTTCATATGATATTGCAAGACTTTTTGATTTGTCCTCGTAATTTCTGTAAACACTAAAAATTATGGTATTCAAAAATCAAAAGTAAGTAATTATGAAAAGAAAAGCACGTAGTAATATGTATGTAGTAAGCACGTACTAATAAGAAAATTCGGCACTGTTACAACAACAAAGTAACAATACCACGCCAACAACAAAAAGTAGTTTGACGGGATTTTTCTTTGAAATATGAGACCACCATATGCATTTTTTTTAACCATTCTGCTGTGGCTTGTGACACATGAAATAGCAAACTTTATATAGGAAAAACTTTACTCGTTACATTCATTCTATAGTATATAGTTCTATGCATACAACAAACAACTTAACATTTTTTGCGAAACGGCTCCATTTTTATTAATATTAGTATTTTCTTTAAATTTGTTTTTTCTAAAATTGCATGAAATGACCCATAATATTAGGCCTAGGCATTGTATTCGAATAATAAGGCGTAGTCGGCTTTATATTCGAATAAAAATCCTAGGAGTTATGTATGGGGAAAGACGGCAGAGTGCTCCTCTATTTATTTCCAAAGACATTTGTTTAACAATCCGCCATTTCACACTTTGATTCTTTCGTCGTGATTCTTAACTCGTTTCCTTCGCCTTCACCTGAAAACGGTAGTTAATTTATAGGTGAAGGGCAAGGAAACGAGTAAAGAATCACGACGAAAGAATCAAAGTGTGGAGTGACGGATTGACTGAAAATCTGCAATTAAAATAATACGCTTCATTCAAACAATTTTTTCGACCAGCCATCTCTTGTGCAAAAAATCAGAACGTCATTTTGGAGCAATATGACTGGTCAAAAACATTGTTTGAATGAACGAACGAAACACTTAATCTGCCTTTAAACAATTATATTCAGATTGAGCTTAAGGTTAAAATATTTTTAAAGTTACTTTGAAGCAACTATATGCATGTGTCAATAACGGGTTAAATATTAACTTCGGTTAGTAAATATTGCTCTTTATGTATAGACGAAATAATGTAAACATTCGCACAAAGTGCTTATATGTTTGCGCATTCCACCTGTTTACATTCTTTTCGAATATAGTAATATAAATTATTTTGAAAAAAATATATCACCAACAATTTAATAATAATTTACTGAGTTAAAAATATTTCTCCACTTGCCTGATGTGTGTCTAGATTATGACTAACGATTTTTTTGTGTTGCCTTTATGGTTGCGTTCGATCATTCAAATAATTTTTTTCGACCAATCATCTCTTGTGAAAAAATGCAGAATAAAAAAAAATCGTCTTTTTGGATATTGCTCCAAAAAAAATTATTTCAACGAATGAACGTACGCAATAACACAACCACAAAGACGCCTTATGTATCATAATTTTGCCGTATACTAACCCCAATTATATCCATCAGCGGAGTCAAGATTTCCCATATGATCATCCACATAATAATTTCCACGTTTAGCTGATCGATCAACATTTGTGTTAATTTGATCGTTAACTATTTCTACATTGTCACTATCACCACCAACGTCCACATTTTGTTTTTCTGTTTCGATTATGTCAACACTAGATGATGTTTCATCGTTGTTTTGATTATTATCATCACCCGTTATTATACCACGATCATCACTATTGGGTATAAAATCACCATCTTCTTCATATGAATATTTTATATTTATTGTTAAAAACAACACTATAACTAATTCTAACTTCATTTTAATAAACTTATAAACTATAGCTTTTAATATTTCACACAATTTAATTAAAAATTTTATGTCATTTTCGGTCAGGGCGTTGTTTAACTATGATAGTACAAATGAAAAGTTTCAAACCATTAATAATTTTGTGTGCCATATTATTATTCTATGTATCAGTATTGTTATCATTGTTAACTGATAAGATAATAATATTCTGTTTATTTCACTTGTTCTGATAGCATAAAGCTATGTGGTTGTCTATATAGCTGCCCTTTTAATCACAGTGTTACTACCTTCAACCTCTTGTTCGCTATGTATGTACATATATGTATATGTATATGACTTGGCTAATCTGAAAATCTCGAATATTAGACCAAAGAAACGTACATACACCGGATATTGGTTTACACTTGTTTTAAATTAATCGGCGCTTTTTATCTTTGGAACAGGGCGCTTTTTATCTTTTTTATCTTTTTAAAGCCCGAAAATTTAACAAACTTAAAATATACTCATGCGAATAATTTTCCGGACAACCTATTTTCTAGAAAACAAACTGTAGTTTAACAATGATTGCTTACCTTTTTTGTAGTTTAACAATGATTGCTTACAAAGCTCGGGACTCAATCCTATAGAGCATTTGTAGGACCACTTGGACAACATAATACGAGATAACCACCAAATAATCAACGAAATCTCATTGAAATCGGCAATTCAGCATGGATGGGGAAACATTGACACTGAATTTTAACAAAATTTTATGGAATCTATGCCACGAAGACTATAGGCTGTGCTGGATAATAATGTATTATACACTAGATATTAATACAGTGAGAAATTATTACAAATTCAGTGAGAAATTATTACAATTGCGTCTGGTTACCAACCGAGCCGGATAAGCCAGAGGAGATCTTTGAGATTATCCGGGCCAGTAATCCCGATCTTCCAACGGAAGGATGGAGGAAGGAGGAGGAGGCGAAGTGGGGCTTTAGATTGGCAATCATGCTGATCAATAAGGTATCCTTGCCTTCCCTTGCTAGATCTAAGGGAGTGATCAACTTCGGTTTCGGGTCGATCACTCTTAAAGTTTATATGAAAGACGAGGTCAATAAGAGCGCGGAAGACCAGCCTGGATTTCGAACGAAGGGAAGTTGGTGATGGGAGGTAGTGATTCGGGCAGCTGTATATATATATATATATATATATATATATATATATATATATATATATATATATATATGTATATATATATATATATATATATATATATATATTTATATTATATATATATATATATATATATATATATATATATATATATATATATATATATATATATAATATATATATATATATATATATATACTCTTAGTTTCCAGTTGCAGCGTGCATGAATTTGCAATCTCCAGGTAATTGTATTAATAAACGAACCAGGTAACTAATGACTTTATAATTTATTTTTATTTTTCTTGAATTAGGTTTATATAATTTTATTATTTGTTTTTAGCTGCTCGACCTTTTCACGAATGACATTTTCTTAAAACATACATACATACAGATTTTTTTTTGGTAGTGACAACTTTATAATGAAAGCTCACAAATATTAATTAAAATTCCGACCGTAAGATGGCATTAACATAATATTCCCTTACCATCTTAAATAATAAAGTTATCTTGATTAAACTTAATGTCAAAATCGTATTTGTTTTGTTTTAATATAATTTTCTTAATTTTAGATTTTTATAACTATTAAACAATTATTAATAATAATTTAAACAAAGTTATAATATGTGATTAAAGATAAGTATAATACTAATATAAATGTGCATTAAGTATTAATATAATATAATTTTAGGCGATGTTGTAATTATAATACCAAACAGGAAATAGCTGATCATCTGGACAACAACATATTTGACCTTGAACTTCAGGTTTATACATTAACCGGCGATCATAGTTAACATCAATTTTTTTTTGGTTGAGTTGTATGAGGTTTGTAAATTTGTATTTTAACGTATTTCTCTCTCTCTCTGGCACTATTATATCCCATCAAGGGATTTGGCCGCCTCACATGAGGTTTCATAATCATATTTTCATTTCGGATAATGAGTGATTAATTCATTGATCCTAAACCAGCCGTGAAATTTTTTCTTTGTCACCACCGGGAATCGAACCCGGGACCTCCGGTCACTGGAGCAAGCATGCTAACCACTTTGCCACCGGGGCGGCTTTTAACGTATTAATAAATGTATAAAACAACAAATATATAGTACGTTGTTAGTAGGTTGGCGACCAATCCAACGAGCCAGATGACACTATCCTGATGCAGGGAGTGCATGAATTGGAGAGTAAGGTAGATTACAATGGTTAGCATTGTACAAATAAACCTACATCACACGAAGGCTACCTCGGCAGCCCTCGTGCTCAGACTGACTAAGTCAGACGAGGACTTGGTGTTAATCCAAGAACTTTGGATTAACAATAACAGGATCTGTGGCCTCAGAATGAAAGGGTATAAATTATTATACTCAAGCAATTCTGAAAAGGTCAGATCGTGTATCTTTGCATATTTTTTTATAATTTGAATATTTTTCTTCTTCCACAATTTAGTAGCGGGGACGTTACACCGGTGAGCGCTGAGGTAGGCTGTGAAAAACTATGGCTAGCCTCAGTCTATATGGATCGCGAGAAGAAAGTTCCACCGGATAACCTGGGGGAACTGATCCGGGAAAAAGGTCAGAAAAAAGTATGTGTGATACTTGGATGTGATGCAAACGCGCATCACACATACTGGGGAAGCACAGACATTAACGAGAGGGGTGAGTTATTTTTTGATTACTTATTAAATACTAACCTTGTAGTTTGCAATATTGGATGTGAACCAATATTCATTGTTAAAAATCGACAGGAGGTTCTAGATGTGACCTTTGCGTCAGAAACAATTTTTGATATGATCAGTGAGTGGAGAGTGGCGAAGGAGCACTCATTCTCTGATCACTGATATATTACATATAACCTCAACATCAAACCTGTTGCCTAGAAAGCCTTCAGGAATCCCAGAAGGAGCAACTGGAGCAAATATGGGGAGATGTTGAAGGAGCTATTGCCGCTGGAGGTTCCTGAACTTCCGGCGACAGTAGAGGAATTAAATGGCATGGTTACAAAGCAAATGGCATGGTTACTGTCACAAAGGCATGCAATCTTTCATTTAATGCTGCGTGTCCCCTGATAAAACCTACGGGCAGGCAGAAACCGACATGGTGAACCACGGAGTTTTGAACCTATCGGATAGCGTGTAAGACAGCCTTTAATAAGACTAAGAACACAAGTGTAAATCGGGATTGGGATTCCTATAAGGAAGATTTGAAAAATACAAAAAAGATTTGAGGAGGGTACAAAGGGGCTCTTGGAGACTCTTCTGTTGTAGAATGGAGGAGGTCTCTGAGACTTCTCGCCTTAGGAAAATTCTATCTATTAACCCAACCAGTCCTAGTTACTTAATTAGGCCGGACGGGTTATGGACTGCTTCAAGTGCGGAATCATTGGAGCTTCTCATTAAGACCCATTTCCCGGGAGCATTTATGGCTCGATGGAGCCTGGAGCTCCTGGAAAGGCACAACTTTAATGGATGTGGATGGCATCCTGGACAGGGAACTAATCCTCTGGGCGCTGAACGGGTTTAAGCCTTATAAATCGGTGGGCCCGGATTGGATTATACTAGCAGAGATCCAAAGGAACTCTGCAGTTATCCTCCCCTAGCTGGAGGTTATCTTCAGGAGATGTCTGCAACTGGTCTATATTCCCAGGAAATGGACGGAGGTCAGAGTGGTTTTTATCCTGAAATTTTATCCCGGAGTGCAGTGGTAAATGGATTGCTGTTGGAATTGGAGAAAGAGGGGATGGTGGTTGTAGCGTATGCAGATGATGTAGCGATAGCTGTCTCAGGCAAATATCTGGATACGATTAGGGGTGTTATGCAGAATGCACTCCTGATCGTAACAAAATGGGCCGGTAAATTCGAATTAGGGTTCAACCAGTCCAAGACAGAGCTGGTACTATTTACTAAGAATATAAAATTCCGGTAGATAGCCCTCCTACCGTGAACGGCCAGTCTAGGCTTTTGCTGACAGAGCGAGATTTTTTGGCATAATCTTTGACAGTAAGCTCAGCTGGAAGCCTAACATTGTAGAAAGGGTGAATAAGGCTAATGTAGCCATTTACTCTTGTAGGAACGCCATAGGTAAGAAGAGATGGGATTTGCAACCAGAGCTGGTACACTGGCTCTATACCGCAGTGGTATGGCCTGTGCTGATGTACGGAGTAGGCGTGTGGTGGCCAGCTATGGAAAAGGTAGCCTACATAAGGATGTTGGAGAAGGTGCAAACGGCCTGTATGCTTATAAGTGGGGCGCTTAGGACAACACCTACACGCGCTTTAGAGGCTATGCTTTATTCCAATCGAATTTTTTGGTAAGCAGATGGCAGCCAATGTGGCTACAAGGCTCTCGGCTGTCTCTCAGTGGAAGTGTCTCCCGTCGGGACACTCGACGTTAGTTAGATCACTAAGGGAAGAACTGGTGAATCTAGATTATATTAAGCCAACGTTGTGCTTCGATAAAGGTTTCCGGATCATCTGTCGTTCGAGAGAATCCTGGAGGAAAAGATCAATACTGGAAAACGAGGCACTGAAATTTTTCATGGACGGCTCTAAGCTAGACGGCAAAGTAGGAGCCGGAGTCTTCTGTGAGAAGCCCAATGCTAATATTTCTGATCGTCTCCCTGACTACTGCAGCGTGTACCAGGCTGAAGTGGTGTCGATAGGGGAAGTCGTGACATGGTTGAAGCATAACGTGGTATCCGTTAGGGATATCGCGATTTATGTGGACAGTCAAGCGGCACTCAGGTCACTAGAGGTGGTTTGTCTGAAGTCACTGGTGGCGCTGGATTGCCGATTATCTCTTAATGAGATGAGCGAGTATTTCAGTATCCAGATAATCTGGGTCCCTCTGGGCACTCGGACGTCACGGAAAACTGCAGGGCAGACAAACTTGCTAGGTACGGTACGACTCTTCAGATGCAACCGGAAAGGGCAGTTTTGGGGAGGCCTATAGCAGCGCTCAAATCGGCGCTCAGTAAAAAGGCAATCGCCTTGATAGATGAGAGATGGACCACAACATTCTCACGTGCAAGGTAGCAAAACAGGTTTGGCCAAAACTGGACGTGCGGCGCTCCAAGGCACTAGTATCACTGTGAAAACGAGATTAAGGATTGGTCGTAGGGATACTGATAGGACACTGCCTTTTTGGGGAACATGCGAGAAGGCTGGGTCTAGAGACGAATGACTTTTGTAGAAATTGTATGGAGGACGAGACGTTAGATCACTTCTTATGCTCGTGTCCGGCACTATCATACAAAAGACGTAAGTACTTGGGTGTGTATGACATGGACAGCCTTTCTGAACTCGCGGACTGTGGGGTGCGAGATATTTTACGCTACATCAGTAGTTCTGGTTGGTTTCAGCGCTAGTAAGGGGAGATTGGATCCTGTGGTATCACAATGAGCCATTATTGGCCTAAGTGTGCGATAGCAGCCACTCTAACATAACCTAACCTATTACAAATTTCTAAATTACAAACATATTAAAAAATATTATTTTACTGTAAAATAATTCTGTAGCGTCAATTAAAATCTTTGAAATATAATTTTGTCCGGATAATTTTTCTTATTGATTTCGGTGGATTAATTCACTTTTCTACCGATAAACGGCAAAATTATGGCAATTTAAAATGCAATGTTTAGGTTATGATATATTCATTAGTGTATCGGTGAAGTTTGTTCAGAAAAAGCTATAAAAAGGTAAGCAGTCATATTGTTAAACTACAGTTTATTTTCTAGAATTTAGCTTGTCCAGAAATTATTCACATGAGTGTATATATGTTACGGTTAAAGTGTATAATTGGTTATTCTATAATTCTATATAATTATCGGTTATTATACATAATTACGACTGCGTCGGTTAATATGATAAATTTTCTAGTATTATTCACTTTTAACGGTGATTATGTATAATTACCAAACCCCTTTGGTTAAAGTGATGAATATGAAAGTTTAAAATTTTAATAATAAACAATTTGATAAATTTTTTGATTTTCCGGAAAATTTTTCACTTTTAATTTTTTTAAAATGAGGTAAGATGTTAATGTTTTGATAATTTTTGCCGTTATGGATGGGAGCTGCCACCCCCAAACCCCCGTTTTTCCAGAATTTATACAGTTCTTCAAGTGTATAATTTTATTTATAATATTATTTATATTTATTTTGATCCTGTTGGGACACATATGTCCCGGTAGACATTCTATCGGCTCTAAAATAAAAATTACACATAGGAAATGATTGAAATTTGTCCCAGTTCGTAGTTTATGATCCTTTTTTCAATAAAAAGAACAAGAGATGCAATATTTTTCAGTCTTGTTCAAATCATGAAAGTGATTACATTGCATTTAGGTTTTTGTCCAATATAGTGGTGAAAACTAGGTATTTTTACTACCAAAAGCTTCATAGAATATATACTGTCGTACGAGTATGTGGATATAAGAAAGAGTAAGTGTTATTATTTTATTTAATTACACCCGTATTTAAACTTTTAGCAAATGGGATACAGGTGACCCACTCGGGATTTTTGGTATTTTAAACCATTTATGGTATTATAGTACAGCCTAATTTAAACCATTTATTCTCTTTTACACCGACCATCACAAGTGATTTATAATAAAGTTCTTTATTTATTTATTTTTATTTAAAAAAATCTATTCTGTGATTAACATGTATGATTTCAGATTATTTAGTTTAAAACAAAAATTTATTAAAACAAAAATATAAAAAATAAAAAAAAATTAACCAAAAAACTTTAAACAAAAAAAAAAATATAAATCAAATTTTGATTTAACATTTAAAAATTTAAAAAATAATTCTTCAGGATTTTTTTGAAGTTGTCCTTGGATAACCGAGCATTTCATGGAATGGTAAGTTTTGGCCGTAATCTCAGTCACTTTTCTTTAACAAGAAAATCAGAAAATTCTTTTGGATGCTTTCAATTCTTTTAATGTGCACAGCATAGTATGGATTCCAGACCGTTCCCTATCGGAAAATGTTACGAATTACATGGATACGAATTACATGGATTTTTGATTTAGTATAGAAAAATCTTCAAATTTTATTTGATTGTATGTGTCCGAACTTTTGTAGTCAAGCAATTGATGACATCATAAGTGAACTTCTCGATGAAATTCTGGTCAAAAGGTATGTTGCGATTATTTTTTTCTCCGTGAAAATTAAAATTATGTATAAGTAGGGAGTTCTACTGAATAAACTAATGAACTTGTTCATAAAAGTCTTTAGTGGAGAGACTATTATTTATTACTTTTCTAACGGTAAAATCCAGTTACACTCAGACAAACCATTTAATTGTTTTAACTTGTAGAAACATGTTATTCTAGTAAAAATTGTAGAAGTAATAAAACACACAATTTTAATTTACTTTTGGTAATTCTTTAGTTTATAAATAAAACCATTTCAAGTAATTCAGGGTTAAAGTGACTTATAAAAATGAACACGCGTTTTATTTTATAGTTAAAACATAAAATATTAATCACAAATCATAAAGAACTTTGGCTGCCTCCAGCATTCTTAAATTCGGCTTCAAGGGTTCACGGTTAAACGACATACTTCACACCACATAATCGGGTAACATTTTGAATTGAGAACGAAAGGCCGAAATGAAATCGGATGTACGGTCGAATAAAAGAAACGAAGGTAAAGAGGATGACGATGGCATTCTCTCGGTGTTTTTACATGATACAAGTTGTCATTAACATGTATCGCGCTTTAAAAATAAATTAAGAAAAACTCACATTGTATAATTTTCATTTAGTTTATTTTTCATAAATAATAATTAAAATAATTTAATGTAAATAACAATTTAATGTAAATAGTAAAAATAATACATGGAGTCAGAATAGTAATACGTATGAGAGTCAAATAATTAATTACAATAATACCTCAATTCGGTAGTGGTGGTCATCCAGGTGGTACGTGTACACATATGAACAACCAAGCACACCTACAAATGGTAACCCTGACAAAAAGGAATATTAGTTATCATAATACAACGTAACGTGCTACAATTAATTTAAAAGATTGACAAAACATAATCTAAAAACCATATGCCAACATCGTAATGATACTACAAATGGTCACGGCTCACTAAAACTAAATCTAATATTATTTGGAGCATCGAGCAGCATCGCAAATTTTCAGCACTATTAAATACAAATACCTGATCATCTTTAATCAAAAGATTGGCAACATCAAACAAAATCATCATAGAAGAAGGAAAAGCAGTCATCGAATTCATCTACAAATCGGGTGAGTCCATTTTTGTTTTCTTTACCTTCCATATGTTTCGGTTATTCGTTGCTGGGTTCATCCGATATCATATTCGATTTTCGTTCTATTTTTAATATCGACGGTCGTTTGCAATATCTTGTTTTATAATCGTATATACACATATATTACGTATTTGTAAATAGTTTTTTTGTGTGTGAAAATATAAAGTCATTTAATCATGGATTCGGACAACGAAGCTAACGGTAAAAGCGGTAAAAATGGAGGCGAAGCATCTCCTCGCAAAGTTAAGCATGATAAGTCACACGGTAGTTTCGTGGAACGGGTTTCGGTCAAGACACCTCCTTTTTGGTACGAAATGCCAGAACTTTGGTTTGCCCAAATGGAGGCACAATTCATGAACGCTAACATTACGCAACAACAAACCAAATTCAATATTATTGTTGCGGGTCTCGATCAAAGAGCGTTAAACACTGTTAGCGATGTAGTGTTACAGACTGCAACTGACAATAAATATGACCATTTAAAACAAGCACTAATTTCTCGATTAACAGAGTCAGCGGATGCTAAGCTACAGAAGCTTTTAAAAGACCTTGACTTGGGCGACAAAAAGCCAACCCAATTGTTGCGTGAAATGAGGAATTTAGCTGACAAACAACTAGCAGAAGACTTACTAAAAAAACTATGGGTCCAACGTTTACCGCAACAAATACAAATCATTTTGGCGTCCAGTACCGAAAGCTTAACGAATTTGGCAATTATGGCCGATACAATTTTGGAGGCCTATTCCAATTCAAATGTAATGTCAATCTCTAGCGAAAGTAGAACCGAGGTGTCGGCAGTATGTAATCCAAAAACTCAGTCCGATCTTCAGGTCAGAATTCAAGAACTTATTCTTGAATTTAAGGGATTAAAGACACATTATAGGAATGACAGAGCAAGTAGTTCGCGACAACGCTCCAGGTCTCGATCATCAGGAACGAAAGGGCACACTTTATGCTGGTATCATTTTAAATTTAATGATAAGGCAAAGAAATGCGTACAGCCTTGTGCTTACGTACAAAAGCCGGAAAACTAGCTTCCTCACCGCAGATGACGGCATCCAAGGGGGTAATAGTGCCAATTGTCGTCTAATAATATACGATGTTTCTAGCAAACGCAGTTATCTAATAGATACAGGGGCCGAAGTATCTGTCATTCCACCATCGCTCGAAGACAAACAAAAGGGTCAAAATGAGTTCACGCTGTTCGCTGCAAATTCGTTTGGCACCGCTCTCTAAAAGCATCGTTAATGTGTCATAACCATCTAGACTGGACAATCTCGTTACCAACAGTTTTGTTGGGATTGCGCACAGCATTACGGGTGGAGTTTAATGCAACAGCGGCAGAAATGCTTTACGGCGAAGGTTTACGATTGCCAGGACAATTCGTAGGCAGTTGTAATAAGCATGATTACCAGTCCGAATTTGTCAAACAACTGAAAACTGCAATTGATCAAATTAAACCAAGTCCTGCATCACGACACGGAAATCAAGCATCGATCTTTATTCATGAAGAGCTTAGTTCATGCTCACATGTATTTGTACGAACAGATGCGGTTAGAACATCTCTGCAGCCTCCTTATGAAGGACCATTTAGCGTCAGTAGCCGTACGGAAAAATATTTTACCATACTTATGAAGGGTAAATCTTGCAATGTTTCAATAAATAGATTAAAACCTTGTTTCACTACGGAATATGACTCAAACGATCGTGAGACAAACGAAAACTTGCCGACATGTAATAGTACGATTCAACCTACGATTTTAGAACCTAACGTTAGCCAAAAGAAATCTTCAACGGATGACAAACGCACGGTTCACTTTCAGTGTGAGCCGAATTTGGTCACAACACGAACAGGACGGGCCACTAGACTTCCCACGCGTTTTCGTTAAGCGTTCATGGACATTCACTGGCAAGGGAGTAGTGTGGCTGCCTCCAGCATTCTTAAATTCGGCTTCAAGGGTTCACGGTTAAACGACATACTTCACACCACATAATCGGGTAACATTTTGAATTGAGAACGAAAGGCCGAAATGAAATCGGATGTACGGTCGAATAAAAGAAACGAAGGTAAAGAGGATGACGATGGCATTCTCTCGGTGTTTTTACATGATACAAGTTGTCATTAACATGTATCGCGCTTTAAAAATAAATTAAGAAAAACTCACATTGTATAATTTTCATTTAGTTTATTTTTCATAAATAATAATTAAAATAATTTAATGTAAATAACAATTTAATGTAAATAGTAAAAATAATACATGGAGTCAGAATAGTAATACGTATGAGAGTCAAATAATTAATTACAATAATACCTCAATTCGGTAGTGGTGGTCATCCAGGTGGTACGTGTACGCATATGAACAACCAAGCACACCTACAGAACCATTAGAAATGCCCCTTAATAGATTATAGCACACTGCTTTCATGAATTCCCGTAAGAACTGTCTTATTACATCTCAATAACTTTTTCAATCGACAAAATCGTCGATGAATTCACCGATGCGTTATACAGCAAATTTCTTATGAATATCATTCGCTAGATCACGTAAAACTTCATTAACCGTGTTTCCTTTTATTCATTCTGCAGAACGAATAGAAGGAATAGAATAGCGGTCACATGGCCTTAGAATATTCTGCGGGAAATGTACTAAAAGAACACAAAAGAATATATATGGAATACTTTTTTGACGGTGTGAAAAGATAGCCATCAAAACACGAAAATGAATTTGACGTTTGAAACAAAGAAGAATGATGATGTTTCAATATTCTATTTGTGCGTGAATTCCACAGTGAAACAATTTTTTCAGTAAAATTAATACGAAATCAAAATATAATTCCTTTACTTGTTAGAGAGAAACAAAAAAAAATTTCAGTAAAATTTACTGGGAAAAATGTTGCCATAAAAAGTATAATACTTTTTATAGCAACATTTGTTTGTCTTTGTCACTCTAACGTAATTTTAATATGCATACTCTCCTTTTTTTCTCAGTATTTTTTACTGAAAATAATTGTTTCACTGTGGAATCCACGCATTATTCTGCCTTTTATTATAGCACAAACGGAATGCGTTTGGAATGTTCTATAGAAATAAAAGAAAAGAGAACAGAAGGAATATAATATAAAGAATGAATAAAAAAATGATTCATGTCAATTCTGGAATTTTCGAAATCTTCGGAATGAATAAAAGAAAACACGGTTTATATATAAATGACTTTAGTCCTTGGCATAGAATAAAATTCAGTTGAGACTTCATTGAACGATTCATGATGAACTCATCGATGAGTTCATCGATTACTTTCCAGTAAGGTCATTGATCTAAAAACTAAAAATAAAAAATAATTTTTTATATATTTGTTGAGAACAGACAACAGAAAATAAAAATATTTTTATTTTGTAATTCACATGATTTTCTGTTTACGACGTGGGTTAGTTCGCTAATTTGTATTAAAAATATATTTTACTCCCAGGTTTCTATCTACATATGTATATCGATCATCTTTGATCTCACCTCAGTCGAAGGTGCTTCGCTTATATCTCAACAGATGGAGTTTATTAATTATTTTTAAATATTTATTTAAAACAAGAATTTCGAAGTTATTGTAGCCAGGATTTCATAACGATTGTACAAGTGTCTAAACTATCGAAATTTATTACACTTGATGAGGTTAGAGGTAATTGATCTTAATTTATACTTCAAACAATTTGTCCTCACTACTCCTACTGTATCACACCCATAACACTTTGTTTCGGACGATGGCGGATTATCATATGACGTGCTTGGTGATTAATTCAGCCTAAAATAATAATATCTTTGATGTGACCTACATACAGTCTTGCAATAATTATTCCGATCTTTACGTGATGTCTCTGACTCAGTCTTTCTTCATTCGCGCTTAACTTTGGCTTCGTTTGTATTTGATCGTTTGAAGTTCTTCAGCTCGGGCCAGTTCTAATAAATTGTCATAGGTTTAAAAGTCAGTTCGTTTAACTCATTCTCTAATTTTGCGCGACACCTGACCGTAAATCAACCAAGTTGTGTTTCCATCACTATAGCTCAAAACAGAACAAAAGCGACGGCGACGAAATCGCCTGTCGTATTATAAAACACCGAAAATCTGCAATACAAACACAACGATCGAAGCTGGCGACGACGATTTTTTCGTTGAAATAAATTTAGAGTCTATTTCTATTTTTATCGCCGGCGAAACAATGTTGCAATGTTTTTATCTGTATATCTTCGATTCTAAGACGCACTTTTACCTCATTTTAAGGTTTCTGAAAATGGGATGCGTCTTAAAATCGAGGGTGTTTTAGAATCGTATTTTTTTCTTAACAGAGCTCAGAGAACGACGCATTGTGGGGTGATAAAACTTCTTAACCATCTGATACTACTGAGATATCTATTTCGTCAGATAACTCAGAGGAATCGGACGACTCCAACGTTGTTGAATTTATTTAACCCAAAATACGAGCTTGTGTTTAATACCTAGGTTTAAATTAATATTAAATACTTACCTATATGTAATAAAAAACCGAATTAAATATAGGTACCTAAATAAAATTGAAATACTTGAATATTAACTACCTATGTATTTTTTTCGTTAGTAGCATGCGTCTTACAATCGACATATTTCGAAAATATTTCTATTAGTCGCGCTCAAATTAAGGTGCGTCTTGCATTCGAGGGCCCCTTAGAATCGAAGATATACGGATAACCTAAAGTCTATACTATTCAAATTCACTGATATTTTCTATCAGGGTATCAATGTATGTGTGAGTTTTTTATATAAATTTTGACACTATCAGCAAATTATCAGGAGGCTATTCCACGATAAATTATCAAGAAATTATTACGAAATGTCATCCTTTTGAGGTTATGTCTCATCATTACATATTTAATTTTCAATTTGAAGACATTCATTTTTGTTAGAGTATATTTATTTAGCTCTGTATTCTGTGTTAATATATCGAATTTCGTGATTTTCGTAATTCGTGTTAATTTTCTTTAATATATTTAATTTTTTGAATAGTTGTGTACGTCTGTCCATTTTTTTTCACAAATCGACACACGAATTTAGCACAGTGACTGATGTCTTCACCTTTAAATTAAATTTATAATGATGAAACATAACCTCAAAAGGATGACATTTCGTAATAATTTCCTGATAATTGATCGTGAAATACCCTCCTGATAATTTGCTGATAGTCAAGTTTTATATAAAATACTCACACATACATTGATACCAAGGTATATAGAATACAAGGTATGATCTTCCCGTGTTTTATTTTCGTTCGCTTTGCGCGTATACGTCACGTGTATTGTAAAATTTATATTTAACTACTGAGTTTGTCAAACAATAGATTACGAATAAAATAAAATGCAATACGCCACCGTACACGTGACGTAAAATTTAAAAATGACATAGCATTTCAATATGCGCAATATTTTACCATGTATTCTATATACCTTGCATTGATACTGTGATAAAAAATAACAGTAAATTTGCTTAGTGTAGACTCTAGGTAAGTTGGTAACGTCCCAAAGTCATATGCCAAAAACAATTTTTATAATATTAAAATTTTTATTATTCGAGTTAGGCTACTCGATCCATTTTGACATAAATAAAATATATCGTGGTTATGTCGTTTGTGGTTGCGTTTTTTATCGCCATACGCTGACGCTCTCGTTTTGTTAGCTACAGCCCACAGCCATATCGCGGCGATATTTTTTATTGATTCATCGGCACTCGTCGTTGTTGCTTTTGTTTTCGTTTCGTGCTTATAATAGTTGCTTTCCAATCGACCACCGCAAGTACTGTGAAAAATGTGTAGTGGCTAAACTGTCGATTGGAAAGCACAAAACAATACAAAAGCAAAACATAACCTACAAATGTGTAGTTTATTTGTGATAAATTTTCAATAAAAAATATCTATACTGGAATTTTATTAGCGCTTCACATACGACATTAAGTTATATTTTTGACAGAAAAATACTACACACAATCACCTAGCGAAAAATTTATCGTAAGTGCTTTCAACTACTCGTAATAAAAAGGCAGAACAGTTGTGAGTAGTTAATTTAGCAAAGACAAAAACCTTAAGTGCTTATAAGTACTTGTGGTGGTTAATAATACTCGTACTTTTACAACCAATTTTTAAGTTCGTATATCACTGCTTTGTTTCAAGGTGAAACCTTTCGTTGGCCTTCAAAAGCTGATTGCAACACCTTTTTCGGTTCGTCGTAGGAATGTACACTTGATTTTATTCCATTCCATTATAGCCTCACGGGTTCAGAAAATGCTAGAACGTAGAAGAGCGATATCATCTGAGGCGTTTGCTGTTTCTTCGTTAGTGTCCATATCGGCAAAAAAAAATATTTACATTCAATTTTCCATCAGATCGGCATGAACATTTCGGGAAACTTCCTGTCGTGTTAATAAAACCAGTTCCAGTTTGTTGTCCAATTGCCATAGATTGAATAGCCCCCAACAGCCGGTTGAATTGATCTCAGTAATATTAGCCATTCTACTTTGTGATCGCGTACCTGATTGACGAATTGTTAATAAAAATTTCCTTTCTCATGAACTGTCTTACTCGGTACGCTAATTAAAGTTACGCGGTTCAAAATATTTTAGGATGGGATTTTAAAACCGAAGGAACAATCAAAAATAAAACGATTCAATATAAAACACGCAAACACGCATACGGTAATATTAAGATAGTGGCGCAATATGGTTAAACAAATTGTTCTCGATTATCAAACACTGATTATTTATATTTATTTATTTTTCGTACCCACTGTTGGGATGCCCATTATTTATAAAAACAAACAAATAAATTTTATACGAAAACCACAAAACTATATTTCACAATATTTTATAACATTAATTTATTTCACCACTTTCTTTCTCTAGATTATAACTAGTACTGCTCAACCAGCGAACACGTAATAGCTTAAGTTGCACGCCTTAGTGCTACGACCACCGAAGTTTTATAGGCTTCCCGTGACAAATAAACAGCTAACCCCGACTTTTTTTGTGATCGCACCTCTAAGTGGTACAGACAGAGTTAAACTCTTAAGTGTTCGTTGGTTCAGGCTTAATTACATATTTCATTATTCGCCTTCCATGTCTCATTTCGAACATCCACCATGACCAACTAGCGATCACGAACAAAATATTACTAGATCATTTTGTGTTGAGCTTCCCTTTTATACTAGTCACAGAAAACCGAAATCAATAATTGAGCCGTTTATTTGGAAAGTGGTATAAGTAACTTTTTCAAAAAATTAAGTTAATGATAATATTACTTTTTACGCTATTTGCCGTAGGCACTTGGCGAAACACACTTATACTTAATAAACACATTTTAATTAATCACTTGTTTTTTGTTTCGCAGAATATTTTGAATATTTTTCAAAAAATCTGGCTGTAGATGTCGAAACAGCCTTATCTGGCCAGATAACCCAAATAAAATCAGTGTGTGCGTTTCAAATACAGAAAGGTGTTGATAACTCTTCTTCTCCGATAAACTTTTCTTCTTCTGCTGCTTCTAATACTAACCTCAAAGTGATTGGTGCGATAAAGAAAAAACTACGTGACCATGACCTTATAGCGTGTAAAGCGGATAAAGGCAATACAATTACCGTGCTCACAAAAGTCGATTACTGCAATAAAATTTCTGATTTTATTACAGAATGCAAAGCAATAGAGCTTGGCAGAGATCCAACTAAGTCTTTCAAGACTTCGGTTAGTAAGTGTATCAACCAATGCCAGAAGTTATTTGATGGATCTGGTTGGAAGTACTCTGTCATGAATCCATCTGCCCCGATCCTTTATGGTTTACCAAAAATCCATAAGCAAGGCATTCCGATTAGACCAATAGTAGCGTATTGCAATGCTCCTGCCTACAAGCTATGTAAGGGTTTCATAAATTTTTCAATTGTCATACTAATTTCTTTTCGGCTTACTCGGTTAAGAACTCGGTAGAATTGATTAACAAAATTCAAGACGTCGACATTCCGTTACATTCAAAACTAGTTTCATTTGACGTTGCCAGTCTTTTCACTTCTATTCCAATTAATACTTTGTCCCAAATAGTTTGTAATTACTTAGATAGGGATGTTGTAGATGAGAGCTTACGTCGTGAACTGAAGTTAGTTTTTGAGATTTGCCGTTAATAATTAAACAAAATTATTTCTGTTTTGATAATACATATTTCAAATTCGCTGATGGTCTATCCATGGGCTCTCCTCTGTCACCTTTGTTGGCTGAAATTTTTATGAATTTCTTCGAACAAATGATCATATCAAATAACAATCCTTATTTTCGTCATATAATCTTTTGGTATAGATATGTTGATGACATATTATGTCTATGGAATGGAACTGATAGAATGTTAGACTCTTTCCTTACTTGGTTAAATTCTCAATATCCCACCATTGATTTTACGTTAGAAAAAGAAGAAAATAAATGTATTAATTTTCTAGATATAACAATAACCAGGATTAATTCTACTTTAGACTTCAAAATTTATCGGAAACCCACGTATACAGACGCTATTATCCTTAGTTCTTCAAACCATCCCCATAATATTAAAAAGTCAGCTTTCCACTCACTCATAGAGATAGACTAATAAACATCCCTCTGTCAAATTCAAATTATAACACTGAGCTTAACATAATTCTTCAAATAGCAACGAATAACGGATATGCAACTAGGACTATATTAAAGTTATTAAATAAAAAGCTAAAGCGTAAAACTCTAACGGGTATTTATCCACCGGATAGTCCAACGCGGGAAAATTGGCGTCGCTTAGAGTATATAGGAAAAACGAGCCAACGGATTAGCTAGCAACATCGTGTCCAATAATACCAATATTAGTTTTGCTTTTTATAATAATAACACAATAAAGAAAATGATTTTTAACAATAAACCTAGAGTTGATCGCCTTTCCAAATCTGGTGTCTATAGGATCAATTGCAATGATTGTAGTTTCTCCTATATTGGTCAGACTGGGCGCAATTTTGGAGTTAGAGCTAAGGAACATTTATCTGGTTGCAATCAATCAACTTTCCATAACCATTTAACTTCAGAAAATCATACAGCTAGCTTGAACAATTTAGACATATTACATATACAACCCAAAGGCAGACGTTTAGATACCTTAGAATCTTACGAAATTAGAAAATCAATATTTCTTAACCAAAATATCCTTAACGAACAAAGAGAAATCCGGTTCTCACCAATTACAGATCCCGCCCTTTTCTATTCTCACGTACGCAATAATATACCTTGAATTTTGTTACTCAACCTATGACTCATCGCCTCCCTGCGCGATCCGTAGATTAATTTTTATTGCTTATTTTTTGTCCCTCCTTCTTTTATTTATATTTTGATTTTTTCTACTATATAACAAAATTTTTACTAATACAAATCAGTAGATACTCCTGATGATGACCTAACAAGTCGAAATCGATCGAGTGGTTTTTTTAAACTTTTTGAAAAATATTCAAAATATTCTGCGAAACAAAAAACAAGTGATTAATAAAAATGTGTTTATTAAGTATTAAACCTAATAGTACCATGCTATGGTGTTCCTTATAATTATAATATAATGAACCGCTTTTCGGCGGACAATTGAGATTGACATGTTTGCCGGCGATGGCACTTATGCAATTTGGCATTCCGGTCTTGGTTTCAAATCCTTCTGCGATTTTTGTCCATTCGAAAAAATTCGGCATGGCAACATAAAATTCACTGATTTTCCATAAAGCATCGCAAGTTTCTAATATTATTTCTCGGACGGTGGAAACTCCCATTTTAAAGCTCCATGCTAAAACTTGCATAGAACATCCATGCACAAGATACCTTGGGGAAGGTACATTTTGTTATGTTTTTAAATTATAGATAATATATATGTTTCTTACATTAGTGTGACAGCTAATCTGGATTCGACACTTATTGGTTTTCTATGGAAGTACTTCTGTAATTCTGATTTTACTAGCTTAATCAACAGCTTGAAGTGCTCAATACTCATACGCGTCGCTTTTTGAAAATGTTCTGGGTCATTTGCTTGCATTTGAAGAAAACTTCGGCGAAAAAAGCCGTGATTATCTCTACTCAGATTAACACTTCTCACCCACCAACGAGGCACTATTGAATTATAATATTCGTAGGCCACATACACAATATAAACTATGTTCACCAATTTTATAATTTTAATCAACTCCATAATTTTATATTTTTAAACACGAGATATTTCAGGTTGTTATGCAGATTTCAGGTTGTTATGTTGTTTTGTTTTGGAATTTGTTTTTATATAAGGCGACGTCATATATTATAAAGTATATATATACGCTACTAAGTGGACCAAAAAAAAATTTCACTCTATCCTTATTGAATGTGAAAAAGCTCAGTGCACAGTTTTTTCACTTCTATATGGGCCTATTCCACTACACATCGTTTTATTTTGCAGAAAACTAGAATGAGATAAAAATATAGATTCTCTCTGTGTGTGACCCGCACATCAATATTTTTTTTTTTTGAAAATTTGTGTTTTGTTGCCATAATTATAAATAAAAAATATCAAGCAAACTATTTTTTATGGCAACAAAACAGAAAAAATTCCCCCACTCCCAGCAAACTTTTATTTTTTTGATATTTTTATGGTGTGTAGTAACATTTTGCGCTTGATGCGTTGACACAACACGCTCTTTTTATTTTTTTTTCGCCTGCTGAATGATTTTTTATGTTTTCCCCTCACATGATTTATAGCAAAACAACTTTTAGATAGTTTCGTAAATTATCCAAATTAATCAAACATCATATTATTTTTTCATCGCAACAATAATCTTTATTTTTTTTAGTAATTTTTAGAATATAAAATTATTGTCAAACAATAATAATAAAGATTTTTCATATTCTTTTAATAATTTATAGGTTAGTTTTTGTTGATGTCAAAATTTCCCCAACTTTTTGTCCCATAAAATAAAAATGTTGTATCTCAGTTGCTCTAATGTAAATTTCAGTACTTGTCTTTGTCACATTTTCTGCAAAAAATTTTCTGTTTTCAGGTGGAATCGTACCAATATTCTACCCTTTTCCATACAAATCAAGGAGAAAAAAAATGGTCGAAATTTTTCCATAGAAAAATCGGTTTATGTTCCTTCTGTTTGTATTCTATATTCTGTAGCGACGTCGCCGGCAGACAAATTTATTTTACCGTCGTCGCTTGTAGTTGTCGCTCTTGTTCTGTTTATACCTTAAGATGCCGAAACCGAATTATATTGTGACAAATAAAAACAAGGAATCACATTAACTTTGCTACAACGTGACAATTAGTTACAGTAATTTTACTTTGTTGCTATAAGTCAAAAAAATTCAAATATAAGCGCGATTTACATGAAGAAAAAATGTTGTACCAGCAAAATATTTGCTGTGTGTTTAGAGCTGTACTCAATATAAATTTTTCGCACCTTCTTGAATTGAGAAAGAAATATAAACTGCCATAAATAATATTTGTTGCCATAAAGTATACTCGGCCCAAGTATAACAAGACGAAACTCAAAATTGAGCTATCGTATTTCGTATTTGCCTTCGAAATATTAGAAAAAAGTCGAAGAATCAATACTTTAGTATTGGTGCGTATATGTATACTGTCTGAAGTATAACAAGATGAAACAAAATAGAACTACGTATCGTATTTATTTACATGTTCTCGACATGAGTTTGGTAATTTTATAAAAATGATTTTCTTAAAAAAAATTAAAGATGTGCGTTAATTTAAATAAAATCACACCAAAATTTATTTTTATATCTATTCAAATATTTTTTGTTTAAATTAATTAATTTCTAGTTCAGTTTTAAATTATTAAGTGGAAAACAAATGCGAAATAATAAACTTGAGCTGTATGGGTATGAGCTACATATATGGAAAATATTTAAACTTTTAATATTGCAATCAAGGAATAATATCATCAAATCATTGTTTAATAATAAAAAATAATTAAAAAATTAATTATAATATAATTTAGATGTGTATATATGTATATATTTTTTTTATACAATAAAATATTCATTGTTCTAAACCTAAATTTTTTGTTTTGCTTTACATTTGGACGCCATCTTTTTCCTGTAATGCATATGCCATTGCACAAGATCGCTCCCGCCGTATTGTTTTTTGTTGTTATTGTTCACACATGCATGTATACAATTCTATTTATTGAGTTTCGTCCAGTTTTGAATAATCGCGACACTTCATACAGGATCTTATTCTAAGTCGAAAGCAAAACTATGTCAAAGTCGAAACTAAATATAAGTTTTTACTTCGAAATATGACAAAAAAGTCGAATCTTGTTATAATTGAGGGGTTGATTATATTTTATGGCAGTATTTTTATTTTATGGCAGCATTTGCTCAAAAAAAAACAAAGCCGCACAGCAAAATTTTTGCACGATGGTATTCTTTTCTAGTCATACACACGAAAATTTTAATATACCAAACTCTTCTGTTTTTGCTGGGCCAACATTTTTTTATCATCTAAAGCGCGATTTACATGATGAAAAAATGTTGGACAGCAAAAAAAGAAGAGTTTGGTATATTAAATTTTTCGTGTGTATGACAAGAAAAGAATACCATCGTGTAAAAATTTTGCTGTGCGTTTTTGTCTTTTTTTTTGAGCAAATGCTGCCATAAAATAAAAATACTGCCATAAAATATAATCGACCTGAGTATATTTTATGGCAACAAATATTATTTATGGCAGTTTATATTTCTTTATCAATTAAACTAATGCGAAAAATTTATATTGTGTGCAGCTCTAAACACACAGCAAATATTTTGCTGGGACAACATTTTGTTATCATGTAAATCGCGCTTAAATTGCGCTATATCGAGTAAGTTGGATGAGTGATGGGTGCTCTTAGACAAAAAAACCCGTCAAATTTTTGCTTTAAATAAATTCTTAGAGCGCTTTTTTTTGTGTTCCGAATTCTTAGAATTTTTAAATTTTGAAACACTGCGTAGCTCATCGGATGAGTGATGGGTGCTCTTAGACAAAAAAAACGACGAGATTGTATCAGAGACACGATCCATTAACGTAGGACTACGTGATAATCAGAAAAGTTAATTTATACATTTAATTGAAACCAAAATTTAGAATTAAAACTAGGTACTACTCGTATTTAGTAAAAACGACACATTACACATCACTCAAATTAAAAATGATTTTTATTCTTTTTTATTTCAAAATTATATTTATATAAAAAAAATTAACATATTCTGCTACGTTATTGCACATATAGGTCTATGATGGGAAAAATAAGTTATGTAATTTCTACATGAAACATTATCCACATTTCTGACAAAATATAATATCTAAACAACTGTCACTCAGGGTGGTTGTATCTGCGCTGGAAACCAACCTCAAATTGAATTTTTCTTGCATGAAGTCGATGAATCGATGATTTTCTTCCTTTCTAATATTACAGTTAAAGTCACCACATAGCATAATCGGAATCGTGTCTTGATGTTTCTCGTTGATAGATGATGTACCGTTCAGCGTATAACATAGAAAACGTTACAGCAAGTAGCATCGCATATCAGATTGAGTCGTATTGGGCGAGATATAAACAGAGAATACAATTGTTTTGTGATTGTTGATGACCGCTTCTGCCCCACAGATATCACCGAACCTGTCAAAATTATTGTCAACATTCGCGAACAAAAATGGCACGGCCATAGTGATAGCACCGTTCTTTTCATATATAGCAACACTGCCTGCTCTTTCAGTGTCTCTTTATACTTAGTTATGCAGTAAAATCCATTTATATTTATTGTCGCATCGTTGTCAAGCCAAATTTCGCCAATAACCAACAAATCTGCTGTCAGTAGAACATCGTCGCTCTCCAGATCTCCACTATGTGCCAACAAACTCTGAACGTTGAGAGTCACGAGTCTCAGATTAGAGGCTCCGTCGATGAATTCTCTTATATTGTCGCAGATGGTTTTCACCCTATGGTTGTTCAACCGTTTTAGTTCCGATTGCAACTCTCTAATTTTTGGTGCGGTACTACCCTTGCCGTGATGGAACTGGAAATCGTTTACTGCGTTGGTGAGGTAAAGGCCGTCCATCGAAGTGACACGCGATAAACCGACGTAAAGAAGTTGTTGGTCTTATGTTTTATTGTACTCAAAAACGATCTGTTTAAATGTGCCTCCCTGCGACTTGTGAATCGTGAGTGCGCACGCTGGTACCAACGAGAATTGAGAGCGACGGCACTTTATGTGGGAACTCAACGTAATACTGGTGTTTCTCTTTACAATCGGCGTCCAGTTCTGCCGCAATACCCCCTGCTTCGAGAAAACGAGAGGTCTGGATTTTATTCGCAGGTTGCATCCGATATACTCATTCTCAAAATGAAGCCATATCCTTTTCAAAATGTCGTCTTCAAACTCTAGATGCTTGAGCTCACCAATTGCGCCATTTACAATTCCATCCACGACATCTATATTAGTCGTGGTCATAAAAGGCATTCCGACACACAGCTTTAATAGATACGTCAAACCTCCTGTCTCGATAACATTCATTTTATGCACCTTATTCCGCGCACTTGTCAACTGCTCCTGATTTCTGTAGCCAGTATAAAAAAAAGTTTTAAATTTTATACAGTAACCCATGCTTTTATATTCATGATAATAGAACAAAACATTTATTTTGATGTGGATTTGGTTATTTTGATGTTACTGTATGTGTAATCGAAGAATAGCTATGTCAAATTATTAAATCAAATTAATTTCCGATCATTTGGAAACTTTGAAGACCATTAACTCTAAAATCCAACTTTTTTTGGAATTGACCTTTGCGGTTATATACTTTTGTAGAAAAGCAAAGCTTATACAGCATAAAAAAAATAAAAATCTACACAATATTTATATATAAGAGAATACATTTTTTTTAGAATTTTTATTTATTTTTTTTTTGACTATGAAACAATATGGCGTGCGGTGGTTTGATCAAGTTCATTGCTGTTTACATAAAACTCAAATAAAAATATGTATTTATAGGTTTTTCTTTTAAGTTTTTTTAATCCACAAATTAATTTTTAATTTTATTTGTTTTTTACCGTTTACAAAACCTTACAATATTTCATCAAGAGATTATTTACTTTAATAACATAAATACGTATTTCCGTGACGTGACTTCATCATTTTCGTTACACATTAAAATTTAGATTTGTACCCCATATATAATGAAAACAAAGACGTAGTCCTACGTCAAAAAACCCGTCAAATTTTTGCTTTAAATAAATTCTTAGAGCGTTTTTTTTTGTGTTCCGAATTCTTAGAATTTTTAAATTTTGAAACACTGCGTAGCTCATACTACACCCAGTAATATTACTTTCCCGTTCGTAGAACAAGTCAATTTACTGGTATAATATAAATTGTGTTAGCTACAATAAGATTCCAAAATATTTATGTTTATTGAGTTGCTCAACAAGATGCTTAGAACAAGATTTTTGAAAAAACTGATAGTTTTGAAAGAAAAAGAAAACTGAATTTTGACTAACAAAAATTGTGAAACTGATGACTGAATTGTGAATAAACCGAAATGTTCAGATAAAAGTGGGAATATGGCAAAATTGGTCATGTTCCACCCATATTTTGACATGTTTCAATTAATTTTAATTTTTAAACTTATTTTATGTGATATTGATATTAATTGATTCGTTGATTTTCTGCTGTTTTTTTTCTAGCTCTTCTTTGTTTTATTTTTAATCCAACAATAGGCAATGCAAATTATTACTAATAATTCCGGCATAAAGTTCATTGCACACATGAGCTATGAGAAGTTGTGATTCAAAACATAGCTCACTTCGCTAAACAACGTAGCTGAAGTGTGCAACGGACCTAATAACTGGCTAATAATATCAACAGCGTATCCGATTTTACCTGATATAATAAAACAATTATATACATTTATAGGCATATTATTTATATTATATATTTATAGAAAACCTGATAACAACAGTTCCTTATCGTTTAGATGTCACCTTGACAACATAACAAAGTTCATAAATAAAATTCATTACTCATGTGCTGTTACGATGGTAGCCCAATTAAACCGTGCAATACTCATCGCTTGTTAATTAGTCCCGTCATGGAAGCCAATATCCAGTGATTACCCATGGTAATTCGAAACAAGTCGAATTTTTGGATTTGGCCTTTAAATAAATTTTTAATTTTAAATATTATTAAGGTTTCTAGGGGTTTTAAAGAGTCATTGTATGAGCGTTTTGTAAGGTTTGTATACTCTTTTAGCTCGGATTATTGTCGATACAATTCTCTACTCACAAGTCATAACATCTTAAGTCGATTTAAGACTAAATCGATCTAAGAGCAGTTTTGAATTTAAAATAAAAATGTCTTATGTTGCTCCTGACTCTCATATTTATATCACTGTTACTTTTTAATTTTTTGAGAAGATCAAATCATCTTAAGTCCAATAGTGCTAAATATTGCATTTTTCTTAAAATCTTATACCACTTACTCATGAGAGTAATTTTTTCAATATCCTTACGTTTGTTTAAGATAACATGCTGAAAATGTAATAATTAATTATATTTTTCTTATGTTCAAATAAGGTGTTATTTAAATGCAAACAAATTAATTTAACCTCCTTAAATTGACATAAGATAATTTGTTTACTTAGCATCCCGCAGTTTCATAATAAATCACATGATGTTATGTTTACTTAATATATATTTTAAATTCCTATTTGATAAATCCTTTCACTAAAGTACACTTAAGATGTTTTTTTCCGTGCATGTTGCAAACTAGTATAATCAAAAATTTTAGTATTGAGCTTAAATTCTATGAAGTGAGATGTATTTAATATTCATAAATAAAAAGTCAAATTTAATTAAATAAAGTGCAATTTAAATGTTTCTATTATTATAATGAATCTAATAATCGATGATTCTGAGAAAGAGCTCAATTATACACCATCGTCTAATGATGTATAGGTGGTAAGTGAATCAAGTGACATGGATACACAAACCCGAAATGCAATTATTGAAAACGATCCTTGCGGTGAAACCAAAGCACATGCTAACAAAGTTTCATCCGGATCAGATGCCAAAGAAACGATAAAATCGCGGAAGCAGAAACGGAATTCTGGAAAAAGATATTTAACAAGAACCGGAAAAATTATTAACCAAAGATTCATTAGAGAACTCGGTAATTGTCGTAAAAAATGTAAACAATTTATATCACCTGATGATCAAGCAGCAATATTCGATGGCTACTGGAATCTGGGTAGTCATTCTGCTAGACTACAGTATTTGAGTGAATTGATCGAAGTAAGACCTAAAAAGAGTGAAAGACTCGAAACTGTTTCACAAAAAAATCGGAACAGGACTCACTCTAATTTTTTTTTTTGTGATTCGGGATACAAAATTCAACGTATGCCAAAACTGTTTCTTGTATACCATATGTGAGTAAATAGTGAGCAAATAATAAAAACGGTTGCTAAACAAAAGTTGGTGTCAGGATCAGGATGTATTAAGATTGATCAGCTGCGAAGACATACACCAGGTCACAAGCTATTAATCTCGGATGATACTATTAAAAAAATACGTGATCATGTAAACAGCTTTCCATCCTATGAAAGCCATTATACGAGAGAACGTTCAGCTCAAAAATATTTTTCATCTGACCTTACCAAGCAGAAAATGCATAAGTTGTACAATAAATCACATCCAACTTCAATATCTTATACAAAATCTACCAAAATATTTCATTATAATAATATTTAAGGAACCATAAGGAACCAAAAAAAGATCGTTGTAATAAATGTGAGGTATTGCATCTAACAATTACGGTGACGAAAGATCAACACAAATTGGCTGAATGTAAAAAACAACAGGAAGTGGATAGTGCATACAAAGCCAAAAACCACGACAAAATGTTGGCACAAGATGATAATGCTTGCAAAGTACTCCCTTTCAACTTGCAAAAATGTTTAACCCATCCCGAATTGAGAAACATCGGTCTCATTTTACAAACGATTATTGTGGACGTATAATCTCACCGTACATGACTGTATCTCAGGCAAACCTGTATGAATGATGTGGCATAAAGCTATTACACAGCGCAGGGGTAATGAAATTGCTTCATGCATACTTCGTTACCTGAACTTAATTTCGGACGACTGTAAGCATCTTACATTGTATAGTGACTCATGGTCTGGTCAAAACAAGAATAAGTTTGTGGCTGTTATGTTCATGTTGTTCATGCAAGAAGCACATGCTATTGCGGTAATTGACCACAAATTTTTGGTTCCAGGTCACACGCACATGGATTGTGACGAAATAATTAATAGAGAGAAAGAAAAAAAAACACGGCCATTCATCACCCAGGAGATTGGTACCAATTTGTATGGTCCGTCGGGTCTAAGAACGTTTTCAAAGTTGAGGAAATGAAACAGAATATTTATACAGCTTCAGTGAAGTAGCTTCGATACACTAAAGCATGTGGACTAATTGAGTACAAAAATACTCTTGATCCGTTGGAACCATTCAAATGTATAAACATTAAAAAACGCGGCATTGCTTTGTTAAATTTTAATAGTTTAAATCCATGGTGCACTCGCCCAATAAATATTAGCAGCGCTAAAAAAAAAGATCTACTGGATTTTCTTAATTTGGTAGACTCCATTTACCATGAATTTTATAAAAATTTTGCCACTAAAAATCACCCTGATTAAGTCAGGATGATATCCAGACTTAACGGAAGAATCAGAGGATGAAAATTAATCTTAAGAATATAAACCTAATCTTGAAAGATATTATTATTTTATTAAATTTTTATGTTTTTTTGACTGAAAAAAAATATTGTTGAATTAAATAATCTTAAGTTTTGTTATTTACTAAAACACTTTTTTCAAACATCTAAAGTATACATCAGAGAACAAGCAACTTTTAAAAAAATGATTAAAATCATACTTAAGTATTAATTTATTACAATATCATGTTTTTTGATAAAATCTTAGGTTATTAAACTGCGGTTAAATTAAAAATGGTTAAATAAAGGTTACCTGTAATTATACAGAACTATGACTACTACATTACCGGTCCTTTTGATATTTCGTTTGAAAGTTAAATCGTTACCACATTATTAAGAAATGAATGTTGGCTTTGTTTATGCTCTCCTCAAAAAATGCAAAAATCGACTTAAGATGTTATGACTTGTGAGTAGAGACATAGCTAGATTTTTTATTTTTTAAGATGAATAATACAGTACAAAAATTAAATTGTTTTAAAACAATATGATGAAGGGTGTGTGTATGTGATATATTTAGTTGGAAGTGTATTTGTTCGAAACGAAAATTGTTAATTAAGACTGATTTGACATGATCACGGAGGACAATCGATAATAATGTTATAAATGTTAATTAGTGTAAAAGATCTCAAATTTAGAATATATTTGCTCCTTTAAGTTAACGATTGTGCAACTGGCAATGTGGTTAAGTATGAAAGTAGGAAAACGTAAGTTAGTAATATTACTTTCAAAGCAATTTTACTCTGAATATACATACCGGCGCTACTATGATGATCACCACCCACGGATAACCATCAGTATTATTTACTTTACTGTACAAGTTGTTTTAACCTATAATGTAACTTAAATAAAAAACCTTTTTTAAATTATTGTCAATTAAAAATTATATAATCTTAATCAATATTATTATTTTTATGTGTAAATGCTTAATAATTTTAAAATCAATTTTTTTTTATTCAAATTGGTGCGTTACACAGACCATTATTAATTGGATTTTTGGTATTTTTGTCTTAAATAAACTTTGTTATTTGCTATTAAAAAATATTAACTCTACGGACATATTCTAAAATTATAAAACTAAAAAATATTTGTTGTGGAAGTTAAACTTCCGTGGAACGCTGGTTAGCTGCATTCGTTCGCGGTAACCCTACATCTTGAGAAGGTGGAGGAGATGCTGGCGAGCTATAAAATGATGGTGAATTTTCAATTTGTGTTGACGTTCCTGGTAATGGGAGTACACGAATACCACCAGGTGTTCTGTTTGGTTGGTTCGGCTGATTTTCGAAGCTATTGCGGTCCAGACCACTGTATGTTGGACTATAGCTGCCTGACATCGGTGAAATTGGTGGTGGATAACTTCCACGTTCCTCTTCGATTGGTTGATAAGTGCTTGGAAGTTTCATTGATCTTCGGCCTTGTTGTGATGGTTTTTCACCTGTTTTATTAATGTATTCAATATCACTAGCTATTTTAGGATCACGGAATTCACTACCTTCTGATGATGTAAAGTCTTCATCGTCCAAGTCCCATTTTTTTTCTGGGAAATCGCTCATCGGTTTACCTTCCAATGGTTCGTTTGTTCGGTATACTTTATCATATGATCGACTTTTTTTCAGCGTCTCATCACCATCCATTTCACTACCGTCACTATTTAAATTACGGAGAGTTGCTCTGGAACCTGATCGTGATCTCGGGATTGGCATTTTCCAATTAGGATCTTCTTCCATTTGTTTTTTGCGATAGCAATATACACCACAAACAATACACATTAAGATTGGTATAATGACGGCCAGAATAATGGCTATGGTTATCCAAGCAGTGCGGCGGGTATAGAATACGTTACCTATATAAAAACATGCATTATTTTAATGCTCATTGTTAAAAAGTGTTTCTATGATTAATGGAATTACAAAAACAAAAAAATACGTACGCAAACATTCGGTGTAACCATGAACTGGTGTATCCCACTGTCCTTCAGCTGTGCAGACTCGTCGAGCGTCTCCCATTAAAACAAATCCCTCATTACATTGGAATGAAACGCGTGCTCCAGGTACAAATAAGAAATTTGATTTCATGCCAAATCGAGGAGTTTCTAATACACCACAAGATATTACTCGTCTAGTAAAATGTAATTGTTACTTTTAGATAATCCATATTTTTTTTTTGTAATTCATACAAACCTTTCATTTACTGCCCGAATATTAACCGCACTATCATAGTAATTTCGTGTAAAATGAGCCATATCCCTATGTAGTGTCATTCCAAAATCGAATCGACATTGATAACTTTCACCACACAATTCATGCGCTCTCTCGACATCGTGGGTTCGATTCGGAGGTAGAAAATCTCGAGGTTCCCTTATAAAGTTTGGAACGAAAGATGCATTCGCAAAATAGCTCGCTGTCCTTCCAAATTCTCGTGTAAACAATGCCGCTCCGACACCTGTTGTTTCTCGATCAGACAGCATCCCTATAACAACAACCAATTTTAGTATTAATTTGTGATATTGAATAGACTTTCAGTTACTTACATCGCAGACCAAATTCTCGATGTATGCTTCCAAAATCGTTTACATTGGGAGCCACGACCAGCCCATCGGGTAAAGTGAAGTCGTCTTGCATGTCGAAGCTCCAGTTTCCAAACAAACCACGAGTTTTATTCTGTTAACAAAGAAGGACGGTGTAGGACGATTACTAATTTATATACTAAAATAAAATATAATACACTTACAATAAATGACCAAGGAGTATAAACTCTTGCTGTCATGAAACCCGCATTCTCAACAACTTCAACACCTACACCGGAGGTAAACATAATAACAACTTCGGATTGATTCAAAATATAAGTTGGAGTATAAACGGTAGCACCATGGAAATGTTGGAATTTCAAACTTTGACGATCAAAGAAAATTCTTCGTCCATCTGCAAACACATCCAAACGATACCGCCATTGTGCATGTTGTGGCCGCAATCGGACTTCGATTACTGTCGATGTATTTCCTCGAGCTACAACTGAAGTTAATTGAGTTGCCATTACGGGCCCATATACATTTCTTGCCACTTGTTCAAAACGGCCTTGAACATCAACTCGCTCCCGTCCATTATTACCACGCACTAACACGAACTCTCCCATTCCATTAAAGGTGTATTGCAGATTATCGAAAGTCATGATATGTGGATCACCAAATATAGCACCAACACCTGGTGGTTGATAAGCAATGCAATCTTGTGTTGGACGTCGTTCAAACCTGAATGTTTCACAACCAACGGCTTGTTCATCTTGCCACATACAGCAAGAGTAATATGGGCGTACATCGTGGAACCATGAAGATAGTGATGGTACTTTTGTAGCTTCATCCCATGGAATTTGCCCTACATTGTGAGTTCTTCGTGGACGGGAACCCCACATTTGATCATATGACATCATTAAGTAACCATTTCTGTCGTAACAACATTGTTGCTCGGATCCAGTTGCACTGGGTGTTCCCGATCTTACACAATGAATTGCACCTCTGTGATGTAAACAAGTTGGATTTGAATCTCTGTCACATTCGTAATCGGGCAAGAAACGACCTTTATCAAGAAGTGCGTGCTCTAATGTACAAGGACAAAGTGGTAATTCGGCTGCAAAATTTCTCAAAAATCGATCCGTTAAGAACCAATTGTCACATAATGCGCGAGGCCAATTTCTCCCATGTATCCTTTCCCATTGTGCACCAAAATACCACGCCAAAGGAATAGGTTTAGACCATAATATCGGACTAATTGCTAACCCAGAAAAGTGTTCCGGATTTGTTAAGTTTATTTTAATGAATCCAAATTGCATGTGTACGTGCCGCGGATTGTCACGCAATCTATAATTTGAGGGTGCAATTTCATATTCTCCAGTATTAGTAATTGCCGCTTCTATAACGTCAATGTATTCCAATTGTGGTCGAATTGTATGTTCCGAGTACCCATATAGTGAAATCATAACGCCCGCATTTAAATTTGTTGTCAAATTAAATCGATTCCAGGTTATTTTGAATTGTGCAGGATTTTGTTGATGTACATGGTTGGTGTGGAAAAAGATACGTTCGGTGGCAGTTGATGGTGTTTCAACAAAGTAACGACCACGCCATTTGAATTGGTCGGTTCCAATAGCAATTTCGAATCGAATGTAACCTTGAGCGTGCAGTAGCGGTTGGACACAAATAGCACGATTCGTATCAATAAAATGTCCAACCACTTCTTGAGTATCAAACCGACATAAAATACGTTCGGTTCTGGAGAAACACGGACCAGTAATATTGACAACAGTTCCACCCAACATATTACCAGATTCAGGAGCAAACACCAGTGGTAAATGAGCAGCGTCTATATCTTTGTTACACGTTCCTAACATAATCCTTTCATCCAATCTGAATATGTGTCGACCTGGAAAACCGTTTGCCCAACCACGCCCCGTTAGATCACGCAGAACTGATGCTTGACTGTATGGTTTGTATTCGTACGATTGTGTACCATTGCCGGCATTAAATCCAATCTGAATCATAAGAGAGTTTAAAATATAATATTTTTTTGTTACAATAAAATTGACAACTTACAAATGCTGGTACACCACCTTCTCCACCAGTCGTATCACCCCCGGCTTCAGTATGTGAGGACCATGTGATATCGACATAATTGAATATGGCATAAGTGTATACTTCATCCGTTGCTACGACCATTTGGAATGTGTTTGTCTGCAAATAATGAAAATTAGAATTTAAAATATTTGTTATACTTAAACATTTCAATTTGAACCTACCCGATATAAGGAATTCTCGATACCACCAGCAAAACTCACATTTTTCCATGTAACAACAATAACATGTTTCGGTTCAAATGTATCGGCACCAACAACACCTTCACGAATATCCCATTTCGTACGTTCTCTCATTTCAACACCAATACGATCGGTTCTAGTCATTAAATCGCGTTCCATTCTAAAATAAACGCCTGGCGCACGTTGATCTGAATCACTTGGCCGTATTCTACCAATACGACACTTTGAAAAGAAAATTCCAATGAACGAAGGATCATTACGGCGGGGCCAATCTTTGATTGGGAATACCAATGGATATGTGTAATGTTCAGGTGGATCAGAAAATTCTAGAAAACCGTGCATCGACACTCTTGTATAATTGAATCGGAATCCGAAAAATGGCAATTGGAAGTTAAAATTTTTATGTACTTGGGGCATAGACGCATGAATATCAGTGATATAGTCACCGCGTTCATTGCCGCCACCACCTTGATCGTGGAACCAATACAAGAAGTTTGATCGGATTTGTTGTAATCGTTGTGGTGTTATAACGTAACCGCCATTTTCTAATCGATGTGTAATTTGATTATAAGGTTGTACGCGGTTATTTGGGTCTTCTGCAAGATAAAAACACGATACACAAAAATTAATAAAACATATACATTTTCAATACAGTTGATATGGTCTTTATCAAAACCAACAATTATATAAAGCCATGATAAAGCAACAAATACTATTAATACTAAACTACATATAGTCGGGTCGTTCTAAATTATATGTGAACATTATAGGTGCGCAATAGTTTAATTAGTAGTGGTGTCAAAGAATAAAATTAACACAGCATTGTATATTGGGCTCTGCGTTTCAGACATTGTTCATGGCTTTAAATTGTTGTTGGTTTTGACTTTATCGGTAAAAGTATCATACAATTCAAGTGTGTGTTAAGGTGTTAGTTCGTTAAAGCCGATTTCCATAAATAATGTTGGCCTATCATAATTGTCAGTATTTTTGCGTTATTGGGTTCTTGCTCTACAAAGAATTTTCTATATATTTTAATGATAAAAAAAATCGATACAATTTTATATTGACGTGTTTTATTATGAACGTGTGTGAGTTCTTTTTATTATCAAATTTTAAACGGCCAATGGCTGGTAACTCTGAAAATATTAATTTGATTATCTGAAAGTTGCATATTTCGAGTGCAATTTTACTTCGGCCACTCATCAATGAGTCCAAAATCAGCACAGAGAAACAATTGCTATTATTTTTTCGGTTTTTGTCTTAACTTAAGTCTTGCAAAATAGTGTTCGTAGACTACCTGCTTGTTGAGCATTGGTTATAGTTGGTACTTTTATTTTCTTTAAATTATAATGTTAAAATCGTTTAGTAAACAGTACTACGAATTAAGTTGTAATTTTAAATAAAAGTACTGCCTTGTAACTTTCAATTTAGGGTAATATACATACTCTGTTGTATAATGTGTTAATTGGTAGAGCTATTGATTTCCAAAGATATGATGATTGAAAATCTGATACTCTCGTTAGTTATACCGTTTTTAGGCATCTTTATTAATCATAAGCTTCTGATCCTGCTGATAAATAATGAATATCATTGAAAAAACTATATGTATAACAAATATAACTAATTCAATAATGGTTTGCTTATTATCTGCTAGGAAATATTGACATAAAAGTATGTAATGTACACTACCAGCTACAAATTGCTCAAAGTCGGCAAAATAATGTAATGACAAATTTTCGCACAAAGTGTTTATCTATTCTTCGTATTCAACCTGTTAACATTCTTTTCGAATATAATCATATCAATTTATTATGTTTACATTTTTTTCGAAACATATTGTAAAACCAAAAATAAAATATTAATAATAATTTACTGAGTTGAAAATATTTCTTATCTAATCTTATCGTATCGAGTTTATGATTAACGATTTTTTTAAGTTTAGTTGTGAATTTTTGAAAATTGTGAAATATTTGACACGATTTTTTTAATTTCTCACTATTTAAATTACAATATTTCGTAAATTTCAGTATACTAACCCCAATTATATCCATCAGATGAGTCAAGATTTCCCATATAATGATCATCGAAATAATAATTTCCACGTTTAGCTGATCGATCAACATTTGTGCTAATTTGATCTTTAACTATTTCTACATTGTCACCATCATCACCATCGTCCACATTTTCATTTTCTGTTTCGATTATATCAAAACTAGATGTTGTTTCATCGTTATTTTGATTATTATCATCACCCGATATTATATCACTATCATCACTAACTGGAATAAAATCGTCATCTCCATAGGAATATTTTATATTTATTGTTAAAAACAACACTATAACTAATTTTAACTTCATTTTAACAAACTTATAAACTATTTTATATTATAGATAACTTTATTATTTCACACAATTTAATTCAAATTTTTAATAATTTAATTTTTATGTCATTTTCGGTCAGGGCGTTGTCTAACTATGAAAGTACAAGTGGAAAGTCTCAAGCCATTAATAACTTTGTGTGCCAAATTTGTCTATGTATTGTTATCATTGTTAACTGATAAGATAAAAAATTCTGTATATATATTTGTTTATATTCCACTTGTTCTGATAGCAGAATGCTATATGGTTAAGGTGTATGATTAGCAGGGTGCGCCGATTATTCATTTAACGTAAGCATAAATAAATATTGGTGTACAGGGGTATCTATGCTCTATACCTTATATTTTAGATCATTTACTAAATTACAAATAAGTTTCTATTTGAATTAGGGTTTCATATTCAACGCCTTAATTATACATATTCAGAAGCAAAACGCGGGTTTTGAAAAAAATTAAATTAAGCTTCTTCTATACTATATCCAATGAATCTCTTTAGCTATAAGATTATAAAATAACTTGCGTGATGATACCCCATTTTGTTCGTTACAGGGTCGATGAGTTAGACATAGTTCAAAATCTTACAGACTATATAATAAACTTCTTACTAAACGCCAACCGAATAGACGGAATATCATTCCGGAGCAAGGCCAAATGCTGTTAGGCTTATGCAATATATTTTGAGTGTCAATATCCTTGGTTTGCGTGGCCATATTTAGATCTCTCTGTACAGATAGAATTAAACGTCAATTATATTCTGTGAAACCGACCTAATTTCACAGTGGTTAAAGCTTTTGCGTTTGGATCGGGAGATACCGGGTTGAATGCAAAAAGAAATTTTCATCAACAGATTACGATCTGTGATTAAAAGGAACACAACTACGACCCCCTATTGGCGGGCAAAACTCATGGGCCGACCAATCTTCCATGTCCAGTATAGGCTGGCATGGAGCTATGCAATGCGCACATGGTAACTTAAATCGGCCTTATAGTCGCACCTCTTCGATTTGGCAGATGATGCGTAAAATAAGACGAAAAAATAACCGGGAAAGAGCAGGAGTGCTTCGACCCCAAAACAGATGGATTAAAAAATATATATATTCTGTGAAGCACGAGCATTCAACGATTCTTTCTTAATTTTGTCCACGACTATTTCATAAAATATTCATTATACTTTTGTTTCTTCTTAGCTACACAGTATTTTGCTGAAAAATAAAATATTAGAGGCCAGTGTTTGCATTAGCAGTGTTGGTTTTTGAATTTGTTACAGCAGAAGAAATTTTTTCATCATAGTTTGCTTTTTATAAGTAGTAATTATGATTAAATTTCAGTTCAATATAAAGCAAACTCGAATTTCATTACTACTGATAAATATGCCAACTATGATTAAGAATTTTGTTTTGCTATGACAAATTCCGAAACAACGAGTGCTAATTTCAAAACTGGCCTCTAATATTTTATTTTTCAACCAAATACAGCTATTATTCACTACGTGTAGCAGAGATTAATCATTATTTGCTACTAACGGGGTGGGCGTGTGGTGGCTGGTGGCCAGCTCTGGAAAAGGTAACCTAAATAAAGATGTTGGAGAAGGTGCAAGGAACGGCCTGTATACTTATAAGCAGGGCGCTTAGGACAACACCTACACGCGCTTTAGAGATTATGCTCCACCTTATTCCAATCGAATTTTTTGGTAAGCAGATGGCAGCCAATGTGGCTATAAGGCTCTCGGCTGTCTCTCAGTGGAAGTGTCTTCAGGCGGGACACTCGACGATAGTTAGATCACTAAGGGAAGAACTGGTGAATCTAGATTATATTAAACCAATGTTGTGCTTCCATAAAGGTTTCCGGATCATCTGTCCTAAGAGGGAATCCTGGAGGAACGGATCAATACTGGAAAACGAGGCACTGCAATTTCTCACGGACGCCTCTGAGCTAGACGGCAAAGTATTAGCCGGAGTCTTCTGTGAGAAGCTCAATATTAATATTTCTGTTCGTCTCCCCGACTACTGTAGCGTTTACCAGGCTGAAGTGCGGCGATAGGGGAAGTCGTGACATGGTTGAAGCATAACGTGGTGTCCGTTAGGGATATCGCGATTTATGTGGACAGTCGAGCGGCACTCAGGTCATTAGAGGCGGTTTTTTTGGAGTCACGGGTGGCGCTGGATTGCCGATCATTTCTTAATGAGATGAGCGAGTATTTCAGTATCCAGATAATCTGGGTCCCTGGGCACTCGAACATCACGGGAAACTGCAGGGCAGACGAACTAGCTAGGTACGGTACGACTCTACAGATGCAACCGGAAAGGGCAGGTCTGGGGAGGCCTACAGCAGCGCTAAAGTCGGCGCTCAGTAAAAAGGCAATCGCCTTGACAGATGAGAGGTGAACCAACACTCTCACGTGCAGGGTAGTAAAACAGGTATGGCCAAAACTGGACCTGCGGTGCCCCAAGGCACTAGTATCCCTGGGAAAACGAGATATAGGATTGGTCGTAGGGATACTGACAGGACACTGTCTTTTAGGAGAACATGCGAGAAGGCTGGGTCTAGAGACGAATAACTTTTGTAGAAGTTGTATGGACGAAGAGGAGGAAGAGACGTTAGATTACTTCCTATGCTCGTATTCGGCACTATCATAGAAAAGACGTAAGTACTTGGGTGTGTACGACATGGACAGCCTTTCTGAACTCGCGGACTGTGGGGTGCGAGATATTTTATGTTACTATCAGTAGCTCTGGTTGGTTTCAGCGGGAGTAAGGGGAGATTGAATCCTGTGGTATCACAATGGGCCATTATTGGCCTAAGTGTGCGATAGCAGCCACTCTAACCTAACCTAACCTAACCTTGCTACTAACGAGTAAATTATTCATTTTATTTAAATTTTTTGAAATTTTATTTAGTAGCCTTTTGCTTGATTATTACCTATTCGGCTTTTAGGTGGATTTACATATCTGACGATTTTTCGGCGCGACTGCTTGCCGCAGGAAATTCGGCGAACGCGTATTATCGATGATTTACATATTCAACGATTTTTCGGCACAGTTTTTTCACACATCCATACATAAACAATAGAATGACACATAATATAAAAAAACAGATGAAGTTAAAAAAAAATTATTCTATGTATGCTGTGTCGTTGCACCGAAAAGATAAATTTTGTTCATGTCTTCGCCGTGATGAAAATTCGGCGAAGAAATCCTTTCTGATTGGTTGAATGTGCCACGTGATGTTCGGCGCAGAAAAATCGTCGGATATGTAAATCCACCTTTAACGCAAAATGACTGACCTCTGACGTAATATTTTAGAACTAGAGCGATAGGTGATAAATTTCTCAAAAAACTAGGTTTAATGTAATATAAACTACAAAGTTGACTATAATTCAACTGCATGTTATGTAAAATGTTACAATTAGTGTAACAAATGATGAAATAATAATAAAATGACATGGAACTTTTTCTCAAATAAACAAATATCAGCTTTCGCTCGCAAAGGAAAAGAGTTGCTGGAGGTGAACCAACATATGTTTTTGTCTGCTGATATAAATAAAATATCATATCTCATTGATTTATATGTAACGAAAGTGATTACCATACTCTGACCATTCACCTGTTATCATGACACTCACTTCACCATGACAAGCTAACAAATAATAAAACTGACTGGGACCTATTCCAAAAACTAATTGAAGAGCAAATAGACCTTCAAGTGCCAATTAAAACAACGGTACAATTGGAAGACTCCAGTTCGTCTTAACAGTCGCAATCGCCACTTAATAGTACTGTTCAACAAGAAGCATGTGAAAGTTCTCCTACTTATCCGAATCCCGTAGGAGTCCAAATTACCATCTTGAAGTCAAGGAATTAGTTAGAGAGAAACGGAAGGCACGAACGACCTGGCAAAGAACACGCGCTCCGGAAAACAAAAAAATCCTCAATTATCTATGTTAAATAAACTGAAACAACTTATAAAAGAAATTAAGAACGAAACTATTAACAAGTACTTAAGTGGTCCCACCGAACATAAAGACAATGATTACTCTCTTTGGAAAGCAACAAAGAGATTAAAAAGGACCAAAATGCATGTGTCGCCTATTAAAAATGAGGAAGGAACCTGGGCCAAAAGTGACATGCAAAAAGCTACTTTATTTGCGGCTCACTTGGAAGAAACCTTTCAACCGTTACCCAGACAAACTGCAGATGAAAACACGACAACAATTAGCAAAATTGACGACCATAATATACGATCTGTAACATAATATTAAAATGTAAATCTGAGTCTCAAATCTGAATGTCGAAAATATATTAATTAATATATTTAAATTGTGTTTTTTTAAGGCAATATTACGTATCTGACCGAAATATGTAATCAGAAGTTCGTTGATTTCTGAAACACTTTATTTTAAAAATTTATTCAAACAACCGTCTTTGCTGTTCCACGGGATCCACTCAGTTTTTGGAGTAGCAGTAAATATTTCCTTGAAATATTAGAAGTGCCAAGTTCGTTTTTTCTGGAATCTTTATTTTGAATCTTTAGTTTTTATTTTGTCGATGGTAAAAGCATGTTTGGATACTAATTTTTGTAAGGTGTTTAAATTGGTGCCTAAAGGAAGAGATTTTGGTTCCTTGCATTATTCATGTTTTAAATTGGGTTTACCTGCGGAATTAAGAGATAAGCCTCTTGATCCTGATATTTGGCCTATTGGAGTTAATATTCGGGAATTTAATAATGTAAATTTTCATACAAGGTTGCCTCATCATACAAAGTTTCGAATTACAGCTGCAATCAACACGTTAATTGTTTAAATTTCCTTTCATGTCACGTATGTGGTATTGCTGTTCCAAGTGATCTGCAGGTAAATATTGGTTCTTGTTTAAAGTTCGGCCACATAAATGTTCGAAGTCTAGTAAGGCATTTTGACGACGTTACTGTTTTATTAAATGAGTACAAATTTGACTTCCTTGCGTTAACTGAAACCCATCTTAGCTGTAAAATTTTAAACAAGTCACTTCGTATCAATAATTATAATATTATTCGTTTTGACCGAATTAATAATACGCGATGGGGTGGTGTTGCTATTTATTATCGATCTGCATTAAATATCAAAAAAATATTCTGCGGTGCCTTTGGTAAAGTAGAAATTTTAGTGTTGGAGCTTACGGAATGTATTGGTAAAATCCTTATTATTATTATTTATAATCCTCCACCTGCTTGTGCTGATGATGTTAACAATATAGAGTTGATTTTTTTAGAATACCTTTCACTATATGAGAAAGTTATTTATTGTGGAGATTTTAATTTTAACATGTTGATAAATAATAAGTTAAGTGATTGCTTGAGGTTACATAACTTATGCTACTTACCTTTTAATCCAATTAGATTAGATAGCTCTTTATTAGATTTAATAATTGTATATGTGCCCGATAAATGCAAAATATTTTTTTTTTGGTCAATTAGTAGTTCCTGCCATATCGGATCATAATTTGATTTATGCTTGCTACAAGTTCTGTCGTACTAGAGACAAAACTTATTATTCCATAGTTCGTGATTATAACGCTGTTAGTTATACATTTTATAGATCAGTTCTTTTCTTTAGGTTGGAGTGGAATCTATTTTTTTAATGACATCAACGATACTGTTCATGTATTTAATTCATATGTGTTACAATTAGATTCTGCTTGTGTTCCTCGGAAACGAAGTATTAAAAAATGTCCTACTGCTCCTTGGTTAAATGTAAAGATTTTGAACTTAATGGCGCATAGAGATTTTGCTCACAAGAAATATAAAAGTTCCAAATTGGTGATTGATTGGGAATCTTATAAATTTCTTAGAAATAAAACTAATGCTTGCGTCAATCAAGCGAAAAATAAGTTTTACTTTGGGAATATGCATAATCCTAAGCTTACATGGAACAATTTAAAATTGCTTGGTATTTCATGTTCGTCTACTGAAGGAATCATTACTTTTTCTGCTAATGACATTTTAGATGGTATAGTAATTTTAGTGAATCTTTAGGCGTTTTGCCTTTGACGAATTCTAATTATTGTAGTTCTGATGGTTATACATTTTCTTTTGATTGTGTTGATGAGCTTATGGTACTGAATGCTATTAAAGCTATTAAATCAGATTCAATGGCATATGATATGGTTGACTTCAAAATATTAAAATTATTTATTGATTTGTTTTTGCCACATATCACATTCATTGTGATCAGTGTTTAACGAAATCTGTATTTCCTGAGTTATGGAAAGTGGCTTCGATTATTTCTCTTCCTAAGAAGGATGTTATTTCTACTGTTTCTGACATTCGTCCGATAAGCATTTTGCCTGCCCTTTCTAAGGTTTTAGAAAAAATTATGCAAATACAAATGCTTGAGCACCTTAATTGTTTTGATTTTCTTTGCAAATTCCATTCGGGTTTCAAATCTGGTCATAGTACTACAACTGCACTTATTCATATAGTTGATGATATTTCTGCTACTTTGTATAAATGTAACTCATTTGTGATTTTAGTACTTTTGGATTTCTCAAAGGCTTTTGACTGTGTCAATCATACATAGTTGCTTCAAAAGCTTCAGTTGTATTATAAGTTCTCTAATTCTGCTATTTTATTGTTACATTCATATTTTGATAATCGTAAACAATTTGTAAAGCACGGTGATGATATTTCCGTCCTACGCGATGTTTTTGTTGGTGTTCCCCAAGGTTCAATTTTAGGTCCTTTACTTTTTTCTATTTACATTAATGATCTTCCCTGGTTTATTTTAAATTGTCGTTATCATATTTATGCTGATGATTTGCAATTGTATATTGGTGGGGACTTATCGAATTTAGATGAAATTGTGAGATTTCTGAATTATGATCTTAACAGTGTTTCGCTATGGTCCAAGAATAATGTGCTTACCATAAATCCTTCTAGAAGTAAAACATTATTTTTCTCCAAAAATTGCTCCCATACTCCCATGGGTATTGTACCTGAACTCTTCTTAAATAATGATACTATTTTATTTGTTCCAATTGTTAATAATCTAGGGCTAATCATGAATTCTAAGCTGGGATGGAGTGATAATGTAAATTTATTGTGTCAGCGAGTTAATTATAGTTTGTACTCGTTGAGACTAATAAAAAAAATTTGTCCAGTTGACTTACGGATATACTTGGTGAAAAGTTTGGTTATACCAATTTTCTCATATTGTGATGTGATATTTTCAAATTGTGATAGTTCGTCAAAACGTTTGCTTCAGATTACTTTTAATAATTGTTTACGTTATGTTTACGATCTAAAGAAATTTGATCACGTTTCTGATTTTAAACATTCGGTTCTTGGTTGTGACTTGTTTGAGTTTTATCGTTATAGGACTGCTCTTTTTATTTTTCGTGTTATTAAATCAGGTTGGCCTTTGTATTTGTATGATAAATTGCATTTCTCCAAATCACTATGAACCAAAAATATTAACTTACCCGTCAACAGAACTAATATTTATAATAATTCGGGGTTAACAAATGCGATTGTCACTTGGAACAGCTTGCCACCTGCGGTAAAAAATTTAGCCTCTGTTGATAATTTTAAAAACGTTATATTTAATTTATTTATGAATAATTAATTTTTGCTATTGTTATTGCACATATTTGTAAATATTTCATATCATTTTTTGTTGTTTTTATTTCTGTATGTATTATTTCCATAGTTTTTAAGATGTTGCATAATTGTTTTTGTTATTATTGTAAATGTTCATGTACAAAAGCTAAGGCTTATGCATTAAAATAAAACATTATTATTATTATTATTATTAAAATGCTAAAAATAAAAAAATAAAAATAAATCTTTAAGTAAGAAATTCGTATGGCGAACAGTGAACGTATACTTGACCTTACTTATAATATGTAATTAGAAGTACCAAGTGAGATTGTTCCTAGATTAATTTACATCAGAAATTCATTCATGCATCAATCTTTGTCGTTCAAGGAAATTGGGTGATTTATGAGCTTATAAAAATTGGACCACTTTGTTTCCTAGATGACAACGAACAGGATTCTAGAAATCTACATGTGAGAAATTTGTTCAACCACCATTGTCAGCGATTAGGCTAATTTTGAGTTGAAACTCTCCCTACTTTCGGCCCGTTCTTGGAGCAGTACTAGGTTCGTTGATTTCTGGAAAAGTTCGTTCATTAATTTATTGTTCAATAAAAACTTTAACAGTAGAAGGATTTGGTTTTTAATAAAAATATATTGTGGGGTATATTTGTTTTTTGTCAATACTTTTGAAAATATTTTAGTTGTAGTTCATGTTTTCTGGTTTTCACTAGAAATTGAGTTATATTTTTATCGACTATAAGACAAGATTTGAAATCTTAATTAACTATTTTCTCTGCTCTTGGAATAGTTCTAGCTTTTCCCCGTAAGCACTAATTAGCACAAATTCGACTTTACTGTGTTAGTTACTCTTTAATTTATTTATTTTTTTTAATTAATTTATTTTTTTTCCAAAATCAATTACAATTCTACATAGGAAAACATAAAATTCTATTGGTTAGAATTATTAACAATAGGCGAAATATTAAATTAATTAAAGAAAAAAAAATATATTTAAATATATTCAAATATATTCGACTCAAATTTGAAAAATTTCCGATTGGTATGTGGAATCCGTTTTGCACTACTCGTCATATTTCGAAGCCATGTTAGTTTCTTCAGTTGCAATCCACTCAATTTCCTTTATTAAGCTTTATTAAGCTGTTCGAAAAATATTACTACTATAAAGTAAATTAAAATACGTGGTGTTTTTATTTCCAATTTGTATGTAAAGTTTAGTTTTTTAGCAAAACAATTTTGCGTTAAATTTGGTAACCAAAATAAACGACATTTTAATCTACTTCAAGTTCAACTAATTGATAAGATATACAATTTATTATTTATTGAATGTAAATACTTTTATCGAAACTGAAGCAGATCATAATTAAAAATAGCTCAGTTTATAGCTACACATATGACACCATTAATTTAATTGAATATAGTTAAGATTATCGAAGTGCAAAAACCTTACTCATTGTATAAAATTACGGTAGCACAGAAAATAGTGAGACCAAATTTCATTGTTTAAGGAATTATGTGTTTGTCATAGCCAAATACAATAAAATTACTGTATATAGATTCGCTTCGCGTGTATTACTATTCTAGTGATATAAAACGAAAAGCACACATACTCGTATAAGGTTTACGCTACGATTGCAATAAAATTACGATTATGATAATTTTATCATAAAATAGAATAATGGTTATCAACGTATTTGTTGATAAGAATATTTTACTAATACACTATAATTATTATTTCATTCAGATTTATTCTGTGTATTCTACTACCTGCTTATTTCTAAACACAAGCATGAATCATGTAAAAGATAAGCAAATAATTTTGATAAGAAATAACGTAATTCGTAATTCGTGGAAGAAACATCGGAAACATTTAGAAACATCGACTCTATACTAAAATACAAGTAGCCAATGTTTAAAATTCTACAGTTAAATGCTGATGTATCCGGAACAAGTGGGATAAAAATCACTAAGTTTACGATTCGAAGTATTATAGAAAATAAATGCCAAACCCGTTTATAAGATCCATGATCTAGAAAATAGAAGTTCAATTAAAATTTAGAACTGTACTTTGTATTCTTTTGTTACACCCATGGAGCACAATCATTAGAAATACTTCATCTGCCTTTGATTCGTCGGTCTTTTCTAGTAGCCTCTCTCCCACACCTGAATTACTTTTTAAATCCCCTATTTGAACCGCGTGCCAGTTTGTTTATTTGTGGTTGGCACCACATTTTGTGCAAATTTATATTTCTTTATTACTACACTATTAGAATATCCCCATTATTAATCTCTCAAATATTTTCGATCTTCTTAATATCTCTAGAGAGTCTCTATTTATTCATAGAGTGATAATTACGATTAATTCACAATGAAATATAGAATTGCTGATTATTGCAATCTGTTTTAATCTCGTTCTTTTTTCTTGGGAAGTCTACCTACAAGTACTGCTGCTTCTATCTAATTAACGATTTTTTTCTTCTAATTTCACAAATCATTCTTTGTTTATCGAAAGTGTGTATTGAGTCATCTGTGTACATTAGGCTTATCCATTGACTGTTCCCAGAATAGCGACTTGTTTATCGAATAAAATTATGTATAATTATGTACGAGTACAACCGGAAATTTGCGTAATTACAATTAAATATATAGTACATAGTATAGTATGTACTATCTATCTAAATAAGATATGTATAATTGTATTTGAATGTGTCTTCTATAGTGTGTAATCTAATCTTTAATAAAACTTATAAAATACAGTAATAATATTATATATATATATATATATATATATATATATATATATATATATATATATATATATATATATATATATATATATATATAACCAAGTGAATAATTCTTTAAAAGTTAACTGTTTCCACATTTTATAAAAGTTTATATAAATGTTTACTTGCAGAATGGTTTTCAATTAATACCATTTTTAGTACTTAGGTTCGAATCTCAGCTTATTAGTACAAAATAAAAATTTGTTAGGGCTACGGCCCTGAGAGACCTCGGAGTTTTGAAACTAATATACAAATCGGCGTTAGATGTATGTACCAAAAATGACACAGCCCTCATCTTGCTTTGCATAAAACAAAATTTCTCCATCTCGGGCATCATTGGAGAAAACGAAAATCACGGGCAGAATTTTTGTTGAAAAACAGTTTCTTGTTAAAAATGGTAATTTCCGCTTAAATTTTGAAAACTCGATCTGGACCGGTATTGTAGTAAAATTAATTTAGAATCGTTTTGTTCTTAGTAGTTTTTCTTGTAAATGATATACTTTTCTGTATAATTGCAAAATTCGAAAAAGCTCCTACGGAAGCTGAAACTCCCGGTGGACCGTTTTCGGCCAAAAATTACAGAATTACTCCTCACGCACGACCGTGAAATTAGAAATCGGTGCAATAGTTCTTGAGATTATCGATCAAAAATACTCCTATGGAAGCCGCAATTTCTGTAGACCACGCTTAAATCACTTCTCATGACACTTCTCAGCAATTCTATTAGTTGCGAAATTAGATGGGACAGAGAACTCTCGCTCATTTACTGTTGACGTTGGTCTGATGTTGATTAAATGATTTGAATTCATTTTTTACATTTCCAATAGTGCAATTCTCTGATCGAGTATGAATATCTCCAATTGAACTAATTTCTAGACGACCATGGTGGATGCTTGAATTTAGATCGAAATTTAGTTATTTGTCAATTCTATTTACAGTTCCACTACCGTTAGAAAACATTCGAATAACTAAATCATTAGCATGTGCAATTGCTGCGAATTTGTTCAAATATTCAAAATATTGATTTGTTTTAGGTAAACTACCTGTGAGCAGGTAAATGATGAATAGGGTCATTAAGGTTTTGTTCCGGCGTTCGATCAATCTTTCCTTTAAATTTTCAAATAATTTTGTACCAACCTCACTGCTAGTGCTAATTTCTTGAAGTCCACAGAATAAAAATTTGAAAGCACGCTCACCTGTTAACAGTGTAGCATTGGAATTAAAGAATTCCAATGGGTTTTGCAATTTAGAATTACCTGCAGCTTTTTATCTTCTTGTACGACGACATATTGTTGTAAAATATTAATTTTAACTCCACATCTTCAGAAATATTTTTACGATTTCTCGTATATTTGAAACACTCTCGTCCATTTCGTGGAATTGTATATTGTTATCCGAAAGAAACCCGTTTTCAATCTCACTAACGCTGCCTTCATAGGAATCATTATTATCACAATCTTCTTCGGCTTTAGTCACATGCACATCATCATCATCATTATGATCTTTACTAGTAGTTTTATGAATGGCATGGTTATAACATAATTGTGACTCTGACTTAATATTTCTTTCATTTTTCTGCATTATTGAAGCTCCGTTATCGGTCGTGCCAACTGTATTAGTCTGCAAATCAAGATCAAATTCCTTTAATTATTGCTTAAACAGCAACTGTAGTCTTGCAGCATCACAGAAACCAATTGGCACGAGTCCTAAAACATAAGGGTGTTCATCAAAACTGGTAATATTTAAGTATTTGTTTAAACTGATTGATTTTCCGTTATACTAAACTTCTTTTTATTTTGCTTCATAAACGTGAGATATTTTTTGAGGTCGGCGATCGATCGTCGTACGAGAAAGACGTGTTTTTGTCTTTCTCTGTATAGAAAATTAAAACTTAAATTTTTTTTTCTGTTTTAAATAAATAAATAAATAATATGTTATATATAAAAGTTTTTAATTAAATTAAATATATAATATAAAGTGTTAATAAATAAATATTAGTAAATTAAAACGTGAATTAACGTGAAAATATCTAAATTATTATAACTAATTTGAATTTTATGACTTATAGATGACTAATGTGTAAGAATCACAACAATCAGTTTCGAACAGATGAGACTAATGATTTGAAAAAATCAGTCTTCTCATCAGGTCGCGACGACTGATGTTGTTTATTACATTGAAATATTGTCTATATATATAGAGCAATACCATGTAGTTGTACTACTAGCGAATTACTGCATAGCGTACGAAATTTTTGATTATTTCACATTTCCATCTATATTCTATTTTAACAATTAACTTTTCGAATTCACGAATTTTTATGTTTTTACTTTGGTTTATATCAATTGTAATGGTGTATTGTGATTGTTCCGTATATTGGTCTATTTCAGCATTCTCGAATTAATTACACAACCGTAGGAAATTCTCCCATTTGCGTCAATCTGTATGACAACGACTATGATAATCGACACCTACTTATACACAATCAACTTCCCAACCACACCATACATTTTTCTTTCCTTTAACGCTGGATCGCGGATAAATTTGAATTTTATGACTTATAGATGACTAATGTGTAAGAATCACAACAATCAGTTTCGAACAGATGAGACTAATGATTTGAAAAAATCAGTCTTCTCATCAGGTCGCGACGACTGATGTTGTTTATTACATTGAAATATTGTCTATATATATAGAGCAATACCATGTAGTTGTACTACTAGCGAATTACTGCATAGCGTACGAAATTTTTGATTATTTCACATTTCCATCTATATTCTATTTTAACAATTAACTTTTCGAATTCACGAATTTTTATGTTTTTACTTTGGTTTATATCAATTGTAATGGTGTATTGTGATTGTTCCGTATATTGGTCTATTTCAGCATTCTCGAATTAATTACACAACCGTAGGAAATTCTCCCATTTGCGTCAATCTGTATGACAACGACTATGATAATCGACACCTACTTATACACAATCAACTTCCCAACCACACCATACATTTTTCTTTCCTTTAACGCTGGATCGCGGATAAATTTGAATTTTATGACTTATAGATGACTAATGTGTAAGAATCACAACAATCAGTTTCGAACAGATGAGACTAATGATTTGAAAAAATCAGTCTTCTCATCAGGTCGCGACGACTGATGTTGTTTATTACATTGAAATATTGTCTATATATATAGAGCAATACCATGTAGTTGTACTACTAGCGAATTACTGCATAGCGTACGAAATTTTTGATTATTTCACATTTCCATCTATATTCTATTTTAACAATTAACTTTTCGAATTCACGAATTTTTATGTTTTTACTTTGGTTTATATCAATTGTAATGGTGTATTGTGATTGTTCCGTATATTGGTCTATTTCAGCATTCTCGAATTAATTACACAACCGTAGGAAATTCTCCCATTTGCGTCAATCTGTATGACAACGACTATGATAATCGACACCTACTTATACACAATCAACTTCCCAACCACACCATACATTTTTCTTTCCTTTAACGCTGGATCGCGGATAAATTTGAATTTTATGACTTATAGATGACTAATGTGTAAGAATCACAACAATCAGTTTCGAACAGATGAGACTAATGATTTGAAAAAATCAGTCTTCTCATCAGGTCGCGACGACTGATGTTGTTTATTACATTGAAATATTGTCTATATATATAGAGCAATACCATGTAGTTGTACTACTAGCGAATTACTGCATAGCGTACGAAATTTTTGATTATTTCACATTTCCATCTATATTCTATTTTAACAATTAACTTTTCGAATTCACGAATTTTTATGTTTTTACTTTGGTTTATATCAATTGTAATGGTGTATTGTGATTGTTCCGTATATTGGTCTATTTCAGCATTCTCGAATTAATTACACAACCGTAGGAAATTCTCCCATTTGCGTCAATCTGTATGACAACGACTATGATAATCGACACCTACTTATACACAATCAACTTCCCAACCACACCATACATTTTTCTTTCCTTTAACGCTGGATCGCGGATAAATTTGAATTTTATGACTTATAGATGACTTATAGATGACTAATGTGTAAGAATCACAACAATCAGTTTCGAACAGATGAGACTAATGATTTGAAAAAATCAGTCTTCTCATCAGGTCGCGACGACTGATGTTGTTTATAACTATTATAACTAATTATTTTATTATTTGTGTGACGCACTGACGCAGCAGTGGTGAACGCTTCACAAGCTAAGTGTTTTTTATGTTTCATATTTTTTATTTATACTTTGTTTAATTTATATTTTGTTTAATTTTTACTTTTTTATAAAAAATTTATATACATTTTAATTTTATTAATATAAATATTTTTTAATATGCGCATTTTAATATGTGTCGTATATGGTTTATTATTGTGTGTGTGTGTATGGATATATGTACGTACATTCACGCAGTTTATTTTAAAGTCAAATAAGACAAAAAGGATGAAAATAAAAATACTCTTCAGTTGCTTATCATTCATTTTCCGTTCATTTTTAAATGAATTTTTTATGCTAATTTCTCTTCGCTCTTGAATAGTAAAATGAATTTTCAGAAATATTATGCAGTAAAAAACGAAAAGTGTCTAGTGAGCGAATAATGAGAAACTAAAAAGATTGATCTTATTTTTTGTGTTAGTGAACGGGATCTATTGCTATTTTGGTTTTACTTTTCTATTCTAATAAGAAAGCGAAAATTCATTGTGATTGGATAAAATGTATTGTTGCCTGTATTGAACGATCGAATAGATGATACATATCATTTCTTTTTACTTTATTCTTGATAAGTGAATGGTAATGCTTGGTTCACGTGTGCGATCGGGGAATGATTCGCGAATCAAGCCAATCTTTGAGCGTAATTATTTCGCATTATTACTCATAATTTGTTTTTTTTATTATGTTGGATGCTTCCGATCAAAATTTTCCCAAAGTTAAAATAATTTCATCTCAGGCGGGGAAATTTGTATATGTTTTCAATGATTTAATTTCCCTTTGATTCGCGAATCGTTTTTTGATTGCATGCGTGAACCATTAAACAGAATATTTTTTGTTCCTTTACATTATTCTTGTTGATCAGTTTTTCAAATAATACATTAATTCCGTGGAAGGATTTGCTGACAGTAATTTTTTTTACTGATAATACGCAAAAAAAAACTTTAAATTTCATAAGAGTGACAAAGAACAGAAATATTTTTTAGTTCATTTTATAGTAAAATTTTATGGTTTTACATTTTCGCATAACCTACAAATTTCTTAAAATTTTTAATTTGTACATTATTTTCGTACAATTCGATTTTTTTTATATATTTTAATTTTAATATCCTATACCACAAAAAACCTCTAACGTTAACAAATTTCAACACAAAAAAAAAACAAATCGACATCTGAGTATAAAAATGGCGGGCGACTTATTTGTATGAGCGTGAGAAAAATTTCTTATCTTTACATACATTTTTTGTACATGTGTGAAAAATATTTCCATAAAAAATACTCCAATTTACATTTTTTATGGTAGTATTATGGCAGTAAACTACCAACATCATAACTATTCTCTCAATAAAATTTTACTGACAACATGTTTTGTTTCGTACACAACCAGTAAAATCTATATTTTATCTCGCTTTTATTTTTGGTGACAGCAGATTTTTTCCATGGAATAGGGACATGACACTGTTCGATCGGTGTAGAGTGAACAATACATTTTGACGAGCGACTTTTTTAAAACCCTGATATATGCGTATGTGTGGATTTGTGTGCATATGCATGTGTGTATGTTTATGCGTGTGTGCAGAATCTACTTAAATATAAGTCCTGCTAACTCCACACATATAAAATAAACAATAACTAAGTATAGATGTATTAGAATTTTTTTTTCCATAGTAATTTTTTTTTAAATAACTAAGTATAAATGTGTTGGTGCAGAAACAAAAAATATGAGCAAAAAAAAAATCAAATTTACGTTGCATTGTTAGTGTAACTAACACACTCTTTGTTAGTTTTCTTTAAATAGGTATCTGTCAATGAGAGAGTAAGCAGGACTTATATTTAAGTAGATTCTGGTGTGTGTGTAGGTTCATATGTATTTATACTTATGTATATGTTTAGTTTGTATATTTATATAATATGATTGATTGTTTTTACCTTTTTATAATCATTTTAATATTTTAAAATTAATTTGATATATTATCATATTAATATACTTTAATGTATAAATGTTTATGATTAATTGTTTTAATTTGTAATATATATATATATGTGTATGTGTGTGTATGTGTGTGTATGTGTATATGTATATATATATGTATATGTATGTATATGTATGTATGTGTGTATGTATATGTATATATATATATATATATATATATATATATATATATATATATATATATATGTGTATATATATATATATATATATATGTATATATATATGTATATATATGTATGTATGTATGTATGTATGTAAATATATAGATGTGTGTATTTAATATGTATGTATGTATATAATATGTATGTAGGTATATATGTATGGGTATGTGTATAAGTATGTGTATGAGTATGTGTATGTATGTATGTGTGTGTATGTGTATGTATGAATGTGTGAGTGTATGTGTATCTATGTGTATGTGTATGTGTATGTAGAGGAGAGGAGTGAGCAGGACTTATATTTAGGTGGATTCTGGTATAATATATAAATATTCATGACTTTTTTGTAGATTGATTTAAAGGGATGAGAAATCATATGTGTTCCGGCATGGCAAAGGGAAAATGGTTTTAATTTTTTATTTCCATTTGTAATGACAATTAAATCTTTGATGTGATATCCTTCGGCCTTTTAATGTTGACTGTTTTTTTTAGATTGCTTACTGCTTGCACTATTTTATCTAAAAGAAGTTTTGGCTCAATAATATTTCTCGAAACAGGTTCGTCTTTGCATGGGAATGATATATACGAATATCGATTGATTTGAGTTCTAAATCCTAATCAACGACCTGCTCATGCACCAATTGTGTAAAAAGCCGCCTTCCGCGTGGTTCTATCCTCCGTTCGTGTCATCACCTCACATAAATCATGGTCGTTTTTGTTTGATTGAGACGGTATACTGCGGAAGATGCATAAAATCATTTTTGGGCATAATTCTAGGAAATCGCAATTCTAGCAATTAGCATTAATTTGGGAGAGGCTTAGTTCGGCTGGGTCATCTGTCAACGGGTTGTCTTGAAGGGTAAATGGAGGAATAGGAAAATTCCTTGGCCGATTATTTTCGGATTTATTTTGTTGAAAAATCCAGTACTTCACCCGGGATTTATGTTGAAATCCCGGATCAGCTCAACATATCAGATTCGAACATGATTGCTTAGCACGGCCGAACTCCAAAACTTCTCTAAAATCCATTTTTAAATTCACATTTAATTCTGCTTACCTGATTTAACAATAATTGGTCGTGATATGGCCAAGTTCCATTCAGAATGATCGAATTTTAGAACTTTATCAAAAAGACACGTTAAAGTCCCAATACAAGTTGATCCTAGTTTATTAGAATCCTAGCCCAGCTCTGCAAGCTGAACTGGAAAATTTCAATTGGAAAAGGCCTGTTTCTTTCATTATAGCTGAATCCGAAAATTTCGTCAAATTCGGCTTTGCACCCCGAATTTGATCATCATTTGTTTTGAGTTGGCTTAGTTCCATTGAACATGCTAGAGTGCCAATCCAATTCTGCGTACCATATTTAACAGTTATTGGTTGAGGAATAGTTAAGTTCCATTTAGCATGATATAAATATACTGTGCACTATAATTATACTGGTAATTAATCGAATATTTTCTTCTTTGGTGAACAAATTATTAAAATATTTGAAATTTTTGCGAATTAAATTAAATTTGTTTGAAATATCCTATCCGGTAGTTAATCTGGCATTGAATAACATTGATATTTTTCCGGGAACCATTGCCTTTGGGATGCCTTACATATGAAATTTTTTGTTTTTTTATATTTTTTTTTTTTTCGATTTAAGGGTTAAATACTAATGAATTTTAGACTAAGTTTGATATAATTTAAATAATTATGGTTTCAGGAAATCCTATTGTAAGTCGTGGAATTGCAGGAGGATTAAATTAATAAATGTTTATATTATTTAGGAAGCCGGAAAATATTAATTTAGAATTAAATTTCAGGAAATTAACAGACGTGAAATAATATTTCTTTGAAATATTAATTGTTAATTGTGTAGATTAGAATGGTGTTGTCATTGCATTAATAACTATCGACTTTATTTAGGGGTCTGCAACTGGGCCGATTTAATCAATTAAATTTTGCATTAATTTACAATTACATTTTAAGAAATTTCCAGATGCACGTGAAATAATAACATTTTTTCCTAGGTGGCTGATTTAAAGAAGCAATTATTGATGACCAATACCATCAATATCCATTTAACCTATTAAACCTTTATCCTTCCCCAAGTAGATTAGTTTTGTGCTGTCTTTGTGTTACTAACTATCGGCTATACCTAGGTGTCTGTAACCGGGCCGATTCTGTCCCACTTAACTAACCTATCCAATCCTTCGGTTTTGTTATATGTAAAAAAGAGTGTACGGTGGGCCCGGCGTCACCCGGGAGCTCCTGTGTAAAAACTTGGTCGTGCATTCAGAATCAATCAATCAATCAATCAATCAATAAACGTGAGATATTTTTTGAGTTCGTCTTTCTTTTCATCGTAACATGAGTAAATGATTTTCTTTACAGTACGTCTGGATTTAGGCATTTTAAATCCACGATATTCCACAAATGCTGTTATGTCAACTGAACGAGCAATTCACTTAGCGAACCCATTTTCTGCTGCACATCGGGACAGAATACTTGCCAAACTCTCTCATTTCATCAAGCTCAATAAACTTGATTGTTCGATTTTTTGTTGTTTCGAAAAACTTGGCATGGATTCTGATTCCTAATCATTATTCGAAACTTTATTTAACATAATGTCATGGCGCAACTTCAAATGGTTAATAACAGGAGAAGTCGATGATTCTGTACAGCATAAAGTTGATCCACATTTCAAACATTTGGCTTGGTCCTTTCCGAACTTCTCAAAATAGTCCAAACGATTGAGCGTTTTATCGACATCGTTAAGGGGCTTAATTTGAAATTTGAATGCTGTTAGTTTTCTAGTTGTATGATAGCAGTAGTTTGTATAATTTAAAATATTTAAACTTACCGTAATTCAATTTAAAGAAAACTAATACAATAAATTTGTTTAATATGTATAATAATATAAAAATTCCGAAATGCCAAAAATCTTGAATGCATTTTTTTTGAAATAACCACAATGTAGTTTTAGTTTTATTTAGTTAATTATTTGCAAACGAAAACGCCCGCCACAATGTGGGTAATTTATAATGTAAATGTAATAGCATAGCATACATTTAGCATTTAGGCGTGATTCGGCTTCATTACCAAATTATAGTACACATCCACTGTCCGGCATGCGATCACAGTTTTGCGTATACGAAAAAGAATCACGTCAAAAATTTGTTTTGTATGTATTTTGGACCAACGTACACACTTGTGCATACAACTTAAATCGTTTTCATCCGAAAAATAACACCATAACTATAATAATAATAATAATAATAAAATAATGAATATGTTATCAAAAACAAATCTATTATATAATTTATATGTTATCAAATTATTATGCTTTTTTCAAAAAGAATTCCGATTTAACTAAGATCCGTTAAAATCTGGAAGACATTACAACCTGTTATTTTTTACGTACACATTTGAGCGTGGTGGACTTAAATTTAAGAAAAAAAAATTGTCTGACCGGAATAGGGATATAGAGATGATTTGACAGGAAAATAAAATATTTACTTTGTTTTAGTTTTTAATTTTACTATTTATGAGCTTATAACATAATGACGTTTAAAAATAATCCTATAATCGTGTTGATTACTCGGATATTCGATTAGTCAAATTTTACCAAAATTACGATTTGTCATCCCTAACTATAAGTCAAGTTCGAATCGTAGAATTGTGTTCCAGAACTTGTCTGTATTTTGTGATTATGAACGCGAAGTGTACGACGGTTGACTAAGAAGTTTCCGACTTCAAATGAAGATGGCAACACTCGTCATCAAAAGTGGGGGAGTGTGTTTGCGCATGCGTTGAAAGGTATTCACCGAAATATTAGTCATTTTAGAAGGGCAGTTGTTGTTTAACAATCGTTTAAGTATGAGTTGATGTGAGAAATCGAGTATCGAGCTGTCATTAAATAATTATTTTTGAAAGGCGATACACCAACGCAAATGAAAGACGTGTTGGACGCTGTGTTGGGACACTCCGCACCATCATCCGCAATATGTCCAAAGGACGTGTTTACACATATTGAATCAAAATTTAGGCATGAGAAAGCTGTCCGCGCGTTCGATACTGCGTTTGTTCACTTTGGACCAGAGTTGTGCTCGAATGAATATTACCAACGCTCTGTGTGCATGGTATAAGCCGAAGTTCCCGACAAAATTCTACCATGTTTCCAATTTGATTTTTCTCTTTTTAGTTGGAAATCACACTCATTCCGGAATTTTTGTAACACTTTTCTTTGACGACTAGTCCGGATTTCCATGTACTTTACAAGGTTCTATCCATAGAAAGAGGTTTCCGCGCGCGAATGTAAACGTATGTATTCCCTTGGCATTGCATATTTGGTAGTGATCGTACTCAGTTTCACAATATAATCAAATCTGAAATCATTTTGTGAAATATAACGTAGCAGAAATCTGAATATGATTGCCGTGTATCTGAAATCAATGTGACACGTTCAATAAGCTTCGCAGCTCAGCCGAAGGCCGTCCCGCTTCATAGAAAATTGTCCTCATTCATTTAGCAACCACATGCGGCATTAATTCCTGGAGCTCAGTCTTATAGAGGAGAAAACTTCCATGTTTTAGGGATGCATAAATAGCGATTTAGCTAGCCGCACTATGGAAAGAAAAAGGTATATGAGGCAAGACATATGATTAACATCTGCCTTACACTAAAAAAACGAGTATGTGAAATGTAGGGCCTACACGGATTCAGGTTATGATTCATATACATATGACAGTTGATAGAGTGCATTTATATACATCATTTTTAAATTGAGGTTACAAAAAAAAAACTTGAAATATTCATATTTCTTACACCGCCCTACCACGGTTTTGATCTTCACCAAAATGTTAATAAGTCCATTTTAAATTGGAAAAGCGTTAGCAGCAGAAACAGGCAAGAGGGGCTATATCTCGTAATTTCCATCTGTAATGAGATGACTGGTACACTCTTTACAAATTTGGTCCCAAAAACATTAGTGTGATGATATTTTTTCATACTTACCAATAAACCATGAACGTCCGAAACTAGTTCCCACCGAAAGTAGTAAAGTTAAATTATCACTTTAAGGTCAATTTGTGACTGTATTGTTTTTAATGTGGTATTTTTTATTTTTAAAATCAAAGGAATAAAATAAATATTGTTAAATAGTATATGTTATATATGTTAACAAAAACTTCAATTGTTTTTTGTTATAACGTGTGTTAAAAAAATAATTTTGTATACATACTATTAGAGTAATAACAATATAAAAGAGGAACGACATATATAATATTGTATTATATTTTTCTTCTCTGGTCTGGTTAGATATGAGTTGGTATTAATTTCATAGATTGGATGTTCATATGTAAAATGTTGCGGTGGAAGATCAATATCTGTTTATCCTTGTCTGTGGTTTAATCACAAAATTCATTATGTTTCCAATCTTGCATGGTTCATCGTACGAGTATATAGGTAAATATGCCATAAACAACATTTTGTGTATTTTTACTACTTTTTTAAATTACATAAACTTATTCACGTTTATTCAACTGCGACCTATAAAGTTGAAGATATTTTCTTCAAGGTCATGCCTATATGAATATTTTAGACCATAATGGAATAGGTTGGTAACCGATAGAATGTTTGTTAGAATTCCATTACAACCCAACTAACATTTTGCCTTATAAAATGTCTTTTAAGAATATTTTTCACTTAAAAGAGCCCTAGAATAACATTCTCCAAGAATGTTTAAAACTGAATACTTATTAGCTTCTTGTCAAAGAAATGTCGATTTATAAACTATATTATATTCTTACATGTCATTTTTACACCTTGCCAGATTCTGTTGTAAAGCTGTTTCTTACACCTCACTTAGTATACTCTTATTGTTTTTAGTGGAATTTTTTCTTAGCCAAGACATATTTAGTCTTACAGTGCTCTTAATTTCTTTCTTTATCAGTGTTCTGTAGGATTTCTATTGAACAAGAGTTTTATAAGATTAAAACATAAACAAATCTTTATGGGGAACGCTATAAGATTTATTGTTTAAATTCTTTAACAAGAGCCTTTAAAGTGTGTTTCTTTTAGAAAATATGACATTTGTTTGAGTACCGCAGAAAACAAAACTTAATGATCGACTTAACTCTAAAACTAATTAATGTTATAAATCGATTGTTAGATATACATATTACTGTTTTATTCAGTTTTTTTATTTCAATAATATAGTAAATATGTCTCTAAATATAAGCCAGTGGCAAAATATTCTCCTAATAGTCTTGGATAAGTTCTCTTAAGAAAAACTCATACCTCTCCCTTATTACATATTTACTTTATTCTTACATAGGATAAAGATAAAAATATTCTTTAAATACTCTTAGATGTTTTCTATAAGAAAAACTCATACTTTTCCCTTATTACATACTTACTATATTCTTACATAAGAAAATAATTAAAAATATTATTTTAGGTGACATTTCTGTCAGTGGCGAGCTCAGGGTAAACGCATTTAATTATTTGGTGATAAAGTATACAAATACACAGTATTGCAACAGTATAACCGAGTTGTTGTATCAGGTGAATCTGGCCAAGTCCAGGACATGGTGTAGAATTTTTTACATATTTTGCTGGTTAATTTATATTTATTTCTTCAATTTTACCGAAGTATATAAACTCAAGCCGACCCTGGAAACTAATTTAAACGTTTTCTTATAAGACACTTATAAGATATTTCACGTAGAATGTCATTTCCTGCATATTGGTTTAGGAATTTCCATTATGGAAAAAGCATCCATTTTATAATTTTTTAGAAATTTTTTTTTCAAATGGAATATTTTTGTATATTTTGGCAATTTTAGGAACTTAGCAAGTGCTTTTATAGAGTTTCCTCTCATAACAAGTACTATGTACTATTTTAATTAGTCCATTTTATGATATTTGTTTTTTTTATAATTTTTATTTTTTAAATAATAATAATTCTTTCTTTTATTATTCGAATTTTTAAGAGCGCAAAAAATTAGATCTGGTAGCTATTATTTTTAATTGAAAAATTTGAATTCGCAGCTAAATTCTATGCTAATTTCAATGTAAATTTTAGTTATATAAAAAGCAATTAATTTTTCAAGCATTATCTGTTTTAATTTAATTTATCTGTTGTAATTGTCAATGATAATAACAAGTTTGTTATAAAACTGAATTAAGAATTATTAAAGTTGTATAATCCTATAACATAATTTCCAAAGATTATAACAATATAGGAATACAACGTCAGTCTTAAAACGCTCATACATAAGAATTTTTATATTCTGATAACAAACTCACGAAAGACTACTCTCTGACTATTCTTATAACTTATATCATTCTTTCACAAGAAAGATAAGGCTTATATGATACTTATATACACCTTATATGTCACTTATTTTAACCTTATATGCCCAAAAAGTTCGCCAGAAGACTCTTAAAAGTTTAATATAAGATGCATTTTAACTCTTATATGACGCTCATAAATTTCAAAATTGTTAGTTGGGAAATGATAGTCGTGACAAAAAATGTTCATACGTTCTAAATATTTAGACCAAATATGCAATGCCGATGGGATTCCATTTACATTCGCGTTCATAAACCACACTTTTTCTATGGAAAGAACCATATTTTGTACACGGAAATCCGTACTACTCGCCAAAGAAAAGTGTCACAAAAGTTCCGGTGTCGGTGTGAAACCCGACTTAAAAGAGAAAATATCAAAGTGGAAATAAGGTGGAATTTCGTCGGAAACTCGGGTATATTCCATATAACTTTCCATACTAATGTAGCACATTTTATTGCAGGCAAATAGAGCAGTTTTCCTTAGCACTTTTACATGGGATTAGTAATAATTTTCTATTGAAATTAAAAAGAACTTGTAATTTGTTTTTTGATGTAAATTTTTATTTTTCAGATATTCAATACATATTTCTTTTTTATTAATAATTTTAAAAACCCGCGTATGTAGGGTATTGATTGACATGTTGACGCGCCGCATCCACCTGTTAGATTTTCACACAGCATTTTAAAATGATGCCATATCGCAAAACTGCTTTTATTACCTCTTTAGCCCTATCCAATCGAAACCATTTTATAATTAAACTAGTATTTTATAATTAAACTAAATAAAATTAATGTTACTGTAATAATTAAAAATCATAAAAATAAAACAACACGATAAATTAAAATAAACAAAAACACACGCATGCAAAATCGTGTGCATATTCACTAGTCGAGTTGGCACTTGAAACTGCGAAAATAAAATAAAAGAGTTAATATGTATATGTACAAACAAAACCTGTAAACAAATTAATAATATTACCGCGAAACAGAAAGAGAAAGACAATTATTTTTCTCCAAAATCTATATTTTTGTATCTTTGATATTTTGTCGTACGGAATTTAGTATGGAATTAAACGTTTGAGTCTCAAGCAGCGTGATCGCGCTGTTGAGATTTTATGTTGAGAGAACCCAAAAAAAGAGAAAATGTAACAAAACGAAAACCATATTTTTACGAATGTTAACTTATAGTGAATTCGGTGACAAAAAAAATTTAACCCCGGATCAATAATATGACGTGTCTTTTTTGATCCTACATGGCTTTGTTTACATTTTTTGTCTTTTTAATTTTTGATCCCGGATCAAAAATAAAATTTTTGTTCCACATTCACATGCTCTATAAAATCAAAATAGTATGGAAAATTAAAAAAAAATTCTTTCAATTTTTGGGAGGGGGGGTTAACAAAACCCTTCGTATCTGCGAACACCCTGAACATAGAAATGTCCAAATCAATAAGGCACATTCCCATGAATTGCTTGAACTTTTAGTGAACAAATTAAGTTGATATCTCTATCCGTTCTCAAGTTATCGTAGACACAGACGGACAGACGGCAAACCGAAACCATATAGCATTTTTTTAACAAAAATGCTTAAAAACTAAACGTCATATAAAATGGTCAAAAACGACGTCGCACAATTTCTATTTTATTATATTTGTTATTGTTTAAAGAGCAAGTTATGTTTAATAAAATAAAAATTGTGTTTTATTCAAAGTGTAATACAAATTGTGTTCTGTGGCACAAAAAAATCTTGATCCAAGTGGGATCAAGTTTTTTTTTGTCAACGAATTCACTATTTGTTGTTTTGCATATCAACGATTGTGTGATATGAATAACATATTGTGAAAACAAACTGCTATTTAAAATTATTAATCTAATTTTAATTTTTTATTTTCTTTTAAATTAATTAACATTTTTCTGTTCTAATTTCTTGCACACAATTTTATATAATAATGAGGAAAAAAAAGAAACGTACATTTTTTATATAAATAGAACAGTTTATAGAACAGTTAAACCTTTTACACGCGTGTTTATCTTGTGAAGTGAATGAACGGTAAAATTTTCTAAAATGTCAAATTGTGAAAAATGTAAAAAAGCTACTGATTCGAGAGAGCGGACTACAATTAGATGTTTCGGACGGTGCAGGAAATTATATCATTACGCTTGTGTGGATTGGAACTTTGAAAAGTTTGTAAAGTTATTTAAAGAATGTCCATATGCAAGATTCGTTTGTCTTGAGTGCCAAGGTTATGAAGAAGGTACGTTGTACGAAGAGTTCAACAAAATCTTAGCTTTTTATCATGGAAATGAAGCAACATTTAACGGCAAACCATTTAAAGATAGGACATCAGCTAGGGGAAATTAAAAATCAAGTAGAAGAAATTCAAAAACCGGCGGAGCAACCACACTCTTTTGCAGCAGTAGTAAAGAGTAATCCCAACAAGTTAGTTATGTTACAACCAAAACAACCTCAAGCTAATAAGAAAACTAGAGAAGTTTTAACAATGTCACTCGATCCAAAAACTATACCAGTAATGGGCTGTCGCAAAATTGCGAATGGTGCAATTATTTTGCTGTGCCACACTAATGATGCCAAGGAGAAACTAAAGACAATCGTGACGGAAAGGATGGGAGCTGATTATGAAGTAAAACTACCAGCGGAGCTTAAACCAAGGGTAAAAATACTTGGAATGTCGGAGAAGCTAGAAAGTGATGAAATAGTATCTGCGCTAAAACAGCAAAACCATTTTCTCGCTAATAGGATATCAAAGTAATAACCACTTATTGCAGAAGAAACTCGCAAAAAATTGATACAATCATAGAAGTAGGTTCCATAGATTTTACAAAAATCTTACAAGCTGAGAAGTTAAATATACATTTTGATAGATGCCATGTCGTAGAGTCAGTAGGGATCTCAAGATGATTTAACTGTAATGGTTATGGCCATCATAGCAATAGGTGTACCGGCAAACTTTGTTGCCCAAGATGTAGCGAGAATCATAAGTTAAGTGAATGTAAAAGTTGTAACGAAACTTGTCCGTTATCAGAATATTTGCGTAGAGGTTTCTGGGCGGTGGTATGTAGCCGGCTAAAGCTCAGGGTGTTGGTCGTGGGGAAATCCAGAAACTTACAGCAAATCTTGAATACACCGCACATGGAAGGAGTACAACGAATCATTACCTATAATCGACGGACTTACCACATACACTCATCATCATCCGGTCGGGAATCTCGATTAATGCATAATTAAATCTTTAAATTGTTGATCAAGTTCATATAATGTTATATTTGACAATTCAATATTCATCTATAAAAGTATTTAAATTCGAAAAATAATATAGTGGAAAGTATTTATGATCTAATTACTATATTGCATTTGTGGCAAAAACAAAAAAATTAATTATTAAGAAAATTACGACCTTGAGTTGTAAAGAAAATAACTGGTCATCAAGTGTCGTAATAAAAAAATCAAAACTATCATGAGCTTAACCTAATCAATGATCTAATCTATTACTTAACTACCGATACCATCACCGAAATTAACAAATCAAAATTATTAACTTAATTTCATTCGAAAAAAAAATTTAAATAGTTAATCATTTTTAAATAAATTTACAAATTTGTATACGTATACATATAAAACAAATTATATTTACTAGGTACATAGTTGATGAAATGATGCGGCGTTCACGTCCTTTGTTGCTATTGTTGTTGTTTTACCGTAGAAATTTATAATCCGGATCGATGTTTAATTTTTAAGTTGAATGGTTATACTGTGGCTGTTTCAAAACCACTACTGTTAATGACGTGCGCCTTATTTTTAATTATTTTCGTTCGATATTAGAATACTTGTATTATAATTGTTGAATTTAAGCTGGCTCGATTTAGTTTTAATTTATGATTAGTTTTATTTATGAGAATTATAATGCAGGATTATATTCGATTGTATACGATTTAGCATGTTTTATTTGTTAAACGTGGTACATACCAGTAGAAACAGTATAGCTAGTTGGGTCGTTGTGGCCTGTTACTTAGAGCCATCTGATCCGTAGTAACATACCGTTATACGAACTTAGCGGTGATTATATAGGTTTGAATTATAGTTTTACTATTATAAATATCCGGAACAATAATGTTAATTTATCAATTTAGATCACACCTTAGTTTTATGTTTAGCTTATACCCGTAGCACCAACACTATTACCACTAATCACGGACGTTATCAATGTTATCTCTAGCACTATTGTGTGTATGACAGTGCACTCATATTTTGTTAGCTTACTGCTTTTAAGACCATTCATTTATAGCAGCGTTTGCAATAGTGAGTTTATGTTGACTTAACGGACTTAATCACTAGGCTTAATTTCACACACAGTACATATTAATCTTAAATGACTATGTTTAGTCTTGATTTTTTTTCACGTTTAACTCAATAAATGTTTTCCGTTTATTTATTTGGTAATTAACTAAGCGGCACTATCAACCACGCCCGCAAATAAAATCAAGAACAATCAATCACATAACAAAACTTTACGTTATCAAAAATGTTTATATGAACTCTATTGTAAGTTTTCAATTCATGCAATCAAAATTATTTTTTTTTTTATACACTTTAAAGACATACTACTCGTATATTTTATTTTTAAGTTAATTATGGATGTAGCTGTAAACTTATTGTTCAACTCAATTCGTCTTTATCATCCAAAAATCTACACCTGACTACCTCGATCGCGTATTTTTCAAACCCCCTTTTGTATTTATTTATTTTTTTTTCATCATCATTATACTGGTCCACCAAAAATCCGTTTTTGTTTTGAGTTACTCAGCACTGGGAACGACGACAGCCACGGGCGTCGTTACAAAGTCAAGAAGTAAAGTGTAGCAATTGAATTGCTGTAAATACAAAGCTCAATTTAAATGTTGCTATTAACCACACGACTTGGGACACCTCTTGTGCAGTATACCAACGAAAGATGAAAACATTGAAAAACCAAATAAGTTATCAATAACAGTTCAAAACAAAAGACCTTCTATACACTAATATTCGCAGGTTACCCTCTAATTTCTTAGAGTTATCACAAATAATTATTCAATATTGTATTCAATTGTATTACTCAGTGAATCTAGAACAACAGAAGACATGTACGACTCGGAATTTTTTATTGCAAATTATAAATGTGTACGGTGCGATTCGGATAGTCGTCATACTGGAGGGGTTGTCATGTATATTCAGCAAAACATAAGCTTTAAAATAATTTCGAATATCGAGAAGGACCGCGCTTGGTTTTTGGCGATTCAGATCATAAAAGGATACCATACAACAGGAATATTTGGCGTAGTTTATAGATCATACCAAACAACAAAAGCAGCATTTTTAAATAATTTAGATGGATGGTTCGAAGAAGTTATCAATTATAATAAATCGAACTATATATTTGGGGATTTCAATATTGACGTGAAAAGCAACGATATTTACAGTTTACAATTAAAGCAGTTAATCATGGATTATAGATTGGTGCAAGTAGTTCCAGATTATACCAGAGTCACACAAACCAGCAAAAGCTTAATAGATCTTTTGATAACTAATTCAGTAAATACAAAATGAAATTATAAAAGAACAACAAATAAGTGATCATTGTATGTTATGTGTGGATATAAGCAGAAACAATTCACAGTTACTTGATCAATTTAAAGAAATTAGATCTCGGAAAAATTATTCTGGTGAAAAATTAAATTGTGTCCTAATCACTAGACTGCAGCACTACAGAACACAGAATGAATTGAATAAGAAAGCTGAAAGCTTAATACTGGAGTTAAAGAATGCGATTAAACAACTGACGCAAACAAAAATTGTTCAAAGTAGAAATAAAATCCCTTGGTTCTCAGAAAATTTGTCATTATTAAGACAAGAAAAGGAGCGTAATTTTAGTATTCTGAAATTAATAAATTCAAGCGAGAATTTTGAAAACTATAGAAAAGCTAGAAATATTTACAAACGTTCGTTAAGAAAGCAACTATCTGAATACTTCAAGAATAAGTTCATTGAAAACCAATATAACCCAAAGGAGCTATGGAAAACTCTCAAATCTATGTATAAGACTAAAAATACGATGCAATGGAGTATTCAATTTAATAACAAAACACTCACCGATAAACAACAGATTGCAGATGCACTAAATCACTCGTTTGTGTCCAGCGTCGTAGATATTCACCGTAACATCCCTGAAATATCGGATTTTGAACTTCCTAATGCTGTTTTGAACATACAAAAATTTCAATTCCAACAAACATCACAAAACGAAATATTAAAAATAATAAGCAGAATAAAATCGCAATATGGAATAGATGGTATAAACAAAATTGTCATGCTGGATGCATTGCAGAATCAAATGTTCTCTGAACATTTTACTGATATAGTTAATTGTAGTTTAAGGCAAGCAGTGGTACCAGATTCATGAAAAATATCAACAGTTGTTCCCATTCCAAAAATTTCGAAGCCAACCACGCCAGAAGAGCTCCGGCCAATAAATATGCTCCCACTGTATGAGACTGTTCTGGAACGAGTAATTAAAAACCAACTGGTAAATCATATCGCTGATAACAATATATTGGTTGATCAACAATCTGGATTTAGAGAATCCCATTCTTGTGAAACGTCCTTAACCCTAATGTTGGATAGCTGGAAAAGTCAAATAGATGACAACAAAATAATCATTGTAGTCTTTTTAGATTTTAAAAGGGCTTTTGAAACCATCGATAGGGGATTTCTACTTAAAAAGTTAACCAAGTACGGAGTTGTTGGGAAAGAACTAGAGTGGTTTAACAGTTATCTTCAAGGGAGGCAACAATATACGAAAATTGATAATTACACATCGTCACTAATACAAAATAATCTCGGAGTACCTCAAGGACCAGACCTGGGTCCGTTACTCTTTATTCTGTACATTAATGACATAGTCGATGTTATTCAAAATTGCAAAATAAATATGTTTGCAGATGATACTTTACTTACTATTTCGGCAACAACTCTTCCAGAAGCAGTGCAGAAAGTAAACGAAGATCTCGAGAGTCTACGGAAATGGCTGATGTTTCACAAACTATCACTGAATATCTCGAAAACGAGGTACATGCTCCTATCAATCAAAGCAAAGTTCGAGAGTAATGCAGATATAATTGTTGACAACCAAATTATCGAACGAGTAAAATAGTATAAATATCTTGGTGTTATTATCGACGAGCACTTAAGTTTTAACGATCATTTGGATTATATCGCTAAAAAGATGAATAAAAAACTCAGATTTTTCACCAGAATTAAAGAAAAATTACCAATGCAGACAAAAGGTGTTTTTTATGAATCAATTGTGACTCCACATATTGATTATTGTTCTTCTGTGCTGTTTATCATGAATCAATCTCAAATTACACGTCTTCAAAAAATTCAGAATCGATTCATGCGACGTATCTTGAATGCGGAAAGTAGAACACACATAAAAGACATGTTGGAAATTTTAAACTGGAAGTCAATCAAACAGAGAATACAATTTAATGTGTTAAAATTCTTGTTTAGGCTGGAAAAGGGAGATCTGCCAAAATATTTAGATACTTTGCTTTCTTCTAATAGAAATGTTCATACTTACAATACTCGGAGTACACACTTCAGACTACCAATGTATAGTAAATCATTTTCACAACGGTCGCTGGGATATAATGGAGTAAAGTGGTATAATTCATTGGGTGACTATTGCATGCTAGGTGAACTTCAAGAGTTAGAGTACGGTCAATTTAATAAATTATTGCATACATTCATTAAAGATAAAGTAGACATTTAGTATATAAAATAAAATTTAATTAATTTAAATAACAATGTATTATAAAATGTAATTATTGATAAATAAACAAACAAATAAATAAATAAATAAATATTTCTTAGGTTAACGAACTTATTAAACTATTTCTAACAAATAAAAAAATTTTAATATAAAAAATACAGTAAAACCTCCATTTAACGGACTAATTGGGGAGTCCGTTAAATCTGAATGTTCGTTAATTCCGACTGTTTTTAAATTTAATCGACTATGGATTTTGCACTTGTTCTTGAATATGGCCACTTAGGGCAGAACTCGTTTATCTCTTAACCGATTATGAAGGGGTTTTGTTTGTTGGATGGAAATGCGATTCATAAACAGTTTTTAGCAGAAGTTCTGAAATATGGCCATCTTTTAGGAACTCAGACATTTCTTAACTGATTATGATGGGATTGGGTATGGTGAATTGAAATGGGATTATTAAACGATTTTTGGAACAAGTTCTGGAATATGGTCAAAAATCGTTTAAGAATCCCATGTCCATCCAACATACCCAATCCCATCATAATCGATTAAGAATTGAACGAGTTCCGTCCCAGATGGCCATATTCCAGAATTTCTTCCAAAAATCATTTAAGAATCCCATATACTCAATCCCATCATAATCGATAACCGAAAAATGGAAAGTAAAAAAATTGTCCGTTAAATCGAGCGTCCGTTGATTTTAGGGTTTACTGTATTATTCAAACAGCGAATTGCTCCGATTGGGATTCATCGATATAAAATAAAGAAAGCGCTATCGCGCTGCTTGGTATTTTTGGACGTAAAATAAAAAAGCGCTATCGCGCGCGCTGCTTTTGTTTTTTCGTACTCATTTAGAGAAAGCGCGGTCGCGCTGTTTAGTATTCCTCGACAGTGTTTTTTCAATACCCTCTGGGACTCAAACGGTTAAAACAATATTTTTCACACAGTGGAAAAATTGCATACTGGGGAATGAATAAAAATAAGCTTCTCTCTCAAATCAAAATAACTTATTTATATCAAATCAAACGCGCATAGGTTATTTCTATGAGCAGACTGTGAGAATGAGAGTTCTAATACATTTTTAAATTTATTCTGTTTTTATTTTTACGGTCGTCAGTTTCGCGATGCTCGATTCTCATGTTATTAAATGTACTATTAAATTTAAATTGATAATCTTATCAAGACATTTTATAAACAATTTTGCTTTCATTTCAGCTAAATGTAAGTGCTCAGTAACATCTACAAGTATTATTATATTAGACATTAAAGTGTATAAGTCTCGCGCATTAAATGTAAAATGTATAAACTAATAAATCGAAATAGGTTACATTTTACATTGTATGATTTAAAATTAAATCATCTGTACTATCACAGTAGTGTGAATAATAATATTTATGGATTAAAACTAAGAAAACGTAACAGTGAAAAATGTAAGTCTTAGGCATGTTAGTTGAATTAATATTAAATATTAAAATATGTAATTGCAAAGTGTGAATGTGTACATATGGCGATTCTATTTAATATTTTTACAAATATGTGAATATTTTATACTAAATAAACTTTTTGTGATAACAAAATCTTGAAAAGAGATACATTAATGTACATATTGTTTCTGTTGCCGTCAGTTAGAGATTTTATAGAGATAAACTTGTGGGTTAATTGTGACGTACTCGAATCAAACAAATCATAAATAAAATTTATGGCGTATGGAATTATACTGTTTTTGTAGAATTAAATTTTTATTTGTGTAATATTTTCTTTTAATACAGTGCGTCTTGATGTGTAAGATTTAAAATTTAACTATAAGCAAAGGGGCTCTGCAGTATTATGTATTTCTGCGGCCAATTTACAAGAAACTCTTATTTTTAGTTTACGATCAGATATTTTCCCAATGCACTTGATTGAACCTATCAATATTGGAGGTCACTTTATTTTAGCAATCACCGTACTGTTCAAAAATGTTTTATGACAAAAAACACTTGTGGTTCGTCTTAGACTTTGTCTTGAATAAAATTTTGTTTACAATTACTAGTAATAAACAATATGTTCTTGTGACATGTAATAATGTATAAAGTATATTACTAGGAATACACTAGTTGCTGTGTTTTTTTATTAGCGCCCGATAGCTGTATCCGGAGCAGCCAATTTTCTATGTCAAAACTTATATTTAGCGCGCTATTATTGCATGTAATTAATTTATTTAACTCTAAACTAAGGTTTTTCATTCAACTTTTTAGGTAAAAATCGATAAAAAAATATCTTGCTCTACTTATTTATCGGGAGCCGCTATCGGGAGCGCTATCCATTTCAACGGGAAATTTGAAAAGGCTTTGAATTTTGTAAACCCCTGCAACCATTAGAAACTAAACCTTACAATAAAAATTTAAAACGCAGCAAAATGAATTCTGGTTTATAACGTCATGTCAAAATAAATGTCAATTAATATATTTCAAGTGATAAATGTATGTTTTATTGATGAATTTAGTTTTAATTTTTATAGTACAGCGACACCAGTGAATAATAGCTGCAGTTTCAATAGAAAATTGCCATTCGGCTCCGGATAGTGCTCCAATATTAAAACACAGCAAGTGTTTTTATTTTTATACCGATTTGTTTTAGTTTTGTGTTATTCTTCCACTGTATGTTTAGAAAAGTTAAATTTGCCCAGTTTTGGATGTCAAATTTTAAATTATTTATAAAAATTTAAGTTTTATATTTTTATAAGAAAAGCATCTATTTTTAACAATTGTCTCGAATGAGATTGCATCCACTGGCCGCCTTGCAATTATCCCATACTTTCATTCTACGATTTATCAAAAAATATCACTAGCAGTACAATTGGAAAAACTCATCCAAGGCTTTTTTTATACATACATACATAATACGAATTTCTCATTCCATACTTTAAGTGCGTTTTTTCGATATACTGTGAGTTTGAGCAACGAAAATTACTCTGTGATGTGTACTTCTAATTTAAAGGTCCACCGATTTGTCATTGCCAATAGTTTCTGTATCCTGTAGGCCAATTTATGACAAAACATAATGTTCCGCTGATCGTGAGAATTCTCTGTATTCGAATATTTCCGTTGATTATTATAAAAGTTCTCTAGCCTTATGAATTGAAAGGTCCGATAATTTCTTGAGTTAGATAAGTTCTAGACTCCTATGGTCTCCCCGCTTTCGAGTATAACGAATCGCCTGATCTTGGGAATTCTCGCTTAGTTAGCGAACCTTTCAAATCCTAAAAATCTAATATTTTTCTACTTCTCATTGGAACTGATACATTTTCCGTGTCACTTATTTTTGAATAACGGGAATTTCAATGATCAGCGGAACTTTATGTTTCGCCATAAAATGGCCAAAAGGGTACAAAAACTATTGGCAATGACAAATCGGTCAACCCTTTAATATAAGAACTCATCTCAGACTAATTTTCATTGCTCAAATTCATAAAATATTACCACGTTCAGCGGATCCTCATACTCGGGTGGGAGATGACCATACTAGCCTTGAACTTATCTAAATCAACTGATACATGCGTAACTCACAAAATATATTTCATTATAAATAAATAATTTGGGCTTCGAACATTTAAAAATTTGTCAGAAGAAATCCCATCGATTCCTGGGAAATTAGAGTTTTTGCTTACTCAAACCAGACACAACCTAAAAGAGATATTTCATCCTATGTAAAGGTATAAGTTTAAATTGCTTATTCATTTTCTGTAAATAACCGCATACAATCAAAAATATTTTGTTTTTTTTGCGTATACTTATACGCAGTTTAACGAAAAACCACAGATACAACGATGACATTGGAGTTATCAGAAATAAATTTTATGTTTTAATTTTTTAGTTCAAATGAAAAATCTCTTTTGTTTGTCTGTGCTGAAAACCTTTATTGCGTCGCTCACAACAAACAAATCTTATTGATATTTTTTTCGATTCTTAAGCAATATTACATTTCTGTTACGGAGCAACAAAAAGTATAGGTGCACACAAAAAAATAAGCGGTGACAATTAATTATCCGCAAACGTATTTTCTTTTTATTCAATTTTACTCTTAAAAAAATCACACCGCAACGACAGATACATATTTTGAGACATCCGGGGTACCTGTTCCTAAAAAATTATATTTTTTGCGTGAAAACAGAAAGGACTTTTGTTTAAATTATTAAAGTTATTTATTTTCTTTATTAATCGCATCCGGAAAGTTTTTTTTCATTCGGCATGGCTGGAAGATGGCGTTCCAGCAACATAGATACATCAATTCGGCTAGATCCTTTTCTTCTAGTTTGTCCAATAATTTCTGAAAATAAATAAGACTGTATAAGTATTTACATAAGTGTTTTATAGTTTTTAACTAAATTTTACCTCTGATAAACTGGGAATCATAGAATTACTCATTTTACGGCAGTTTGATAAGTCAGGTTTTTGCATTTTCCGTGCAGTAACTTTAAATGCAACACTGCTCCCTTCAACTGCCATCTATTAATAGACTCCTGTCAAATCTTGAGCAAGTTGCGCCATTTAGTTTGTGTTTGACATTGTTAAGTTAGCATGACAGGGTAACTTCGGCCTGGTTTTTCAGCTATGACTCGGCTCGCATTTCTTTCATCGTGGTAAGGATCAATTTTTCCCTTTTCAACATCATTTAAGCCTTTATTTTTTCCCATTTAAAATACAATTGACAACACTAAATTATAATTGACAACACAATTTAATTTATTATTTAATATTTTCTATTAAAACTAAACAAAAGAAAGGAAAATGATCTAGAATTATTCGCATGTAACAATAAAAATGATTTTTTTTACTACATATATCCTAATGAAAAACAAAAAAGCAACATTTCGAAAGCCAACTAGAAAAAATTTTTTTAGTCATTTGTTTAATGATGAAATTATCTACCGTTCATTAAAAAATAGCGATAGAATTCAAAAGTGATGAATATCGGGAATTCCCATATTTTTTTAGTGAATTTAATCTGCAGTAACAAAATGAATTGTGTTGAAAAAAATATTATATAGTTTTGCTTTTTTGGTCATCTAGTAAAATTATTTACGTACTGCGCTTTATTACGCATTTTATGGAAAATATACATTGATTTTTAATCGAGAAAATTTTCATTTGGTTAACCCTCGTGGAATTTAATGCGAATGTTATTTTCTCAAAAATGTGTTAATAAAAACACTTTTATATCTCTTCGTTCAGAATATACACACAAAATAGTCATTTTATATGCAGTTTATTCTTCATAAACTTTCTGGTGGCGACCACTGAACTCACTCTCTATTCTTAAAATATCATTATCCACGTGGTTGTATAATTTTGACTATTTTTTTTTTTTTTTTAGTGTCTTCAGATATAATTAATAGTCGTGTAGAGTCGTCTAACTTATTTCGATGGGTTGATGCGTATCGATCTCATGGACATCGTACAGCAAAGGTTAATCCAATTGAAGTCTTTCCAACAAATCGTGATACATCGTTAGAGGAGCTTAATCCTGCGTATTATGGCCTGAACAACCAGGATTCTATAAGTAATTTTAACGGTATTTTATATAATGTAGATAAAATTCCAAAAACTATAGAACAAGTAAAAGAGATATTAGATAAAATGTACTGTTCTACAACGTGCAGCATTGAATTTAATTACATTGAAGATTCATTTGAGCGAGAATGGTTGGCAGAAAATTATGAAAATGCATTGCATGAAGAATTTTCAACGGATTACAAAAGAAAACTATTAGAAATAATGCTACAGTTTCAAGGTTGGGATCATTTTCTTGCCATTAAATTTCCGGCAGTAAAAAGATATGGTGGTGAAGGAGCAGAAAGTATGGTTTCATTTTTCATGGAAATAATAAATGAATCCGCTCACGGTAAATGATGTAAAAATAAAATATTTCGAAATGTTACTTGATTCGATTATTTATAGGGGATGTGAAAAATATTGTACTTGGCATGCCGCATAGGGGTCGTTTAAATCTCTTAACAACTTTGCTAAACAAAAGACCATCATCATTGTTTAGATTATTGAAAGGGGCTCCAGAATTTCCCAAAGAGTTGGGCGCATATTGTGATCATATTAGCCACAATCGTGAGAAATAAAGTTGACTATTTTTACGTAATATTGGCATAATTAACTAATTTATTTTTTTAGATACTACCGTTGATTTACCCGTTGGAGAGAAAACGGTGCATTTAAGCATGCTTCGGAATCCGTCACACCTGGAAGCTGTTAATCCGGTAGCAATGGGAAAAACACTGTCTAAGCAACAACAAAATCAAAGTACAATTAATATTTTAGTTCATGGTGACGCCGCTTTTCCTGGGCAAGGTATTAATCAAGAATGTTTAATGATGAATGGAACACCACATTTTTGTATTGGCGGTGTAATTCACTTAATTACAAACAATCAATTAGGCTTTACTTTACCTGCCGAACGAGCACATTATTCACGCTATTGCACGGATTTAGCAAAATCAATTAACGTCCCAATATTGCATGTTAACGGTGATCATCCGGAAACCTTAGCAAAATTAACTAAACTGGCTTTCCAATATCGAGAACGCTTTGATAAAGATATTTTTATTGATTTACAATGTTTCCGGCGGTGGGGACATAACGAGCTTGACGATCCAACATTCACAAATCCAATGGTGTATAAAATAATCAATAATCGGAAATCTGTGCCTGATATGTACGCAGATAAACTAATTGAGGATAAAATTATAACTCCGGAGGAGGTGAAAATAATAAATGAAGAATGCAGGGAATATTTGAATTCAGAGTTGAAATTATGGGACAGTGTAGAACCGGAGGTATGACGAAAATGTAACATTTTAATTGTATCTAATTATTTTTAATATTTTATTTTGAGTTACCAGAAATGCTATTTTGAACAACAATGGACTGGATTTCAATTGGCGCAAAACACAATTTCTGTATGGGACACTGGAATTGATTATGGACTTCTACAGCACATTGGGAAGAGTAGTGTTAACTTTCCCAAAACATTTGTTAGTATTTAAGTTTAACTTTATTTTAGAAAATTACTTGATTTAAAATTATTTTAGGCAATCCATCCACATTTGTTCAAAACATTTGTAACAGCTAGATTGAAAAAACTATTGGAAGGCGCATCAATTGATTGGGCGACCGCGGAAAGCTTGGCAATAGGAAGTTTAATGTATCAAGGACATAATGTACGACTAAGTGGAGAAGATGTCGGTCGCGGTACATTTTCTCATCGGCATGCCATGTTAGTTGACCAAAACACAGATGAAACGTTTATTCCGCTCAATTCAATGGAAGGAGGCTATGGTGGAAAATTTGAAGTTGCAAATAGTATATTATCGGAAGAAGCAGTTCTGGGGTTTGAATACGGCATGGCAATTGATAATCCTAGAAATTTAATTATTTGGGAAGCACAGTTTGGCGATTTTAACAACTGTGCACAAACAATATTCGATACTTACATTTGCAGTGGTGAAACAAAATGGATGTATTCAAATGGCCTAGTTGTATTATTACCGCATGGTTACGACGGCGCGGCATCTGAACATAGCTCATCTAGATATGAACGATTTTTACAAATGACCGACTCCAAAGAAACTAGTCCAGATGGAGATAACGTTAATTTAAATATAATAAATCCAACAACTCCGGCGCAGTATTTCCATGCTTTACGACGTCAAATAATACGAAATTTTCGTAAACCCCTAGTTGTAATAGCCCCAAAAACTTTAATAAGATTATCACAAGCTGTTTCATCACATACGGAATTTCAACCGGGGACATATTTCCAAACAGTTTTGGGTGATACTTCAGCAAATCCAAAAGATGTAACAAAACTAATTTTTTGTACTGGACGGCACTTTTATACCCTAAACGATGAACGACAAAGAAGAAATATTAAAAACGTCGCGATTATTCGATTAGAATCTCTTTGTCCGTTTCCAAGTAATGAGATAATAACTGAATTAAATAAGTATCAATCAGCTCGTGAATTTATTTGGGCACAAGAGGAACATCGCAATATGGGTGGATGGACTTTTGTGAACCCTAGATTTGAAAATATAATAGGTAGAAAATTAAAATATTTCGGGCGTGTGGAAGCACCTACACCAGCAGTGGGTGTATCAGCATGGCATCTTGATGAGTGCCAATACATTGTTGATGCACCATTTCAATAATGGAACATAGTGGTTTTATAGAATACACAAGTTCGTTTCTCGAAACTAATCCTCGATTACTACATATATTCTAATTTAAATAAATGATAGATGAAATTTTTAATTTATTTGTTGTATGTATTAAAACAATCTCGACATTAACACAAAACAACGACCCGCAAGCAATTCTCCAGTTACTTTCTCTAATAACTGCAAAGTGGAAAGTGTAGATTTGCTACAGTAAGTATAAAAAAAGAGTTTATAGTCATTTAATGAGACTTCATTTGGCGTTAATTTCATATTCAGATTTTAACTGATGCTCGCAACGACCTAAAACGGGAGCGACCTTCTGATTCATTACAGTTAGCTCTCAAAACAACTAAGCAAAAGGGAACAAAAAGATTGAAAAACCATAAAACGAAAAATTTAAAATATGATTCATCCCTATGTGCTATTTCCCAGTCTGCACAAAAAGACGATCGCATACTAAATTCCTTACTCCAAAACATCAAATTCATTTTTGGCCAAACAAAATTTTGTACCTCATTCTCTCGCAGATCTTTTTATCTAAATTTTCCAATAATAAATTTGATACTTAGTTCATACCGGTCGATTATAAATAGCATAAAATAAACCGCGTTTGATGTTTAATTAATGTTTATTAAGACTGTGTGCCTAAGAGCGATTTTTTCGACTAAATTGTCGACTAAACTAAACTAATGAGTTGTTATGCTATTACCCACCAGTTTTTATCATTTAGACTCCTGCTGAGGTTGCTTGACTATTTAGTTGTCATTTTCATTTTTTGTTGTTATTTTTTTATCGAATACATACTAGTAAAAATGTCTAAAAGGAAATATGTACTCTCATTCTTAAATTTCGATTGTAATTTATAATCACATTCATGAATAAGGTGATTCCCATATCCATATTTGTTTTAAAGTTTCTATTTCCTTGATTTTAAATACTAACAAACCGGTGTTTTTGAAAACATATGACGTATGCAAAGTAATAATTTAGTTTAGTTTATAATTTAGTTTACAATCGGAGGCACAGCATATTGTTACGGTGACACCTAGAATAGAATAGAATAAGTTAATTTCATTAATTGTTCAATTACATTTATAATTTATAAACAACATTTAGGCGTCATTTCTATACTAACATATTTGCTGCGCATTTAGGATTATTCTAGAAACGAATATTTTGGTATATAAAGGCGCGCGTTGACGTGGAATGCTGAGTATTATTTTAAACGTGATACAGTGAAGGTTAAATAGAAAGATTATTAAAGTGATTATTAAAGCGATTATTAAAGTGATAATTAAAAAGTGTGTTATAATTATAATAATTAATTGTGAATTTAGTGTTGTATAATAAATTGTGTTGTGTAAATAAATTGTGTGAGTTCAAATTTGAGCAGTGTATTATTCACAATCCAGTGATTCGAACCTTGATTGACAAGGCAAAATCGTAACAATTGGTGACAGCGGTGGGATTGTGAATAATAAGGAAAATGATTCTCTACGGATTAAAGCTTGCGCAATTAAAGGAGCAACTGACACGGCGAGGTTTGACCAGTGAAGGCACAAAAGCTAGTTTGGTGGAGCGACTACGTGAGGCCATGGAGAAGGAAGGTTTAGATCCAGACAAGTATGATTTCGAGGAGGAAAAAACGGATGAGATCAGTATGGATAAGAAACAAAAGGACGTACAAACGGTGGTCGAAACAACGCAAAACCCATCTGGAAGTTTCAATTTTTCGCAGTTGATGGCTGCTATGAATCAAATGATGGGACAACAGTTGGAGGGAATTAAACAATCGAACCAGGATATGAAACAACAGATGTTACAAGTGGAGCAACAAGGAGCGGACATTAAACATCAAATGAAACAACAGATGTTTCAAGTGGAGCAACAAGGAGTGGACATTAAACAGCAGATGGTACAAATGGAGCAACAAGGAGCGGACATTAAAAACCAAATAGAAGTTGGTCAAAAGAAAATGGACGAGAAGTTTCTGGAGTTATCTTCTACACTACACGGTAAAGTGGAAAAACTGCAAACAGAAGTACACGCAGAAATTCAAAATGTTAAAGGGACGGTTCAACAAAAATTTGAATCGGTTAAACAAGATTTTCAAACGGAAGTTAAACGTCTCGAGAAGGAGCTCCAAGATGTAAAAGTGAATGGAACGACACATCAAGTGATTCAAACTGTTAACGCAGTTAAGATAAAACCACCAACATTTGATGGAACAACATCCTTCAGTATTTTTAAGTTCCAATTCGAAACGGCGATTAAACAAAATCAGTGGACTGAAGAACAATGTGTTGCAGCATTAATTGTGGCTCTTAAAGGCGAAGCGGCAGAAACACTACAAATCATTCCCGAGCAGGAACGGAACGTTTACATGGGAATTATGAAGGCGTTAGATCGAAAATACGGAAGTGACCACAAACGAGAAATCTATCGCATGGAATTGAAGGGTCGATACCAAAAAGGAGGAGAATCGCTACAGGAATTTTCATCGGCAATTGAGCGGCTCGCGCATTTAGCCCATTCAAATATGTCGGCCGATTACATGGAGCGAATTAAAATAGATGCATTCATTGACGGTATTCGAGATCCTGAGACGCGCAGAGCGGTGATGTTGTCACCTAAGGCAACTTTCACGGAAACCATCGCTTGTGCGTTAACAAACAAAACTGCGCAAACCATCATCAAACCAGCAATGAAAATTCGTCGAGTGGAGATTGATTCCATAATAGACACTGCGAGGGCTACGCCAAGGTTTAGAGATGGAAGTGGCAGGATTAAATGCTGGGTATGTGATAGAATGGGTCACATCTCACGGGACTGTTGGGAGATTAAGAAGAAACGAGCAAGGTCGCCATCTCCTATGAAGCGTAAATCAAACGAGGAGCAGATAGAATCCAGAAAGGAGAGTCAGACGACAGCAGAGTCGTTAAACTAAAAAGAGTCAGTTTGAAGGGGCAGAAGCTGACTCCCACAACCGATTGCCCCATAACCTCCATCCATGTTTCGAGAATAGCAAGGAGCGGTGACAGCTTAACAATTGAAGCCGATATTGATGGGAAGAAATGCATGATCACGCTGGATACGGGAGCAACTCATACGATTGTCCGTGAGGATATTATCGATGGAATTATGGAACCAGCTAATGGAATAAAGTTACGAACGGCGACTGGAGAAAATTCAGCAATAAAAGGGAAAAAGGTCGTAAAAATAAGGATTGGGCGAAATCACTTTCAACACGAGGTGCTGGTTGCAGATATTGTAGACGAAGTCATCTTGGGGATGGACTTTATGAGAACGAATGGCTTCGTGGTGGATGTTGGACGGGGTGTATTAACCTACGATAATATCGAGTTGCCACTTCACGTTAGCGCCGTTATAGGAGAAACGAGCAGGCAAATTATAATGGATCATCGGGAGAAGCTGCCACCGAACTCGGAAACAATAGTATGGGCAAGATTGGAGGGAGGTTCTGGGCCACCCAGGTTGTGGGTTGTGGAAGCCAATGAAGCGGAGAGCGGAGCCAGAGAAATTATGATCGGGAAAGTTTTAGTGAAACCAGACAACGATAATAAAGTACCAATTAGGACTCTAAATCTCTCGGATAAGACGAAAACCATCAAGAAAGGGACAATAATCGGAAAATGCGAAGAAATATCTGCGATTGTGAAGTGCGAGCAGAAAAATCCGATTAATACGACTAACTCGCAAGGGCAGAAAGAGGTTGTAGAACAACTCATGGAGAAATGGACCGAAGATCTTACTAAGGAACAGAAAAATTTGGCAAAACAATTGCTCGAGCGGTACATGCCAATATTCTGCAGTACACCGGACAATAATGGGAGAACCACAATGGTAAAACATCGAATAGATACAGGAGCAGAAATGCCGATTCGCCAACCACCCAGGAGATTACCATTGGCAAAGCAAGGAGAAGTGGATCGAATGGTAAAAGATATGCAAGCAGCAGGGGTAATCGAAACATCAAGCAGTCCATGGAGTTCACCAGTGGTGTTAGTCGAGAAAAAGGATGGTACCATGAGATTCTGCGTGGATTACCGGAAATTAAATGCTGTGACGAAAAAGGATAGTTACCCATTGCCAAGGATCGATGACACGTTAGACACATTATCGGGTGCTCGAATATTTTCAACATTAGATCTGCAAAGCGGCTATTGGCAAGTGGAAGTCCAGGAGGAAGATCGTGAGAAAACGGCATTCAGTGTGGGTAACGGATTATGGCAATTTAACGTTATGCCATTCGGATTATGTAACGCCCCTGCGACTTTTGAACGGCTAATGGAGCGCGTGCTAAAGGGATTACATTGGAGGACGTGCCTCGTATATTTGGATGACATCATCGTTATGGGCAAGGATTTCGACGAGCATTTAAGGAATTTGGCAGAGGTTTTGGATCGGATACAAGCCGCCGGATTGAAGTTAAGCCCAAAGAAATGCAAACTATTTAGAACGGAAGTAAAATATTTGGGTCATAAGGTAACAACCAATGGAATCCATACCGATGAAGACAAGATCGCAGCAGTGAAGGAATGGCCACGACCTAAAAACTTACATGAATTACGGAGCTTCCTTGGATTGTGCACTTATTATAGACGATTCGTGCCAGGATTCGCCAATATTGCAAAGAGTTTACACGAGTTAACCAGGAAGAACAAGGCATTCGAATGGAAGGATGACCAGGAAGAGGCATTTGTGGAACTAAGACGTCGATTATGCGAAGCACCAATCCTCGCATACCCTATACCCAACATTAAATTCATTTTGGACACCGCGATGCAAGTAATGACGGTATAGGAGGAGTATTATCACAGGCAACAAATGGTGAGGAGCGAGTTATTGCATATTACTCCAAGATGTTATCAAAACCGGAACGGAATTATTGTGTGACACGGAAAGAGTTGTTGGCTATAGTGGAATGTGTTAAGCACTTCCATAAGTACCTCTATGGCAAAAATTTCTTCTACGGACGGATCATGGAGCTTTGCGCTGGTTGTTACAATTCAAAAATCCAGAGGGACAAGTAGCACGTTGGATCGAACGTTTGCAAAGCTACGATTTCCAAATTGAACATCGGAAGGGAAGCACACATGGAAATGCCGACGCATTATCAAGAAGGCCATGTCCCGTGGAATGCAAGCATTGTGGGCGTGTGGAGGGTAAGGAAAACATCATCGATATTCGACTTATGCAAGTGCTACCTGATGAGGAATGGACTGATGAAATGATCAAGAAGGAGCAATTACGGGATGCTGACCTGTCATTCATCATGGAACATAAGGAAAAGGAACACCGTCCCACATGGAGTGAGATAGCTGACAAAACTCCCATTGTAAAAGCATATTGGGCTCAATGGGATAGCCTCCACATAGAAAATGGTTGTTTAAAACGAAAGTGGGAAAGCACGGATGGTAAAGTAAAACAATTGTTGGTAGTGGTGCCAAAAGATCGGATAGCGGAAATCCTCAAGGAGTATCATGGAGGAGCAAGTGGAGGTCACCTAGGGATTAATAAAACATTAGCCAAAATTCGACAACGTTTCTACTGGTCCGGATGTAGACAGTCAGTAGTAGAATGGTGTCGAAGATGTGACCAATGTGCTGCAGTAAAGGGACCAGCACGAAAAAGCCGTGGAACCATGAAACAATATAATGTCGGGGCACCATTTGAGAGAATTGCAGTGGACGTGGCGGGGCCATTTCCGACCACCGAGAGCGGAAATAAATATGTGCTAGTAATAATGGATTATTTTAGCAAATGGTCGGAGGTGTACCCCATACCCAATCAGGAAAAACAACAACAATAGCTGATGCCGTGGTTAACAATTGGATTAGCAGATTTGGTGTACCTATGGAAATTCACACGGATCAAGGAAGGAATTTCGAATCGGTGGTATTTCAGGAGATATGTCAGATGCTTGGAATCAATAAAACAAGAACGACGCCTTTACACCCACAATCGGACGGTATGGTGGAAAGATTCAATGGTACATTGGAGGAATATCTAGCAAAAGTTGTGGAAAGGAACCAACGCAACTGGGATCGACATATACCAATGTTCCTGATGGCCTACCGATCAGCGGTACATGACACAACAGGAGTGACACCAGCTAAAACCATATTTGGGAACAATCTGCGATTACCAGGATATTTAAAGTTTGGAGCTGTTCCATCAGCAGCTCTATGCGGACAGAATTACGTCGACCGGATGAAAGAAGAACTTAATGAAATACATCAATTCGTACGGGAGAAAATTCGAATATCAAGTGATCGAATGAAAGCTCGATATGACATACGAGCAAATAATCAAGGCTTCGAGGAAGGGCAACTGGTATGGCTTCACAACCCGCAACGGCAGAAAGGATTATCACCGAAGTTGCAACCCACATGGGAAGGACCTTACACTGTCATTAAAAAGTTGAACGATGTGGTTTATCGCATACAGAAAGGACGGAGAGGTAAACCAAAGGTGGTGCATTTAGAGCGCTTGGCGCTCTACAGAGGAGGTGATCTGGATCCTGTTCGGGACGAACAGGCTTAGGTGGGGGGTAGTGTTACGGTGACACCTAGATTAGAATAGAATAAGTTAATTTCATTAATTGTTCAATTGCATTTATGATGTATACTCAACATTTAGGCGTATTTCTATACTAACATATTTGCTGCGCATTTAGGATTATTCTAGAAACAAATATTTTGGTATATAAAGGCGCGCGTTGACGTGGAATGCTGAGTATTATTTTAAACGTGATACAGTGAAGGTTAAATAGAAAGATTATTAAAGTGATTATTAAAGCGATTATTAAAGTGATAATTAAAAAGTGTGTTATAATTATAATAATTAATTGTGAATTTTGTGTTGTATAATAAATTGTGTTGTGTAAATAAATTGTGTGAGTTCAAAATTGAAGCAGTGTATTTATTCACAATCCAGTGATTCGAACCTTGATTGACAAGGCAAAATCGTAACAATATTTAAAAGATACTAGTGCCACCTTTGAATCAATGATACGAATCAGTCATTAATTTAGTTTAGTCGGCAATTTAGTCGAAAAAATCGCTCTCAGGCACAGGTAAACAAGTAACATAAAATTTATCAATTTCCAAACAATTTTAAAAAGTGATTAATAAATCAGAACTAAGTTTATAGTTTAAACGCAAACGTTTAATGTACATTAGCTACATCTATGAGTGACTGGTATGAACTAATCATCAATTTAGTTAGTCGGAAATTTAAACAAAAAGTACGGTATCAAGGTGGATTTACATATCCGACGATGTTTCTGCGCCGAACATCACGTGACACATTCAACCAATCAGAAAGAACTTCTTCGCCGAAATTTCGGCACAGCGAAGACATGAACAAAATTTATCTTTTCGGCGCGACGACACAGCACACATGGATAAAAAAAATTCTGATTTTTTTTCTACGATTTGACATCATATTTAGCTTGTGTTTATGTTTATATTTGATTTTATCGGCCTTAAGTTTTATTATTCACATTTTATTTACAATATATATTTACTTACAAATTAAAAAAAAATTATGTGTTAAAATATTGTTTATGTTTGTGTGAAAAAACTGCGCCGAATATGTAAATCATCCATAATAAGCTAGAAACAGAACAAGAGCGACGACGGCAAGCGTCGACGAATAAATAAAAAATATCGCCGCGATATCGCTGTAGCTAACAGAACAAAAGCGTCAGCGTATGGCGATAAAAAAACAACCAAACGGCATAACCTTCTGTGTTTTTGACACATGACGTTGTGGCATTAGGCTACTAGATTGAAAAAAAATGGTTAATAATATGACGGTTAATTGATGCCAACTTATACATATATAAAAAACAGTTGGCAACATTGTTTCGTCGGCAACAAAAATAGAAATAGACTCTAAATTTTTTTCAACGAAAAAATCGTCGTCGCCTGCGTTGATGGTTGTGTTTGTTTTGCATGATTTCGGTGTTTTCTAATATGACAGGCGATTTCGCTCGCCGCCTTCGCTCTTGTTCTGTTTTGAGCTATAAAGTGTTCGCCGAATTTCCTGCGGCAAGCAGCTTCGCCGAAAAATCGTCGAATATGTAAATCCACCTTCAAGGAATACATTATTATTATGACATATTTATATTTATAATTATTAAAACTTTTTGAAATTTTGGGTTATTCTGGATTGATAGCCAGATGGTATTTTTACATCAAGGTGAGGTTATCAAGATGATGGAAGTTTGGTTTCGAACTAATGAAACATTGAATTTTTTGTATTAAAAAATTCGGTCGTCTCATCAGACTGCAGTGACCAAACAACAAAAATATTGAAAATACTTTGAACTTTCATACAAAGTAGTTATAATCACAATGCCTTAGCGAATTTTAATGATTCAAAATTCGAGGTTACCAAGAGGTTGGCAATTGCGTAGCGAATCATTAAAATTCGCTAAGGCATTGTGATTATACTTTGTATGAAAGTTCAAAGTATTTTCAATATTTTTGTAGTTTGGTCACTGCAGTCTGATGAGACGACCGAATTTTTTAATACAAAAAATTCAATGTTTCATTAGTTCGAAACCAAACTTCCATCATCTTGATAACCTCACCTTGATGTAATTATTAAAACATTTTGTTAAAGCAAAGTTGAAAGTAGCCAACAGTGTGATAAGGTGCATCAGGAGTCGAAACAATATCCCAATGTTTTCAAAGCGTAGGTAAATCAACTCAATCAATTAATGAATTTTATAAACGTTTGTTCGTATTGGTCTTGGGACCACCATCTAAAGAAAACTTGAAATGGAGGAGGCTATGTAATCCCTCGGTAAATAAGTCCTGAGGTTGACACATAGATGACGCATCTAATGAAAAACTCAAATTAGTTTTGGAAGTATCAATCTTTAAACGATTTGTGCCAATTTTCATAATCCGACCATTAGTTTTCAAGTTACAGCAGAAAACTGAAGCACCCGTATGATTTTTTCCAGTATTTGTAATGTCATTTGTGAGATTTCATTTTGAATTTATTACTAATAAAAGAAATAGACAAAATTTAATTTTAGTTTATTAAATTCATCATTTACTTATAAGCATTACAAAATATTTTATATGCACCAACTTAAAAAGCATCAATATAAGACAAGAATCAGTATAGCTGTTGTAGTACAAGTTCGAAAAAAATCGAAAAACAACACAGGCACAGCTACCCAGTATGCAAATTTTCCACTGTATGGAAAAAAATTGTTTTAATTCCATACTAAATTCCGTACTACAAAATATCAAAGACACACGCAAAAATATTGATTTTGGGCAAAAAGAAATTCTTTCTCTTTCATTCGCGAAGTTTTTAATTTTTTTTGTTAGTTTTGTTTATTGTTTTGTAATTTTGTATCTTCTTCTTATTTTTTAAAATAAACATACTTAATACATATAGCACTTGAGAGGATACGTACATTCTTGTGTTTTCCTCGATTTTTATTTTTTATTATGTTAACTTGTGGTTTTTGTAAATTAGTTAATAATCTTTAAATTACTTAATATATATTAATTGTATTACGTGTTTGTGACCAATAAATTTGGATGTAAAAAATGGTACCTAATAAAATAATTTTAAAATGGCGTCGTCATAAATAAATGATATGATGGACATTTCCGATCAATCTTACCGATTTTTATTTTTCAAGGTTGTGCATATTGGGATGTAAAATTGGATGGCGCTTACGGATCAATATGGATAGATTTTATAAAATTTAACATTAAGTGTATTTATGCCAATAAAAAATTAGTATTTATTTTATAATAAATACAAAATTTTGTTTTATTTCGAATAAAAATTATTGTTTATTCCAATTGAAAAATATATGCAAATATGTTCTTCTCGTTTTGTGCATAAAATTGTCTGAAATCGGTATAGAAAACACTGTGCAAAACACGCTAATTCCCGACGTAATTTTATCTAATTTCCAATTTGATTTTTTCTCTTTTTAGTCGAGACTCACACCACACTGGAATTTTTGTGAAACTTTTTATTGGCGAGCAGTACGGATTTCCATGCTCTTTGCGTGGTTCTTTCCAGAGAAAGAGTGTGGTTAATGCACTCAATTTAAATGAAATTCCGTATCATAATGTTTTTAATACACATAGAAATGCATGCGTTTCATTAATGAAAATATAAAATATAAATAAGTGGGCTGTTTGTGCCAATTAAAAAACACATTTTATTCCATTTATAAACACACTTCTTAAATCATTTTCAATATGACTTATGATAGGCATTAATAAAGTAAGCCTTTTTTAATTCGGGGAGCCATGTTTTGCCAATTCTCAATAAATTTTTTTATACACTACGCCAAAAAAAAAATCTGAATTGATTTTTTTTTTCGAAAAAATACCCAGATTGAACGCTTGTATTTTGCTGAAATAACAGTTTTCAAAAAAATATTATGTTTCCAATTGAAGGAAATGTTCTTCGATACTGGAATCCGTTTTATTTTATTTTGTTTTTTATGACTTTTTATGCCGGACTACACCAATAACCGTTTGGTACAAACTAAAGTTTTAATGCATTAAATATACAAAATAAATGTTACTTTTTCAAAAATAAATTTATGTTTCTATTTCCTATTCCTGTACTGGATATGCTTCTTCCTCATCATCGTCTTATAATAATCACAATTATAGATGGTGTATATATTTCTATGGTTTGCAGTTGACATTTGGTTAACAGTTCTATTTCCTTCGAATATTTTTTCAAAGATCGAGAAAACGGCCAAACGGTCCTATAATATAACCATAATGAGTTCGAATTCGAGTTGGTTTCGAATTTGTTGTCCTTCATCTAACTAATTCAATCGAGAATCAAATCCAGGGTCATTATATGTTATCTTGGGTAAACTTTTCAATGCCCTCGAACTTTTTAGCTTTATGAAAAACGCATTTGTTCAGTGCGGAGCAAGAATTTATTATTTGTTATGCCTTGCGTGTTTTCAAATAGCGCCGCATCAAGGGATATCCAAAACCGCTTAGAAAAATTTGCAGAGCATTTTGATAATTTTGTACCATTGTAGTGTGGTTAGAACTGTGGTTTCATACAAAAGATACGTGGTTAGAAAGAATCATAGTTCTTGTTTATTTTATAACTTAAATTTGATTAACTTAAATATCAAAAAACTGTTTATTTTCTAAAAATTGTTTGTATCTACAATAACACAATATTAATATAAAAATGTTACAAAATACCAAAATATAAGCCACATTTTGATTTAACCTTTAAAAATTTTAAAAATAATTCTTCAGGATATTTTTGAAGATGTCAAATAGGCCGTCGACGATGTTGAATAATTTAGACCTATTAATGGAGTTATTTTTTCCATATAGTTTGAGGAATAGTATTCTAGTGCTACAAACGCAAGGTTTCGAAATGTTATGCAAGGTACATCAATTGATGTTTTCTAAAATGTAAGCTGAATCAATGTGACCAAGTACAATATTTCTAATAAAAGCCGCGCCTAAGAGAAGTCGTCTATTTTCAAGCGTGTATATTTTGTAATCCATGCATCATATTGGGTACGGATGTAATCGAGCCACATTTTAATGGAATGGTAAATTGGGATCATAATCCCAGTCAACTTGTTTTGAATGCTTTCAATTCTTTTAATGTGCACAGCATATATGGATTCCAGACCGATACAGCGTGTTCCAGTTGAGATCGAACGTAAACGAAATAGAGTGAACATACGGTTTGAACATCTTTAAATTCACCTCTCTATCTTTTAACAAATACAAACATGGCATTCGCTTTCGCGATATTTTCGACAAATGTGTATTTTATTTAGTTGAATTTTTTTAAAGTTTTTTACAATTAGAAATTTATAATGTCCTAATTTATTAAATTTTAGAAGTAATTGTTGTAGCTACGTGAGGAAAGTTAGAACGAATTTTCATGAAAATTACAAAATTTGTAAAAATATATGTACATAAAAATATTTCAACTGAACAACAAATCCGATGATGGCAGTTGATTTGGAAAATTATTAAACTACAACTTAACCCTGATGCGTTTTGATTATTGTATAATACTCAATAGAATTGCCGATATGCTCGTTGAATGTCATATTTGAAATGAATAACACTCCCAGTAACACAGTTCTGCCTTTTCCTTAGAATAAGGAATAGGGAAACATAGTTTTAAAGCATTTTGGTCTGAATTGTATATTTCCGTCCTAAGGATCCAATCAAGTTGGTGTACATTTTTTCGAAAAAAACTTAAATGGAAATTTATTTTTCCAATTAAAAACGTTATGGAACAAAAGTTTCTCATTCACTTTGTTTCTAAAATATTTACACTGAAGTGATATCATTAGTAGGCCAGAAAACCATATTAAAAAACAAAAATATTATGGAAGTATTTTTCCCCATGCCATATTCCCAGAGAAAACCAGAATAGTTTCACAGGTATGTTATTTCATAAACTCTCTGCACTTCCTTGTTGTTGATGTTGTAAGTGATGATACGGGATGTTTTTCCAGTGGAATGACATTATTTTGCATCTGTTAACAATCAAGTGCAACTTTGCAACTTATTGGGAACGTGCTATTGCAACCATCAATGAATGGTCCAATTTTTGAGGTTATTTGAAAATTTCAGAATTGTTATTAGTGTTTCCTTAATTAGATATGATTTATGAATATTAAAAACTAAATTTGTTTCATAATATTTATTTTATTACAATTTCTTTTATAGAATTTTTAGTTACATACTTTAGATCTACTGCTTTAGTGTTTTCGGTTTCTTTTATTGTAGTTTTCATTTATTATTTTAATTTGTTTTGTTATATTGTGCCCGATTCCATGTAAATCTACTATATAAATTTATTTGTTTTACTCTGCTGGTATTTCTATGAAAACTAGATTTATAAAATATGTATTTGAAACGTGATATATCTAATTTTGACAGAACTAACTGCAGGATATAAGAAACTGAAAACATAATATTTACATAAAATTCGGTCTATTTGCATATTTAATAACCAATAATTTAAAATTTACTTATTTTAACGTACAAATTACCTAGCGGTACCCTAACGGGTTACCTAGGCAATTTTATAGAGATTAAATAAATACATAAGTGCTATCGATAAAATGAATTTGTAGAAACAGTTTTGTTCACATCACATAGGCGGTGGTCCGAAAGTAATAATTAAAATCAATTTAAAACGTATGAGTATTGCGGAAAGTTCAATTTAAAATATGAATTCCGTTTTGAAGGAATACACATGTGCATTCCAAAAAGTGAAGTAAACTTAGGCTGTTTCCTAAACACCGACTTATTTGTAGACCCCGACTTATTCAAATAAGTAACCTCGCGATTTCTGTCAACACAGAAATGTCTCCAAAAAAGTGTCTTAACTAAATGTAATACATGCAGTTTTTTAAAAATCTAGTGGCAACGACCAACATGTCAATTTTTTTTTCTCCATATAATAGAAATTGCGCTTTGTTTTTTTTGTTATTACGTTACAAATAAGTTGGTACAATGAATTGGAACGACTTGACCGACTTATTTAAGATGGCGTCAAATAAGTCAATAAGTTTGTAATAAGTCGGGGTTTGGGAAAAGGCCTAAATTCAAAATATAAATATAATAAATTTATTATATTTCATTGGCTTTAAAGATCTGTGTGTGTATTCATTATCCAATTAATAAATTATGCTAGCAAAGAAGTCGAAACTAAAATGGACAATGTTTAGATGATAGATGATAAAGAAATTATCAAATTTTAAGTTCATTTTCCGGATCTTTTCTTTGAACTGATCAATTGCGGGCTCAGATTTTGAGGTTGGAAAATAATGCATATGTGATAAGGCATTTAAATTGAAACATACAAATAACTCAAAAACCACCGACTATATAGAAAAATTTTGTAGAAAATATTGATTGGTTCCAAGATGGAAATAAAATGGTAAGGTTTAATAAATGTCAATATCGGAATCCATACACTCTTTTATTCATTCAAAATATAAATTTTGATTTTTGTGTACTATTTCACTTTTACTTTAAACAAATTTTAAATAACAATTATTAATTAAAATAATTCAACATTAATTACAACTTAATCAATTTCAAAAAATTTTATCAATTTTAAAAGCATATATTTCCATATAGCGATTTTCTTTTTATTTTAATTACACAAATAAAAACAAAATCGATTTCTACAGTCAAGCTGCCATCATCAGCTGAAATTGATTTTCAATCGATTTTTTGTTTGTGTAAATAAAATAAAAAAAATTTCACTATAATGAAATATATGTTTTTAAAATTGTTTAAGTTGCAAAACAAATAACAAATATTAATTAAAAAAATTTAACATTAAAATCAATCAAAAATTTAATGTCACTTTAGGCGTTGTTCCTTGGCACGATTACAACATCAATTCCATTGGCTAAATCAATTAGTTTATCAAGTTTTGCTTTACGCAAATTGAATTGTTGTAATCGTGTCCACATAAATAAATAAATTAATATACGCCATTTATTGTTTCAAATGGAAACATATAGTTTCTATTACGGAATCTTAGTCTGATAAAAAAATCAAACGTCTGGTAAAAGAAACATTTTTTATGATGTTTACAAATAATAAAGCAACAGTTGAAGAAAAATAGATAAACTTTGTTTATGGGAAAGGAAAGAAATCTGCCCATCTGTATTTGCCCATTTTTCTGAAGAGCCGCTGATTTTTAGAATTATTTTAAAATATTTTTTATAACGAATGGTACAAATTGTAAAAATTGTGCATTAAAATTATGCACTTACTTTTAATATTATAGAAGAGATTTCCAACCGATGGGTTTTCTGTAATATTTTATGGACTAAATATATTTTTTTAATTAAATCGGCTTGATCACACAAGGGCCCGCACATAATGTCTCAAAGGGTATAAACCAATGGCGCTGTGGTAAACTGTATGAGTTAAAATCAAATGTTGGAAGGCAATTGGTCATATTACTCTTGTCCTGACAAATGCAGGACAATTACATACATAATGAATATTATCATCATTCTTTCCATGCTGTTCACACATAAGGGGCTTAGAGCTCGTGTCAAAGTCGATAATTCTTCTTTTGGGCAATCGTGTAATTTGTAAAATAGGGTTTGGTTCAATGATACAATGTTTTAACATGCAAACCACTCCTATTTTAACTCAACCGGTACGACAATTATGTTACTGTAACCTTACCACTGTTGTACGATAATGGTACACTCCATTCAGGATCTATTAGTTTCATTTGTGAACTGGCTTTGGCCAGAAAATCGGCACCACATTCAACCACATTGGAATTCGGTGGGATAAAATCCATTGGGATTCATTGGGATAAAATCCATCACCACTAGTTTTGGACGGTGTCAATGTGAAAACAGACATGCCATCACCATAAAAAAATATGGTGGTGTTCGGTAGCATCAAAGAAAAATGAACAAAACGAAGCAACTAGCTGTTAGGAAGATCTAAAGTTTGAGGAAGACTGTCAAATCTTCATAGAATTTTCTTCAGGACAATCAGTGAACAGATCTAAAAACATCTTGAAAGGTTTTGTGAATTTAAGAAATTATCCCAAGATTTGATTTTATCGTTTTAAAATCAGAGCACCGAAATGCAATTTCTGAAGCTTTTGGTTAGTAATAAGTGAACAAGAATTTCCAAAAGAAGTCGAACGAACACTAATGCCAAAGAATCAATTTTCTGCAAAGATTGGGTTTATTTCGGGTGTAAAGCTCATACGATAATTCAGTGGCAACAAGTTCGCAGTTGGTAGGTTAAATTTGTTAAAACCTATAAAATATTTTTGGTATACTTTACTGAAATGGTATACTTTACTGAAATGGTGCGTAAATTTAAAATACTGTGTTCCGCATTTAAAATATCTTGTTATTTTCAAGGGCACCGCCGAAGATACAGCAGTACTTCAGAAGATACTACAAAGCATGGAAGCTCTTGACATTCGGCTAGCTAAACAAGAGATATGCCTTGAAGCTCTGAACAACTCAAATTACATGGCATTCATGGAAAATCAATGGAAAAATAATTTAATAAATAATTAACATAAATAATTAATATCGGCCTAATATCAGAAACACATTTTACTACAACTTCTGGTAGGAAGCCATAGAGAACTCGCGTTGGTCAACGTTTTTTAAAGAAAACATCCCTTTTATAGATCTTAAAATTGAAGAGAAATTAATGCAAGTAGACACTTTAAAACTATAAACGCATAGCAAAACGCTTCTTTGTTTGCGTCGTGAATATACGTTCCAGCTTCTACCTAGACAAACATCAGATCAAAACATATCACTATAATAAATGAAGTGGATTACTACAATATATCTCCTGTTATATTACAAGAATTAAAGGACGAAATCAATCTTAAACCAAATCCAAAGAATTCTCCAGGATATGACTTAATTACATGTTTAATAGTAAAAGCTCTTCCTGAAAAAAGACTACGTAAACTACTGCAGATTATTAACGCAGTGCTTAGACTTTAACACGTTCCAAACCAATGGAAAGTCGCAGAAGTAATCATGAAACCTAAACCAAACAAACCACTTAATGACAAAAATTCTATAGGCCGATTTCCTTACTCTCAATAATTTCAAAAATTTTCGAAAAACTACTAGTAAAGAGACTCAAACCAATAAGAGAAGAAAGAAATTTTATTCCTCCACATCAATTTGGCTTAAATATGTTCAAGCGTCTTTTGAGATTTAGCACAGGTCTTTGACAGAGTATGTCATAAACACTTGGAATATAAATTACCGCTAACCGACATTTTCGTGTTAAATTAGATGGCGAATATTCGAAAATAAAGAAAGTATCAGGGATCACCAGATAGCTCTGGGATCAATATAGCTGGAACCGAAGACAAAAATAACAATGTTTGCGGATCATACGGCCACCTTATCAGTTTCTGATAGCATAGAAGAATCCACACCAAATTGCAAAGAACTACTAATATTTTCAGCATCTGGACGAATAGATGGTGAATAAAACTTAATGAAACAAAATCTGTTTACGTAAACTTTATCAACAAAAGTTCAAATGAACTAAAGCAGAACTAAACTGTTAGCAGCTTTTTATGCGAAACTAAAATGGAAAGAGCATGTAGAAAATAAAAGAGAAGAGTTAAATATTAAATGGGTGGCATAAAAGAAAGATGGATTGGCACTTAGGAAGAAATTATGAGCTAACTTTTCATAATAAATTGCTACTATACCGACAAATTCTAAAACATGTATGGACTTACGATATTCAGCTCTGGGTCTGTACAAAGAAAACGACTATGAATATCATCCAGTCATTTCAAAGCAATAGGTCATAGTGGAATAGTTATTGCACCATGATACATACAAAATTAGAACCTCCATAGACATCTGACAATGGATTATGTCAGTAAAGAAATTAGCAAACACGCGAGAAAACACATGCTATCTATTACAAAATGCTGAGATACGTCATATGTTGGAGGACACAAAGACACAAACCCAGTAAGACGGTCACGAAGAAAGAAACCACTTGATCTACAAGATCTAAACTGGATCGGCTACAAATATAATTAAACCGTGAAGGGGACTAGCCAAAGGGCTACTTCCAAACGGTAATTTAAATTATGAAAGATAAATTACTAGATGATTTGTAAATCATGTGTTATAAAGAAACATAATTTAAAAAAATTGATTCCTTTATAAATGATACATTTTACATTTGAAATTACCCTTAATTGTTATGCTGTATAACCCTTTCCTGACCCGCATACACAATTGTGTATGTAAATTTCGATTACAACAAACGAAGATGTCAAACATAGAATTAGGTGTAAATTGAAGACCAGCGTACACATTTGTGTAAACCACTTAATTTTGTTTTCGTCCGAAAAATAACAGTAACTATAATAATGATAAAATAATTAAAATGTTATCAAGAATAAATAAATTATATGTTATGTAATTAATTTGTTAAAAAATTATTATGCTTTTTTCAAAAAGAATTTCGATTTAACTAAGATCCGTTAAAATACGGAAGACATTACAACCTGGCATTATTTACATACACATTTGTGTATGGTGAACGTAAATCGAACCAAAAATAATTTTTTTTTGAACTCGAAAGGGATAAGATAGCGGAATTTTTACAGTGGAAAATAAGAGTTTGCGCTACTCGCCGCAAGTGGCAGCACTATCACTAAATAGTATTGATTTTGTTATGTAATTACCAGCGGAAATTTTTCATTCACAATGTACCACTTTTTTCACTAAATAAAATATCTCAACGGAATAAAATATTAAAAGTGATCCTTAAAATGGCAAATTGATTGATCTCCGAAGTAAAGGAACTCGGTATATGAAATATTGAAATTTAACAATAATCCTTCTATCCGCAATTTTTTCCACTAGTAACCAATACTTTCGGTTGTTTTTCTAATAGCTTAGGTCACACTGAGACTCTATGGAAAATTTGGGGAAAATTCATGGACTAGAATTTTGACTAGAATATTTTGATTTTCTGCGGCCATAAAAGTGATTTTCAGTTTTTGACCAATATCTCAAAAACTTCCACTAGTAACTAATACTTTCGGTTGTTTTTCTAGTAGCTTAGGTCATACTGAAACTGTATGGAAAATTTGGGGAAAATTCATGGACTAGAATTTTCAGTAGAATTGTTTGATTTTCTGCGGCCATATAAGTGATTTTCAGTTTTTGACCAATATCTCGAAAACTTCCACAAAAACTTCCAATATATTTGTAAAACTCATATTTGTTTTAATCTAATTTAATTTTTTCACTGATATAGGACATTAGCAATAAACGAAATAAAAACATTTTCCCAGAAAAAAAAAAATTATAATTCAATATTTTATTACTATCTTATTTATTGTATAACATCAACATAAAATTAAAGCCGGTACCAGTACTACGTGCATGCGGTAGTTGTGAGTACACCAAGGCCCCGCTTTGCGTCACTATTCGATTCTACACGTACGTAAACGTAAACTGTCCTATATCATATTTTAAATTGTTCGATATGCGTCGAAATTCAGTTTGCGTCTCTGCGTGTGGAACCGAATAGCAACGCAAAGCGCGACTTTCGTGTAATTATTACCATAACATTTCATGGTTTATAAAAAAATCACATATAATGCAGATTCATGATAGTATTTACTTTATTTAGCTTTTACAATTAACTGAACACAAATGGTGCTTTGCGAATAATAATTCAGTAACTGTTCCAAATTTTACGAAAATTTAAGACCTAGTCCTGCCATGTTATAATTAAGAAAACAAGGCCGATGCATATGCATTAGTTTTAAGTGGACATTATCATAGTCCATGGCTCTTAAATGTTACAAAAGAGATTTAGAGCTGTGATATTCAATTTACAGAAAATAAAAAAATTCTAGTGAAAATTCTAGTACATGAATTTTCCCCAAATTTTCCATATAGTCTCAGTGTGACCTAAGCTATTAGAAAAACAACCGAAAGTATTGGTTACTAGTGGAAGAAATGGCGGAAAGACAGAATATTGTTAAATTTCAAGATTTCATTTACTGAGCTCTTTTACTTCGGAGATCAATCAATTTGCCATTGTACGGATCATTTTTAATATTTTATTCCGCTCCGATGTTTTATTTAGTGAAAAAGTGATACATAATGAAAAAAAAAATTCCGCTGGTAATTACATAACAAAATTAATTCTCTTTAGTAGTAGTGCTGCCACTTGCTGCGAGTAGCGTAATCTCTTATTTTCCGCTGTCAAAATTCCGCTATCTTATACAGCATTTAATTGTTTAAACATGGTCAATTTTCCAAATTATTATGAAAGAAGCCAAATAAGCCAAGTAATTTGATTTTTATATCGATTATTTGATGGACGTTAAATAAAATTCTGCTTTTACTGTGGGACATGTCAACAAGTCTACATATAAATGGAAATCTCTCCCTGGTTTGGGTAATAAATTAGTATTAGTGAAAGAAACCTCTAGCTTAACTCCTTTAGAAGTTATTAAATGTGGTCTCTGAGAGGTCAAATTCCAAGGGACAGATAATTATTGTTCACATGTAACACTTTAACAGTTCTAAAAGCAATACAAATCATAAATTTATTCGATACATACACTTGATTCACCACAGTGTTGGACAAAATGTCATTTTGTTGCAGAAACCGAAGATACATTGAAATTATCAAAATATTTATAGGATATCGTACCTAGATAAATTAAACCTAACTTAACGCAGATTCTTTTATTAACGAAAAATATTACTCAGCAAGGGTGAATTTACCTGTAAAAACGACCGATACACAGATTGGATGGGAAAATAGCATCCTTTATAGCAGGAAATTAAGTTTCATAAGTAAAAGGATTTTAAAATAAAACCACAAAATTTTATAAATTCCTAGACCTCAATAATATTTCTCCCATTTCGATAATTAGATTAGATGTTAAGTAGGTTTGCTTCTTTTAAATTATAGGTAAACAACGTTTCTAACTAATGTTCCAATAAATTATCAAATTCATTAGTTTGCCTTTTAGTATTCCTGCGTTATGTAAATTAACAATGTATAAAACCAATTTGACCTGGATAATACGTACATTTTAATCTTGGGCTGAATGTTTTTGATTCAATCCTGTAAAATAGTATGAATAAGGAATACCATAACTTAGCATAGTTGATTTGAATTTACCAGTAATTTGACGTATAATGGCCACAACACGCACTGGCATCCCTCTTAAAACATTTGGAATGAAATAGAAAAATTATATATCTTGATTTGTACAAGTTTGATGAAAACTTAAATCAGAACTTAATTTAATTACCTCAAAAAACTGATAACCTTTGAAGTGAGTGATTATAATCGCATTCACAATGGCCAAGTGAATGAATATGGTATTTCTATACATGAAAACGTTTACATTGAGTTCCAAGTCTAACATTGTGAAGTTTATATTTTTTGAGGCATTATAAATTTACAATCATGTAAATTTTATATCAATTATTGTTGAATACATTATTTTAATATTATTATTATTATTTTAAATGTTTATCATTACTTATATATTTTTTAAACTAAGTTTATTAAAGCTTTAGCATTGGATTTTAGTTTAGTGTAAATTTGTTTTAGTTTTATATTTTTATTTATAGGATTTCAATTCCAAATTGAACCATTTAAAGTTTACTGGCAACTTTTCCAAAATAAAATAAATCTTTTTCAAAACAAACAAAACATTTTCAAATTCATAAAAGACTTTTTCTATTTAAAATCATACTTTTTATATAAGAAATTCAACATTTAAAATTCAAATTAAACATTTAAAAAATAAATTAAACAATTTTAAAAAAATGTGTTTGCCGTATTTGTTTTAATAGTATAAGAAAGTGGCTGCCTGTCAACTGCTTGCGATAGGTTGATCGGCATACTTGTGAAGTTGTTATTACAGTTGTTTTGACTTACTGTTCCCAACGTCTCAGTTATACCATTTATCAAATCTGAATGATGTGGTTTTTGCTTAGAAATTTTCTGGCAGCCAATTTGACGTATAGGGATTATTTTTGTGTATCATTTAAATGAGAGGTATTATGAGGGGTCTGATTGCAAAAACCGATATAATCCAAATTTACAATTTTACAGGAAGTAAAAAAAACCGATGTGAAGTTTCTAACAAAAAATTCAAATTATATAAATACATTTAAAGTACATTTAAAAATTACAGTTTTTAAAACAGAATTTATTTAAAAATATAAAATATTAAAGAAATACAATAATTATTAAAACAGATAAAAAATACCAAATTAAAATCATAAAAGTTTTAACAGAAAAAATATCACAATTATTTATTGCAATTTTTCGATCAAAATAAGGTTTATTTTATCATTTGGGCCCGCAACAAGCCACTTCCAGAGATTACGGCAAGATACAATATAACCACATTTTCTGGTATAAGGGTTTTCCTAGCTGAGAAAATGTAACTTTGTTAATACCAGTTTTCCATCATCAATCTTGAGTATTTTATCGATCTGGGCCCATAACAAGCCCCTTCCAGAGATTAGTGCAACACCTTCTCATTATATGTTGACTTCGATTGAAAAAAACTCTCAATACCTTATAGACATACAAATGTTTTAACGGCAAGATATTTGTCGTAAAGAATAAATTCCAAGAAGGTTCAATTCTTGGATTCTTTAGAAATATTCTCAAAATCATTTTCTGTTGAACATATAAAGGATACAAAATAGCAGCATAACAACCACCCCAGCACGACAATCCATATTCCAATTTAGCCATAACTAATAGTAAGCTATTTTTAGAACCGGAGTAGGAAAATAGTCACGAAGAAGGTAGACAATTCTAGCAGTTTATGATTGATACTGGTTGACTGAATTAACATGCGTTTTCCAATTAAGACAAGTGTCCAAGTGAACACCAACATATTTAAACGAGTCAACTGGTTCGATATTAAAGCACTTAGAGTGGCAACCAATAGACCCGCGGCTAATTGACATATTAAAGCTACCAGACAATTTAAACAACATAAATTTAGTTATTGGCCCCCAGATTGATAAAATCATCAAAATCGACGGTGGAAAGTTACTATGAACAATACAACTTTTAAAACAATAAAACAAAATTTAAATTAATAAATCTTCTTGCTCTAACTGACAAAATTCATCAACGTGGCTTTATAGAATAATGTTAACAATATAGTTAGGTTCCCCCTTGACGAGAGTGGAACCGGGCTTGTCACCACTGCTAAATATAATTCTTTTTCCAAAGTTAAATTTAAAATACTTAGCCTGCCGTAGCTTAGCCAATAATTTATTTCGTAATCCGATATCAATTTAATTACTCTCCCGATTAGGTGGAAAATGTCAAAATAATCATAAGGTTCGATAATGTGATCTTTCGAGCAAACTATCTTCTCAATATTGCCAAGCACACAATCTGGCGGCATAAATAAAGATATGCCCTACAATTGGAAATATTATTTCCACTGTCTCTACGGATACAGGTGCACTGCTGATTGCTGAACCATTTGACTAGCATAGCTTGGTAGCATAGCATGGTAACATTTTTGTTTTGGTAATATTTTTGTTTTGCCTATCACATCCATTATCACATCCATTATCACATCTATTAAGCCTAACTACTTTTATACAAGGTTGCAAAGAAGTTTCATTAAGTCTTTAAAAGATGGTCGATGCAATTTTATTTGAACTTTTAGGTTTATCTACTTCGGGCCAGGGGTAAATACATACGTCTTACGAGTAAGTAGACTTTTCGATGTGCCTTTAACTACATATGTATATGGTAAACGTGTACATACATAATGTTGACATGCGTAATACGCTTTTTGGTCTGGTATTTTAGGCACCGGCAAATTTTGCTCACAATCAATAATGAGAATATCATGACATATGATGCTTGTTCTTTAAGCATTCTGTAGAAGTTTTTGAATTTTTTTTTTGACTTATTCTGTAGAAGGCCGAAGCCTTTAGAGAAAGTGGACTTTATTCTCCTTTAATATTGTATTTTTTTAATCAGGATCTATGATGAATTTTAGCCGCTACTTGAATCTTAAGCAGGTGGAACATGCATCGGTTTATGGTGAACCAAATCCAATATTATACTCTTTATTGAATATTGAACGAAAAAAGCATCCGTTTACACTACCCGACTCATTCAAATCGTTGTACATCCACCACAATTTTTTTATAGATAGCTCGCACGAAAGGTATTTTCTTTGTCTTTGAGAACGACAATAATCAATTTTTAATATCCATTACTGATTCATGGTGTTTAAAAAATTGGGTTCAGATGAAAGTACACACAAATATTAAACTGTAATTTCCAAAATATGTATCGGAGAGCAACCAACTTAATCTTATTTGACTGGTAATTGTTTAGGCTTATTTCAGATCCAAGTGGTTATCTTGCATTTGCATTCGCTTGAGAGCTATGATGCTTTAAATTAATAAAAAACGTTTTAAGTTTTTAGTAGTAAGCACTACTTGGGGGTATTAAAGGTACTCAGCCAGGTAGTCTTTGTGATTGAATACACGCTGATATTCGTTTAAGTATGCCTTTGGATATTTCAATTCTTGGTAATTCAAACAGTTAGTCAAAACTACTGCAATAGCTACATCAAAAACATGCTGATGAACTTATCGCAAGCAGTTGACAGGTAGCCTCATTAGACAATTAAAACTAATATGACAAACCGATTTTTTTTTATTGTTTAATTTAATTTTTAAAAGTTTAATTTGAAAATATTGAAATTCTTTGTCTGTTTTGCATTTAAAAACGTTTTGTTTGTTTTGGAAAAGATTTATTTTATTTTGGAAAAAGTTGCCAGTGAACTTTAAATAGTTCAATTTGGAATTGAAATCCTATAATTCATAAGTTTGTTTCATTATAATTTTCACATTAGCAAAAATGTTATTTATAAATTGAGAAATTTCATGCATCAAATATGTACTTTTTTGATTAATATTAATTATTTACTGATATTTCTCTATTCACATTTATAAATTTTGCTCTGATAATATAAAATTAGAATTTTTAAAAAGAAACTGATTTTGGTGTTCGGTTTCTTATTGCGTGCAAATAACTCGCACAATACATTGTGGTTGGATGTAACTATATACAATTTCACTACTGATAAAAAGTTATTTACATCAAAACACAAATAAAAAATATCTAAGATAAATATTGTGCGAGTATGTAGATGTTTGGTGTGACACTACGTCCATAGCTTGGATGTTACTTATTTGAAACAAACTCCTAGAAGAAATATATTTCCTTATTTTATACTATTTTTCATATCTTATACACATATTTATTCCGTTAGAGCTATTGTACTAACTGGACTCGTTCGAGTTAAGAAATAACAATTCATTGGTTCTGGTTTTCCTTTCATTACCACAGGACCACGGAATTCTAAATTAAATGATGGATCATAGTTCACAGGCTCTTGGAGTAGCCTAAAAATAAAGATTTAATTTTAATAGAATTTGTCACTAATTTTAAAGTATTTTATCACTACTTACTGGTAAGTACTTTCACTGACGTTTATTCGGCTAGGAACACCGGTTGTTTCGGTCCGACTTGTTAAATTTACTGTATTGCCAAATAAGCAATAGCGCGGCATTCTGTGACCTATTACACCGGTAACTACTTCTCCTGAATGAATTCCAATAGTGATTTGCTGTTAAAAAGAAGTTGGTTAACATTTTCGTTAAAAGAAATATATATATATATATATATATATATATATATATATATATATATATATATATATATATATATATATATATATATCTAAACTTACTACTGGTTCCTCTCCCATTTTAACATTTTTAGCCATATCCATCATGTCTAAAGCTAAACGTGCAATACATTTGGCATGATCTTCACACCAATCTGGCAATCCGGATACGGCCATATATTTATCACCGACAGTTTCCACTTTATATACATTTGGATTTTTCTTTGAGTCCGTCAATGCATCAAATATCGTATATAACTCATTAAGCATCTTAACAATTTTCATTGCACCTTCGGCATCTGTGTTGGTGGCGCAATATTGTCCAAATCCAACAATTCCTGAAAACATTAACGTGACTAGATCGTATCTGAAAAAATAGAAGCAATAAGAAAAAAATGTTATCAAAGTTAACATGTGCATAGTATTCTTTTTAGTATGGTAACTAAGAGGATTAAATATCCTTTGAGATTTAATCATGGACAAATAGAATCTGAGGGACGAGCTAATATATGATTACGTATATAGCATGAATTTATTATTATTTTGGTTAAGATTTTATTGTTATTTTAATACTAATAAAAAAAAAGGAAAATACCGGATAACCACAGTGTGATGTTTTTTAAAAGCATATTAAACGGCCCCTAAAGAACTCTATCAACAAATATATGAACACTGTAGTTCCTTTTTTATATATTATATAATGAAGCTGGGATTTAAAATATTAAATATTTACGTAAAATTTGTAATGTATATGCATACGTAATTCGAATATACACACGTACGTTTTAAAAATATTTCATTTTGAATTTCTGATAAAATATGTACCACATTTTTAATTAAGAGTGATTTTGATTTGACAAACGTAAGATAGATAAATAATTTACTTGGTTTAATATTTAAAATCACATTAATAAAATTCGTAGAGATTTTTTAACCATAAATTAAAATTTATGTTAAATCAATCTTAATCCCCGGTATTTTTATGGAGTTAAGACCCCGCGAAACTTTTTTTAGGGGCTTTCGGTTGCTTTATTTATGCTGCTTCAAGATTAGCAACGGCAAACGATGGTGAGTAGTAGTTTAATATTTTTCTTCGATCTTAGTTGTACTCGTACATTCGTACTCGTATAGCTAGTAATTAAAGGAAAGACCTTTGCCATATTTTTAGTCTATCACAATAATAACAAAACATATTGATTTGAGAATGTTTACAATGATTGATCTTGTTAAATACTTTCATTTAAAAAGATAGTTGAAAAGCTATTAAGTACAAAAACACATGGGCTGAAAAGTCCCGGGCCTAACAAAGAAAACACGTTTTTTTTTGTTAAATTTTTTTTTGTTCAGTTGGTAATAACCTTCAAAAGACAGCTGTCAAAATTTCATTATATTCTATTCCTTAGTTTGTGAGTTATTGTGCTAAGAGTGACGCTACTTTTGTTAGTTTCAAAACAATGGACCATAAACAATTTCGTGTTTTAATTTTACACTGCTTCTTGATGGGAAAAAATACCATTCAAGCGAAGCAATGGCTTGAAAAGTGTTATAGGGACTCCGCTCCATCGGAAACAACAATAAAACGTTGGTTTACTGACTTCAAACGAGGTCGAAGAGACATCGATGATTCAAAACGCAGTGGACGTCCAAATGAGGTGGTAACGCCAGAAAACATAAAAAAAATCCACAAAATCGTTTTGAATGATAGAAAAGTGAAGTTGCGTGAGTTAGCTGACATCGTAAAGTTATCAAAAGAACGTGTTGATGATTCTGAGCAGTGTTTGGCCATGTTCAAACGTAACAAACCGGAGTTTTCGCGTCGATATGTGACAATCGATGAAACATGGATCCATCACTTCACTCCGGAATCAAGACGATCGTCATCTGAGTGGACAGCAACTGGTGAACCTTGTCCAAAGCGGCCGAAAGCACTACAATTGGCTGGAAAGGTTATGACTCTGATATTTTGGAATGTGCGTGGTGTAATATTCACCGACTATCTTGAGAAAGGAAAAACCATCAACAGTGAATATATTATATAGCGTTATGAAGCGTTTGAAGGCCGAAATTGCAAAGAAACGACCGCATATGGCAAAGAAAAAAAAAATTGTTTCATCAAGACGACGCACTGAGTCACAAGTCAATTAAAACAATGGCAAAACTACATGAATTGAACTTCGAATTGCTCCCACATCCACTGTATTCGCCAGATTTGGCTCCCAGCGACTACTGGCTGTTCGCAGACCTAAAAAATATGCTCTCCGGTAAGAAATTTTGCTCGAATGAAGATGCTATCGCTGAAACTGAGGCCTATTTTGAGGCAAAAGATAAATCGTTCTACAAAAGTGGTATTGAAATGTTAGAGCGACGCTGGAATGATTGTGTTGCTCTTGATGGAGTTTACGTTGATGAATAAAGCCAATTTTGAATAAAAAAAAAACTTGTTTTCTTTGTTCAGCCCGGGACTTTTCAGCCCATGTGTTATGTGTAATGAAAATGTGGTTCAATTGGTTTTTCCTAAACACGCCCGGTTAATTTTAATGATATGATATTTTAATGAGATTTTATTTAGTTTTGATTTAAAAAGTCAACAAAGAACTGATGAATTATTCACTAGAATCCTCCACCCTACAAGACTATTGGTAGGTATAATGGGTTCTTAACTTTTGTAGCGATTAGATAATCGTGACAAAAATATTATAATAGTCGCAATTCGAAATGTTACATAAACTAAAACAGAGAGAATATTGTACGTACTAAAGAGATAAGCATAAACACACAATGACCGAAACAATACACCAAACGATAAATGCAGCTAGTCGTTGATTAAGCTCGACCAGTCGATATTTACTTTAAAAAAATTCAAATCTATAACATTAAAAATCAGCAGCATCAAAAACAGTAGCATGAAAGAAAATTTAAGTGTTTGTTTGAGTGCTGAAGTTGTGGATCAACTGAACATTGGTATCAATAGTATAGACTAGCATTACGCAGATATATGATTAATAGAAACTGACTTAAAGCCGTACGCGTACGCCTCGATTTGGATGGAATATTGTACGGCGTAGTACGTCAAATCTGAATCACGCAACATTAGATAAAGCTTCGTCCCCAACAGGAGTACAGATGAAATAAAAGCGAAACAGCAATTAAAAATTATAAAAAAAATTTTATCCGTCCAGATTTGTAGACCTTGTGAACATACGTAAAACTAACCGTAATATTCTTTTACTAAAAACGTGAGACTATTAGAAAATAAGAAAATAACGTGCGCTGCACATTAATGATCGGCTGATTTAGATGAAAAATCTGAAAGAAAAGTCAAATTTCTAGAAGTTATGGCTGCTTTAAGAGTTCTAAGTGCGTACTGCTCCAATCGACATGCTCACTCGTGAACTGGCCTTGAATGTGTGTTGTACAATTCTTAATATCAGCTTGGTTTTTTATTAACACAGCAATATGTTTCCTCATGTGGGGAAAATTATTTACAATACCATAAATACTAGCAGCTATTAATACTAGAACTACGAACCGGTCAAAATGACCGGTTGCATCATTTATTTATAACATTTCCTCTTTGTCTTATTTAATATTTTACGATAATGTCATAATTTTCATTTTGACCGGTTCGTAGTTCTAGTGTTAATCATCTGAGGCTCCTTTGAAGCTGAATTTACGTTAGTTGCGCCAAGATTCTCATGAAAAACTCGCCGCACTTTGAAATTAAGTTAGTTGTCATTTGTCCTACCAATAACATACCTTTTTCTTTTGGGAATTAGCATGGGACAAAAGAGTCCGTTCCTTTATCAAATAAAATATTTGGATCACTTTCTTTCAATACTCTCAGTTAATTTGTCCTGAGAAATTTGCTCAAATTAACATAAAGCCGCCTTAAGGTATAATATTGTTGAAAGGCAGGTTTAATAAGCCCCAACTTGCAAAATATAAAGTATATACTTTCGTGAAAAAGCCAGGGACGCTTACCATCGTTGAGGACGGTCCGAAAAACTAGTTTTCAAAAAAATTTTGTGAGTGTATGTGCATGTGTATCTCTCTGTGTGTGATGCCGTGTAGACTAAATATCTGTGCCTCGTATTGACTTAAAGGGTTGAAAATTCATACTTAAGTTTTTTCTATTATTTGGTGATCCCACTTTTTTGGCTCACTCATCGGAAGTGACAACTTCCATAGGAGCTTTTTGGATTTGCAAATACTATGAAAATTTGGCCTCTGTACAACCCAGACTATTGGGATAAAATTTCACGCTTTTTCTACAAATTGGGAGATTCCAGTGGAACCGGTAAATGACAGCTTCTATAGAAGCTTGTACTTTGTTTGCTGCAATTATTTGGAATCGGTTCTGTTTCGACCTTAAAAGTTTGTCTACTGTGTACGTTTTGTGACATGGATTTGAGGTAGAATGACGTCCAAATCTTTTACTGAATAAAGTGATTTGTGTTTCCGAATTTGTGCTAGAATATTGTTTTTATTCATCTGAACTTAGTTTTATAATAAAGAAATCATTTAGAGACGACTGCTTTATTTTATATTTTTATTTTAAATTGTGTTACTAGTTTTCATTCATAAATCTTTGCGAAATGTGATGAAAATTTATGTACCGGAAGTGGCAGCTTTCGTAGGAGCTTTTTCAATTTTCACAATGATGTTGAAAAGTGAATCAGTTACAAAAAACGACAAATAATTAAAGATTGTAATAAATATAAGAAACAAATTTCAACAAGAGTTGACCTTGTTGATTTTCTAAAATTTTAGCGGGAATAATGATTTTTGAATGCGTATGCCATTTTTTACACAATTCCACACTTTTCTTGTATGTGTTACACTATTTTCTGTGGCACACAAATTTTTTATCTATTTTGGATCTTTTTTCGATTCAAATTGGATTTGTTTACATTTTTTGTCTTTTTCCTTTTGAAAATGGATCAAAAATAAAATCCAAAAAATTTGTTGGATTTTTTTTGACCCATTTTCCAAAAAAAAAAAAAACAAAAAATGTAAACAAATCCATTTCGAATCAGAAAAAGATCAAAAATAGATCAAAATTTGTGTGCCACAGAAAATAGTATTAGTTTCATACTGTTAAATCCAAAGCTGATTAGAAAACATGGCCATTCTAATTGGAATTTTAATTCTAAAAGATAATCTAATAATTGTAGTTTTGTACATGTTAAACTTAAATTTTCTTTGTACGATTTAACAAATTAAATTTAAGTTATATTTAGAGGAGTGAAAAGTATTGCGAAAAATAAAGTACATATATTTCTTTTTAAATAAAGCATATTAAGATTCATTCAAGATTTATTATATTTTACTTTATTGAAATAAGTTTTGTCATACTTAACTCATATAATATTTAATATACTTTAAATTTATTTGGGCTTGTAATAATTATTTTTATTATGTTGGCCGATAGCCGTTACCCATTTTACCACCTCGGTGGCAAAGTGGTCAGCATGCTTGCTCCAGCGACCGGAAGTCCCGGCTTCGATTCCCCCCCCCCCCCCCCCCCCCCCCCCCTTTCGTGACAAGGAAAAGTTTCATGGCTGGTTTAGGATTAATGAATTAATTAATCACTCATTATCCGAAATGAAAATATGATTATGAAACCTCATTTGAGGCGGCCAAATCCTTTGATGGGATATAGTGCCAGAGAGAGAAAAAATTGACCATTTTCGCTCCAACTCTCAATAGGAATTTAAAAATTTGTTGTAAATTTGCTGATCTGCCTATTAGAAGTACTCATGGAACATGAGCTCAAATCTCTGGGAACACGCCTTCCTTGGCCGTTTACCATTTTCGTCCAAACTCAAATTATGAATACAAAAATTCGTTGCAAATATGCTGATCTGGTTAGGAAGTGGCAATCAGGTTGGCTGGACGAGCAATTTAGCCACCTAATAGAAGTGCTCACGAAACTTGAGTTCAAATCTCTGGAAAGGGGTGTTAATGGCCGTTTACTATTTTTGTCAAACTCAAATTATGAATACAAAAATTCGTTGCAAAGTTGCTGATCTGGTTAGGAAATGGCAATCAGGCTGGCAAATTTGCCAAAATTGGATTATCTGTGGTATGAGTCGTTGTTAAATCTTAATAATTTTTTAATAATGCAAAATTTATTTGGTAAAAACATTATTGCCTTATGTTTATTCCAGGGTTGATATTTCCCTCTAAGAAAAAGACATATTTTGTTTTATTTGAAAATGGAAAATATTGGTTGAACGACTACTTTTGATTGGAAATGTCATCATTGTAATTTTTTTTTGGAGTACAACAATTGAAATTTGAATACAAATAATTACAAATTCGTTTAGGTCTGAATCTACATCTCTATATCTACATCTCTAAAACTAACTTAACGTAACAATTCCAAACCGGTTTCCCTATAAGTGTTTAAGTTGGGTTTAATTACTCACGTGTTTTCCCTTTTTTGTTTTGATTAATTATTTATTTAGCTATTTGCAAAAATCATATTTAAAAAAAAAAAATAAATTTAATATTATAATAGTGACGAAAGCCGCGCAAAATTAACAAAATGGATTAATTTCATTTAATTGTAAAAATAGTTAAAAATTTTGTAATATAAAACATAAAAGACAGAATTATGTAATTCAAGAAATTTGAAAAAATAAAAAGAAACATGGGGGAAGTAAGGTATATTCTCGAAATCAAGATTATCGCAATTGCTCCCTGATACTGAGTTCACAGAACGGGATTATTTTTATCCAACTAGTTAGCCAATCAAATCTTTCATATACAACTAAACCCCGCCCAATTTAATCCAGCTTTAGTTGAAATATTTCCATCTTTTGAGCAAATAATCTAAGTCGTACCAACATAGTAACAAAAATAACCGGAAGTATGAGCAACATTTTTGCTCAAATATTTGTTGTTGTTGTTTATTTATGACATTTTTGAAATGAATTTCGCATTAAATAATTTAACTTAAAGTTAATATGTATATAAAATAAATGGAATAAATATGCGAGATTCATTTAAGTAAAGCAATTAGGATGAGAAACAAAAATTTTATTTTGCTGCAACTGTTGGATATGCAACTCTTTGATACGAAATTATTTGTTAATTTGTAAATTGTGATGTGTGTATAAAACCGAATATTGTGTAATTGTAATCCCCAGACATAGGTTTATTCGATTAAATTAAAATAAAGTCCCAACTATTTGAAAACAAAGCAGAAATTGTGAACAAAAAATACAAAACATCAGAAAACATATCGCACATCCTCTTAAAACCTGTCAACACAAAAAAAACAGTTTCGAGATAAATGCATTTTAATTTTTTTTTAATTGCTAACACTACTGTGATGCTGAAATTATTCATTATTAGCTTTATAAAATAAATAATATCAGCATAACAGTAGCGTTAGTAATTTAAAATGCATTTATCTCAAAACTGTTTTTTGTTTTTTATGACATTTTTTTACAGGATGTGCGATATGACTTACATGACAACCGTAGACAAATTTTTTGAGCAAAAGTTGGTAGAAAAAAGCCAGCTTTTTTTTTATCTCGTTCCGTGAACCCACACTGACACTAAAATAATTTTGCTTACATCCCGTTTTCTTTTTCCTTTCAAATATCTGTCAGTGAAAGGATTTCTTTCTTTCTATGCATTCTATCCAACAAGGCGTGTGTCAGAGAGAGATACTGGGGTGTAGCGCATAATAATAAAAACAAAATACATAAATCCTATCTAACAAAAAATATGCACATACAATATCCACATGTTTTTTTTTTCTTATATAAACAAGTACGATTATATAACACTCAATAATCCCAAATCGATCAAATCTGAAACATGTCGCGACAATTTAATCCCCATAGCTATTTGTTTATTCTCTGAATTTTGGGTTTCCCTTATTTTCCAAAAAAAAAAAATTAGTTTGACGGATATGATGGGCACATTTTATTTACTATGGTCATAAGCATAAATACAAAACAGGCATTACTTTCGATAAATAATCATATTTTCGGATATTATTTTAACATCTGGTTTATAGGGAACTTCGTTTTTAGTAGTTTTGTGTTTTTTCATTAGGTATGGATGATTAATTTTTTGTTGGTTTTTATGTGATTTATTTAACATGTATCAAAATTTGTGTCGCAAAACGAATAAAATTAAATAAAAGGACTAAATTAATTGACCTTTAACACAATTTATTTTTCTACTGATCTGGAGATGGATTATTATTTTGCATTTTATCAAGATATACTCCTTTTCTCTTGATTGGGTTCATGAGCTTTTGAATGAAACTAGTTAAAAGTTTTTTTCTAGATTTTGTCATTAAGGAGCAACTACACGGAGAAAAAAAATCACCAATTTTTTTCCTATTTATGTATGGGAGTCCGATTATAGTAAGCTGTACTATTTATTATTATATAATTCATTATGTATATAGGAAACATTCTATTTTGCATAGTAGACAGTGCTATATAGGAATCTCTCCTATAAATTACACCAATTACTATTTCCCATAGTAGTATTTCCTATTAACTATAGAATTCTTATAGGAAGGTTACCTATTTCTTATAGGAATTCAAGAAAATTAAGATTTTAATAGTAAGCCCTGCTATATATTATATAACAGTTTCCTATTTACATGGTAACCGTAGTAAATTTTACTATCCGCTATAGTGAATGTTCCTATTCATTAAATAGTAATCTGTCCAATTATATTCCACCAGTGCACCGGCTCCTATATTTATTGAATTCTGTCCTATATATTTTTTTCCGTGTATATTTCGTGTTATTCGCCATTTCAACTTATTGATGAAAACAACTATTATGAAAATATGGATGAAAAACAAGAGCCGATAATAATATTAATGGATTTGTAACTCAATTGCATAAAATATATATGCATTATTTATTTTACCTCATACCTATCTAAATCTAAAATTTTTATTTTTGGGCCAAGCAAGACTGGAGAAATAATCATACCATTGATATTATTATGTCAATTAGCATTATATCCGTTGACGTTATTAAAACTATCTGTCCCATCGGGACAATCTTAGGAAGTAATGAAATGGAATTAAAGGCAGTCGACATTAGACCAACATCTTCTTTCTCGACGTAGAATAAGTTAGATGATTCCGTATTCCTCGAATTTTGTAATTTATACATAATTTAACTTATTCTTCTTTAGTTAGTTATTTACCAACCCAATTGAAACTTGCATTAGAAAAACTGTACGATGGCCACTTTTAAAATAAACACAATTATTGTAACATTTTCTTGGTCAAATTTGAGAAATCTGATAACCTAAACTAACCGCGACTACAAACGTTAGCATGTGATAAATGTTGTAAATCACATACATTCAGTTTATAATTACTAGTGAAAGGGCTCACCATATTGCAGGAACAAACGTAAGAACAACTCTCCGACGAATACAATTTACTCAAACATCCTGGATACTAAATTAGATGCACCGAACATTTTTCAAACAAGGTATATTAAGGAACATTAGTAGTGCAAACAGGTAAATCAGGAACAAAGACATTAAACTGGTACCATAGATATGAGACATGCATAGATAAATTTAATATATCAAAATATCCATAAGTCTAAACTACTAGATTGTAATTCACAAAAATTTATGAAAAGTAAGTTTTTTTAATAAATGTTACCTTTTATTTCGAGAACAGAGAATAGTAATTACTATGAATATTGTTGAGTGTGAGGACAGATCTAGATAACCTTGGAATACTATAGCCAACAGTTTAGAAATTTTAAATTAGAACCCATACTTTTAAGTACAAACACTTTATAAATGACTCCGGGAATCAAGACAGCGGGTTTATAAATTGTATATCACTACCATTGATCAGATAGAACTTGAAATGAATTTTCACTCACGGAACATTTCTGTAATTTAAGCGTAACAAGTTATCATAATGCATGTAGAATGTTTTGGTTGAAGATATGATTCATAATAATTTTTTTAAATGTATGCCCTATTGTGCTGAGTATGACAAATAGATATAATCTAGTTGAAGCTTAACTGATAGTTTTTACGTTAGGACTATTTCTATAGGAAATATCTGTCTGTCTGTCCGATCCGTTTTTTTGGGATTTGTTTAGTTTAGTGAAATATCTGAACAATCGATGCAGGGAAGATATAGGAATAATATGGCTATTTGAGTTAAAAAAAGTTGAAATAAAATTGGTAAACTCTGACTCAAAACCAAGGGTTTTATTTCATTTTAAAATTGACTTACAATCTGTAATGAAAATGAAATAAAAAAGGGTGACTTTATTAATGCATATATAGTAAGTCTTTTTGAAAATGATTTAAGAAGCGTGTTTATAAATGACATAAAATGTGTATTTTTAAGTCATTTTGAAAATAGAATAAAATGTGTATTTACCGGAACACTCAGTTAACCGGAATTTTAATTATTAGGATTTTTTTTTCTTTTCTCTCTTTCATATTCATTTTATAATTCATTTTGAAATTTGCAATTATTTTTTGAACATTTTCATGATACAAAGTAGGGTGTGCAAATTTACCGATTTTTCAATTTACGTGTAAACGATAAATTTTGTGTAAGGTCGGTAATTTATTGAAAATTTACCGGTAAATTGAATTTAAATAATAATTTGGTACTATACCTTAGGTATTAACCAGTGACAAATTAATAAACCAGTGCTTGAAACAAACTAATGTACTTTATAAAATAAAATAATAAATAAATTCATTACATAAAATGAAATTCATATCAAAAAATAATTGTTTATATACACTGTGTTTGGCGCATGGACCGACAACATGTTTTGGCAGATTGGACTGAGGGGGAGCGAGGGGGAAGGGGGTCATTTGGAAGCTTTTATCCCATGGAATTGATGTTCTTAGTAGCCCGGTAAATGAAATGTAATATTTTAAGTTTGTTTTAAATAACCCATAATCTCGCCTTTAAATGGTCATAACTTTTGGGTTTGTAGTCGTAGAGGCATGACATAACTTTTATTGTATTCTGCAATGTCATTTTATTTTAAATAAATCATTATTTAATACAATTGGTTTAAGAAAATATGACTTATGGGCTTAGTTCACTTCCTATGCTCGTGTCCAGCACTATCATACAAAAGACGTAAGTACTTGGGTGTGTACAACATGGACAGCCTTTCTGAATTCGCGGACTTTGGGGTGCGAGATATTTTACGCTACATCAGTAGCTCTGGTTGGTTTCAGCGGGAGTAAGGGGAGATTGGATCCTGTGGTATCACAATGGGCCATTATTGGCCTAAGTGTGCGATAGCAGCCACTCTAACCTAACCCAACCTAACCTATGGCTTCCAAATCCTACCAAATTTATAGAAGTATGAAAAATGTCACCTTCTAAATTCATTTAAAAAAAAAATAATGGTTATTTTGAAATTAAAAAAAAACTCTAGTTTATGCCCTTTCTAATGTATGTATACTGACTGACATGTCATAGAAATCAATCATGTCGTAGTAAAATGCGAGATATCAGGGTTAAGAAAATACCTTTAAAGATATTAACAAATTTGAAATCAATTTAATTTATTAGATTTTGTTCAAAATGATCTCCTCAATTCTGTATATGCATGCACGGCATCTTTTTTAATCTCCACGGTTGTTGTGCCAAGTTGAATTTCATTTTTTTTAAAATGCGGAGCTTATCCTTTCAATTAAAACTCTCTTGTGGGTACCTCTGTTGCGTACACAAATTGTTTAGCACGTAGCCAGATATCCAAGGGTGTGAGGTCTCGGGACCGCGTGGGTTAATAAATAGGACAACCCCTACCAATCAGCACATCTTTTAAAACTAGTAAAATCAGCTCAGGTAGCTCGGAAAGGCGTTCTGATACATAATATGGACCGATAAGATTTCGACCAATAACACCAGCCGAAACATTAACGCTTAATTTCCTTTGGAAAGAATCCTGCCTTTTCTTGTGTGGAATTTGCCCTTTACTGCCCCAATGAAGCAGATTATGTAAATTCACAATTCCCTCACGATTGAAGTGAGACTCATTTAACAACAAAATCTGTAAATCTACAAAACTCAAGGAGTCTAGCATTAACACCCTTTTCGTGACCTGGAACAATTAACAATTTAATAAGAACAAAGTGAAAGACACCGGCACTTCCAATAGCAGATAGTGACATATTGGCTGAACAGCACAAGGCAGCACAAGGCACCCGGTTTACTATTTTTTAAAATCTATCAATAACTTAAAAAACATTTTCTTAACTCTGGCACAAATAAAATCTCGTATTTTAACGACAAAATGAGTGATTTCTATGACATGTCGGGGCATAAACTAGAGAATTTTTTAAAACAAAACTATAATTTCAAAATAACCATTAGTTTCTTAAATTAATTTAAATGGTGACGTTTTCATAAATCTACACATTTTTTTTGGATTTGGAAGCCCATTAGTCATTTTTCTAAAACCAATTGTAGTATAGTGTTTATAATGAAATATTTAGAATAAAATCAATACAATGCAGAATACAATAAAGGTTGATTCGCGCCTCTACGACAACAAACACAAAAGTTATGAAAGGCGAGATTTTAGGTTATTTAAAACAAACTTAAAATATTACATTTCATTTACCGGGCTACTAAGAACATCAATTCCATGGGATGAAAACTTCTAAATGACCCCCCCCCCCCCCCCCCAAATCTGCCAAAAGAATGTTGGTGGTCCACGCGTCAACCCTGTATAAGTTCATTTCATTTCATTAAACAAAATTCATTGCATAATTTTCTACAAATAATTACTGAGTGAATTCTAATTCTATAAATCCTTTGTTCGATTAAAATATGCTCTCCATTTTTTTCAATGAATTGCGCCCAATTAATTATAAATATAGTTTTACCGAAAAATCGTAAATGTATTTTTTACGGATAATACGGTAAATCGGTAAACGGTAATGCACTCCTTAATACAAAGCATTAGTTGAAAATTTTAAATGGATTTAATTTTCATATTACATTGAAAGCCGGATTATCCGGCATCCAATTAACCGGATCCCTCAGTTAACCAGAATTTTAATTTTTAGGATTCTTTTTTTGCTTTTTTTTCTTTCACAAGGGAACTTTTTTGTTTTATTATTCGAGGATTCACAGAAAATATACTTTCTTTTACTTCTTTTCTGATTTATACTTTATTCTATTTGACTTGAATGTGTAAAGTCTGTAAGGCCTCCATGTGAATACTCGGCACTTAATGAGTTAAATTTTTCATGACTATGGTCTACACTAATTTTATTTCAATGATCGAGAGTAATCGAGATGCCATTTGGCAACAATTACTATTTTGAATTGGTTAATTGCGGATGTGTAGTGTTATTGGTTTCAAAATAGGGTGTAAAAGCACCAATTTTTGATCGGTCGGGACAGAAATATATAAAATCTAGTTAATTGAATTAAATCATTGTGTTGATAAATTAAAACCGATTTCTAACTTAAAGTTTAATAAAATGAAAAATTAAAATTAAAATAAAACGTAAACTAAAAGGGTATTTTCTGTTAAGAAACAGAAAAAAAAACTATTTATCGAGGTTGTCTGCACATAGTGACAATAAATGCGTTAATTAATGCGATATGTATAAAGTCCTTACATTTAAACTATTAATTTATATTATATAGTTCATAATATACTAAATATTATTCTAAAATCGAAGTGCTCGGTTCAATACAATATAAAGTAAATTGTAAACAAAAAAAAAATGTTTTGAAACCAAATAATAAATGCATAATGATTGTTATAAATTAAATTATATTTCACTAAATTTATTTTTTTAAATTTTTTCCGTTAAATTATGAATAAAATGTTATATTGTATTTTGGGTTTTGTAAATACTTGCGTTTTTATGTTTAAAATATGACGGGTTAGGCGAAAATTAAAATGGGAACCAAAATTGATTTGTTTATTGGGTGATGACGTGTAGGTTGGTCATTTGCAATTCTTACATGTTTTGTATTGCGGGCATTCGAGATCGATCTAAATTTTCAACTCATATTAAAACCTACCTCAGGCTGAGCAGCTGACAAAGCGACCGCGATTAATGTTGAAAGTAATTAGATCGATATTTCTTGTGAACATTAGGCTAACAACCAATGGAGGCCTGTTTGTTTTAAGTCGTATTACAATTAGGTTAGTGAAATATTGAATATTTGTATTATTAAATTTTGGGTACTCGTATGGGTGTACTCGTATACATAATATGTATGTATTTACTATTTGCAACAAATTCAATGAACTGATGTATGAAATATGTTTTCCGGTACATAATTTGAAAATAAATAAACGACAATCCTAAAAAATAATGAAATCAAGTGAAATTATTATAAAATTTCTAGTTTTAATGAGACATTCAATTATCTGGAATTTTCGATTATCCGGAAGGCTCTCATTCCCAAACATTCTAGATAACAGGGCTTTTACTAAAGTATATTTTCTGTGAATCCCCGAAAAATAAAAATAATAATTTCGCTTGTGAACAGAGAATTCACCCTTGCAAAAAATTCCAAAAAATTAGAATTCCGGTTAACTGACTGAATAATTGGATGCCGGATAATCGGGCTTTTAGTGTAATATGAAAATTAAATCCATTCAAAATTATTAATTTGGAGAATATCCATATTTTTTGCACTTTTATCACTGAGTTTATTTTAAGTTTTTTAACAAATAATAAAAATATTTATTTATTTTCTTTTAAGTGATAATTGACTTTTTATTTAAAGTACTAGTTTCGGGCCCATACGCCCTTTGTCAACTTATAAAAATATTTTAATTATTATCTCTGCTTACACGGCTATTTATAATCATTTCATACAAACAGTTATACGGCATTTTGTCATTTAGTAGTAGGTGGTTGTGTTTATGTTTATATATTTCCATTTCCTCTAATCTGTTCAGTGCATCTATTTTTTCACTCTATGTAAAACCATTAAATTTTCGGTATAGTTCGTGTATTTGTGTTGTTCGTTGGTTAGGTGAAGCGCGTATTTGGATTTTAAATCGTGTTTTCCTATTTCTTTTATGTATTCAACAAACCTGGTTACAAAATTTCTGCCCGTCTGACCTATATAAAATGCATCGCAATCACTACACCGTAACTACAGGCCACACTGCTTTAAAATTTTTGCTATATGACGTCAATTTATGTCGACAGTTCTCTCTTTGGTTATTATAGGCAGCACTAAAATTAAAAAGATTGTTTTGATTTTTTTTGTGTTTGCTGTCATATTGATAAGAAAAAAATTGTAAACAAACAACAAGAAAAATATTTTAATATTATGTTTTAAAATTCAATAAAAAGCTATTGGTAAAAGTAATAATTCATAATATTATTATAAAATTATGCATTCTAAGTTGTGTTAAATATAAAACACGTATAAAATGTGTACACATTTCGTATAATTTACGAGAAGACATAACCTTACTTTTAGCACTCGTATAAAAAATGTTTTTTTGTGTTTGTTTTCGTTTTTTCTTTTTATGAACATGACTGCCGTCTACAGTTCAAAGAATAAACTGTAGACATAAATTTAATGACATAGCAAGCAGTGTGGCAGTATTCTAGGTGCACTGCTTATATACACCGCTGGTGCATTCTTCTCGATTGTGTTGGTGTGAGTTTAATCTTCTTTCTATTTTGTTGCTTGTTCTATATGCGGCTACGTAATTATATTGTTTTAGAGTTTTGTTGATTATATGCATTGATGCCTTATCGTAGTTTACCGTGATATGTTTGTATTTTTCGTTTGCCCCTTCTGTTGTCAATGTAGTGAGTTGTCGTACATGTTCTTTGCGTTGAAATCTGCGATTCATTTTCGTGATCATGTTCCCGTTGTATTCCGGTTGTATTCATTATCGTATGCAATCTCTTTTATGGTATTTATTTCATCGTCATAATCATTTTTACTCATTGGGATGGTGTTGAGTCGTGCTATCATTTGTCTGTATACTGCTAACTTGTCTTGAGGTGGGTGATTCGAAGAGGAATGTATTGTATGATTTGTTTGTATCGGCTTTCTGTAGATTTTAAATGTATGTTTCATATTTATGTTATTTACTGTGATATCCAAAAAATTTATAGATTTGTTTTGTTCAATTTCCAATGTGAATTTAATGTTGGGATGGATGTTGTTGATGTAGTGTAGTTGTGCATGATTTTTAATTGCCTTAGTGTCCCGCCAAATAATATTAAAATGTCATCGACGTATCTATACCAATATATTATATGGTTGCGTGAATTGTTGACTTCGTCTACAATAATGAATACAACGGGAACATGATACAATAATGAATACAACGGGAACATGATCACGAAAATGAATCGCAGATTTCAACGCAACCCTCTAAAGAAATTTGCGAGGCCTCGCCAAATTGACTCAAAAGCGAGTCGCAAGCGAATTAAGATTTTCATACTACACCAATACATGGAAAATTAGTATAGTATACGCGAGCATATTTACTATGGGTAAGGTAGCCATTTTGTTTATTATCATTAAATTGACGCATTTAGTGTGGAATAGCTGTTGTGAAAAATTTGATTATTGATAAAAACTATTGTATTAAAAAATAATAATAAGTGTACATATATGTATAATAAATATTAATAATAGTTAATAGTGTAGTATTAAGTAATAGTGTTAATATAGTATTAATAATATAGTTGAAATGTGTAACAATACAATAGGGACATGAAATTATTTAACCTGACAGACCTCAAAACAAAAATTGTCACGCAGATAAAAACTAATGTACTTTCTCAATTTAGAATAATAGATTAACTGAAAATGTTTTCGGATTCTAACGAATTTGGTGAAGACGATTCGGATAATTATCATTTTCAGTTTTTGAAAACGGCAAAAACTCCTAAGACTACCACCCAAAAGCAAATAAATACATGAATTTCTGGAAGGATAATACAAAATGATTTATAAAATGTTAGAAATAAATATATACGAATTTCTTGAAACAAACGTTTTGAATTTTATTTTTCAGACATTATTTATGAAAGTATTGATTGAGAAATAAAAAGCTGCTCGCTAATGATTCACTTTAACGTCGCCTGCATTTCATTCTTGATTCGCTTGTAACTCGCTTTTAATTCACCCGCACGTCGTAAATGACTCTAATGTGATGAGAATACGAACTACCAATACATTTACATGAGCTCGCTTTCATTTTAATTTCCATACGCCAGGTGAAACACTAACGACTCGCTTTTGACTCGCCAAGGCGAGTCGTTTGCGAGGTCTTTCATATAAGAATGACCTCGCTTGTGACTCGCTTGCGATTCACCATGTTTAGAGGGAAAGAACATGTATGACAACTCACTACATTGACAACAGAAGGGACAAACGAAAAATACAAATATATCACGGTAAACTACGATAAGGCATCAATGCATATAATCAACAAAACTCTAAATCAAGATAATTACGTAGCCGCATATAGAACAAGCAACAAAATAGAAAGAAGATTAAACTCACACCAACACAATCGAGAAGAATGCACCAGCGGTGTATATAAGTTACGGTGTAGTGATTGCGATGCATTTTATATAGGTCAGACGGGCAGAAATTTTGTAACCAGGTTTGTTGAACACATAAAAGAAATAGGAAAACACGATATAAAATCCAAATACACGCTTCACCTAACCAACGAACAACACAAATACACGAACTACACCGAAAATTTAATGGTTTTACATAGAGTGAAAAAAGGAGATGCACTGAACAGATTAGAGGAAATGGAAATATATAAACATAAACACAACCACCTACTACTAAATGACAAAATGCCGTATAACTGTTTGTATGAAATGATTATAAATATCCGTGTAAGCAGAGATAATAATTAAAATATTTTTATAAGTTGACAAAGGGCGTATGGACCCGAAACTAGTACTTTAAATAAAAAGTCAATTATCACTTAAAAGAAAATAAATAAATATTTTTATTATTTGTTAAAAAACTTAAAATAACATTCAAAATTTTCAACTAATGCTTTCATTAATGAAAAAGTGCAAAAAAAATTGCAAATTTCAAAATGAATTAAAAAATGAATATGAAAGAGAAAAATGCAAAAACAAATCCTAAAAATTAAAATTCCGGTTAACTGAGTGTTCCAAATAATTGGATACCGGATAATTGGGGTTTTACTGTAATATGAAAATTAAAGCTATTCAAAATTTTCAACTAATGCTTTCATTAATGAAAATGTGCAAAAAACAATTGCAAATTTCAAATGAATTAAAAAATGCACATTTTAATTCACGCTTAGGCTGTGTGCATAACTTACCGTGAGATTCTGGCGTATAGTCAGATAGGTCTTAACTACACTATTTCGCATAACTAAGAGATTTCTCTTACTTAAGACTATTTTGCGATTCTGGATTCTGCACCAATTAGGTGGTCTTAAACATCATAAATGCTAGAATTTTTATTATGTTACACTAAAACTAATAAAAATGACGATTGTGTAAATAAATAATTTATTAAATTATATTTTACAATACACAAACTGGATTTTAGATATTAAAAAAAAAATTATTCCGACATTATCATGTCAGGCAGAAGTAAGTATTTTGTTGTGGTTTATTTTCTGCAAAATGCACATTATAATCAATTTTTTGTTTAAATACTTTCTCTAATTTATTACAAAATTATGTATATTAAAACATTAGTTTTCACAAAAATATGTCATATTTTATCGTTATAATAAAAATACAATTTCAATGGCTCGCATTAATAAAAATCACAATTCACAGGTCTCCAAAAATATTTGGACAGTTTTTAATAGAAATTTTAAGAGTATTACTAACAGAATACCAATTAAGAGATTCTCTTTCAAAAATCTATATCTATCTTAATAGTCTTAACATCAGTACCTCAATTTTGTTGCCTTTTCGAGACTACGAGACTACGGGATTATGAAATATTTTGTATACGTACACTGTGTATAGTATTAATTTGTCTTACTGTGTGGTTTCATTTTTTTTATGTGTATTAATGTAGAGAGTATGACGATAAGCATGAAAAATTGTCGAATCGGTTTAAATCGGTAAAATTGTTGGTGCTTACATCCATTTGTCTCGTTGTAATTTGATGGAGAATTGAAATTCAAATTTAAACACATAACACAAATGACATTAAAATTATTTGAAATTAAAAAAATTATAATTTAATTGAAGCATAATTGTATGATTTTATTTATTTTATTAATTTGTATTTTATATATAAAAGAAATAACCAATAAAATAGTTTCGTATTGGCAATATGTCAAATTATCAACACAAAAGAAAAAAACATAAACAAAACGAACATAAACAAAACGATGCGCCCTACTACACTCGCATTCACTAATATTATTATTTTCCGGTAATTTTTGTTCTCGTAGTCTCGAAAAGGCAACAAAATTGAGGTACAGAACTGCACGGTTGAGGTAAATGTCAATTTGCAGTAAATTTTTCGGTAAATTCAATTATTTTTCAAAAACTCTATGGCAAACTGATCGAAAAATCTGATATAAAACTGTGGTGACATGTTGTAACTTCGGAATTTTCGATACTATCGTCTACATGTTAAATTGGTATGTTATATTATTTTCCACCATCATTTTTCTCGATATTTTATCACTATATTTTTTCTCATCGATACTCAGTGATACACAAATTTTGACATAACAAAAAACTAAATTGTGGTTAATTTTAATTTTTTTATTGAATTAAAAATATGAAATATTTATTTTGCACTTATAATGTAATTAAATATATTTAAATACAATTTTGCGTTTATTAAAAATAATTGTTAAGTCCATTTCTAATAAGTGCAACGGTATCATTTTCTTTCGATTTATATTCAAACTCTGCTTCCTTTTGATCTGTTGAATTTGTAGATAATGCGTCGGCTGCCATGTCAATTTTATGTAGTAGACAAATAACGAATAAGGCGCTACAAACGTTAACAATTTGAATTGCATTTAGAGGCTCGTATCTTAAAACTTGTTCACCTAGAACTCATCTAAACGTATTTTTCAATACTCCATTACACCGTTCGATTGGCTTCCGAGTCTGCGCGTGTAGATAATTATATCTTTGTTGAGTTGGGTTTGGATTCCAATAAGGTGTCTAAAGCCATGGCTCTACCGGGTGCCCCGAATTATCTAAGAGCCAAGTGTTTCGTTCTCCATTCACGTAATTTCGATATATTATTACTTGTATATCCGTGCTTAGCGTCCAAATCGCAGAGTCATGCGCGGATCCAGGGATATGTTGCACAAGCCGATAATATTTGGAGATTGTAATTGCAAATCTAGAAAAAGAATTAGTATACGTACATTAAAAATAACAGCTAATTAATCGAATATAATTAATTTACCAATTATACATTCAGTGAATGTGCAGTGCAATTAGTAGTACGTGCGTACAATCAACGCATCCAATTATGCCAGGGTGACTCGTTTTTTTAAAAGAATACTTGTTTGTATTCTTGTTTTTCCCTAGCGTCCGGAAATTTTCGGCATATTGAATTTTCTAAAATTTCAATAATTCCAGATTATGGCTCGTGACACAACAGATTGATCCATCGTGTGAAGCATGATATCACCGACTGTTCGATGGTATGATCCAGTTGCCAAAAAATTTAAAACTACCGCTAATTTGGTTTCCAGTGGGATTTTGGTTATCCGTTCGTCTTGGGGAATAGGCGGCCTTAATTCATCAATTAAATATTTAAATATGTCTTTATTAATTCTGAACGATTCAATAAATCTAAAATATACAGAAAATTCCATTAGACTATTCATAATAAAATGAACAATTTAATTGACTCACTTTTTGTCTTCCATATCCATTATGTCGTATCTATCTCTAAGATACCTTCTCTCAACAACATATTCCAAATTAAACTCATCCTCATCTTCAATAACATCGCGAGATGAAGCTATAGCCCCAAAACATCCGCTACAGTCCATTATTAAATTATAAAAATGCAAAGCACTTAAATTTCTGTTATTTCTTTGACAAGTAAACAAATGGATTCTAAATGTCATTTTAATTCCGAAAACATTCCGAAAAATTGTTGCCAGCTGTAAATATTTATTATCTATCGAAAAAGTTGTAACATACCATTTGTCGTTGTTTTCGATGTGATGTTTTTTATCGAAACGAAAAATGTTATAGTTACAACATGTCACCACAGATCTTCTTCCTACAACAAAAGATAAGTATATCCTTTGATATTGGGTTTGGGATAAGGTACACTTTCGTTATGAGTATAGCTACACTTGTTATTGTTCTCATAAATTTAGCAAGGATGAAGTTTTGGCCATCTTACAAAATTCGAATTTGGTTAGGATTGAAAAGGCCTTCTTATAAATCTAGAAACCATCCAATAACTTACACTGCATCCCCAATAGAATTTCTTATGACTTTTTACTTACAGAAAAGTATGAAAAAAAAACTTGACAAAAAAAATATTTTTTTGTCAAGTTTTTTTTTCATACTTTTCTGTAAGTAAAAAGTCATAAGGAATTCTATTGGGGATGCAGTGTTAAACGTTCTATAGGAATGTCTGTAAATTAGTACGATAAAACTTGAAGTTTAGAGACTTGTGCGTTAAAAAAGGTGTATTTCTAAGCTTACCAGATCCTATTATTTTGCTTAAAAAACGTTATGTTTTAGCTGTATTGTTTTGTCAGAACATAGAATTCAAAGGTTTAAGCATGCTAATATCACTTTCCATTACCATGTTTCACCATGTTCAGAACTCAATAGCAACTAAAGCTTCTCGTCTATATAATTTATAAAATAAAATCTCTTGCTCAGTTACCGCCTTTAGTCTTAGTCTCAAAAATATTTTCACTCAATCAAAAATCTCCTACTTAACTACCATGGTGCACATTCTATTATATTATTTAATAGCGGACTAAGATAAAATAATTGTTAGAATTATTTAATTTCAAATAGGCTAATTCATGCTTTCAATAATTTTAAATTGGCCAGACTACAACGCTAAAAATAAACGCTTTCCTTAGAATTAAACTTTAAAAGTTGTTATCGGGTTTACGCTGTTATTTTTGAGTGAAACTCGGAATTTCGGATAAATAAAAAGCACAGCTTTGCATCAGTAGGAATGAAACATCAGCCGGAACCAGCATTTATCAAAAATGAGACCCAACACGTAGAGGAAAAGGTTAAAATAAGGAAAAACTGTAAGCGAGAACGTTAACAGAAGTATCTAATGCGAAACAAAAATAGAAGAAAAGATAAAAAGGAAAGGTTAGAAAAATACATAGAACAAAAGAAAAAAGGAGAAAACGAGCAGCATTTATATTTAATATCGTTAAATAATAAGAATTGAACTAAACACTCAATTATTTTATTAGTTTTGTTAAATTGGCTAAAACAAAGTTATACGTCTTCATGTATTTTGTCATGAAGACGTATAACTTTGTATTTTATACAAAATAAAACATTTATTCGTTTATTAATTATATTCTAACTAATTTAATACTCTTTGATTATCTATTTGTTCTAATTGAAAAAACGACATTTTAGTAACGCAAAGACATTTTCATCAAACTTTCACCTTCAGTGACTCGCTGGTAAAAAGTGAACTTTCGAAATAGTCGGACATCGAATGAATCTTAGTTCATCACAATGTACACTACCGCTCATAAGTGTTCGGCACCCCATTTTCATGTATTCTTTGTACGACAGTATTATATGTACGACACAACATTTGTATAAAATGAAATACTTATCTGAAACGCAGTTTCATTATATAACCACCAATGATATTGCGTTAATTTTACTACCATCTACCTGCGCTTGGTTGGATTGTCGTAAACTGTTTATTACGGTACAGTTACAATAATATTTCTATTAATTTCCATAAAAAAATTATCAGTCGGGGAAATTCTAGGTAATGATGTTTAAATTGTTTTTTTGAAAAGATTTCAGTGAAATGCGTCAAATATACGAACAGTTGCAGTCTGATTCTTACACTGTTAACATAGGAAACGAAATATCGAGTGACAATTATTTAAAATGCCTCTACGAAAAGAACTTAGTAATGGAACACGTGCGCTTATAATAGCTTGCCATGCAGCTGCCATAAGAAATCGACAGATTGCCAAAAAAGTGAAATTAAACCACGCTACGGCCGATTATAATGTTAAAAATATCGAAAATGTAAAGTTTTCTTAATAAAAGACGTAGTGGAAGACCAAAAGCGATAATCATAAAATAGTGATTACCAGCAAGATGAGTACACGCAAAACAGCCCCGGAGCAGAGGTAAACGTTGATCGCCCAAAACGAGTAAGTGTTTCTATGGTTAAACGTCGCCTACAGGAAGCTGGACTTCATAGCCGTATTGCTATGAAGAAACCAATGCTACGTAAACAAAATAAGCAAAAGTGACTTAAATGGGCCCGTGAACACGAACATTGCATGATAGGAGATAGGAACAAGGATTTATAGACGGATGTGTTCAAATTTGAAGTGTTCGGTACCTGAAGACGAATATTCGTGAGAAGAACTATGAGTAAACGTCCCAGAACTTAGTGTATTGCCACTACCGTATAGCATGGAGGTTGTTCAGTGATGATTTGAGGTGTTTTACTGGTACTATAGTGTAGGCGATGTTGTGAAAATTGACAGATTACTAAGAAAAGAAAAATACCGACAAATTTTGGAGAACTACACAATATCTTCAGGAATCGGACTTCTGGGACAAAATTTTATCTTTCAACAAGATAATGATCTAAAACATTCGTCTAAATATGTAAAGGTTATCTTCGCTATTGAGAAGAGCAAGGAACCATTAAAATTATGGAATGGGCTCCCCAGAGCCTTGACTTGATCCCTATTGAGTTACTGTTGACAGAACTGAACCGGGAAGTATAGCAATCAGCTCCAACATCAGTTAATGTTATTTTAACAAACTTTAATCAATTTGGAAGAAAAGGTCTCATAGATGAAAGTAAAATTTAAATTACCGACCAAATGGCACAGTGGTTAAAGCTTTGGCGTTTGGATCGGGAGGTACCGATGATGGAAATTGAACACAACTATGACCCCCTGTCGGAGTGCACAGCTCATGGGCCGACCCATCTTCTCTGTCAGTGGTATGGTTCTACGTAAATCGGACCTATAGCCGTACGTCCTCGATTTGGCAAACAATGCGTAAAGTAGGACGGTAAAAGTCAACTGCGAAAGAGTTGGGAGTGCTTCGGCCCCAGAACATTGCATAGATTGCAATCATGATTTTTTGCAAAAAAAAAAAAATTAAATTAGGCTTTCTAATTTTGACATTTATTTAGTATATTGTCGTAAATATATAGTGTGTATGTACCTAAAAAATAAATATGTTCACATTTTTACTGAGTTTTTATATGTTTTATGCTGTTTTTGACAGTGCCTAAACACTTATGAGCCGCGGTAGTGTACATCTAACAATTTTACCCTCGGCGTTTACCTAAACACGTTTACCTTACTACCTGTAACAGTAACCTACATGATTTTTTGTTGTTCTTTGGAGGGTTTATATGAGTACCATCTATAACTTAAGCAACGGAGGTAAACATACATACATTACTCCATCAGCACCAATTTTCGTACACCAACCAAGTGGTGGAGTTGTACATAAGTTTCCATAAGTATTACGGCAACAATAATTGATAATGGTTTAGGTCCACACTTATAATTCTTCCTATCACAATTCTAGATAGCGGAAATATTGCTTAAATTTAGAATCAGTGCCATTTGAGCAAAACTTTCAAATAATTGTTCACCCTAAGACTCTTATAGGAGTATCTTCCTTAGAATCAGATGTGGAGAAGTTTAACGACCAGGTAGTCCCCATAAGTAAGTTACTCTCACTGCTGTTTGCAATCTAGCAATCTTAAACGAACCTAAATAATTATAATTTCAGATGCATTTCGCAGTGTGAATATTAACATGTCCTATAGGCATAGGAAACAAATGGCGTATAGGACACTTTAATATTCACAACGATTTGACAAAACTCATACTTTTCATATTTGCATTCATTTTATGCTTAAAACAAACCAAAAAATATATAATAATAGGTAGTAAAAGACTGCACTGAAGAAGGAAGAATTTCCGAAACCGGTTTTCCTAAATATAATTTTAATTTGTTATAAAGAAAGTAAAAATTACTTGTTTTTAAATATTTTTCAAATAATGTATTGTTATATTTTTTTTTATTAAAAATCAATATATAAAGTTTTTTAAAAATAAAAAAAAAAAAAAAAAAAAATTAAAAATTGGAATAAAAAAAAATAATTTGTTTCCGATTTAACATTTACCGAAAACCAAAAATATCTGAAAGCCATCTATTGTAATTATCGCAACTAAAATCCAGCTAGCGTATATTTGATTTGTAAGTTAGTACTTTTGCTATGCCGCAGCCACACGAATGCAAATACACACCAACATTGGCGTATTTGTCCAAATAACAAATCGTGTAGCCACAAAACAAATGACAAATTCAAATCAAGGTTATATTTCTGCAACATTGGCGCACATTCACTCAATAGGCGGTTTTTCAAAAAGATCAAAGTAAAAAACAAACACTACAATCGTGTAGACAGTAGAGTTGGTCATTTGTCATATTTTACCAATATTTGCCAAACATAAAATACACAAACGTTGGTCGATATTTGCATTCGTGTGGCTGCGGCTTTAGCTACACCATTTGAGCATGAGTAATTTTGAGTAAATATACGTCAATGGAAGATGCTTCTTGCCACTTTGCCAAAATGCAGTCCAGTTCATAGAATTTTTTTTTCAGTTACATAAGCATGATATGCTTTTATTTCGATTGTCCGCTCCACACCGTGCGGCAACACTATGCCTTTTTTCGTCTCTTACCTCTTCGCCTATAAACTAAATTTTAAAGTGCAGCACGTTGGGAGTAACAATTTTATGTGCGGGCGGCTTGTGTAGTAACTCACTAACACAAACGAAAATTAATGTCAGATTTTTTTTTGAAAATGAAATGAATTTTGGTAAAACTAAATGCCTGAGCAAATGAGCATAGTTTTACATTTTGATTCAAAACCTACTAGATTCTAAATTTATTTTTTTGTTTTTTCTATCCGTTTCGCTCAAGCATCTAATATAAAACCCGTTTTTATCGAATATCAAGACATACCGTAATATATTCTTAAACATTTCTGCTAATTTTTACGGAATATACCTAGAACAATCAGAAATTCATATTTAAAATTACTAGCACTGTTGATATTTTTAATAAGAATTGATTAGGAATGTAAATGAGGGAATCGTAAAGTAACAAAACTAACAATTAATATGCTTGCAAAATACTAAATATTGTAAATCGTAATAAGTGTCATGTATTTTCCATACATTAAGAACTAAAACATTGGGCGCTTTCAGGACACTCAACAGGTCGGAACAACAAATCAAGTCCCTTGATATGGAACCTGAAAGCGCTCATTGTTTTAATCAATTAATCATATCTATCGTAAAGAATGGCATCATAAGCACAACCAACAATATTGTTAAAAACTATCTCGAAACACTTAGCTTGCCAGTTAGTCCTCGCGAAATGCGACAAATTTTAAATTACTTATCGACCAACCAGGATATGAGAGTTTTGCCAAAAAAAAACGTGGAGGGAAGATTTGGATATTGCTGGCGGCACATAAACGCAATGCAAAATAATTAACAAAAATGATAGTGGATCTCTTACGATCTGGGCTACTTTTGTATATTAAGAAACCATCGCTAGTTACTGATTAACCCTATCAAACATGAACATGCATGCATTTTTATGAGCTTTTAGATAAAGCATTGCTCACGTACGCAAACAATATCGTTGAATGAGCTTGGACGTCCATAAATCGTCAATAAATATTCTTGTCGTTTGAACAAATTGACTGACAGAAAGTCACTTGAAGCAAAGAGTATATGTTGTTAAACATGATAACGAAACAGGGGGGAAAATTTCAACAAAAAATTTCAGCGGTACATCAGTAGAAACAGAATCTTCATTTAGATGTTTGTGTTTTGAAAGTACACCTCCGTTGTTTTTTGTAACAAGTTCGAATAGATGTTGATATACGAGTATGTTCATACATCACATATATTTATTTTTATTTTTCAACAAAATTTTATTTTTTGCTACGTACTAAGGATCATATAAAAACAATACATGCTGCTTAAAGAATATAACACTAATACAGTAAAGAAGCATTGTTTGCATATTTCATATTTATTCATTAAATCTTCAATTAAAAAGCTTTTAAGTACTTATCATAAGATTTACTTTTTTCGTTGTCTTGCCTTATAGGTATAAGAGAATAAACACACTATACGAAAGCTTTTAGTAATTATTGTACAGTTTTATTATAGGTTGCATGTAAAATAAATTAATGAGGACATTTTACTATGAAAACATGTAAGATGAATAATATTTGTTTAAATAGAATTATGTACCTATATCTTGATGGAACAACAACATTGTACTGAGTAGCTCGTATGTAATTGCTTACATTTTTATAATTTACCACAAAACACTGCATGTGTCGCAATAACGTTCATGTTTTGCTAATAAATTCGTACTTTTACTTTTTTTTCTCTTTACTATATATGAAGGGGGTTCCATCGGTTAGTTTTTTTTCTATTAAAAAGACACATAATATAGGTATGTTGGAAATCAAATTTTTTTTTTTATTGAAAATGAAAGTTGGTTCTATGCCATTTATAGATGGAACATACGGCTCACTGTTACAGGCCTGCATCCGAACATCAAAACTGTTGATTACTTTCTTTTTGAAATTATGCGATCATCGAACTTGGTTACCAATAAGTAAAGTGTGTCACGATTTGTGTGACGCGGGGTACCGCCTTGTTGAGACGAAAGATCATTTAAATCAATTTCGTCATATTTTGGCCGCAAAAATCTACACATATGTCACTATTCTCTGACATTAATTTTCGAAAAATAAGGTCCAATGATGCCACCAGCCACTTTTTTTATCCACTGGACGACTTGCATCTGATCCAGTTGCTTCAAAACGTTCAACAATTTTGCGAATTCCAGGCGCTGTAGGACGTGTATGTTGACCAAAATCATCACCTAAGTTACTTTTTTTTAACCGAACGACCATTTTGGTAATAAATTTGGATAACCAAAACACGTTCTGGTGCTGTAAACGAACACATAACTAAAAATGACATAGTTTTTACTTTTCATTTGTTAACATATTTTTTGGGGTTGCCACCGCACAATAAAACATTTTTGTATCTTAACTTTTGTATCTTACCCTTTATATAGCTGCATTCTATAGGTTCTAAAATAATTTTTCATCCAAGTTTGGGACTCAAAATACCGACCGGAGAGTGGACCAATTGCAGCTTTAGTACATGACATTTGTAAATTTATTTATAAATATATTTGTATGTATATATCGGAGACTACTACTTCTGTTTCGCTTAAAGTAAACCAGACTAGAACCCTGCACGGATACGTTTTTTCGTATCCGCATCTGCCGAAAAAAATATAAATTTTCCCCCATCCGCACTTGCGAACAGTTTTAAAAACTGCATCCGCTAAATCGTTGTTTATAAATTTGCTTTACGTAAAGTCCCAATCAGTGAACACACAAGAGTTTAAATTGTATACTTTTGGACTATTTGTGAACAGAGTTACATTTAGTATTATTATTATAAGTTTACGTTTGTTTAAAGTAATGTTGAAATGATAATTTCTTTGAATAGCTAAAGCACATCTATGAAGTATTATTAGAACTACATAGGTTGGTAATTAAAATGTTCGCCGCTAGTTGAATTAACGAAATATATTAAATAAAATAGAAAGAGAGTAGAGTGGAAAAAGAATTATGTTCGAGGGAACATGTACGTCGGATTTGGTTGAATAAATAAAATATAACAATCTATAATCATCGAGTAATTAATTTGTTTAAAATGAGAAATAATGTTACAAATCAGAAGTGGGATTATTGGACATCACAGTTAAATTAGTATTTTTAACAAATTTAAAGTGGAAATAGTCAATATCCATAAAATTATAAAGCGTACTCCTACAGATAAAAAAAGATAATTTTGGAAGACAAAGTGGCGAATCATCCGGATACGCGACATTTTCAAGAGTTTCAACAACAATATCCAATGACTGCGAATAGTCATATTATGTATAACGGATTCAATAGTTTTACACCGCAACATCGGCCAATAAATGTTGTTAATGGAGATGCTCCTTTTTATACACCGGGTCAATTTCACAATTAGAATTTTGAGAGTACAAATCGAGTATATGATCAGAATCAGGCGAGTCGAGTTCCTTCACCCAGTGGAGATGCAGGAAGTTCTGCTGTAAGTAGTAGTTATAATCATATTTTTAGTTTCCCATCGCGAGAGTTTTTAGAAATGCTAACCGAATTTGATCCATAAAATCGCGAATGTATGACCGCTCGAAGATGGATAAATATTATAGAAAATCTTAGAAATTTGTATAAGTTAAACGATTTAATTATTTTATATGCCGCAATACGAAAATTGAAGGGTATTGCTAATCTGTGGTACCAATCCGTGACTAGTGATATTCGTAATTCGGATCAGTTTCGATGTGATTTTATAAATGAATTTAACAAAAGCCGTGATGTGGTGGATGTACATTTTTCGTTGGCAAATCGAAAAAAACGAGTTACAGAATCGTTTGCGGAATATGTATATAGTGTTAGAAAAATTGCTAGTGAAATAGATTTGGACGATCCAACTATAATCAAATATGTTTTTTCGAAATAATTCTGTTCGTAAGTGTTTTAAATGTGATTCGGAGAACCACATAGCCCGTGATTGTAGGAAGAAAATAATATATTGTTCCTCGTGCAACAGTGAAGGTCATTATGAAATTTCATGTCGAAATTCGTTGTATTCGTTTAAACGAAATTTTGATAAATATTCGAAATATTCTCGCAAAAATGAACAACCACCGAACGTAAGAAGAATCATGTCTGATGAAAGTGAATATGTTAAGAAAGCTTCAATAAATGGCCGCGAGGTTCGTGCTTTTATTGATTTAGGGTCGGATTGTGTGACAATTTCAAAGTCACTATGTAAATTATTAAAATTAGAATACAGACCACATGTACAACGTTTAAGGGGTTTTGGAAAAGGATATTCCTCCACATTAGGTAATGTTCAAGTAACACTTGAAATAGATACGGTTGAAATTATTGTCGATATTCTAATAGTGCCTGATGATGATCAACAAGAACAATTAATGATTGGACGTAGTGCATTGGATCATGATGGTATAGTGGTTGTGAAAGGAAACAATATTTTGAAAGTTTTTAAAGCTGGTAATAATGAACAATTTATTATTAATAATATAAATGGTAGTTTAAAAGTAGATACAGGAAATAACGGTAATGACAATCAAGATAGGTACTATAGGAAAACCGATGAAGAACTTGATATTGTCGTAAATCAAAGTAGAGTATGTATCGAAAATAATATTCATGATGGTAAGGTGGTGGTGATAGATGAGTCTTCTAGGAGTGATAAAGCCAGCATCGAAGATGAAAGGGAATTATTAAGTGTTAATGTTGATTTTAATGATTTTAATGACAATTTCGGTATCAATGATATATTTATTAATAGTTTAGATACATAATGTTATCCTGAAAATAGAAATCAGAATTCAAATCAAGTCTTAACGGTCATGAGGAATAATTTTGAAAGTATTGATGAACTAGAAAATATATTATTAATCATAATATCGATGGAAAAGTGAGAAACCAAATTACGAACGTAGTAAAAAAAATTAGAGGCTGTTTTGCTTCAAATATGTATGAGGTCGGAAAAACTAATAAAGCTTCAATTAAAACTAAATTAAATGATTTCGAGCCCGTTTCATATCATCCTTATAGACTATCACCGGCACAAAGGGAAAATGTAAAAAAGCACATTAATGATTTCGAATATGCATCACCGATAACCCTGAAACAGTCTGATTTCGAATGTGCATCACCGATAGTAGTAGTTAAAAAACAGGAGAAGATCAAATTTGCGTTGATTTTCGACAATTAAATAGGAAGACTATAAAAGATCGATATTAAATTCCTCATATAGAAGACTGCTTACAGAAATTGGCAGGTGCTAAATGCTTTACCGTAGTTGATTTGGCAAGTGGTTATTGTCAAATACCTCTAGATGAGGATAGCAAAAAATATACGTCGTTTGTCACGCTAGATGGGCAATACCAGTTTGAAAGAATGCCGTTTGGGGGCTTGTGAATGTTAAAGCCATTTTTCAGCGTTTTGCAAATAAGTTAGCAACTGAAGTAAGCGAGAGAATTGTTTGCTATGTTGACGATATGATTTTACCTAGTGTTACTGTAGAAGAAGGCATTGACCTTTTTATCAAATTATTAAATAAGTTAAGAGAATATGGTGTTACATTAAAATTGTCAAAATTTAAATTTTTGATGGAACAAGTAGGTTTTCTTGGTCAAGAGATTACTAGGCATGGAATTAAACCAGGAATAGATAAAATTAGTTGTGTAAAGAATTTTCTTACGCCTACCAATGTACATGAAATTCGTCAATTTATAGGTTTAGCCTCGTATTTTAGGAAATTTGTTCGTAATTTTTCATTATTAGCAGAGCCGATAACTAGATTGACAAGAGATAAAGTTAAATTTGAATGGACCAACAAACAAGACGAAGTATTCAAAGAATTAAAAAATAAACTTTGGCAACGAAACATTTTAGTTCTTTTTACTAATAATAAAATTCACGAGGTTCATACAGATGCAAGTGTGGTTGGACTGGGTGGAATTTTATTACAATTAGAAGACGATAATGAATTGCACCCAGTATCATATTATAGTCGTCAAACAACAAATTTGGAAAGGAAATTTCATAGTTTTGAATTGGAAGTATTAGCGGTTGTAGAGTCGTTGGATAGATTTCGACCATTCATATTAGGAGACAAATTCACTGTAGTAACGGATTGTAATTAGTTAAAAACTGCTTCATTGAAACGTGATATTATTCCACGTATTGGAAGATGTTGGCTCAGACTACAAGAATATGATTTTGAAATAAAACATAAAAATGGTAGTCAAATGTATCACGAAATTCGGTTGAACTATCAAAAGATGTTGAACCTGTCACATTAGATATGCGTGTAGATGATGTAGATAAATCTTGGGTAGAAGTGCTACAAGCTACTGACCTTGATATACAACATATTAAGGAAAATATTCACGATTCTGTGAATAAAGAATATGAAATAGAGAATGACCGATTATATCGACGAGTGAACAATAAATTATTATTTGTGGTTCAAAAAAAAGGTGTACGAGGTAGAGTTATTCGCTCATGTCATGATGATATGAGTCATTTTGGTTAGACAAAACATTATCTGCATTATGTGAAGTTTATTGGTGGCCTCGAATGCGTCAATTCGTAAAACATACATTCAAACGTGTTATGAATGTTTATTCCATAGAGAAAATCGCGATAAAAATTGAATCACATTACATACTATCGAAAAAGTTCCCATTCCGAATCATACTAGGCATTTGGACCATTTAGGAATTTTTGTAAAAAGTCGAAAAAGAAATTGTTATGTTCTAGTAATTGTTGACGCGTATACGAAATATGTGTATCTTACAGCGGTTAGAAATACAAAGTCTCAGTTTGTAATCAAAGCAATAAACGAATTAGCATTACATTTTGGTATGCCAACTCGAATAAAATCTAATCGTAGATCTACTCTGGTGTATAGAAACTTCGAATCGTTTTGTAATGATTATAATATACTCTAAATTAAAAATGCAACATCGACTCCAAGAGCTAAGTGGAAAAGTATAACAGAACTGTTCTTCATGCATCGCAAACAGCCTCAGATGATAAGAATGATAAATGGGATGAATAATTATTATCGATACAGTGGGCTATTACGAGGGCTGCCTTTTATATTTCGGGATTAGGGAACAAAAACAAATATTAATCATTGAAAATCGCTTTATATTTTTTCAAAATATTCCCCATCAAGATTTATACACTTTTGCATGCTTTTCGGGTGTCGAAAAACGTTGACCTCTCAGTTTGTTTTTTACGTACGGGAATAAAAAGAAGTCATTTGGTGACAAGTCAGGACTATACGGCGGATGACTCATCAAATCGATGTTTTGAGTGCTCAAAAATGCAGTTGTTTGAGCCAATGTGTGAGAGCTCGCATTGTCGTGGTGAAGAGTGATCCCGTCTTCGGCAGTTGGTTGTCCTGATGTCTTGGAAGACAACTGGCAAACAAATGATTGTGTACCACTCAGAATTGACTGTTCTGCGTTGTTCTAGTGGTAAGGTTGCGACATGTCCATTTTTTTCAAAAAAACAGGCGATCATTTGCTTGCAAGTGCTTCGTGCGCGAACAACTTTTGTTGGATTCGGCTCATCTTGAAACATCCATACAGTCGACTGCTGTTTACTTTCGGGCTCATACGCGTAAATCCACGATTCATCACCTGTCACTATGTCATAGACGTGTTTTAAAGCACCGCGATCGTATTTTTGAGCTTTTCTTTCGACCAATCGACACGAGCCTTTTTTTGAGCGATTGACAAATTGTGTGGGATCCAACGCGAACAAATTTGTTTGACATTCAAATGTTTATGCAATATTGAATGTATGCTGGTCCCACTAATGCCTAAGGTTGTCTCAATCTCACGATAGGTCACATGACGATCTTGCAATATCAGTTCGCGCACAGCATTAATGGTTTCCGGAACAACAACTGATTCTAGACGACCTTCACGAAATTCGTCTTGGAGTGAGCTACGACCTCGATTGAATTCACTATACTGGTCCTTGATGGAGCTTCATCGCCAAAAATTAAATTAAGTTCATCCATGCACTCTTGCTGCCTTAATCCACGTCGAAAGTTGTAAAAAATAATCGCACGAAAATGTTCATGATTTAATTCTATTTTTTCGCCGAGATGTTGAGTTAATAAGTACTGTAAACAACACAAATAGCGCTCGAATGTCAAAACGTTCTGAGTACGTATAATCTCAAAAATGTCAAACTTTACGATAGAGCTGTCAGTTGCCAGATTGCAACACTAGGGTTGTCCAATCCCGAAATGTAAAAGGCAACCCTCGTAATAGTTTGCCACATTCTATTACCCAAATAACACCACAACAATTAATTTTTGGGTTCTCTTCGAAACCAATTTCCAACGATAAATTAAAATTGACTCTGGTTGATGAAGGACGAGATAGTATTGAACTCGACGAAAAGGAAAGAAAACGTCTACGGGAAGAAGCATCAAGCAGAATTAAATTAAACCAAGAAAAACAAAAGCAACGGTTTCAGTTAAAATTTAAAGCACCAGATAAATATAACGTCGGAGATAAAGTCGTTCTTTTTCAAGAGCCTCCTGCTACGGGTGAAAGCCGGAAACTGTTAAGACAGTTTAGAGGACCATACACAATAACCCAAATTTTATTTGCCGATAGATATAGAGTCGAAGATGATTGATCAGTTGAAGGCAGAAGACGATTTAAAGGAACGATACCAGCAGACCATATGCGTTTAGTATTACCACCGGAAGATGAATTTGAAGAAACATCGTTGGAGTTAGAAGAGGAAGATGATCAAGAATTCAGGAAGGCCGAATGTAACGAACAGAGTTACATTTAGTATTATTATTATAAGTTTTAGTTTGTTTAAAGTAATGTTGAAATGATAATTTCTTTTTAATAGTTAAATGAAGTATTATTAGAACTAAATAGGTTGGTAATTAAAATACTCGCCGCTAGTTGAATTAAGGAAATATCTTAAATAAAATAGAAAGAGAGTAGAGTGAAAAAAGAGTTATGAACGAGGGAACATGTACGTCGGATTTGGTTGAATAAATAAAATATACCAATCTATAATCATCGAGTAATTAATTTGTTTAAAATGAGAAATAATGTTACAATTGGTAAAATGGGTAAAATGGAAGGAGAAAACGAGATCATCCCGTCCTTTGATGTGCCAGTATGCAATCATATATCATCCAGCAACGTCTGCTCCCTCCAACGGCCTTGTGGTCTGTCTAGGATTTAATGAACTTATCAATCATTAATCTGTATATTGTACCTCATTTGAGGCGGCCAAATCCTAAATCGGATGCCAGATAAATAAATAACAAAATTAACAATTTTGTTGGTAGTTACATTAACTGAAATAGTATTAACCGAAATAGAAAAATTTTGTCATTGCAAGGTAAAAGGAAAAACAAATTGAAGTTGTTATGCATGCGGATGTGTATACAATAGGTTTATCCGCAACCGTTTGCATAATCCGCATCGTGCGGATAATCGACATAATGCGGATGTGAGTTCTAAATCCGCATCCGCACTCATCCGCCAGAAATTATGCGGACACATCCGCTTTTATCCGCGGATAGCGAATATTACTATCCGATGCAGGGCCCTAAACCAGACATTGGGAAACGATGCTTAATACGACTATATCCTAATTTTTTTTTGTTATTTTATTTATTGATTTTATACCGGCATTTCTAAGTCGAATTTATAAAATGTCTATTCAAATCATATTGAACTAATTTTCGGATTTTTTTGTAAAAAAATCTAGTCTCAAAGGACTAAACGAGAAACGATTTTTTGTCACAAATAAGCTTTTATTTGTTATGCAAATTCTAATGTGTAAGGGAAATGTTGGATCTGAAACTATTCAAAACAATCTGAATAACAATAATGCTATTTACAGGCTTGATTTATTATTATTACATAAAGCAAAGAAATATGTTGTTGTACTTAACATAAAATTTTAAAATTGTTTAGTATAGTGATTTAAATGTCGAAGGACAAACCAAACCTTTTATGTTTTGCCAAAAATAAAAAATAAATAAATAAAATTATTAAATAAATTTTATGGTAGAGTGTTTATTTTCTCATACAAACTGTAAAACCAATTCAACGATAAATTGTGTTATTTTTTAATTAAACACTTGGCATTTTAGATTCTGAATAAAAAAAAATGGAAATTCTATCTAAAATAAATATTTAATCAACTTTTTTTTCTAAGAAGGAGTACGAACAAACGAAATCTTAAAAGCATTAAAATAATTATACTCATGAGTATATTACAGAATGGAAACCAGCAAAAATATGGTGTGAAGCCGAATGGAAATCTAATAAGTGCTATCAATTAAATACTAAATTATTACATTAAAATCAGGAGCAATAAATTTATTTTTATAGATCCCATTACTCTTTAATTATCATGAATTGCTACGTTCCATTATAGGAATTATCAATACAAATAAATTCTCATAAAATAATTAAGCGTGATGGTGTTTTACAGCCTATATTTTATTTACGTTATTCTGCGATATTGTTTAGTAAAATTTATCGATTAATTTCAGTAATTTAGAAACATTTTACATGTGCATGACTTTCTCTTAAAATACTTTTAATTTTTTACCCCGAAGCAATTTTAAAAATGATTTTACAAATAAAAAAAATTTACCATAATATAATTAATTAAAATTTACGATGCTTAACGTTAATATTATGATTTTAATTCTCCTACACCATAAACGAATTACACAATACTACTGATAATATCACTTTGATGGCGATTTGTACGAATTATTAATTACATATATGTATAAATTTATTTCTAATAGAAAGGTTGAGTGTGTAATGTAAATTTTTCAATACCTTTTATTTATTATGTGGTTGCCATGAACGCCAATGAAGATAAATCTTTCTAATAGGTGGTAACATGATATTTTCAAATAAATTTTCTATGGACTTTTATGTCGCAAGTTCATAATTTTTGATCTAATTAGTGTGAGCTATTTAATATTTTGCACATATAGTAAATGTGTTAATCGTTAATTATTAAACTTAATTAGTTGAATGAAGTTTAAATGTTATATGATTACTTAAGACGAATATTTGTCTGTAAAACAAGACACGTTAAATACTTAACTGATTTGTATTAGATTTTTGTTTTTCTCTGCAGGTTGTAAAAATTAAACGACCCTAAACAATTCGATCTAGATTATCAATTTATTGTTATTTGAATTCGTCTGAAAAATTAAAATGTTATCTTTGGTCAATATTTTGTACAGAGCCTAGTTTCGCTAGGTTGCAACGCTATACGACTTTCTCGTATTTTTGTCAAAAGTGAAGTTTAGATCTGCTCATGTTAAAACTATAGAGCGCTAATCAAACAAATTAATGCTTTTTACATGACAGATTATTTTTGGCCAAACGTGAATTATTTGTAAATATTTTGCCCGGAGTCTAATTTCGCCGGTTACCAACGGTATACGATTTATTCGTACATTATCAAAAGTGAGATATCGATCTGACAATCTTAAAACCGTATAGCCCTAACCCAATAAATTAAAACCTTTTAATTGGATTATTTATCAAAGAACTAGTGCATGTTGAAGAATGTGGACATGTTTCCAAACTTCACACCAATATAAAACAAAATACAATCATTAAGAAGTAACCCTGACGAATATATTTTCAATGCTGTGCTTCTTAAACGACTATGGTCAATTGAACAAAAATTTGAAGTGATCACCGATATAACAAGCCAGTGCTGACCAAATTGTTTATATAAGTTTATATATAGAATGTAATCACTATAAGTTTTTGAAATAAGTTAAGATTTTCTTATTACCATTTTTCATAACATTTCAACAACTATGCAATAAAAAAATACTGCGGTGCGAAATTTTATAAGCTAAATGAAATGAGATTCAAAATTCATCATTTTTGAAAAATAAAAACATGAATTTTATTTTAGACCATTTTTCAAAAAAACCCAAAATAAAATTCCACAAATAAAACAATTATGAAATCATTAATTAATCTGCAGAATATATGGAATCCATATGACATCGCATATAATGAAAAACCAACTACCACAAAAAATGTATATCCAAATACCTACAACAGAAGGATGAGACAACACAAATCCCAAATATAAAATTTTTAAACTTTATATCCAAATTAAAAATGTTAATTTTAAATTTTCTTGCATCATTTGCGGTAAAATTAGTATCCCGCAGCCGAAACCTCTTTCCAAGTATAAATATAAAATCCCATTTTCAGATTTTTTTAAAATAAAACATGACATGCAAAACTAAAAATGACATGCAAAACTAAAAATTCTTTAGGGCATAAGAGAAAAACCTCGCTAGTTCAAAGACAATCCTCAATACATTTAAACTATGATTTTTACGAAATCTAAGATAAGATAAGATGTGTCCAACGCAGATCAGCTGTTAGGCTGGTTACCTATAACGTACTTCATGCTAAGTATGTCTATATCTGGATGTTCACAAATTTTTCCGAACAAAACGCAGCAACTGAATTTCTCGGGCACCTGCATATTACCGTTACTGCATTCGATTATCACCTAATTATTCGAAAAAATCTGCAACATAACACACGATTCGTTCTCAGAACTGACTAGGAATGCTGAACCTGCTAAGGTCTCTAATACTGCAGGATCAGGATGTGTTAAATGTTCTAACTTATGAGAAAATCTACTTGAGCGAACTGTCGCTTATCCACAATAGAAATAGGTGTTTCTTCTCATAAGTACACCATCACCATTTCAAAATTACCGTGTTAGTAAATAGTTATTGTATTATTTTATTATTTACAGTTAGAGGATTAGTTGGAATGCTCCGTTGAGTATCTTCCTTCAACTCACCATGAAGATGAGGAGGGTATTTCTCCTCAAAATTGATACCTAATTAAATAAATTATAATATAATATTATTGTTCTTATGAAGATATCTTTGGGAATTCCAGGATATCACGAATCATATTCTCGTGTACCACAAACCTTTCCCCACAACATTGTTTAGATAAATTATATTTGTAGAGTTGTTGTCTCTTATAAAATCCACAGCTGAATGGTCACCACAACCAATTAGTTTGTCACATTAGTTCGGACATACATTACAAAACGCCTCACATTGGTTGATAAAATTGGTTCGCACACGCATGTCACAACTATAAAAGCTACCAGTTACGAACTACCACCAATTGGTTCGCTGCGTTGGATGGGACATACATGCCACAACTAATTTAATCACCAATAATGAACTAAAATAAATGTTACATTAAATTAGTTGTGAAACAGTTCTAACAACTGGTTACAATCACTATTTAAGATAAGTTCTTAATGGAGTGCATCATAAGCTGTGAAATAAACTCAAAACTCGTTTTGCGAACTAATTTAGTTGTCGTTTATTTGGTTAGTTGTACATTGGATGTGAAAATTGAGCTTGAAAACTACGAATAGTCATTTTGTTTATATGTCATTTGACAATTTAAGAAGTTACAATTTCACGAAACGTCAGCGCACATTTCAATTCAAAATGTTCAAGCCGAAAATTGATTTTCGAATGGAAAAAATGGAAAAAAGTGGTACATACAGACGGTTATTGATTAGGAATTGGTTAAATTTCAAAGTTCGTAACATAGACATTGTTCCTTGTGAAAACACGGTAGTAGAAAATTCACAGTCTCCATTTGAAAGTGTTTTATCCTTGAGTAACCAGAACGTGCCTTCATTTCCATTTAACAGCGTAAACGATATTGAAATCATTAGTCTGAATGAAGAATTTGAAAACTTGGCAACAATATCAAAATTCTAATAGTGAAAATAGTTTTTCACTAGACTGTATCACAACCCATTCACAAACACACATAGTTAGACTGGTTCTCAATACAATTAAATAATATAGAAAGTTCGCTTCGCAACCGATTCACGGTTTATTTTCTTTAACCTAGTTTAAAACAACCATTTCACAAAATTGTATTGTTCGTCTTGATCTAGAACGGTTGCAGGCACAACTATATTATAATATGGCGGATTAAATATTGTTATAGAGAGAATACGTGCCACCAGTTTGAAAAAAAAAAATCATAACCTACAATCAGCAGTGCATAGATCTTTTAGTTCATATAAATTAATTTTTTAATATTTTTTCCTTAAATTAATTTATTTGGAAAAGCAAATAAAATAGGGCGAATCTTTATTTTCAAACTAAAAATCCCTGATTTACAGTAAAATTGACATTTCCCACGATTTTTCACGTATCTGTGCGATAAATAATCAAATTGAATTATGTATGAAATCAGACATATATAATATATTATTATTATTCATTATTATTATATGTTCATACTATCATATAGTTATTCTTTTCAGTTGTGATAAAAGTAGTTTAACAACAGCTTCATCCCCGTTTCACGATAAATTTTAACAGTTGTGGGATATAACCATAACTTGCTCACAACGCTATCACAATGTTGTGACAACCGATTATTTGGCTGTGACAACCACGTGAAGCCGTTGTGATCTACGGTTCACCACATCCAAATAGCCATGAAATTAGTTGTGACAACGTTGTAGGGATCGTTTCACAACTTGAAATGCTACTTTCAAGGAGCCTACTTTCAGGAGGCCTCCCCTGATCTATTGAATTTACTTTAATTAATTTTATGCGCCTGAGTGCATATTATCAAATTATCACACACATCTATTTTACAGCTACCCAAAATTATTACCGAGAAAATGTGATATACACTGTCTTCTTATCTAGAGATAAACGCCAAACATAACATACAACGAACAAAAATATTCATCTCATTCATATACTAACTATCTGATCTCTAAACCGATCCCGCACCGTAAAAAAAAATTACCAGCAACAACAACTATGAATGTTCTCCCATCCCCTATACAAAAAATAGTGCCCCTCATAAACAAAGCCGTACACCCCCTCGCAACCCTATACAAATTCAAACAACATTCGCGAATCTTGTTTAATCAAAGGTTAATTATATTTTGCGAAACTCAGTACACAATAATAAAAAAGGTTCGGAGACCAACTCTATAAGCGTTTTTGTTGCCTATATTAAGAACTAATACACCACCCACAAACCCTCATCCACCAAATCCCAAATTCCCACATCAAACCCAAAACTCCTCATCCCCCCTTTTATGAATCTCATTTCCATCCAACAAACAAAATTACTTCATAATCGGTTAAGAGATAAACGAGTTCTGTCCTAGGTGGCCATATTCCAGCACAAGTGCAAAATCCATAGTCTATTAAATTTAGAAACATTCCATCCGGATTTAACGGACTCCCCAATTAGTCCGTTAGATCCAGGTTTTTCTATATTTTAGTCGATTTTGTAGTAAAAACAAAATTTAAATGAAGGAAACAAAACGTACAACAAAAACAACAAAAAATTTCCATACGGATGCAGAAGTTTTTTTCGTAAAAATTTATTTCTTAATTTTCTAAAATTATACCTCATGTTCATGTAACTTAAAAAATCTACATTTCTAATTAAATTGATCAAAAATATGTATATTTATCATGATGAACAAGTAGGTTCTCTTTTCATCATGATTACAAACTATACAACCACACGAAACAAACAGAAATGTATTCTATGCGATAGTTTCGGTACGAGTATATACAACTTTGTATTTAACTGTACGAAATTAAAAAGGGAAAATATGATATATAAACCTCTCGTTCTCAAAAATTACTCGTGTACAGTGATCGAAAATTGTAAATAATATTATTCATATACAGTGTGATATATTTGAGTTTAAGTGTCTTTTATAATTCGTTTATGGCATAACATTAAATTGCGTTTGTGAGATTCATGACCAATTTCGATTGTATAACCCATGAATTTTTGAATGAAAATTTTTGACTCTGCTTCGGTACTCTGGATATGTATTCTCTTTGCTTATGTGTATTTTGTATTAACGAATGATTCCTAGCCAATTAGATATCCCCATGCGGTCTCCGGGGTAATAAATAAAACAAAGATTTTCGGGAAGTTTCAGTTTATTCGGCAACATAGTATCTAATTCGTCTATACGTTTTCATAGAATGATTTAATCATACCTTCAAAATTTGCATTTATTTCCACTATGACTTATTCATTTGGTCCAAATTACTTAGAGTCTATCGAATATGGTGAACAGGTAAATAATTCGAATTTCTCATCATCCAATTTTGTCATCGTTACCATCAATATGTGACACATTGCAGTTCAAGGTAGTCGACGAATGTTATATCTAGTGAACTCCAAAATAAGGGGACCCATAACATTTCAGTCCATTTTATTCCACTCAGCGGTCCGTCGTATTTGATTCTGGTTTATATAAAAACAGAGAGTTTATGTTTCATCCATTATTACATTTCGACCCATTTTGATCTTAGGTATTACGCTTAAATTGGTTTAGTTAACACTGGCATCAACAACACTTGTTATTTTTGTTAAACTGTGAAGAAACGTGGCTCCCACTTCGAGCAAAGTATTCTCATACCCATATTTTCATGTAAAATATAATCGATTCATTCGATTTTAGATTTTAATGTCAACTATTTGCAGAAACTTGACTTGAGTTTATTCTGGAGTAATCGTTGCGTCTGTATGAAAATTAACATCAACATCGGCATCATTTGCTGTGTTTTTTTATTAGCGCCCGATAGCTGTATCCGGAGCAGCCAATTTTCTATGTCAAAACTTATATTTAGCGCGATATTATTGCATATAATTAATTTATTTAACTCTAAACTAAGATTTTTCATTCAACTTTTTAGGTAAAAATCGATAAAAAAATATCTTGCTCTACTTATTTATCGGGAGCCGCTATCGGGAGCGCTATCCATTTCAATGGGAAATTTGAAAAGGCTTTTATTTTGTAAACCCCTGAAACCATTAGAAACTAAATCTTACAATAAAAATTTAAAACGCAGCAAAATGAATTCTTGTTTATAACGTCATGTCAAAATAAATGTCAATTAATATATTTCAGGTTATAAATGTTTGTTTTATTGATGAATTTAGTTTTAATTTTTATAGTACAGCGACACCAGTGAATAATAGCTGCAGTTTCAATAGAAAATTGCCATTTGGCTCCGGATAGTGCTCCAATATTAAAACACGGCTATTATCTACATCCGGATTTCCTTTAACATCAGTTCCCTTATCATAATTTTCCGAAATACAAACATTAAATTCAAATATAGAACGCTTATGCAACCTTAGATTGGCTCCTAAGCAGATATAAATATTTGTCTTCTGATTCATTAGTACTAATACATATTAAGATTCATTTACACATAAAGTCATGTTTAGTTTGTATATGTCTAGTTTGTAAAAATTGTATATCTAATTTATATAAATAAATTAAAATAAATTGTTAATAAAAATAATAAAAAATTTTATTAATAAAAATAATAAAACTTCCAAATATGTAAAATTAATAACTAAAACTCTCCATTTAGAGTGTTATAAATTTCCGAACAATATACCGGGTTTTCCATTTGGTACTTAACAAATTTGAACTTTCACTGTGAACCATAGACATAATACTATATATATAGACCGGTAATGTGCTTTTTTTCTCCATATAAAATCGTTTATTTCATGCGTGGACAGTTAGGACGGGATGCATATATAAAACTCTATTTATATCTCTGTCTTTGAATTCCATATCATCCACAACTAAAAGCTTTTGTTTCTGGTTGTTTGTCTTTCAAAATAAAATTATTTGAAAATTAATTATAATTTGCGACGAAATTTGTGTGTTGAATATAATTTGTGATCGAATTTGTGTGTTTTAATTTGTGTGTTATTAAAATAAAATGTATCGAAAAAAAAAAAAAAATTATTTGTTGTGGATGATATGAATTATGCACAATAGATTCCGCTAGTCCCGTACTGAAAACGTTTTCAGTTATGCATGTGGAAACAAAATGGCGCATTTTATATTTTTCAGTATTTTAATTATTTTAATAATAAAATATGTATAATTATAGTTATATGAGCATTCTAGGGTTGATTGATTATATTGATAATTGTAAAATTAATTTACATATATTATGTAAACAGTGAATAGTTCTGTTTTATGAATTATATGGAATAGTTGAATAGCTTTTTCGAAATAATTTTATTGTATAAATTCGATTAATTATTTTGTGTATCCCTAAAATGGCAAGGTCTTCACAGTTTTGTAAAAAGCTTCTCACAGAAGACTCCGGCTACTACCTTGCCGTCTAGAAAAACATAGGTCCACCTGTGCAGAATCTGTATACACAGGTAAGGCTAAATACAACAGGAGGTCGGCATATTTAGCCCAAACAGGACGCTCATTTCAAATAAGTTACAAGGAACAGTTTAATGACATAACCAAATTTAAAAAACAGTACATAAAATCAAGTTTCACACAACACATAAAAACTGAAAATCATAGGTACACTAAATTCAATAAAAATATAACCATTTTGCACAAAATCAAAAATGGTCCGAAATTAGATAGGTTAGAAGATTTTAGTCTAAATTTTGGGCACAATTTGACTCATGAGTCATGTCACATTTGTATACTGTACGTATACAAATTTCTCATTAGAGACGGAGTCAAACTGAACTCAAACTGTGCGTGAATGAAAGGGGGTATTAAATGACCTTCAAAGGACAATAAATCCATTGGACAATACTTCCTTTAAACAAAAAAAAAAAAAAAAAAAACTGCAGTCAAAATTCACACCCTGAAAATATACAAAAACAAAAACACCAACAAAATCAATCGTTGCTTCACGACAAAATCAACACAAAAACCAATAAAATTTACGATTTATTTATCCATAGCTTAAAAACAAAGGAGGTGTCAAAGAGCAGCGCCTCGCTACAGTATATAAACAGTTTCAAAATAAATTATGTAAAGCAGTATGAAATAAACCGATGACGAGATTATTCACGAAATCGAAATTTCTAAAAAAAGTAACAAAAATTGTCACAATAAGTAAGAACTAAAAACTACAATATAAAACTGACGGCAAAAAGCTACATGTACTCTTGGGTGACATTTGTTGGAATTTGGAGGAGGAAGAAGATCCCGAACACGACACGAACGAATTAGAAAATTAAAATTAAAAAAGTTAAGAAAATCACCGTAAAATCTACTGAATTAAATCTTTTAAATAGTTTGTATTGCATATGTATTTGTCGATGCGATGTTTATTCGCTAGATCGATTTCAATCAATTTTAATTCAATAAATCGACAAAAAATGATTAAAAAATCATTTTTTGTCGAAATGAAAAGACAAAAAATAACACAAAAATGTGAATGTAGAGGTGGTTTTTCGGCCTTGATATGTTCGGCAAAGTTGTTTGTCTTGGCTTGCGCAACAACTTGGCTGAAGAAAGCATAACGAAAATCTTAATGGTTCAAGAGCTCTCAACGTGAAAATGAGTGTATTATGTTAACAAATTTTTGACTCAGACCCAAAACATGTCGAAAGCGATATCTCAAAAATGGGGACTAACTTTGAAATGAGACTAGCACCATTGAGTTCAGAATTAGGTTAATTTCCTGGGTGCCCAGCTTGTCACAAAAATGAGTTTGCGATTCAAGCACAGTGTTATCAAATCCTCCTGTATCCTATTCCAATATTGTATATTTTACAGATTATATAGAGTTCTTGAATGTATCGTGAAAATTATCTTTAATAGTAGAAGAAAAAAAAGTAAAATAACACACAAACCATTAAATCTTATAATTTAGTAACATTGAGTTAAATACTTAATTGAAGGTAATTTATAAAAGAAAAGTTTAGAAGAAAACTTTAAGAACATTTTGAAATAAATCTTATAATAACAAATACAAACAGCAGTAGTGTACATATGTATGTATACGTATCACCTATTTTGTGTATGTTACCGTAGTACGTACCAATATATATATAAAGTTATAAAAGTAGCTAGATGGAAGGTAAATATCTGTGTATATAACAGTCTAAATGAATAATGTAATTAAAATAAATATACTAAAAATTTACAGAGCAAATGTGGATTAGTGCTAAATAGCTAATGATTTATATTCTACTTGATTCAATTATATCAAATAAACAAAACTTATTATAGATATTGTTTATTATTAGATATTATAATAAATAATGTTTATTATTAAACATTAGTGGTGATGTACAGTATGTGCAAAAAGAGCGTGTACGGCAAAAAACTAAGTAAACATAAAACTACGATTTTTTTTGTTATTATTATAAGTTTATTGTATGTATTTTCTATATTCTAACATTACTGTTAATAATTTCCTGGCTCCTTTTTTCCATACTAATAAAGAAATTTTCTGCATACCGTGGTGATAAATTTTTCCATATCTTCCGGACAACTCGTGCTACAGCGCTCAAATTTTTTTTGCGTGAAACATTTTCAGCTTAATTTTCACGAGTGCTCATAAATTTCGATCGGATTAGAATCAGGTGACTGAGATGGCCAACCCGATGTTGTGATGCCCTTTTTGAGTTTAAATTCCGAACTGAGTATGCTATGGTGCTTTGGGTCGTTGTCTTCTTGCAAGATCCAATTTGAGTTCCCCGCTCCAAACCATTTAAAGACAGATGATAATAAACCTAGAAAATAAATTTTATTTATGAAAAGTGCGTTTAGGTTCCGTGTGGAAACGATTAATTTACCAAAACCTTGCTGGTTGAAGCGGGCGCTTTACAATACGGACAATCCTGTTTTTTGCTTAGTTGATCAAACACGCCTTTTAACGTTAAAACTTCAAAACGATAACTCATCGGTAAACACAATCTTTGTTTTTATGTTCATTCGGCCACTATAGTCCCTTTTTAATGTATTTTTGTGTTACCAGTGGTTTGACCAAAGTATTTCCATATGCGTAGCCATGTTCCATTATTCTATTTCGTATTGCTGTTTTTGGTATAATATTCTTTTTCGCCATTTTTCATCACAGCTGCATCCTGCGTAAACGAAGAATTTTGAGCAAATAACTGTACGATGGCCTCATCCTTCTTTTTTGATCATCACACGATGATCTGTGGATTACTGCAAAAGCCATTTTAGTGGCTGAATTTTCAAATATAAATGTCAAGTGTCTAATTTAACAACATCTAATGGACGAGTTCTCCACATATCAAGCAAAGCTTTCAATTTGGTGTGCATTCGTAATATTTGATTTAAACATGTACAATTACACATTACACTTGCACAATAAAGAAAACCGACGAGTACAATAAATATGACGGCCTATAGAAAATCTAAATTAGTTAACAAATTTCAGTTTGTTGTTGTTTAATATGTCATTTAATGCACTATTAGCTTTCAACAATCTTTGAAAACTTACAATGCTTTTATCCTAGACTATTTATTAATCTTGTGTAGTTTGAATTAAGACAAATTTCGAACAATAATGAACGATTACAAAATTACAAAATGTCATTATGCTATACATTAAAATTAAAATTTAACTAGCACTACGGTCAACCAAGATGTCTATTCCATAAAATCGATTTCTAAAGAAGCAGTTAATTGATCCAAGTCTCACCTCCTACTCGTTACCGATCCTTAAGATTAACCCATATATTTTACAAAGATTAAAGCCTCAGCCACACGAATGCAAATATCGACCAACGTTGGTGTATTTTATGTTTGGCAAATATTGGTAAAATATGACAAATGACCAACTCTCTGTCTACACGATTGTAGTATTTGTTTTTTCCTTTGATCTTTTTGATAAACCGCCTATTGAGCGAATGTGCGCCAATGTTGGACAAATGTAACCTTGATTTGAATTTGTCATTTATTTTGTGGCTACACGATTTGTTATTTGGACAAATACGCCAATGTTGGTGTGTATTTAAAAAACACTTTACACTAAAGATCTGGATATCATCTTGCCGCAAAACCACCGGGAGCATCAAATCCATATAATGCACCGCCTTTCAAAATTCCAATCACAGCTGTATCATGAGGCTAAAAACATAAAACTGTCATCAAACTTTAAATATTTATGGTGCAAAGCCGGACAAATTTACCTAAAGAAATCGGCTGATTCTGACGTCTATCGTATTCACTCCATGAACGATATTTTTCATATCCAGAACATCATACACTAGCAATTGGATAAAGCGGTTGCTGCTTCGGTATCTAGAATTAAATAATGTAACGTTAAGTAGTTTTTTTATCTTACCTTTATTAGCTCATATTTGTTTTTTATATATTTTTTCCATATTCCAGCTTAGCTCTTTATACATTTTGTTGTCAAAAATAATATTTGTTTATATTAATCAGTCAGCTGTTTTGATTCCGGTAATTATTTTTTTTATGGTGGTAGTGTTTGTTATGATTTGGATGATGTTTAAACACTGTTTGAGTTATTTTTTAGTGATTTACTCAAAAAACTTAAAACTTATTTTTTTAACATTTTCAAATTTATTTATAATTAGTCGGAATATTTTGAAATTTACTTGGAATAGATTACTCGTTGTTGTGATTTATCTGGCTGTATTGAAAATGTTGTACTTTGCTCTCACTCTTCAAAATTTGTTTTTCGGTATTTGTTGTATGCATATTGAATTGTTAGTCTTATATTATGAGTAGTGTAATTCACCAAAACATTCAAAGTTTGAGAGCAAACTTCGACATTTTCAGTGCTTATTTATCTAGTTTAAAAGTGCAACCTCTATTAATATTTGTTTCGGAAATCTGGATTTACTCACACGAATCTTCATATCACAGACTGCCAAATTATAATTTCATTGCTTGCTGTAATGATGATTATAGATCTGGTGGTGTTGGTGTGTTTATCAATCAAAATTTAACTGTATCTTCTTTTCATTGTTACAACTGGACCACAGCTGATGTTTTAATTTTAAATGTTACCTTGGGGCGTCATGATTGGACCTTTATCTGCATTTATAGATTTTGTAATAAACCGGTAAACGCGTTTTGTGTCGATATTGAGGAGTTACTTCTATCAATTAATAATAATAACATAGTTATTCTGGGAGACATCAACATAAATTTACTTAATATCAATGAATGCTATAGTTACCTTACCATGTTAGCCTCCCACGGATTTCTAAGTCTTTTAAATGAAGCTACTGGACATTCATCTTGTCTTGATCATGTGTTCATCAAATCAACAAATTCGTTTATTTTTACTGTGGAAAACACACCGATTCATCTATCTGACCACAACTTAATAAAGCTAAACATTTTTGCATCTCAGATCCCTGTGCTTCAAAATAGTGTAGCTGCTAATTTTTCGAGAGTTGACTATAGCCGTCTGAATGCTCGTCTACAATCTGAAAGTTGGGCGACTGTTTATGGTGAGAATAACTGCAATATCGCTTTTGATAGGTTCTTATTTATTCTGAAATCGCACATTCGTGAATCTAAGGTCGAATCTTCTGCCCCTACATTAAAAAAACTGAAACCGTGGATGAATTCTTATCTCCTTTTGAAGGTTCATAAATTAAAAAAATTCTCTAGAAAATTACGCCATAATCCCACTAATGCACGTTTGGAAAAATTTGTCAAGAAACTCTCCAAGGAAGTAAATGCTAGAATTAAATTTGTCAAAAATTCATTTTACAAGAAGAAATTTGAGTATGTTAAAAATAGTTCTAAACTCACATGGAAGGCTATTGATGAAGTTCTGGGAACAAATAAAGACAAAAACCGAATCACCAAAATTTACAAATACCAATCTGATGTTCTTATTTCAAATGATCAATCTATAAGTAATGAATTCAATACTTATTTCCTCAACGTTCCATCGGAGATAACAAATAATTTGAACAACACTAACTTCTCGCCTAATTCTCCAGGCTATAGCAGATATGTTTTAGGCTCGACCACTTCACCTAGTATGTCTTGTGTGTTTGATTCGATTAGCGCCAGAGAGATTATAAAAGAGATTAGTAGTTTGAAAAATAAACACTCTTGTGGAATTGACGGAATCGACAACCTAATCTTAAAAAATTGCGTGTGGTATCTAGTAGATGTTTTAGCTTACCTCTTCAATTTCAGCCTAGAAAGTGGTGTATTTCCAGATGTTTTCAAATCAGCCCTTGTAATTCCAATTCATAAGAAAGGTGATGTGCTATTACTAAATAATTATCGACCTATTTCGTTGCTAAGTTCCTTCTCCAAACTATTTGAGAAAATAATAAAACGTAGATTGCTCGGTTATCTGGAAAAAATCAATTTTTTTAGCCGTAGTCAATTTGGTTTCTTAGCAGGAAGATCCTCTGAAGAAGCACTACTACATCACCTCAGTTATGTTTACTCGGCTTTTAACAATTCGCAAAAATCCGCTTCGTTATTTTTAGACATTGCAAAAGCGTTTGACACGGTGGATCACGAGGTTCTTGCAAACAAATTATTAAATATAGGTATCAGAGGTAAAGTTTTTGACTGGTTTGTTAGTTACTTCAACAATCGTAGCCAAATTGTTAAAATAAATGATAAATTTAGTGAACCTGGTTACTTAAATTGCGGCGTTCCGCAGGGATCAGTATTAGGACCTATTCTATTCTTAATCTACATAAATTCTATATTCGACATCGATCTTCTGGGGCACACCACTGCATTTGCGGACGATTTAGCATTAAGTTACACTTCAGCAAACCCTTCGGAATTACAGAACCTAGTTTGCACAGACTTAGTGAATCTTGGTAATTGGTTTTACTACCATCGCCTGGCTCTTAGTAATAAATCCAGAGTAATGTTTTTTGGTCAGGCCGCATCTCCCAATTCTAAGGTTTTGTATCATGTTCCATTTTGCTCTGGACACTCATGTTCATCGCAGTGCTTTGAAATTTCCCTCGTAAATGAGTTTAAGTACTTAGGAGTTACCATCGATTCGCAGTTGAAATGGAATTCTCATCTCACCATTGTCAGAAAAAATGTTATTACTGCGGCTTATAAATTCTACCATCTGAAGCAATTATGCCCACCGTCAACACTGCGAGTTCTATATCATGCACTAGTTGAATCTATTATTATGTATGGTATATCAAGCTGGGGTGGGATTTATTTTTCCAATATAGAGGACCTATACATTTCACAAAAACGGATTATTAAATTGATTTATTGTCGGCCTTTAACAACTCCAACAATTCCCTTATTTCGAGATTTGAAATTATTACCTTTAAGATATCTCTATGTTTATAAGGTATTAAAGATGTTTTTTGTTCGGAGTTCCAGTTTCCATAGTCGTATTCATCACACGTATACTTTAAGGAATCCGAACAACTTTGCCGGTTTACGTTGTAATAATGAAACGTTCAGAAGGTCTTACTTTTATATGGGATTGTATTGGTTTCACAAATTACCAATAGAGTTGAAATCCATTCCGATTGGCCGCAAACACTATTTTGATAAAATGATTCGACATTGGCTGATTAATATAGACAACATTGAAACCTACTTCTAATTTTTCTTTTTTGTATTGTATTCACTAAATATGAGCTGGAATTTTAATTTTATTGTATGTATTATTTATTTATTCTTTTATGATAGTTTTTAATTTATTATTTTTATTTGTACACTTTTGGCAACCTAAATTTCATGATTTTTTTCTTTCTTGCTCCCCCACAGGTTCTAAAAACCTATTAGGAGCTCTAACTTTATTAGAAATAGTTTATGATTTGTATTAATTTATGTAACCTGTTTTTTTTTTCTAAATAAAGAGAATAATAATAATAATAATAATATTTGCATTCGTGTGGCTGAAAACTAAAACGCATGAACTGAAACACATCTTATCTTATCTTATCCATTTTCACTCAGTTAATGATTTTATTTTAGAATTTTCTAATTATTTGAATCAAATTGGTTCCAAGAACTTAGGTTTATTGTGAGGCTTTAACATCACCATTTTAAACCCAATTTCGGAGTTTAAAATGATGTTCAGTTTTGGTCTAAACTCTCTAATTAATGAACCTACTTGAATTAATAAAATTAATAATTTAAATTAATAAAATATCGGCTGCCTGCATCCGGTCATATTTTTGTTAGATTAAAACCGCAATGTAATCATCAATTGACAGCTGAAACTTAAGACTTACGCTTGTCTGATCACAACTTGATATCTTTGAAATTAAATATAAATACTAATAAAATAAAGATTATCGTTAGGGAATGTGCAATTAAATAATTATATTAATTATGCTAAATTAAATTCTATTTATTCGCATTTTCATTCAAAACATCTTAGCCAATTTTGACCATTTTTCGAAATTTTTTGTATTTGTTCATTGAAATATTTCGGTTGGATTTCATGATCTTGCTCCTGTCATACAATCTCCTAAAAAATATAAAACTTAAAACTAAATTATTCAAACAAGGTAGCGCAGAAACATCCGAACAACATGAATTTGCATAATTCTTCAATCGAAAATTAAAACTGATGTTATAATCAGTAAGAAACAATAAGCAATTTAATGATTCAACAATGATATGAAATCAGGGGTCCTACTCAACCATAGGTTAAAAATACCAACAATTGCTTCGTAACTTAATCATTTGACATAGCAAAAGCGTTCCACAATTTGTTTGTGAATGTATCCATAAATCTTAAATCCAAAATTTCTAACAAATCCCGAAAACGTGACTATGAGCATTGTGTCTGAAGTGCTGCATCTTACCTACAAATTTAGATAATTCAGCAGCTGGACTTGATAAAATAACTTATATTAGAACGAAACAAGTTCGTCCATCCATTGCTTATATGTTAGCCGATATTTTCATTCTTTGTATTGAAAATAACATTTTAAGAGTGAAAATAAAATAATAATTAATTAATTATAGACCCATATCATTACTTCCGATTTTCTTTAAAATTTTTGAAAAATGTCTTAAAACCAGACTTTATATATTTTTAAATGAGAACTCATTTTTTCCCAATAATCAATATGTACACAATTTTTTCTGCCCTTTGACAAATGCCTTAAGCGGCAAAGAAACTGCTACAGAGCACTTCCTTGTTGATCTGACTAAAGCTTTTGATACAGTCGACCATGAAACTACTATGTAAATTAAATTGTGCGTAATTTAATTAAATGTATTCGAGGTAAAGCCAATGGCTGGTTAGATCTTTTCGACACAATAGAAAACAAGTTGTTAGTATCGAGGGCAGCTACAGCAACGTAAGGCGGATGCATTCACGCCACATCAGATGTCAACCTGTACATTACATTGGCATGGTCGGCGCTAAATTCTGCACTCCATCAGAGAGAGGGTCTTAGTTATATTTATTAACATCACCGATTGTAATCGATGATGAAAATTCGATTAGCATCTAGCAGCAATCGAACAAAAGTAATGGCAGTTTTGAGACTACAGTATATCTAGGTTCACGATGATAACAACAGAGATTACTTTGACTTTGAATTTCATTTCAGTTCAATGGATCTGCTTCAATCAACAACAGGAGTAGTGGAATGAAAATAGCGGAAATGTTTGTGTCTCGACGAACCGCAAAAAAACCATTTTACATTTTACTTCTATTTACTGTTTTTTATTTTTATGTTCAGTGGGCAAAATTACGGGTATGTACAATAGTTAAATAAAACAGGGGCATTGATTTCGCGATTGAATGGTTACCGCACATTTGGTTAAATACACAATTTATTTAAGACATTTTTTTTGTTCGTAAATTTTGTAAAGTGTTTTACTTTCATATTCTGCGCAATCCAATTTATTTTGTTTTATTGTTAACGCGTTTAAATTGACAATAATATCTTTCTGAATAATATATTTATTTTGCTTTAAAAATGTTAAAAGTCTTTCCCTTTAACTTACTTATTTACAGGTTGACAATAATAGCAACGTCTTGTACAAATTTTTATTTCGGAAAACTATCCTTTCCTCATAATGACACCCATGCATGTAATTTATATATTATATTTCCTTTACCTGATCGTCAACAAAATGTGTACCTATCCTTTTTTATACAATCTCTTATACATACGTACATAATATATGTACGTAAATGACATATAAACCTAATACCATTTTACATACTTTCCTTGGTATAAAAATCGTAAAATGATATAAATAAGTAATATTTTAGATTGTTTTTATTTTTATGAGGGTGGAAAAGTGGTTTTATCTTACCATTCTTTGTTGTAAGGAATCGTTTAACCTAGGAATAATTTTAGTTTTCACTTTTTACTAAACAAACAAATGAGAAAAAATCGTTTAATTTAGCCAGAGGCCAACAACCAATGATAGATTACATATTACATTATTCTTTCATATTTTTGTTTTCAATTGCATTGTATCATTTATGAAATGGAAACATTTTATGTTTTGTTTTGTTTCGGTCATGAAATTGTTTTTTGGCGTTGCAACAAAAGAAAATAAAAGTTTTTTTTTTATGGAAAACATAATAGTATATACGAGCATGTTAAAGCTTTTAGCGTTGATACGTACACTATTTTATGGTTGCCCATGTATATATTTTAATTGCAACATGAAGATCCTAGGAACAAGGATTATTCGCTGTAAATAATTTAAGGAATATCGATGGGTGTCATAGTCTAACAAAATGCAGGATACAATAAAATTATTGGAATGATGCTCTTTATTAGAACTACTCTTCGTTTATATGCGAACCATCCGGATGCAATAATGTAATGAAAAAGGAAATACAATAAAATTGTATTTGAATTGTTTAAAAAACAATGACATATTGCAATTTCCTAAAGTACTGATATTTTTATACATTGTTTCAAAAGAACGAGGAAATTGATTATTCTTATTTTTCGCTCATTTCTATTTTTTACTTGTTATTTAATAAAATTCAATTGAAAACAATTATAAACACCAATTTAAATAACCGTAAGTAGAAAAGATTTATTCGTTTTAAGCAAATTCTAACTAAGAAACAAATTCTATATGGAAACGAAGTGCAAATTTTAGCCTATCAGAAATATCGATATAATTTCTAGTATAATTGTAGCAGAAATTGTAGCTTTGATTTCGGTGAATAGTCGAACTGTTGCAACAACTACTATGGAAAGAAGGTTTTTGAAAATTGGGTATGTATTTTTAAATCGAAAAAAACACTACTACATATTTTCGATGTTTGTTAACTTAGCTAAACAAATAACTTTTTTAAAAAAATATTTTTTTCGAAAAATTCAGCTACTAGATTAATTAAATTTTATAACAAAGAAAACAGAAATTTCCTCCTACTAAATTTTACGCTTGGTTCCATATACACAGTGGGATGATCTAACAACACCTTAACGATGCATTGTCGAAGTTATGAACCGTTTCTCCAGAATAAAATTGAACACTGTTCCACTTTTTACTTTATTTACCAGCCTGATTTCAATTTTAGATTCAGTTTCAAATTTATTCTAGTAGATTGTGGGTATTTTCGTTAATTCATTTTTCAAAAAGAATAGAAGGAATAGAATATTGATCACCTGACCTAAGAACATCCCGAACGAAATGTAATAAAACAACATAAATAGAATAAACAGAATACTTTTTCACAGCTTCGATTTGTTTTTATTTTGGCAGGATTTACTTTTGTTGAGCCATTGATAATATACAAATATTATATACAGGTAACCCTCCAAGAACACGGTATTCGAAGAAAACGGTTTCGAAGAACACGAATACTCATTTCTTCAAATTACACGGCTTCAAACAACACGATTTTCGTTTTTCTCTTTTATTTTATTTTTTGAATATCATAACAAAAAATAAAACGTAACGTTTTTTTTTTTAAATTTACATTTTTGCAGTCTCGAACAACACGGTTTTAAAGAACACGGAACGAATTAATCGTGTTCTTGAAGGGTTTCCTGTATATATAATATATATAATTATGTTGTTTTATTAAAAAAAAAGAAATTATTTGCACACGCATTATCATAGCTTGACATTTTAAAAAACAGAAGATTCTTTTAATTCTTTCGATGCAGTTTCGATGCAGTATAAAAAGAATGCGTTTCGAAAATTCTAATAAAAGAACAATCGAAAAAAAAAACAGAACAAATAGAATGATTAAAAGTACGTTTTATGTCAGTTTTGATACGTTCGAAATATACAGAATGAATAAACGAAAACACTCTGTGATTACAAAAAAAGAAATAATTGATACAACAAAACAGTCATCAATTAGATTCTACACTGCCCGTCAAAAAATTCCTACAAACTCTACATTTTTCAGTAAATATATTTGTGTTTACGGTAGCTATTCGCATTATTCGAGTTATGGTTGTACGAAATAATATAATATACGCTAAACGCGTAACGGAACAAGCTTTTGTTTAATAAAAGTATCCACAAGATCAAAACAAATGAAATAACAAAATTACCGAGAAGTAGATATTGATATAATAAGAAAAATCAACAATCAATATAAGCGGTCGGTATTCTAATAACGAGTATTTTCTCCAACAGCTCTGGTCACATCTAGTATTCTTTTTAGCATACTGTGCAGCAGGTTTGCAATATACTCTTGAGGTAACATTTCCCATTCTCTCTGCAGAACTGATTGAAGATGATCTAAGGTTTCTGGAACGACTTCCTCTTGCCTTAAACGACGCCCTAGCATCGGTCAGGGCTGTGAGTGGACCAAACTGTTCGATCAATTCCCAGCTCATCACAGTGGGGTCTGGTGCTGTTATGCATTAATAATTCAAGGATCCGAAATTTTTTGACGAGCAGCGTAGTAAAAAAGAAAAAGACAAAGGAGCTTCTGTTTTTTCTGTTATTTTATTGTTTAATATTTCGCCATCATTGGCATCATCAGAATTTTTAGTAGCTTATACATAAAAAGTTAATTAATGTATATGGTCAATATAGTAAATAAAAAACAAAAAAATACCGACCAAATGGCACAGTGGTTAAAGCTTTGGCGTTTGGATCGGGAGGTACCGAGTTCGAATCCCGATAGGGGCAGGATGCAAAGTGAAATTTCATTAACAGATTTCGATCTGTGGTGAAATGTAACACATCTATGACCCCCTGTCGGTGTGCAAAACCCATGGGCCGACCCATCTTCCATGCCGGTATAGGCTGGCATGGAGCTTGCAATGTGCAGATGGTCTTAAATCGGTCCTATAGCCGTACGTCCTCGAGTTGGCCGGTAGGCGTAAAGTAAGGACGTAAAAAGCATAACCGCGGAAGAGCAGGGTGAGCCTTGAGCCCCAAAACAGATCGCATAGTCACCAATAAAAAAAAAAAAAAAAAAAAAAAAAAAAAAAATTAAGATAAAAATCAAATATGTAATAAATAACATAAAAATCATTTTATTTGTATAGGTTTAATAAAATGTAGTGCGAGATCAATGAATGATAAAAATCAAGTCTTGTTGTTGCCTTTCAATTTATGATAGAGTTACTTTTTGTTTAAAGTCGGCTTTTAATAGATAAAATATTACTTACATGACATTCACAATGTTAACGACTATTCAAGTCATCAAGAATGTTTATTCTTTCTTATTGTTTGTATTTATTGTGTTTACCGGACAAGTGGTGCAGTGGTTAAAGCTTCGGTGCTTGGACCGGGAGGTACTGGTTTCGAATCCCATCAGAGGTTGGATGCAAAAAGCGCATTTTCCTCATCGATTACGATCGGTGATGTTAATAAACACAACTAAGATCCTCTGTTTGGAGTGCAGAATTCAGCGCCGACCCACCGTTCATGAATAGAAGTTGACAATACAGGGTGACATGGAGCTTGCAATGTGCAGGTGGTTTTTGTAAAAGTTTTGAATATGGGTGGTGTATGCGTGAATGAAAAGGCAAATTAACTAACCTTCAAGGGACGTTAAATCCAAAGAAGTCATCTACTTATAATATATCTACTTAATCCTCTAAAAAGTAGAAAACTACCTACTAACAAAAATTAAAATTAAATAAATTAAAAGTAAATTAAATAAATTAAATAGATTAAATAAATAAATTACTTCCATGACGAGTTTTGCGGAACTAAATATGCCTATAAAAAAACCTGGGGCGGTATCTTGTACCATCATTATTTTCGACTTTCGACTTAGTTTATGTCTCAATTTTCAGGAATCAATTAACCGTCTATTTCGCGTAAGCAACTATGTTTTTTATTTCGCGATTTGAACCTCTTGGTAAAATTGGAAGCTTTCTCTCTCTTCGATACGTTTATCGAAATACGTATCACGAAAAAATTATTTGATGATTAATAGAATCAACTGATTTGATGATTAATAGAATCGATCCTTAGAAATAAAGCGACGTTTTACTCGAGCAAACTTAGAACACATTAGAACATGCGTGATTTTCGAAGTGAAATAGGCTGCCATTTTACTCGTGAAAAATGAGACCGCCCCTGGTAATGAATTTTTAAAGATGCCGTGCTTGTAAATGTTTTCTAGCAGATCTTGCATTTATGCGGCCTCTTTCCAGTAAGCGAACGTTAATGTTGTGCCGTTTCATAGCCTATCCATCACGTTCTTCTTAACATGTGCATTCTCATCTGAGCTCGCTTTGCAATTATTTGTAATCGATTTTAAATTGCTTATTTTTATAGTACACGCGACCATAATTGTTTACGAAAGAGTGGGTGGACTTAAATAGAAGCAAAAAAACTATTTCTGGCCAGAAAAGGGATATACATTTTTATCCACACATACAAAATTACAAAGCGATTTGCAATTGAAAGTAGTTGTGCATACAACTTTTTGCTTTCCAATTTTGCATTTACAAAATGAAACCAAAAATTTCTTGAAATGGTATAGTGTTTTTTCATCCCTGCAATAAACACAGAAACTTGTTTATATTTTGAAAACAAACATTTGAAGGTTTTGTAAAAACTTTGGTAATAAATGGATGTAGAATGATTTGCAATAGCAAACATCCTTATTTTCTAATTATGGTTTCGTTTTTGATACAGAAAAATTGTTTTAAATGGATTAAATCTTACCCAGAATTGTATAAATATTTTTATAGTGTATGTGTGTTCACATACAAATAGTCCAGGGATATTAGGAAAAATAGCGGAAATTTTTAGGGACAGTAGATATCGAGATGCGGTTTTCTGCATTGTGTTCAGGAAGGCTTCAGAAAAAAAGTCTATATCGTCTGGTTTAGGCATTTTTAGAAAATGCCTTCTGGGCCGGAAAATGCATTTTCCAATTGCATCATTACTTGCACCATTATAGGAACGACTGGAAACTCGAAAAAATCGCTCGAAAATCGTTACTTGGGGGTTTTCGGGCTGCCGAGCTCGATTCTGGCATTAGAATTACCCGGGGTGCACGGGGGTGGCAGTGTGGTGATGCACGGCGGGTGAATTGGGGGATAAATGGCAGCGTGCATGAAAATCGCTCCAAATTCGTTACTCGGGGGCTTTCGGAGATGCCGAATTCAATTCTGGCATTGGAATTACCTGGGTGTGGCTCTGCGGGGTTATCCGGGGGTCATTCTGGGGGGGGAATTGCATAGTCCATGGGAAGCGCTCTAAACTCGTTACTCGGGGGTTTTCGGGGATGCCGAATTTAATTCTGGAAATGGAATTAGCCGGGGCGGCTCTGCGAGGTTGTCTGGGGGTGATTGGAGGAAATGGCAGCGTCCATGAAAATCACTCCAAAATCGTTACTCGGGGGTTTTCGGGGATGCCGAATTCAATTCTGGCATTACAATTACCCAGGGGCTTCAAAGAATTGAAACTCTCTTTGTCCAAAAAAATTACTAAAAATTTGGCCGCCTCAAATGAGGTTTCATAATCATATTTTCATTTGGGATAATGAGTGATTATTTTGGATGATGACCTCACAATAAGTCGAAATCGATCGAGTGATATTTTAAACTTTTTGAAAATATTCAAAAAAAAAAAAATATTATCTTGTGATATAAAAAACAAGTGGTTAATAAAAAATGTGTTTATTAAGTGTTAATGATTATTTCATTGATCCTAAATCAGCCGTGCAATTTTTTCCTTGTCACTACCGGGAATCGAACCCGAGACCTCCGGGGCGGATAAAACTAACTAACACTCCAAACTAATTAAATTCAATCAAAATGAAATATATTTTAATTACATTGAAATGAATGTAATTCACGTGGCAGCAAGGCTTTCGTTTTATTGAATTGATTCGAAATGATTCACGTAGCATTGCTGCACTACTTTCTTTTAAACTATTTGCTGGGTGGGCTGCAATAGGGTCGATTCTCTTCAGTAAAACATCTTGTGATATACGACATTTTTTGTTCTATTGTCAGGTGCGAGAACGAACAAAGCGGATGGTTTGCCGACACGTGAACATGCTACGTACAATTGGCCATGAGAGAAACATTCATTTTCTAGATCCAGGCCTCAAACACGCGAAGATGGGCCTTGTGATTTGTTGATCGTCATGGCGAATGCAAGACGAATCGGAAATTGAATTCGTTTAAACTCGAATGGCATATCGGTTGGGATCATAAGAATTCTCGGAATGAGAACTTCCTCACCTTTTAACTTTACTTGAGTTTTTTCAAAACCAAACGCGTTCCGTTATATAGTTTTGGTTAATTCAGGTTTCGTAGCATGAACCGCACCAACTTTCAGTTGTATATTGTAAGGTGGCAAGCCAGCCAGATCCAATGAGTTTAAAAATTCAGTTGGATAGTTGGTTGCTACGTCTTTGTTTGTCACACAGTCGATAGATTTGAAGGAATGAAGTGGACCGACGATTAGATTTTGAATTGTGAAATTTAGGTGATCCACATCTTTATTCTTTGCCGCAAGAATTACTCGTTCTCTCACCCAATTGTGATTTTTGTGGCTAGTAATGATGTTCGGGAACACTTTGTTGATGAGCTCGTCCGTCGTTGAGACAAAATTGCAAAATTTCTGAGGAAACGAAATCAATCCACTTATTTATTTCATCGACAGCGGTTGATCTTGGGATCACTGGTATTTTTGACGGAAATCGCCGGACCGTTGAATCATTACGCCTCCAAAACATCTTGAGTCATTGCGTAGATTTTTCATAGTTAGATTGAGTGCTTCCAATGCACATTTGTGTGCCATTGTACATTCATAATCGATGATGATTTTACTTGCTACCAAAACTTTCGCCATTGCTGAGTGTTTCGCAATATTGCAAGTCGCCGATTGAAGGTTTAATGACAATTTTAACGCTGAGCAACTGCTACAGCAATATCGGATCTCGCACGAACCGTGGCAAAAATCAATGACATGAAGAATGCTTTCCCAGTTCCACCGGGCGCGTCGAAGAAAAATAAGTAGATAAAATATAAAAATTGGATAAGAAAAATAAAATACTAATTTGCATGCAGCCTCCAGTTGGGTTCGAATCCAGTACCTTGCGGCCCACGCGCCGAAACTTTAACCACTGCACCACTCTTCACATACAAACTACACACACAAAATTCATATAAAAAAAGGTTTTTTATAAGATTTTTAGGGTTTTCCTTTTAAGTTTTTCCGACTTCTAAACCACCATTGTATTAAGGCGAACAAAATCAAAAAGAAATCATCGAAATAAGTGAATCCATTCTTTAGATGTCATCATAAAAGCCATCCCATACAAAATGTATGAGAAAAAGAATTTTCTTGATAAATTTTTTTTGGTCAATTTTTCCGATGTTTTAATAGTTATTATGGTATTCGGAGCGAAGACAAATCCAACAAAACAAAGATCATAAAAATCGGTCCAGCCGTTCTTGAGTTATAAATGGTGTAATTAACCCGTATATATAACTAACCCATATATACACATATACATGGCAACTAGCCAAACCCGTACATTTGCACACAAAATTTTACAGGCATAGTAATTAGTAATATTTTGCTTTCAATAAGTCGGTGACTTTGTGGTAACAAAATGTTATCTTGCAAATGCATAGAGGTGTGTTAAGTCGCAAGGCGCACACATTTAGTATTGCTAAAACAGCACGTATATATTGTCGCATCGCAACCAAAATGTACGGTTACATCGTCACCAAGAAGCGTACTTTTGGTAACCTATCAAAAAGTTATACTGAAATAGAACCATAAGATTACAATTTGGTTGGGGCTTCGCAGAAAATAATCGCTTATGGAAATTAAAAATCAAATAGAGTTATGCACGCACATTACACACTTTCTTACCAAAATGTGATCATATCATTACAGCTGTCAATTTGTGCAAGACTAGCTAAAAAAACTGCGACTGTTATCAAACAATTTGAAATGGTAAAAGTCGTGAAACGATTTAAGTTTACCCAACTGGGTATATACATATATAGATTTGAATTTGCAGCTTATCCCTCGGCTATGTTTGACAAGAACGGAATGAGGAAAAATTAAAAATCAAAAATGTATCAACTTTTTAAAGAAAGATCTGTAAGTGTAAGAAGTGAAGACACACAATATGTTATTGATGGAGGCATGCTTCTACATAAAGTTAGATGGAAAAAGAGCCAGAACATGTTAAAGATATGCAATGGGTATGTTAGATACATAAAGAGAGCATTTGGGAACAGAGTTTTTGTTGTTTTCGATGGATACGACTAAATTACCACTACATCGACTGAAAGAAACTGGCGACGTATGCATACAAATTCCGCCACCGTACGCATGGCTCTAGATTCCTGGACGGTCATGACGTTGCCCACAAGTGTAACTCAGGACAAGTTTCTAAGGAATAGCAAAAATAATTCCCAGCTCTAGTACCTGATATTGTGTATTATTCCGAGAGCTTAACATACAGAAGCGCGTGCATCAGGTTTCATATATCATTTCTACATGATTTCACGGGATACGACACAACCACAGCATTTTTCTATCGAGGGAAAGTAAAATTCTGCGATTTGTTTGAGAAATCCGATGATTTACATGGATTTGCAGAAATATTTTAGCAAATACATGTATCCATGGATAATTTAATAGATAATGGACTTCGTCCAGCTTTGGCTCTTTACGGAGCACCCAAAGATGGGCGCACGAGCGATAAACCTGCGATTGAGCTCGTCCAAAGCTATCAAGCAAAAATGTATGTTCAAGCCACCAATTATAAAAAAGTCGATCTTGTACGTATAATCCCGACTGCCAATGCGTTAACCGAGCATATCAAGCGTGTCTATTTCGAAGTACAGGCTTGGTATGGTTCACAAGGTCAAGACGAGACCTTAGATCCGTTGGAATGGGGGTGGAAATTGGTGGATGGAGAGCTCAGTCCTGTCACCATGACCCAGGAAGACGGTCCCGAGGAAATTTTAAGCAAAATTTCTTGTTCTTGTGAAACCGACTGTGGCACGACGTGCGGGTGCCGCCGAAGTCGGTTGGAGTGGTCACTTGCATGCAAGCATTGCGATGGCAATTGCTCAAACCAAAAAGGCACTTCCAACGGGACCGAGAATAGTGACGAGGAAGAAGATGAAGAAGGGGAAGAAGATGAAGAAGGGGAAGAAAAAGAAGAAGAGTTTGAACAAGATTTAGTATTTAAGTTAAAAATTTAAGTGTATAATGAATATTTCAACATTAATAAAAACTTCTATTTGTTATTTGAATAAAGTATTATTTTCATAATTTGTGTTTTTCACTTTCTCCTTTACCATTTCCCACAGAGCCACCCCCAGCGCCCCCGGGGAAGTCTAATGCCAGAATTGAATTCGGCATCCCCGAAAACCCCCGAGTAACGATTTCGGAGTGATTTTCATGGACGCTGCCATTTCCCCCAGTCACCCCCAGAAAACCCTACAGAGGGACCCCTGAGCACCCCCGGGGAAAGCTAATGCCAGAATTGAATTCGGCATCCCCGAAAACCGCCGAGTAACGAGTTTGGAGTGTTTCCCATGGACTATGCAATTTCCCCCCTCCGCCCCCCAGAATGACCCCCGTAGAGCCACCCCCAGGTAATTCCAATGCCAGAATTGAATTCGGCATCCCCGAAAACCCCCGAGTAACGAGTTTGGAGCGATTTTCATGCACGCTGCCATTTCTCCCCCAATTCACCCACCGCGCACCCCCCACACAGCCACTCCGTACACCCTCGGGTAATTCTAGTGCCAGAATCGAGTTCGGCAGCCCCGAAACCCCCCGAGTAACGATTTCCGAGCGATTTTTCCGAGTTTCCAGTCGTTCCTATAATGGTGGAAGTAATGATACAATTGGAAAATACATTTTCCGGCACAGAATGCATTTTTCAAAACATGCCTAAAACCGACGATATAGACTTTTTCCCTGGGATCTTCCTGAACACAGTGCAGAAAACCACATCTCGATATCTGCTGTCCCTAAAAATTTCCGCTATTCCGTTCGATTTTGATCTAAATGCCCAGGACTACAAATGATGGATATTTCAGGATTATGGTAACGTACCTAGGATCGCCGTTATGGCTGGCCTGTACGCCTCTATCATATCATATATCATATCATAAATGCCCAGGACTACAAATGAAAATAATACACAAATGCAACTACACAATATAAAAATTCCCCTTTAATAAACTGACATTCTTTGTGTTTACATGTCTTATTTTGAAAGAAATTTTACAACAAAAAAATTTGTCCTACACTGTAACAATTAAAATTTGTGGCACGATCGTATTCAGGAGTAATAATTTATTTTCGTATTGTATTGAATTTTCGTATCGTAAGAAGACGTATCGTAACGGAAAGAAGTAGAACGTATCATATTCAGGAATAATGCCCCAGAATTTTCTTCAAAATCTCAATCGAGTAAAGGTCGCTGAAGACATGCTAGACCTAGTCCAATTCCAACCCCCCAATCATAAAACGCATTATAACTGGTGATGATGAGGCATGAGTTTACGAGTTTGACATGCAAGCTTGGAATGGCGCCTTCCAACTGAGCCGAAATAGAAAAACCACGTCAAAGTCTATCAAAAGTCAAGATCATGTTGACTGTTTTCTTCGATTATCGTGGTGTTGTATTCTCGAAATTCTTACCAGAAGGTCAGACGGCAAATAAAAAATATGGCAAGGTTCGGCAATATGCGGCGTTTGATCCGGCGAAAATTTGTCGAAAAAGGCCAGGTTCGTGGAAAAAAAAACTCATAGATTTTGCACCACGACATAATTTTTGGCCAAAAAAACTCAACAAATATCATCGAACAACCACCGTATTTGCCTGCTCAGATGACTTTTTGCTCTTTCCAAAACTCAAATTTCAGTCGATAGAAGACATGAAAGAGAATTCGCGGCGAGAACTGAAGTCGATTCCGGAAAAAGCGTTTGAAAAATGTTTTGATGATTGGATCATTTGTTGGCATAAGTGAATTATTTCGGAAAGGGCCTACTTTGAAGGCGATGTAATAAATTTGAATGAAAAATACACATTTTATATTTTATTGACCAATTTTCGTTACGTTTTTGACAGAATATATATTTATTTAAAGTGTCGGTAATTTATATTTTTTTGTGAGTAAAGTTACTCGCGTTTGCAATTTGCGTTTGATGTGAATTCCGTCTAATACACTCAACGAAAAATGCTTTAAATTTTTTTCATCGTTATTAACCTTTTATACACATAAAATGTTATAAAATAACAAATTTGATGCTTTTAATTTTGATACTTTTATTTGATACATAAAAAAAAATAAATTAAAATTTTTTAGGGTCATCAGAATACGATTTTATTACTTAAAATAACATAAAATAATGAATTTTATACTCGAAAATCGACCCCATTAATTTATTCATTAGGTCTCATTCATTATGAATAAAACATGGCCTAATTTTTTGAAGTAATTGATTTTAAATTTGATTACATTTTTGAATAAGGAATTTCGTGGAAAAATCAGGGATATTTCTGTAAATTTTCAATTAAATTCGTGGTAAATTGAACTTTTGAATCATTTGAACTTTATTACATATTATTCACACAACATGTAAATCACATGATTTATGGAAATTCTGCCGTTTAACAAAAAGCTGGCTAACCTCCAAAACAAATTTTACGTTAATCTATTTAAAACCCAATATTGCCATTAATTCTCGAAAAATATATTTCCAATTTGAATAAATTATAATATCAATGATTCATAAATATAAAGATTAAGTGGTAGCACCAATCCGTTCAACTTGTATAGCACCAATCTTTTACAAAACATCATTAAATGTTTTATAGTAGAATCACCTTGTCGATGTTTGAATTTTTCACATTAGAATGTTGCCCATTTAATTCATACTGTAGTGGGAACGTGATAGTAGCAATAATTCATCTCAGTGAAAATATTGACTACGTCACAGGTACAAGTAGAGTTACTATTTGCCATCTTAACTACTAATTATATTTTATAAAAATTTTCAGTTAAATATGCAAAGTATAAAGTTATAGGAGTATTGTTCACTAAGTATGCTGAAAATGTTTATAAGATTAGGTAATGTCTTTTCACACCGCGGACTTTACGTTAAAATAGATTCCGTTGTACTTCATCTGGATTGTGCATTTTTGGTACAAAGTGTGTACTGTAGAGTAACAATTATAAACAGTATTGTCAAGTGAAAGTAGTCGGCAGATCATGTTGAAAATTTGCATTATTGCTATTTCAAATTTTCGGTTTCTTTAATTTAAATTTAAACCTTTTACTTTTTGACAAAAAGTAAAGCTTCTTTATGCGCTTATTAAAATTAAATTGTTTATTTTTATCTTTCGTGTTTTCTGATTAGTTTGCCAATTCTTGTTTCACTTTCAGTGTACATACACGAAACCAACATTTTTGCTATATGCCTCACGCTTTTTTTTTGTCTGAATAGTGATTAACTAAATTGATTCTAGTTCATACCACTCCCTGATAGATGCCTCTGATATTCACAAAACAAAATGTGATTGATACTTAACTCAGAAACTAATAAAAGATTTATCAATCACCGATTAAAAATAGTTCAGCAAATGATTGTCAAAATTGGTCTTCATCGATATCATCGGTAATTCGATTTACTTAATATGAAGCGAAGATTTGCAGGTGATGGTTGCTCAGCTGCTTTGTTATACGCAGATGTAAAATCTAAAAAAATTACCGTTCAGACAAGAAACTAGAATAAGATGGTGCCTCACGGATTAAAAAATTGTAAAATTTGGTTATGAAACGATATGGTTATGTTAAAACAAATGAAAAGTTTATGAATATGAAAGCTAAAAATAATAAATTTGCTCTATCTACAGATGAGTGAACAAGGGTTGGATTAGACAAGGCTATCGAATTATTTAATCGAATCATTTAAAACGATAATGAAACCGATATTATCTCCACAAGTGGATTTAATAATATAGGCAAAATCGTCTCCTGCTTACAAGCAGGAGTGATTTGATTTAACTAGAAGTTCTCATAAAATTTAAAGTTTTTATTGTGGGTAAAACATACAAAAATAGACGTCTAAAAGTGTAAAAGGTACTCGAGTACCTCGTCACTCACATTAGGGTTAAATAAATTCGTGGAACCTGTTCAGAAATAAGAAAACTTTTAGCTTGAGTTTTTTCAAGCCTTTTCGAAGCAACATAGAAAGCCAAGAAATGAGCCGCACTGCATGTATATTAATTATTGAATTGTACAATTACATTAGATTGTGAATTTATGTTCATTGATTTGTTTTAGAATATAAGTGGTTTAAACCTAAGCAAGCAAAAAAATCAATACAAACTGGTAGGTACCAGAATATGTCTTTAATAAGGAAGGTGTTCACGCATTGTAATAAAAATATAAAACTGGTGCTCTGCCCCTTTTGTTTTATTTAGTTTATATAAAATGAAAATATCTAATTATGTACTTGTATCATATATATATAACGAAAGAAAGAATATGTACTCAAGTATATAACATAATAAATTATAAATAAAGCTATTTATATATAATTATGTACCATATATAAGTATGTATTTACATGTATTGCTATGCACTAAATTCTAATTATGTATTTGCATTATATACAATTCTATGATACCTGGTTGTTAAAATTTAATTTTAAAATTATTATTATTGTATCTTTTGATCAAATAAGTTCTTCGCTATTATAAACTTAATATAGTAAATATAAATACATAATATAAAATATAAATTTATAAATAAAATTAAATCTTCGAGTGTTATTTTTATTTTTTCTTAAATGGAATAGATTTGCATCGCAAATTTATGCAAAATCTATTTACCATTTATTTGGTCCTTTGAGGTCCTTCGGTACGAATTTGCTTTTTAATGCCTAACTGAAAGGCTAGATACCTCATCGAAAATCCATGTTATAAGAAATTCAGAAACCAACAAACTATTGACCTTCGACAAACCTATAATATTACTTCGAAATCGTGTTCGAGTCTTAGAAGCCATTAAAGGTGTGAAAATGTTGACTATTAACAAAAGTCATAGCTTTTCTAAAAGCAAAGCCTCGTCGTTGATCAAAAACTTAGCTCCATGTCTGTATTGTCGAGTGTCACATTCAATACCTAACTGTCCGGAGTTTACAGATTCAAAGCTCACACCACAGATGCGATTCTAGTTTATTCGAAAATGATTTCGAAAATCTATGAAGATTGTGTACCAATTGTTAAATTGATACTCATACAGTACTTGATTGTGACAAACCGCCTTGCAATATTTGTTCCCAAAACACCATTCCCTTCTGCATTTTGGTAAAACAATATATTTTAAAAGACGAAGGCAGATTCCAAGTAATAGCTCTCCTAGTTCAAGCACACCAGTCACTCAGGATGATCCAGTGTCAAGTTCTCTGCAAGTAAGTGGTACTTCGTCGTTTAGATTTGATCAAAATTCAATAAAGAAGTCTTCTGCTTCCTCGGGAGTAAGTCAAATTCTTTTTGGAATAGCTTTAGTTAATGTTACTTCGGATTCCAACAAGCAGTTATTATGTCGAGCAATGCTAGATAGTGGTTCACAATTAAATTTCGTTACTGAAAATATTGTCAATATAATGAAAGTCAAACCACAGAGAACTAACAAAACAGTTTCGGGCATTGGTGGCAAGGAAACGGAAATCAAAACCAAAGTCTCGTTAACAATTTCTTCTCGAGTTTCGGACTTTTCAATCACTTTGGAATGTTATGTGATTCCTTAAATAACGAACTACCTACCAGCAAGTCCTCTCAATATCAATTTAAAGTTAATTCCTGCTAAAATACAATTAGCAGATCCGTTGATAAAATCAAAATTGATATTTTGATTGGGGCTGAAATTTACAATGAACTATTCACTATGAGAACTTCGATTACTCTGTTTAAAAACCTACCTGGATTTTATGATAGCGTATTTGGATATGTAATTAGTGGGAAAGCCTCAGTTAGTAATGTCACACAACCACAACTATCTACAGCATTATGTACATTCGAAGCTCTTCATAATGATATAAAGCAATTTTGGGAGCTAGAGACCGTTTCAGTGGAGAATAATTATTCATTAGATAAGAAATATTGTGAGCAGCATTATAGTAAAACTCACACACGTCTATCTTCGGGTCGCTATTCGGTATCGCTTCCTCTAAACGATAACATCCATCAGCTTGACAAATTCGTCCTCACTTATGCAATTCTATGCTATTTAAAAAAAATTAATTCGTCAACCTCCTATTTATCAGCAATACAAAGATTTCATGGCTGAGTATTTGTCATTAGGACATGGAGGTAATTGAAAATCGAACCAACATTTTTTTTTTTTTTTTTTTTTTTTTTATAAAAGGAAGTATTAATTGTCCAGTGGATTTAATGTCCTTTGAAGTTCAATTAATACCCCCCTTTCATTCACGCACAGACCACCTATTCACACAATTACAGTATACCACCTGCACGTTGCAAGCTCCATGTCAACCTGTAAACTGACATGGACGGTGGGTCGGCGCTGAATTCTGCACTCCAACAGAGGGTCTTAGTTGTGTTTATTAACATTACCGATCGCAATCGATGACGAAAATCCGCTTTGCATCCAGCCTCTGATGGGATTCGAACCCAGTACCTCCCGGTCCAAGTGCCGAAGCTTTAACCACTGCACCACTTGTCCGGTTTAATAATACATTAATAATACATATAACAAGGTTTTTTATTTTCCTCATCATTTCGTCATCAAAGATACTAGAACTACTACTCAGTCAAGGGTAGTTTTTAACGAGTCTTCCAAATCATCGTCAAAATTATCATTAAAGATTGTTTGTATAAGGGTCCTACTATACAAAAAGATTTAATGTCCATCATTCTAAGGTTTAGGACACACATGCTAGCTTTAGCCGATTAGCCGATATTGCCAAAATGTACCGGCAAATCCTAATTGATCAGAGTAACCAAGATTTACAACGGATTTGGTGGAGAAATGATCCCTCAGAAAGTGTCAAATGTTATAAATTGTGCACTGTTACATACGGAACGAAAAGCGCTCCTTTCCTCGCAACACGTACTTTGAATCAATTGGCTTCTGACGAACATATCTCGTTTCTGTTGGCATCAAAGGTATTAATGTCAGATTTTTATGTTGATGATTGTCTAACAAGTTCTGATTCAATGGATAATGCGTTGAAGCTTAAATCGGATTTGAGTCAATTATTGGAAACAGGTGGATTTCAACTGCGTAAATTTTCCTCAAACATACCTGACCTTTCGTCTCAATCGGAATCTCCATCAAACGTGCCCCTAGTACTTTGCCTTTCATGGAATACTTCAACTGATGAGTTTGAAGTGAACCTCTCCAAATTCACTGAGAATTCTCTTTGTACTAAGCGAAACATTTTATCAGAGATCTGTCAGCTATTCGATCCACTAGGACTCTGCGCTCCAATGATATTAATAGCCAAGATAATAATGCAAAAGATTTGGGGTATTAGTAAACATGAGTTTACCAATACCCCAAATTATCAGAGGTTGAAATTTATGTAGACAAATTGTAAAGGAATGCATCCTTTGTTTTCGAAATAAACCAAAACTTTCACGCCATCTAATGGGCGACTTACCTGTCGACCGCGTAAATCAGTCTAGACCGTGTTTCGTTGTTGGTATAGATTTTTGCGGACCATTCTTCGTTAAGCCATAGCAATACATATATAGTAGTACCATCATTCGAAAAAAATCTTTAGATGGTGAAAATCCAGGTAGCGCGTCAATCGAAATTAAGTTATGCAATAATTTTACTAATTCGCCTAAATGTTTGCAAGATTAAATACACTTACAGTACACACGGCGAATTTTTGTATACATTAACCAGTATAGTATTGCTTCACTCTAACTTATTATACTACATATTAACACAGAATATATTTATTTCAACTCGTATTGTTTTACAATTGTCAAGGTCTTGTAGAAAATGTGTTTAATATTTTTTGTGATAAACAATAAAACAAATCGTGAATACCTTACTTCAATTTTCTTTTTATAAAAATTAGCATAAATAATTTTTTTTCTATGATAGAAATGCAAAAGAATATGTATTGTTCAATCAAATAAATCCATTATTGGAAAGGAGATATGAACGATAGGATATATACATATCTATATATAATATATTGAGTACTTAGCTGTGTATTATTGTTTATTTTAAATACATCTGTTCTCACAAACACAAACGAATAAATATAAAAAATGAAAACGATGTAGAAATCTATATAGAACAACTAAATACAATTTTTTAAAAGTATGCCGTCGATTGCACTGTTACAGTATGGTAATTTATAATTGAAAATATGTTTGTACGAGTAATTTTCTTATAATATACATACATTAAGAACAATGTATTGTTATGGAAAGGCAAATTTTCTATTTATCCAAACTGTGTGAAAGTTCAAGGGCATTGAACCCAATATTTGTTTCAGAATTAAAATAAAATTTATTAATTCGATTTTATCATAAAAAATATTACGTAAGAGAAGTACGTAAAAATAGGAAAATTGTCACTTGGACATATTACAATAGTATGTCGTTTTTCATTATTGTTTTTCAATCAACCACTTATTAAGGGATTGTTTCTCATTGGAATAGAAAAAACGAGGATGTCATTATAAAGATTATAATTTCAACCAAAACTATTATGCATGTCTGACTTGATCTGTTTTGTCACAGAACCCAATGAGAGTCATGTGGTGTTTACAGTGTGCAAATCTAGAGCGTATAATTATAATCTAATTATGAGCATTTAAGGTTCGCTAACAAAACTTAAATTCATTTTTCTGTTAATCTAATCTGTTAATCTCTAATAAATTTTATTGTTTAAATTGAGGGCTGAATTAATCCATCTCAAATGAATTACATATAAGGAAGTATATAAGATATTTTTTATAAATTCAATATACAAGTGAATAGCTTACGAGTTTAGGTTGCCGTTCACTATTTTGTAATTAAAACTATTTTTAAATAGTAGTTAAGCTAGAGATTGGTCAGCATTGTCTGAAAGAAAACGTTTCAATTCTTTATGGCAGGATAAATAATGGCTTACTTTTAAGTTCCGTCCTTATTCGAACGCTAATTTTAAATTGTTTAGTTTGATGTACCATACAAATTATTTTTTTAAAATAAAAAATGCGTTGTGTAATTTATTTTGAATAAAAAAATCAGTTTTTATTTTCCTCTAAATTGTAAAATTTTATTTTTATGTCTTAATTTAATTAATTAACCTTAATTTGTATTTAGTCTTACACCGTTTTAATACTTAATTACCTTTCCGAAACGAATATTTATTTGTGGAGACTTTAAACAGCTTTCACAATAAAACAATTTTTATTTTGCCTTAGAAGTTTGTTTGAAAATCAAACTTTAGAAAAAAATTTACTTTAGAGAAAAAATTGTCTATTGTGAGAGCTCTCTTAAGGTGATGATACATGTACAGATTTTCCCTTTAAGGCATAAAAATTATGCGCGCTTGTTGGTTAAAAGTCAGCCATCTTGAATCGCTTTGAATCAATTCGGATGATTTTGCATACTCATGAACGATGGCTACTAATAAGACAATAAGGCCTGTTTCACCTGAACTCAGACAAGCGAACTGACCTATGTTCATCGTTCTTGGTTGTATATAAAAAACTTTTATAAGCCCCGTTGCCCACTTGAGCTAAGTATTTTGACTGATATGAGCTATGTTTTCATTTAACAGCTTCACGTTTTGGTTTCTTTCCAAAGTCAAATAAGAGAAACATTGTAGATAAATCTCAGGGTCTACCCAATCTGTAAAGCAATGTATTTAAATTTTTATTTTCACCTTGGAGATACGAGGGTATATCAAAAAGTCTTGCAATATCATATGAAAAAAAAGAGTGAGTGAGACAACAATATATTTTTCAAAACCATTTTTTGTCGCGATGAAACTTCTAGAAGATCATTTCGATGTAAATTTTACAGTTCGTTTGTTTTTGTCAATTTAGTAACACGTGTTTTGAATTTTTCTTAAAATGAATGAAATTGAATATCGCGCCGTTATTAAATTTTTCTATAAAGATGGATGAAATGCAATTTATATATTCAACTATATATCAAAAGTTTACGGCGAATCTGCACCATCATATGCCACAGTAACAAGGTGGGTAAAATTATTCAAAAATGGTTGGGAGTCATTAGAAGACGACAACCGCTCGGGTCGGCCAGCAGATGCTATTAGCCATGAAAACGTAATTTTGGCCGAATCTATTGTATTGGAGGACCGGCGTATTTCTGTTCCGCGGTTAGCGTGGAGACTTTCTCTTTCATACGGTACCACATATACTATATTACATGACCACCTTCACATGTCGAAAGTAAGTGCGCGATGGATTCCCCGTTTGATGAATGCAGAACAAAAAAATATTGCGTGTTCAAACTTCAAAGGCGATTTTAGATATGTACAAAGAACATCCAGAAAATTTCTTGGATAACATAATAACAGGCGATGAAACATGGCTTTATCACTGGGATCCGGAATCCAAACAAGAATCGATGCAATGGATTAAACGTAGTGAACCACCACCAAAGAAATTCAAAACTCAACTGTCTGCTGGTAAGATTTTGGCAACAATTTTTTGGGATGCTGAAGGAATTTTGATAATCGATTATATGCCACCGAAAACCACAACCACAGGCATATATTACGCAGAGGTTTTGCGAAAATTGAAAAAATCGATCCGGGAAAAACGGCCAAGGAAAGTTAGGAAAAAAATCTTGCTTCTTCACGACAATGCACCAGTGCTCAAGGCTAATATTGCTCAAGCTGCATTAAAGGACTGCGGCTTCGTGGAAATTCCGCATCCACCGTACAGTCCAGACTTGGCACCCTGTGACTACTTTCTGTTTCCCAACTTAAAAAAAAAAACACTAAGGGGCCGGAAATTTTCCAGGGACTATGAAGTACAGTCTGTTGTAAATGAATATTTTATGGAGCAAAAGAAATCTTTTTTTTAGAGGGTTTAGGCAAGTTAATTGATCGATGTGACAAATATATAAACCTTAAAGGAGATTATGTCGAAAAATAAAAATATTGCTGTCTCACTCACTCTTTTTTTTCATATAACATTGCAAGACTTTTTGATTTGCCCTAATTACGACTTTTTGATTTTGCCCTAATTATCAGCTCACAATCAGCTATGTTTCTATCCCACAGCTTTAAATAAAGAAATTAAATAAATTGGGACGTACGAGTGTGTTGAGTTAAGCTTCGCTAATTCGGTTTCACTTATTTAGGCTTTGCAAAGTAAATCGAAAGCTGTGATCTCAAAACATGCTCACTTTGCCAAAAGAACATAACTTAAGTGTGCAAGGGGCCTTAGCGAGAAACGCAGCTATTAGCATAGTTTGGCATCCACAGCTCATTCCACTGCACATTTGAGTAAATTACATCGCTCACACATACATTTCAATTCAAGTAAAATGCTATATGTCTGCCAAAATATTATTAGAATCACATAGTCACATAGGCGAATATGTACACAATAATAGCAATGTATGTGTGAACGATATAGTTGACTTTTGCAATCCAAAGACAACGCGAGCTAAGTTAGTTTCATCGCTCAAAACAGAAAAACATAGCTCGCATAGCTTAGCTCAAGCGTGCATCGTTTCATTAATACTCTTTATTTTCAACCAAGAGCGATGAACTTAGCTGACATCGCTTAGCTTAGCTTAGCTCAAATGTGCAACGGACCTAATGGAACTATGCACATTTGAGCTAAACTATGCGAGCTATGTTTTTCTGTTTTGAGCGATACAAACTAACTTAGCTCGCGTTGTCTTTGGATTGCAAAAGTCAGCTATATTGCTCACATTACTATTATTATGTGTACTTATAAAATATTGAAATTTGGATGACATTTGAGTATTGTTGTGTTTTGTATTGTGGATCAAATTCAGAAAAGTGGTTGAATTTTTAAATAATATAATAAAATTAGTTAATTAATTTTTGACAGACATAGAATTTTACTTGTATTGAAATGTATGTGTGAGCGATGTAATTTACTCAAATGTGCAGCGGAATGAGCTGTACGAGCTAAACTATGCTAATAGAAACTACGTTTCTTGCTTAGATTAGCTGAAATGTGCAACGGGCGTTAGAATGAAATAAGTAGCCGTTTTGAACAGAACCAAAGAGCTAAATAAAAATTAAGGTTAATTAAATGGGAGCATTATTTTCATAAAAGCTCCCATTTAATTAACCTTAATTAGGTTAATTAAATGGGATTTCAGTTGGGCTCTTGAAAGTTCTTGTTCCTACAATAGCTTAAATTGTTGTAATTTATTTTATCTTAAAAAACAAATTATTCTCTCATAAGATTAAACAATAATATTTTAATCTAAATTGTATTTTAAATAGGAAAGCAATCGCCAATGGTAGTTTTTAATTGGCTTATTAGAGTTTTAATCTCTTTACAATTTTCATAATAATGACCCTTCTAAGTCACATAAAAATATAATTAAAATTTAACCCATACAAAAATTTTAAAACATGTACTAGTTTTTTTATACTGAATAATACAATTTTTTATCCTTATCTGGCAAATTAAAACCTTTCTTTAATAAATGCTTGTAACATGAAGGTGATTTAAAATCAAATTCCAAATACATTTTTTGTTCAACTTGGGTCCAAGATAATTTTAATTTATGAAATATTTGTGCAAGTACAAAATGTGTTTACTTGTGGTCGATCGTCAAGTGTATTATCAATTAATATTTTATTGTGTTTTCTTCTGTTTGCATTTTACTTTTCTGAGGGGTATTTAATATAAACCTGAGAATTTTGTTTAAAGGTTGAACGGGTTCTTTATTTTCGTCTTCAATTTGATGTTGCGGACTAGGAAATTGCGATGGTGAGATGGGACATTCATGAAGAATTTGTGGAACTTGATAATTCTTTAAATAAGTTCTTGGAGGCCCTTTTTCATATTTCAATGTTATAGGTGGGAAGTCAGGTGTTTTCAATATTCTTGTTGTTTGACTCTCAGTGTTGTGTGTCTGGTTGGAAATCGTACGCGAAACTTTTGGAATCAATTTTTTTTTATTTAAAAAAAATCGAATTTTAATAAACGCTTGCATCGTGCATCTATGTCATTGACCTTACACTTACAAACAAGATTATTAATTGGCTGGGGAAAGACCGTTTTTTAAATATTTTTTGTTCTAAAACTACTTATTTTGAAATTATTAAAATTAAAGTTCTTCATAATAGTTATGCGTTTGGAAGTAACTTTATTCTTGTCGAACACACGACGATGGTCATGCAGCACCGTAAAAAATGTTCTGGTGGATTTACAGTCATTTTTATTTAAGCAGTTTTTGTAAGCACACACCATTTTATCACGCAAATTCACAAAAGTTTTAATACACAAATTTTCAAAATGAACTTTTTATAACGTTTAAAAATAAGAAAACACAAAGCTACATGCGTTACGATTAGACGACAAGCAATAAAATTTTAAACGAACAAAGTTACGAAATTAACTTGCAAACAATTTTTAAATCTTTGTAGTGTGTAGATGTACGATTTCCTTTTACATTTGTTAAGCGATCCATTACAAAAATAAGCGTATTACCCTTTGAGTCAAACATCGTAAGTTAAAAATCTAAGCTCAATTTCGGTCATATATTGGAATTCAATTTGAGAACAGTATTTAATAATTGTACATATAATTAAATATTAATCAAATAAATAAACTTATTTAAGATTATATTCCATTTATATTTTGAAATAGTTAGTTCAAGGGCGCGGATATGTTCACGCATTGTAATAAAAATATAAAACTGGTGCTCTGCCTCTTTTGTTTTATTTAGTTTATATAAAACAAAAGGGGCAGAGCACCAGTTTTAATTTTTATTACAATGCGTGAACATAATACATAATGTCTATCCGGCTCGAAGGACCAAATAAATGGTAAATAGATTTTGCAGAAGGAATATAAAATATGTTATTAATACAATATTTTTTTTACTCTTTCTTAAATATGTAGTTTTAAACATTACCTATTAAAATCTGAAGAACACGATGTCTATCTATCGAGTTTTAAACTTTAGAAATTGTTGGGCGAAAGAGAGAAGTTTAATTTGGGGTCTATATTACAAAGGCTTTCGAGCATTTCTTGGTCGCTTAATCTTTCTGGACTAGAATTAGGGAAATACTATGATCAAAGAGAAGATTGAAATCGAACTAAAATATATCGTTAAAGCTGATAAGTTTTTTGACTTAAGGTTACGTGGGTTGAATTACCTAAAATTTTAAAAACACCAATGCAAAGGTTTAACTAGTGTTTTATACAATGCCTAGATTTTTAAATTTATGCTGTGTCCCTGATGCCGATTTTTTTGTTTAAATTTCCGACTAACTAAATTGATCGATAGTTCACCCAGGTATTGTTAGATGTCTCTAATATTTATAAACCAAAATCTACCCGATATTTAATTCTAAACTGCAAGCTTAGTTTCGATTTATCAATTACCGATTAGAAATGTTTCGTAGAATGTTATAAATTTAAGTGTATTTAGCAGACTTTAATTAAACATCAGATGCGGTTTGTTTTGTGACATCTTTGAACGATTGGTATGAACTAACTATCAAATTTAGTTAGTTAGAAATTTAGACAAAAAAATCGAAATGAGGCATACAGAATTTTGCACTGAAATAACTCTACTGAAATCTCTTTCTTACCTTTTCGGTGCCACCGGTCGTTGATGCCTCAGTTCGTTGGCTACTGTTTTTGGTAAAACAGAGTACAGGAGTCTAAAAATATAAAATAATCAAAACAAGTTAAAAATAAATCAACAATACGGAAGTTAAATTAGAATGATATTGATAGCTTAAGAAAAACTTCTATGCGTTTTCTTCTATTTTGCCGATTTAACTAAGAGGACAAAAATAAACTCAACACAGAATACTCGAACACATTATTAATTAAAAATAAAATTAATGATTTAAACTCACATATAATATTGTAAATTTTATAACAAGGTTGTGCAAAAATATGTATAAAATGTTCATTCGGTTCGTGAGATACAAGAATATGATTCTTTTCTAATGCAATATAATTGGGTATCCGTAAGATATTTATTATGGACGTAAAATCATTTTTAGTGCTTAGCACTTAAGTAATAATATTATTTGATCCATCTAAAATTTGTTCAAGCAATAAATTTTAAAAATTCAAATGGAAAATGTTTGTATAAAATAAGTATTGTTATAATGGATGGTTAGAATACATGCTAACTTATGTAATAAATTTTTTTAATTATACTAAGTTTATTTCTGAAATATATTATGCTTTGCTCTGGGTTTTTATTTATTTTTTAGGGAGTAAAATTGTGTTTTGATGATTATTTAAAAATATCGTGGGTGTTTTTTTTATAACAATATACATGTATTCGTTAATGTTACTGGAGGAATTACGGGAATTGTGAATTTTTTTGACCGTAATATAAAATGAATATATTACAATTGTTTATATTCTACTAAATGGTGCTAATGTTGTGGGCTACATATTTTCTAGTTTTTTTATGAAATAAGAGCGTGAAGTTACAGAAAATACTATTGGATTGTACAGGTTATTGTCAATTAGATCGCGAAGTAGATATATTCAATTAATTCCGCAAATAATATATATATATATATATATATATATATATATATATATATATATATATATATATATATATATATATATATATATATATATATATATATATATATAGTAAAACTTCCAAAACCGACCGCCTCGGTGACCACCCTCCACAAATTGACCGTATTCTGTTAGACCCTATTATTAAAACAGATTAGATTAGATTTTTTTATTGACCTCCTACACTTTCCTATTCTGTGTAGTTTGTCCACACTATTTAGAACATTAACTCAATTTGCATCTCCAATGTAACCAGAACCACTTCAATAGTTACAAATTCTTGAAAATTGAAACCCGATTTTATTATTTTACGCTGCAGGTATATATTGTGCTACATATTTTTTATTACATGTAAGAATGAGAACGACCACCAAAAGTACCAAGTCACTAGTTGTACCATATTTCGGCTCCCTGAATTAAAAAAGGTGGACTTAAAAAAGGTGTTTTTATATGAAAAAATGGGACCTTTTTTGAGTCATATTTTTAACAAATTTTCTGACTTAACAAAGGTGTTTCACAGAAACAAATTTAATTTCAAAATGACACAAGAAAGGCATATTTTATGTCATTTTACAAATATATTTTTGAATTCATTTTCAAAATGACTTAAAAAAGGCATATTTTATTTCTCTTTAGAAAATTTACATTAGTTTTTAATACACATAGAAATGCATGCGAAAATATTTTAAGTCAATTTTGAAATGAAATAAAAACGGGGGTTTTAAGTCCGAAAGCACACCATTTTTAAGTCAGCCTTTTTAATTCAGGGAGCCCCATATTTCTATTTAATGGCAATTATGTATTTTATGATGTGTGCAGATGTTAAATATACCAATTGACACCATACAGTGTATAGTGACGTTAATAGGCTAAACCAATGCGCCTAGAATAATAACGGTCTCATTGCTTTAAAAATGATGCTATTTGACGTCATTTTATGTCGACGGTTTAAATCTTTGACTGATATGTTGTATAATATTTTTTGCGTGACACATTAATCACGGTTTTACGAACATTGCCATATACAGCTCAGAAAAGAAACTTTAGACACTGGTACTCTAGGTGAATTGGTTAAACCTACAAAACAAGCGTTCTTCATATAATTCACTCCCCACATAAAGAGATCATAATGTGTGTGCCCATTGAGTTGACACTTTAGAAAAGGTAGATACTGTAAAAATTTTAGTACTTTTTCGACCAGATTTATTTTGGAAGAGTAAGAAGAAACGACACCATAAACAACTATTGCGTTGTTTTCATAGTAAACCTTTTTCATGTTTATTTGTTTTATAAAGGGTGAACTTGATCAAAAGAGTGCATATAGGTCGATAAATTCAGTTTAAAAATTGGTAATAGTTGCGAGTTTTAATACTTCAAAACCTCGAACTGACAGGAAATTAGTTATATTCTTATATAACGTCGTCAACGACGCATTATTGTGTAGCTACGACTCGATCTAGGAGACGATAAATTTTTTCGATTTTACATTACCTGACATGAAATGAGAGTTACTAAGCTTTAGATTAGACGGTTTTAAACATGTCTGTTGTGGAACTAGAAGACAAATCGTACAGTGGTGAAGCATAATATGTATAATAAAACAAATTGGGTTACGACTATCCGTCGAGTGATCACCAAATTAACTTGAACAGATTAATTATTTTATTAAATTTGCAGTCCTATATCAATAACAGAAAAATTTTCAATTTTAACCTAAATTGGAACGGCTATTAATTTTTCTGAACAGCAAGTTTCGTTAGCATAGCAAGTATCCAAATATCTAGAAATACGCATTAAGATGGGCATGAAATATTTGCTAAACATAATTGTAAACAATATTTAGGAAAGATTTAGGAAAAATTCCACACACCTGCTTACACTTGTGAAATATTTCCTAAAGAAATCCTACGTGTGTTAGTGTTACTAATACCAATGCCTTCTAAACTACTGGCCGCTTACACCAACTGATGACGACACGCTAAGTCGACGGTTCAACTAGATGGCAGATAAATTTTAAAAAGGAAAATTACATCACAAAATATATTTAGTGGCAATTATTACATCGAAGTAGAAGGTTATTCATTTTTTATTTCCGTTTTCCATTTTTTTTCTAGTTTTTGGCTCCGCCTCGTTCTCATAAAACCAAAATAAATTTCGTCATACAAAATTACAAAACAATAAAAATATTATTTCTCTCTCCAGTTGTTTTGTAATTTTGTTTTTGTTAATTTGTATAGTTTCGAACAAACTGTTGAAACCGAAGGATATTCGTTTTTTAATTTTTCTAGTAATGCATGTACATTTTTATTTTAGATTATGGCATTTTTTTGTCATTTTTATCCAACATAAGTCAATTTGTAATATCATCTAATTCAAAATTGTTGTAATTGGTACGTAGATTCAATAAAAATAGGAAAAGAAGTACGGATATCATGTAAAATACAGAAAAAATGCATCGTACCGTACGGCTTCGACTAATTATGTGACACTAAATGAAAATGACAATAAAATACAAAAATGAAATGACAAAATAGAAACAATATGATCACATAATATTCTCTGCTCTCACGGTTTTATTTATATTTTTGTAGTGGAATACACTAGAACTTTGTATTGCGTTATCTAAATAGGCTCTCTCTCTCTCTCTAGCATTTACATCCCATGAAGGGATTTTGCCGCCCGCACTATGGTCCTCCATCCTTCTCGGTCCATCGCTCTCGTCCTCCAATTTCGACATCCTAATACGAGTAGGTCTTGTTCGACGTCGTCACGCCAGCGCAGTCGGGGTCTTCCTCTACGACGTACTCCGGCTGGTTGTTGATGGAACACTTTGTAAACCATTCGTTGTTGTGGAGATCTTGCAACGTGGCCGAGCCATCTCACTCGATTAGATTTGATGAAGCCGATAATATCGCTACCTCCGAGAAGTTGCTTTATTTCGTGGTTCATGCGAATCCGATATTCATTGTTCGCAACTTTAATAGGACCAAAAATTGAACGGATGACCTTCCTTTCGAAGGTAGATAATAATCTACAGTCGTTAGAGGTCATGGTCCAGCTCTCGCTTCCGAAAGTCAGCACAGGTCTTATCAGTGCTTTATAAAGTGCGAGCTTGCACGACTGCGATAGGTGTTTAGATCGCAATAATTTTGATTGCGCGTAGAAAACTCGTTGTCCGGCAGCGATTCGGGCTTTTATTTCTGCCTGCATGTCGTTTGGTGATGTTATAAGTGACCCGAGGTATTTAAAATTTTCAACGCTATCAAAATTATGGTCGCCAATTTCGAGATTTGCCATAGAGATGTTCCTGGGTGTTGTTAAAAATTTCGTTTTGGTACTGTTCACCTCCAAACCAAGTCTTCTTGCGCAGCGATTGAGTGGTATGAAACTGTCCTTGATATCGCTAGGTCTTCGGCCAAGAAGCACGATATCATCTGCATATCCAAGAATTTGGCCTGATTTATTGAATATACAGCGCGAAGTTTCAATGTTGCTTTTCCTCACTACGTACTCAAGCGCCAAATTAAACAGCACAGGCGCGAGTGCATCTCCCTGTCGAACACCAGATGTTATTTGAAAGGAGTCTGACACAGATCCTTCAATTACAATTCTACATGCAGATCCAGACGTTGTTAATTTACACAGAGAAACAAGTTTCTCTGGAATACCTAGGCATATGAGCGCGGCCCAAAGGTTGTCGCGGTTTATACTGTCATATGCCTGCCGGAAGTCTATATATAATTGATGTATGGTATGTTGTACTCCCAACATTTTTCCAAGATCATCCTCATGGTGAAACACTGGTCAGTGGTCGATCGGTTGGGACGAAAACCACACTGATAGTCGCCAATGATGTTTTCGGCGAAAGGGATGAGTCTGCGGGATCTCGGCGGTCTTCTGCCGATAGTGTTTTGCGCCGCGGTGGTTATGGCTGACTGTATAGCGTGCCACTGCTCCTGGATATTAGGAGGAGCTCCTTCGTTGTCGCTGGGCCGCTCTAAATAGTTAGTGACAGCTGATTGGTAACTCTGCAGTGACGCTTGGTCTTTTAGAGCATCGACATTCCATCGAACGGTTTTTTGTGCTTGTCTATTGAAGGTTGATGACAGTTTGCACTTATATTTAAATATGACAAGCAGATGATCGCTGTCCATATCTGCACCTATGTAAGATCTAACGTCAGATATGCTGGTGGAGTGTCTCTTGGACACCATGACGTGATCGATTTGGTTTTCCGTTCTTCCATCATTCGATCTCCACGTTACTTTGTGAATTCTCTTATGTGGAAAAAACGTACTTGATACAACTAAGTTGTACGTTATTGCCGGGTCGGTGACGCGTTGGCCGTTGTTGTTACTAGTTAAGTGCAGGCTGTTAGGACCGATGTGCGTTGTATTTTCTGCACTTCTACCGATTTTTGCATTAAAGTCGCCCACGATGATTTTAATGTCGTGGTGCGGTATGTTATTGATGACTTCCTCGAGCTCGACAAAGAAGAGATCTTTGATGTCATCTGATTTATCTTCGGTGGGTGCATGCACATTAACGATCGTGATGTTAAATTTATTAGTGCGAAGTCTGACCGTGCATATCCGCATGTTGATAGGGCGGAAATCGATGATATGGTGCTTCACGCGCCGATGGATGAGGAAGCCAACTCCAAATTCTCCTCCGTTCTGATGGCCGCTGTAATGAAGAGTGTAACCATTGTTGGTGTCATGGATCCCACTCCCAGACCATCTAAGCTCTTGTAGTGCAAGTACGTCTAATGTGTAACTTTTGGTTTGGTTCGAAAGGTTCTGGAGATCTCCAGGTCTTAGGAGGCTAAGCACGTTCCATGTTCCCAATTTTAAAGCGTTGTCCGTGTACAAATAGGCGCATTTCTTTAAATTCTCATTAACTTCTTGAATGTGGATCGAAAAAATTCAATTTATGAATTAAGAATATCAACTACACTAAAATTGTTCATAATTTATTAATTTATTGTATAATAATTCAGATTTTTGTTTGTTAAGTTTGTGAAATTTATTGCCGTCGTAATAAGGAGGCAAAGTGTATTATTTTTACTTAATTATGCTGACATCTGGTTGTCGACTTACGTTGTCGTCATCAGCAAAAAATGAATGTTGTCACAGGCCAGTACTATAGAAGGCACTGCTAATACCATACTTAACGGCAAATATTCAGCCGAAACGACAATTTAAGCAAAATCGTGTCTAACTAAACTTGAAATAAAAGGTCAATAGCGAACATAAATGTTCTAACACAAAAAACCACTTTCAAGTACATAAATTAATCTTGAGATTTCGCAGATTCTAATAAATCCAATTTCTGCAAATATCAATTTCATTTAGAAGTTTCAGGATGCTGTCACATGTTGTGTGAAACTCAAAGAGAAAAGTGATTAGTATTCATTTGAATTGCAAAATATTGAAAATCACAACTCACACGCCTCGCGGTCATATATGTCCGTCCATGTCAGAACTATGACAAAATTCTGAAAAACATCATGGAACATGAGTATTTGATAAATATCTAACTGGAAAACATAGCGGGATTGATGAGAACTGGGCGATGTCTTTATTAGTAATCATTTCAATTGAGTTCAGTTGAATTATTGAGAATCATAACTCACTCTTTACCCATGACGGATTTATAACAAAATTCTGAAAATCACCATGGACATGGGCATTTGATAGACTTTTGAAAATTTGCTGAGAACCTTGAAAATTCTGATTAGTAACCGTATGAATTTCCAAAATATTGTAAATCACAACTCACATGTTTCGGGGCCACATTTGCCAGAACTATGACAAAAACCTGAAAATCATCACGAACTGAAATCTTATTTACTCATGACAGAACTTTGAAAAAAATCTGAAAGTTATCATGGTTATGGGTCTTTGCTAGACCTTACTGAAAAACATAACAGAATTGATGAGAGCCGGACAAAATCTTGATTAGTAATTTTATATGTTCATTTAATTGAACTGAACATATAATTATAAACTCACACGCTTCGGGATCAAATTTGCCCATGACACCAGAACTATGACAAAAATCTGAAAATCCTCGTAGGCATGAATATTTGATAGACCGAACTGTAAAACATGATGGAATTGATGACAAACTTACAAAATCTTGATTAGTAATCATTTGAATTTCAAATTTATTAATCACAACTCACACTTTTCGTGGACACATTTTCCCACGTTAGCCACCAAATTCTGAAAATTATCTCCATTGCTCGATCGTAAACCACCACACTAACGCTCTTTTTAGAAACCATTTCCATTGCAATAAAAATGATTTAAAAAACTGAATACAAAAATCAAAATTAAGAAAATACAAGAATATCATGTACCCACGCTGAATTTCATGTTTGTCCTTTCCATAACTGTGACAAAATTCTGATAATCATCATCGACATGGTCATTTGATAGATCTAACATAAGAACATGGTGAAATCGATGTTTGGTGCGAAATTTTTGAAAATTTTTGTAAAAATAAAATCGAAATTGCTTTTAATTAAGATTAAAACATTCAAAATATATTTTTACCAAAACACACATATTTTGCGAACAAATTTCCGTCATTATAGTCAGCAAAGTAATGCACATTACATGTGTTTGTAATTCGGGCATCTTTAGTATTATTAACCGTTCTGCGTGAATGCCGTACACGTGTTGTACGTCATGGCTTACTTTTTTTATACCTATGCAATGTGCTGGATGTACTTTATACAAATAGCATCTAAAATAGTTCACGGTGTCTTGGTTAAGTTCATATTTAGTAATGACGTACACGTGTCTGACACTCCGCAGTAGAGATTAAATGCATGGCGTACCGTATACGTCATTCCACGCGGAAGGGTAAAACAACAAGAATTTTCCTTATCAAATTGATTTTCTTATTAACAAAAACCTAGTAAAGCGATACTTCTAGCAGTGGCAAAAACAGTATATTCAACACGTTTGACGCAGGACGCAGGACTAGTTTTATAGTCTCCGATTCCAATAACCCTTGATGCAATCAGAAAAAAACATGCTTTTATTGATGGCAGTAGAGCAATAGTAATATATTGGTTAAATGTCAGAAAATCGACAAGACGACTTTGCTTTAAAATTATTTAGAATATTTTTTTTTCATAAATACTATTCAGAACGAACGCTCTATTTCGAAAACAGCTTCTAGGCCTTTTATGTTTTGTTTTAAAGTTTTTTGTTTGAATTTTTTGTTTCAATATAATTTTTGTTTAAACTATTTGTAAATAATCTGAAATCATACATGTAAATTACATAATAGATTACTTTAAATAAATAAATAAAATAAAATAAAAATAAACTAATCTCAGATCCCAAATCTGGAGAGTACGGGGGTGAGGAAGCATTTCACAGCCCAATTCGGTCATCATTTAATTGCTTTGTAAGCCAGTGTATTGTCTTGATTAAATAGGTTTTTTTTCTCTTCATTTAATATGATCTTTGGCCTAGCTTTCAGCATTCCTTGGTTTCTTTTGTGATGTGTCCATCATTCATAAACGGTAACAAAATGACGCAAAACTCCTCCCGTTGTGCATGCACAGTGAAGGAGGCCTTTCTGAACGAAGTTCGTCATCAAACTTAAACTGTTGCAACCACCGTTTTACTATTGTATTCGTTATACGTGTATCCGTATTGTATTCGTGTATACGTATTGTATTCGTTCGATGTGCCAATACTTAACAAAATTTACTTTCAAATAACTGAGGTGATGATGATAATTAACTATTTCGAAATTATCTTTTCTTAATAGTTAAATAAAAAAAAATCGTGCATTTAAGTAGTACACCTAAGTTAGTAACTTTTATAATTATCTTGAATTTTTTTAGTTTTTGTAATAAAACACTGCATCCAGCTTCTGTTTTAAAACAGAAGCTGGATGACCTCCGTGAAGCAAGCCCGAATTTTCAGCTCGAAATTTTAATTTTTTACTTATGGCAATACAACTTCTGTAAGCAAATTATAACTATAAAGCAAATTTGTGCCACACGCAAATTATAACCCTTAATTAATTATAAGGTTTTTTATTAGTATATGGCACAGATATAAAATTAAAATAATTAATTGCTGAGCTTTCGATGTCAATTCGACATCATATTATATTAGTTTAGCTTTGATAATGATGTCGAATTGATATCGAAAGCTCAGCAATTAATTATTTTAATTTTATATCTGTGCCATATACTAATAAAAAACCTTATAATTACTATTATTGGCTCATAAAATATATTTTCAAATACATTCTTAATTAATTGTGTATTAAATAAATGTCGAACTAATCGTGGCTTCTTAATTTTGATAAAAATATAAAACAAAAATTATTACTGTTGAAACATCAACGTTAACAAAATATTAGGTCAAGCTTTCAAAAAAAATTCTAGAAATGTTTTCAGCGGAATTTTGGAAATTAAATTCAGCTTGAGAAAAATTTTATCCGATATTAATTGGAGTATATTCTATTATATCTCACGTTATAAACGATTCACGAGCACTTGACCTATGTATATCACTGGAATTGCTAAGGGCCAGAAACCGACAGAATTTCAGAAAAACTCTACCTGGAATTATCTGGATATACAGTAGTGGTCAGATAAATGTTACCATACGAAAAATATTCAAAGTTGTTCATACAAATGCAATTATGTCGAAATGTTTCAAGGTTACCTTAGTTTTTTTTGTGTATTCTTTATTTTTATAAATTTAGGAGTAACGGGATCAAAAAAATATTTGTTTCTTTTGCTCTGAAATTTCATCAGTTGTGGTCAAAACTGCGCAAGTTGTAGTACGAAAACAATGAGAAAATTAAACTCTGAGCAAATAGCGTAATCTCTGCGAGAAGGAAATCTTTCTGCAAGATACATGGCAAATAAAGTAGGGTGTAGTCACGTTTCGGTTTTTGAAATGATTAAAAAAATTGCTATTACAAATACAACAGAAAGAGCCGCGGGAACAGGAAAATCAAACTAAAAGACAGCCCAGCGGATAGACAGAAAAATAAAAAATATGTGTTTGACAAATAGATTTTCTACTTCTAATCAATTAAGTAATGAGGTAAGAGAACGTTTTGGAATAAATATTAGCGCAAGAACAGTTTGTAGAAGATTGCAACAAATGGGTATCAATGGGCGAAGGCCAAGGAAGAAACCGGATTTGACAAAAAAATGCAAATTGCGTGGCTTGATTTTGCAAAAAAATACCGGAATTGGCCTGTAAATGACTGGAAGAGAATAATTTTCTCAGATGAGTTTAAAATTAGTATAAACCAATCGGATGGTGTCACATACGTGCGCCGAAAGGTAAATGAAGATTTACACTAGGATACTATAATAACATGAAATAAATTTCTAACAAGTTTTATGGTCTGCGGATTCATCAGCTCCTATGGATGTGGAGAATTGGCGTTTATTAATGGAACATTAAACGCTAATGGGTATATTGACATCTTAAATTTGTTTTGGATCCCTCAATTGAAAGACTTTTTCCAATAACCATTAACCCGATTTTTCAAGATGATTCTGCTCCGTGCCATCGAGCCATAAAGGTAGTTATTTTTTTAAATTTAGTGTATCATATTGGCAATCGAATTGTGTTATAATGGACGATGCATCTACTTCTACATTAAACAGGTGAATGAATATGTCCAACAAATAGGTATCTAAAAAATGAGCTGGCCTGGGAACAGTCCCGATTTGAACCCGATAGAAAATTGTTGGGCAATTTTAAAGAAGCGGGTCAGTTGGAAAAAGACAAAAACTAAATTAGAATTAAAGCAAGCCCTAAATGAAGCTTGGGAAAACGAGATATCGATGGAATATTGCAGGAATCTTATTAACTCCATGCCCGATATTATTTCAGCCGTCATTATAGCCCGGGAAAGGCACGCCATAGATTAAAATATTTCTCAATTGTCATACTTGCAACTATTCGAAAGTTTTTAAAAATTGATTTCATTTTTACTAATATTTATTGATTGTGCTAACAAATAAATACCTATATAATTTTAATTTAAATAAATATTTCTAGTTTAACATCCTTTTTTCCATAATTAGCTTCCTTTTTATTTTAGTAATTTAGTATTCCGTCTATTATTACAGAAAATGGATTGAATAAATAGTTAAAAATTGAATTTTTTTTCGAAACATCAAAATTTTTTGGATTGTAACATTTATCTGACCACTACTGTAGTCGTTTGAATAGCGCCTTACAAACGATTCACGACCACTTCACTTATACAATAGGATTTGTTAAAATCTTGGCTACAAAACTAGAATAATTCCTGGAAAATCCTTATTGGATACAGCTGATTGAATCTCGCCTCACAGGCGATTTACGATCACTTCGCATATACCGCCGAATTCATTGAAGTTTTGACTACAAACTTGTAGAAATTTGTAGAAAAATTCTATCTGGAATTATCTAGATATAGTCGCGTGAATCTCTTCTCACAAGCGATTCACGAGCACTTGGCATATACCACCGGATTCGTTGAAGTTTTGACTAAACAAACTAAATGATTAGCTAAGAAACTCGCCTGAGAGTTGAGATTCAAACGACTACATCTAGATAGTTCCAGATAGAATTTTTCTACAAATTTCTCAGTTTGTAGTCAAAACTTTAACGAATCCGGTGGTATATGCCAAGTGCTCGTGAATTGCCTGTGAGTAGAGAGAGGTTACTCGACTATATCTAAATAATTCTAGATAGATTTTTTCTACAAATTTCTCAGTTTGTAGTCAAAACTTCAACGATTCTGGTGGTATATTCCAAGGGCTCGTGAATTGCTTCTCACACGAGATTCAAACGTCTTTATCCCGGTTATTTCCGATAATTTTTTTTAAATCTCTCAATTTGTAGTCAAAACTTCAATCGACTATGTATAAACAACAAATTAAAATTTCGGTCTGAAATTTCTTGATAGTGCTCAATCTTGTAATGCTAATTAAGTTTCCGCATTGTCGTTTTCAGGTTAGGTTTGGGCTGTGTAGGTTTCCAAACAATTGAAGGGATAATTTAAAAATACGTAAAATTTATATTTATGATTTCGGGCTGAATGTTCTAAATGTCATAACAGATTACCATGACACATTTAACTGTCACGATAGTGGTATTTTTTCGGGCTGGGATATAAAACTTTCTCGATAGCTTTAGTTTAGTATTGCTAACGGGCTTTTTCAACTGAATATCGGACTAGCTTCATTTACCAAGCAATAGTAATATATCTTAAAAATACATAAAAATAATTTTGAAATTTCTGACTGAATGTTATAAATGTTATGACATTGTATTATGACACTGTTTACTGTCGCGACAGTGACATTTTTTCGAGCTGGGATAGTAAACTCTCACGATAGTGATAGTTTAGTGTTGCCATCGCGTTTTTTCGGGCTGAGTATCGGGCTAGCTTCATATATATAGCTGAATGCAGTGTTTTATTACAAAAACTAAAAAATTTCAAGTATAAACGTGACCATCATTTCACAACATTAAATTAACAAATTTATAGTTATTGTTAGTTAGTTATTTTGTAACTAACAATCTAAGAATATTTTAGATATTATTCTAAAGAAAATCTTAAAGAATAAATTTTAAATTTAAGAAATCGGGGTATTGTTTTTAAAATAATTTTTTTTAAATCATTGAACTTTCAGACTAGGAACTAAAATATTTCGTTTCGTTCAGTTCTAAAATTTCAATTTTAAAGGTTCCGCATTTATTTTAGCAGGTTTGTTATCTTCATATTTTAAGATTAAATACTTTAAGTTAAAAGAAATTGGAATTATTTTAAGGAATTTGAATAATTGAAAATAAAAATTTCTTTATTTAATAAACCTTAAAGGTGAAATATCTTAATTTTTAAACGAAAAATTCGTAACTTTAAACAATTATTTTTCTGGGTGTAGATATTAAACAACACTACTACAGAATGAGACGAACCAAAAACACTGAAGGTAAATTTATATAAGGTTTCGGGGGATAAGCACTACATATATGTAAGTATAAAACCCTATGGTTAACAAATCTTATTAAATTTTACAAAATGTGGTAACGTTTGACCAAGACGATCCGTTTTATAATATGTTACGAGTATTATGTACCCTATTGTGATAGATTGATTATGTTTAGGTATATAAATTGCTGATGCTTTACAAAGCTCGAGATAATAAAATTCTACACAAACCAGAAAATCATAATTATGTATACACAATATGTATAATCAATAAGATTATACAAATAGGTTTTAGTTTTTTAATTTGTTTTATGGGCTTTAATATAATTATCGGCTTAATATGAACAAAATCAAAATAATATCGATTAAAAACTGACCATCACAAATACCTACACTATAATGTTTGTGTTTAGAATATAGTTTAAGTTATTAATAGAAGATTAGTATTTAGTATGTATATGTAATGCCATAAAACAATTATAAAATACTCACACAGTCGTATGTGAAGGCTACTCGTACATCCATAATCAATTAATGTAATCTTAGCCTGGACCACTATGGAACAACCACTTTTGAAGCTTTGAATATATTCCAAACTCTTCACAAGGTTGGAATCAGTAAATTGTCAAGTAGAGGCAGTTTTAGAACATTATTTGCATCCACAATGTCTAAAATGGTTATTGAATTCGTTCTGGCTGTGGGCCAATAGTCGGGTAAAAGTCAATTTTAAGTAAATTTTTCGGTAAATTCAGATATTTTTCAAAAACTCTATGGCAAACTGATCGAATAATCTGTTCTAAATCCGATTTTTACCATATTAAATGATTTACGCGAGTATTGGCCCGCAGCCTTAGACTGCGTACCAATCCAAGGATAAATCGTTTACTGCGGTAAAAATTTATTTTAGTACAGATTTTTCGATCAGTTTACCATAGAGTTTTTCAAAAATAATTGAATTTACCGAAAAATTTACTTAAAATTGACTTTTATCCTTGAATTAGTGTACGCAGCCTTAGTCGGAAATTTAAACAAGGAAAACAGTGAGAACACAGAATTAGATGTGGAATATAAATTCATTGGATATTACTGGTCCATCGATATTTTAAATTGCCTCTTTATTACGTCTTTAGCTGGAATCGGTCAGTCAGAAGCTATTTCGTTGGCTAAATTCTTCTTCTCTTAAACACTTGACTAAAATTAAACTATTAACTAGCAGCAAACAAATTAAAAAGAGAGTTGCAAGTAGTATGAAGTCCCTCATTAGAACTGGTTTAGATAAGCATTTCTGAATACGGAAGGTATTAACTTCTTCACTGATGGTTCAAAGGTGGATGGGAAGGTTGGGGACGAGGTGGGTTTTTCTGTGAAAAATTAAATGTTAACCTCTATCTTCGACACCCAAACTACGGCAGATTTTTTAAGCTGAACTAATAGCCATAAGAGAAGCCGGACTGATTGAGGTATAATGTAATATCTACCAGTGATATTCGTATTTTTACGGACAGTCAAGCTTCAATTAGGACGCGCAAATAATACTTCCTTACATCGGACGTAGCCCACAATTGTCTTTCATCTCTCAACAAGACGGCAGATCAGTTCAACATCTACTTGATGTTATATTTGAGAAATGTTGTTGTAAAATTATGTTAATCAGTTTTGTCACTTTTGTCAAGTGACAGCTTCCATAGGAAATTTTCGATTGAGAAACTCAAGAACTACGGCGTCGATTTTGATAAACATGTATGCATGTCTTCTATGAGTAGTAAAGCGTGTTTCTGTAATTCTTGCTCGAAATCGGTCCACCAGAAGTTGCAGTTTCCATAGAAAATTTTCACTAGTGTGAAGTTCTTGGACACAAATTTATGAGAGTGTTCTTTGTGAAAATTTTGGGCACAATTTTATTTCTTGTACAAACATTTTTGGAATTGTGCAATTTTAACTGTGTATTTATTTTATATTAAAATCGAAACAATAATTATAATAATTATTGATAAAACAAAAGAATTTGTTTAACATTAAAAAATCTAAAATGCTCATTATAATAAATTTTTCAATAAATCACGTATAAAATGATACTTGTATAAAATGATACAACAAATAACGAAAATCTCAGAGATTCGCTCGCATAGTGACTGTATACGTTCGAAAGGGGAGAAAACTTTGAGCTATTTAAATCAGATAGCCCCATCTCGAAATGATGAACAAGGCTCTTGTAGTGAATTTTTAAAGTTTTACCAACACCGCGAGTCTGCGTATCAACGAATGTTCAACTACTCTGTGCCAAATAACAAAAATCTCAGAGATTGGCTCGCATAGTGACTATATACGTTCAAAAGGGGGTACTTCGAGCTATTTAAATCTAATTATTTAGATGGATAACTCCATCTCGAAATGATGAACAAGGCTTATGTATTGAATTTTTAAAGTTTTACCAATTCAGCGAGTCTGCGTATCCACGGATGTTCTACTAATCTAAACCAAATAACAAAAATTTTAAATAAAGTTTAAAAATTCAATACATGAGCCTTGTTCATCATTTCGAGATGGGCTAACTGATTTAAATAGCTCAAAGTATCCCCTTTCGAACGTATATATAGTCACCATGCGAGCCAATCTCTGAGATTCTTGCTGTTTGGCTTAGAGTAGAACATCCGTCGATATGCAGACTCGCTGTAATGGTAAAACTTTAAAAATTCAATACATGAGCCTTGCTCATCATTACGAGATGGAGCTATCTGATTTAAATAGCTCGAAGTACCCCCTTTCGAACGTATTCAATCACTATGCGAGCTAATCTCTGAGATTTTTGTTATTTGGCTCAGAGTAGTAGAATATCCGTGGATACACAGACGCGCTGAATTGGTAAAACTTTAAAAATTCAATACATGAGCCTTGTTCATCATCGGTTTATCACACCGGTAAAACTTTCCATTTAAGAACATTTGCATTGTTTTTAATAAAAATGTATACATATGATCTATGGGCCGTGAGAAGTGTATTTGAAACTTTTGATTAAAATCGGTTCATCAGAAGTGACAATTTCCATAAGAGATTTTCGTTCAATAAACTCGAGAACTACTGTACCGATTTTGATAAAAGTTTTTTACGTATAATTTATATATGTCGTGAGGGGTGTTTCTTTAAGGTTTTGTCGTCATCGGTTAAACAAAATGGTCAGCGTTTTCAATATTAATTTTAAAAATTATAAAAAATACCTACAAAATCATAAAAACCTATATTTTTTACAATGCTAAACAAATAATAATATGGCCATTGCCTCCATTTAGGAAAATGTAAATAAAGGAAGCGAAATGGCTGTTTTCGGAGTAGCACCAGCGAATAATTTAGATGAAATTAAGCAATACCAAAGGGGAAGATACATCAGCGGCAATGAAGCAGTATGGCGCATATTTTCCAATTCATGAGAGATATCCCACATTAGTACATTTGACGGTTCATTTGGGAAAGGGACAACGAGTATATTTTGCCGAACGAGCAGCACAGCTACCAGGGACAACATTAACTGTTTTTTTTCCTTGTGTCGAAAAAATGAATTTGTTAAAACATTACAGTATCCCGAAGTTTCACATCATTATACTTGGGACACCAACCGAAAACAATTTGAACGTCAAAAATAGGACAAGTAGTACTTCGATATCCAAAGTAGTACTTTTATATTATTGGCAGGTGATTTAAACAGCACACGATCAACACCAGCAGATGAATTAAATTCGTGTTTGAAAGCATCATATTTGTGGCAAAATTTTAAAATTATCACTTTCAGAAAACGCGCGTGCGATTACAGATCGATTCATCAGCACTTTTATTTGATAGCATTGATACAGACAATACAAATTGATACAGAAAATACAACAGGATTAATAACATTTCCCTCAGATTTTTTGTAGAATCGTTGAATCCAAAGAAAATTTAACTTACAGCGTATATCCCGATATTGCAAACAGTTTTGCAAATCATCAATGGTTAAGCGATGGCGCAATATTAGCCGCCAAAATTAAAGATGTCATTAACATTGAATTTTTGAATTCATTCGACTTGCTTGGAACTCCACCTCGCATTTTACAATTAAAAACTGGTGCGCCAATAATTATATTACTTAATTTAAACCAACCACGCCTTTGTTATGAAACAAGATCTGTGGTAAAAAAAATTACTCAACAATATCATTGAGGCCACCATATTAATTGACAAATGCAAAGGTGAAAACGTATTAACGCCACGTATACCAATTATATCATATGTCATTTGAGTATAAAATCATCCAATTTCATTTGCTATGTCGATTATTAAATCTCAAGGTCAGTCGCTGAAAGTATGTGGTTTTAATATGGAAACGCCATGTTTTACACACGGACACCTCAACATTGGATGCTCACGTGTTGGAAAAACAAAATCATTCATTTTCGCAGAAGACGGCAAAACAAAAAATATTGTTTATCAGAAAGCATTCCAGATAGTTTTCAATATATGGGTCGAAAACATATTCAGGACAAAAGAAGAAGGATGAGTGTTCCTTCTTATATTTTATAAATCTATTTAAAAGTTCAAGTTCCAAAAAGCTTGATGAGATTTAAACCTAACTAATAAATCTCATCAAGCTTTTTGGACATTTTTAAATCCCTAAATTACTTTTATAAATGCCATAGATAGGAGAAGGCACAGATATAAAATTATTTTATTACCGTATCACTTACTTGGAGTTAATACTTCTCATGAATTATTTATTCTTCTTATGTATGAGGATTTTCGAATTTGTTCGACGAACATAAAGATGTACATATATAAAATTCAAAAATCTCTGTGTATTTTGCACGCAAATTCTTTAATAAAAAAAAAAATACTCATACAAGCTTTTCATATTTCGAGTACACATAAATTTAAAAATCATTATTTCGTGTGAGCCCAATGTGTAAATTTGGTTACGTTTAAAGTGCGTAATGTAGCATTTTTTGTTCTGTTGGTATATTAATTTAATAAAACATCTCTTTGATTTTTATTTGTTTACGCTTTTTTAATGTGATTTTAATTTTTTTTTATTGTATAGAAGCATACATTTCAATTGTACACGCAATGATGGAGGAAATGTTGGTGGTTTCAACCAATAATGCCACCGACCGAACGGCACAGTGGTTAAAGCTTTGGCGTTTGGATCGGAGGTACCGGGTTCGAATCCCAATAGGGGCAGGATGTAAAAAAGAATTTTCATCAACAGATTACGATCTGTGATGAAATAGAACACAACTATGACCCCTGTATGTAGTACAGGCTGGCACGGAACAATGAAAGGTGCAGATGGCGATAAAATCGGACCTATAGCCGTACGTCTTCAGTTTGGCGTGAAAAGCAAACCGCGAAAGAGTTGGGAGTGCTTCGGCCCCAGAACAGATTGCTTAGATTAAAACATAAAAAAAGAAACTCAATAATGCCAAAGTGAAGTTTTGAAATATGTATTATAAATGTTTACGTTTACATTTTTATTGGTCCATGAGATGATTTAAATAACACTTCGCAAATAAGCAAAGGCCGCATTTATAATGTTTTTAGTGTTGGTTTAATTAAAAATCAGATTCACAACAACCTGGTTTGTAATAATGAGCACCGATGAAGCAAAATCACAAAACTGTTCAGATTTGCTTATTATTAAGATTCATGTTGATATAGTGGATGGAAGTAAAAAAAGAAAAATTTTCTTGAGACTAATATATTCTAACATTTTAAGAAACACAAAAAAGATACAAAAAAACATTAAATTTTGTGTATGTTATTGACTGAACCGATGGCTTAAGATGTTGTTCTAATATTTTTAAGTTATCTCTGAAGTCGAAAGTGATTGATATTTATTTTTATCAAAATACAGTAATTGTTACAATACAACATCGTTTGATAAACATTTGTTTATAAACATTGCTGAAAAACATTTTCTCGTTAACTTCTGTGATTTTAAAACTTGAAACTTGAAAAAGAAAACGATAGCCGTCGAATACAATAGTGGAGCCCAGGGCCCTAACTATTGAATTCGATGTTCATTTTCAAAGGCTATCATTTTCCTATATAGTAGGCGAAAGAAGAAAAAAGAAATATGTATGAAATTTTTACTATTCTTTTCTCTTTTGTTTCTACGCTTGCTATAGCAAAACGATAACTGTCGAAGTGAACTTCGAATTAAACAGTTAGGGCCCAGAGTTCTTGGTGCTATCATTTAAGTTGTATGTATGTCATTTTCGTGCGATTCACCACATTGGTTAACGATTTTAACCACTGCGAAATATTAAGAAGAAATCCCATGACTCTAGATAAATGGAAATTATACTGGATTGCAATAATACTGGGAGATTGCAATAGCACATACTAGTTAATGTTGTGGGGACCCCGCAAAAATGTGGACCACAAGAAAATTATGAATTATTTAGTGGGCTTCGAGTAAAAAAAGGTTAAGAACCACTGACCTAGAGAACTCAATTTTCTATGTCAAAACTTATATTTAGAGCGTCATTGTTGCACATACTCAATTTATTTAACTCCAAACTAATATTTTTTCGCCAAACGAAAAATCGACGTACAAATATTATGCTCTACCTATTTATCGGGTGCCGCTACTGGGAGTGCTATCCATTTCAATGGGAAATTTGAAAAGGCCTTTATTTTGTAGACCCCTGAAACCAGTAGAAATTAATCTTACAATAAAATTTAAAAACGTAGAAAGATGAATTTTTGTTTAAAACGTCATATCAAAATAAATGTCAATTGGTACATTTTGGGGTAGATACTCGATCGACTAGCAAGCAAGCAATTTGCTAGCCAAAACCTGGCTACTCAGTCAATTTTACCAAGAAAAATTGAATTTCAAATTAAGTTTTTTCTAAAATTTTTGTTTATTTTTGCAATTGCACAGTAAAACAACAAAAAATTTGACGTTCATTTTTTGAAGCGGCAAAATTTACTGTGCAATCGCAAAAAAAAACAAAAATTTTATAAAAAATATAATTTGAAATTCAAATTTTCTTGGTAAAATTGATTGAGTAACCAGGTTTTGGCTAGCAAATTGCTTGCTTGCTAGCCGATCGAGTATCTACCCCTTTAGGTCGTTAAATTTTTGTTTTATGGATGAATTTAATTTTAATTTTTATAGTACAACGATTTTTATAGTACAATAGCCGTGTTTTATTAATCGAGCACTCCGGCGCCGAATGGAAAATTTCTACTGAAACTGCAGCTATTATTTACTACAGGCGCTATACCATAAAAATGAGCCCCTCAGCCTAGGGTATTCAGAGGGCTTCTGCTGTCTCTGTGTACACCTCGTAGCGGGGGGGGGGGGGAGGTACTGCTTCGGCAGTAGCAATATGCTACCGGGGACCAAATGCCAGTGGTATAAATTGGCTAAACAAACAATGAGTACAATAAATACGGAAAGTAATCCCCCAGGTGGTACAGCAGCACATATGCTGACAAATCCACGCTCTTCGGAGGCAGGCCCAGTAGATTCTGGGGTAGGCCAATCATTGTTTAACCCATTTGAACGAAGTACCAAATTATCAAGATCTTCAACTGAAAATATATTTCAGTACGAGAAGGAAAATGCCGAACTCCGTGAACAACTAAGAGAAATAAAGGAATTTGCAACTAAATTGAAAGAAGAATTCACAATTTTAAATAAAGAGAATGAAGAACTCAAAAGAGCAGTTGAAACACGTGCAGAACTTGGGAAGACACCAAGCCCTACAATCGATGATGACATTAATCCATTCCATACGGATGAAGAAGAATTAGAAAGAGAAACAAATTGGATGTGGAAACGGAGTAAAAGACCAAGTAAGAAAAGGAAAGCTCAACACTCACCAGAAATGGCAGAAACTTTACCATCAACTTCAAAAGAGGTTTCTAGAAAACAGTTAATCATCAATAAACAACTAGCTCTAGAACAACAACAAGCAGCTAAACCAAAAGAAAAACCACCTCCACCAATAAATGATGCTGAGTCCACACCAGGGTATCGATTTTGTCTCGTGAGTTACTCATTTAAAATGAGTGAAGCAAAAAAAATCGAATACGTACACAGTGTATAATACACAATTATGTCCTTGTATTTGTATTTTTCTTTTGTTCGTATTTGTTCATTTGTATGATGAACAGTACCAAAATAACGCGATCCGGGCGAATCGGTTTAATATTTATGGTGCTTACTTCCTTTTCTCAGCACATTACGTCTGCTCTCGAGCTGTGGAGTGTCATTATTTAACATGCCAATATATTTTATATTATCTATTATCATAAATTAATTTTACATCTAACAATAAAATTTTATAGGTAAATTTATTTTAAATTTCATAAATTTTAGAAATTATAAAAAAATCGAAAATACATAAACAACGCAAAAATGTGGCGTTTACAATGGTTAACCTTTTGAGTGCCAAAAAGCGCAATCGTGTTCCTCAATACACTAGCTGAAATCATGTTTGCACTGAAAGAGTTAATATGAATAAACAAAAAAAGAATGACACGTGACTTGCATATGCAGAAAAACAATCATACGCACGAAACTACCACAAATACATATGCTACTACTATATCATTCCGGTTACACTCATTTCGTTCCACACATTTCGGGACAAAATTGGTATACAGAAGTAGAAAGATCACTCAAACGGCAACCAGCTCAACAAAATGAAGCACAGCCAAAGGTAAAAGCCCCACCACCGATTTTTATAGAAGGAGTAACCAATTACTCAGAAATCCAAAGTGTAATGAGTAATGTTTCGGAACAAGAATATAAAATTACTGCTCTGAACAATAATGTATGGAAGATTAACACTTCAAATCCAAACGCATACAGAAACTTGTCAATGAAGCTGAATATGGAAAAATATCAGTGGTACACGTACGAAAATAAAAACGATCGTCCCATCAAGGTCATGGCAAGAGGACTACATCCAACCTGTAAAATTAATTCAATAATGGAGGATCTAGAAAATAAAGGATTTAAAATTCTTGATGCCGTGAACATTATTAAAAAAGAGAGACGTAGCGGGGAGAACCGACTAGAACCCGTTTCATAAAGAGGGCTTCCCCTGTTCATGCTAACGTTTGATAAATCCGAGCAAATAGAAAAAAGTTACAATATAACTGGCATATTCAACATGCGAGTAAAGATCGAAGCTGTTAAAAGAGGCAGTACAAGAACAGTACAATGTAAAAAATGGCAAGGCTATAACCATACGCAACGATATTGCGCGCGCGATCCAAGATGTGTGAAATGTGCTGAAAAGCACCCAACACAAACTTGCAAACTATCTAAAGAAGAACCAGCAAAATGTATAAATTGTTATGGGCAACATCCTGCAAGCTACCGAGGATGTGAGGTTGCCAAGCAGCTACAGAAAATGAGGGATCAGGCACGCAAACCCCCTCTAAGTCATCCAAGCAAGGATCGAGCAAGAAATGAAGCATCTGTGCGTACGGAGAATTACACATATGCTCAGGCCGCTTCAAATTCGAAAGAAAATGAGACCAACGGTACTGAAAATTTCAAAAAAACTGTCCAAGCAATTTTAAAGAGCCTTGAGGAACAGAATAAGCTGAATAAGTTAATTCTGGATCGACTTAATCTGCTGGAAATACCAAGCTCCAAAATAGTTAAACATAAATAATGTAAATAAAAATGTAATATAAATAATGTATGCAATAAATAGTTCAATTCATAATTCTGGAGCAGAAACCAGACATCAAAACTACTCATTAAGAATAGCCATATGGAATGCAAACGGATTAACACAACACCTAGAAGAATTAGAACTATTTTTAAAAACTGAGAAAATTCATATATGCTTAATATCAGCAACACATTTTACCAGCAGCTCCTATGTATCAATCGGGAGATATACTTGTTACCATACCACTCATCCCGCAGAACGAGTAAGAGGAGGGTCAGCTATATTTATTAGGGATAATATCAAACATCATGAAGAATTAGAAAAAGAATAGAAAAAGAATCCATGCAAGTAACCACCGTGACGGTTAAATTCGGTTATCACAACACCTGTAATATATCTGCGATATATTGCCCCCGCGTTATAACCTAAAGAAAGAAGACTACATTAACTGGTTCCAGAAATTAGGAAGTAACTTCATTATTGGAGGTGACTTTAGTGCAAAAAATACCTTCTGGGATTCAAGATTAACCTCTCCAAAAGGCAAAGAGTTACTTGCAGCTGGCCATTACTCAAACTGTGAATTTTACTCAGGAGGGAAACCAACGTACTGGCCAACTGATCCTAACAAAATCCAATAGATTTCTACATCACTAAAGGCATATCGGAACGCTAAATCTTCTTAGAAAATGATGAAAATCTAACATCTGATCATTCTCCTGTTATTATGACGGTTAGTGAAAATGTAATAGAAAAAACCAATTTACCACAGCTCACAAACAACAAAACAAATTGGTAACTGTTTAGGCAGTTGGTAGAGGAAAAAATAGAACTTGAAGTGCCAATCAAAAGTGAAAATGAAATAGCAGAAGAACTAGACAAGCTCCTTGATGTCATACAATGGTCGGCTTGAGAATGCACCCCCAAATTATCATCCAGGAAAGGAAACTCCGTTATTTACCCAAAAGAAGTAAGAGAACTAGTGCAGGAAAAACGAAAAACCCGACAGAAATGGCATAAAACCACCTTAAAACACTCGTGCATCAAACTTAAGGCACTCATAAAAAAAGTGAAAAATGAAACAATTGGAAAATACCTTTGTTCCCTAGCTCCAACTAAAGATACCGACTATTCACTCTGGAAAGCAACAAAAGGGTTAAAACAACCAAAAACGCAGATCCCCCCAATCAAAACAAACGATGGAAAATGGGTTAGAAGTGCGAAAGATAAAGCTGACCTGTTTGCTGAACATCTTGAACAAACATTTCAACCTCTAGGTTAGCAGACCAATGACGAAAACACTGCTGATACGCCCAGAATATTTGATTTCGAAGAGATCAAGCCTGTAACATTAAAAGAACTAAAAGCTGAAATTAAGAACATAAAAGTAAAGAAAGCTCCTGGTTATGATCTGATAACAGAGCAAATAATAAAGGAGCTGCCTGAAAAAGGTACCCGTAAATTACTGCACATAATCAATGCGATTCTCAGGAAAAAGCATGTGCCAATGTAGTGGAAAGTAGCAGAAGTAATAAAGATTCCGAAACCAGACAAGCCACCGAATGATAGAAAATCCTACCGGCCAATTTCACTTCTACCAACACTAGTGAAATTGTTTGAGAGACTGTTGCTCAAAAAATTGAAAAGAACCATAGAACAAAGAAATCTTATCCCAGAATATCAGTTTGGTTTCAGAGAGAAACACTCAACTATTGAGCAGGTTCATAGGCTTACAGATGTCATTGAGAATACTTTAGAGAGGAAAAAGGTTTGTTCTAGCATCTTCTTAGATGTGGCGCAGGCCTTCGATAAGGTATGGCACAGAGGTTTACTCTTCAAACTACATAGAGATTTACCAAAACAATATTATATGATTTTAAAATCATACATAGAGAATCGCCACTTTAGGGTGAAATATGAAGATGAATATTCCGAGCTAAAAAAGATTTCGGCAGGAGTCCCGCAGGATAGTGTTTTGGGACCTATTCTTTACCTGCTCTACACCAGATATTTACCTCAATTAAACGATATTACCGTCGCAATATTTGCTGATGACACTGCAGTTCTCTCAGTAGGAGACACTATCAAAGAATCGACAACGAAACTCCAAGAAGCATGTGACAAAATCATAAAATGGACAAAAATGTGGCGTATCGGGCTCAATGAATCGAAATCAACGCATGTGAATTTCACCAATCTAAAACTCAATTATAAACATATACTCATTGACGGTCAGCAGATTCCGTATGCAAATAATGCTAAATATATAGGGATGACCATAGATACCAAGCTCAGATGGAAAGAGCTCGTTAAAAAGAAAAAAGGTGAGCTTAATATCAAATATCGAAAAATGTATTGACTGCTCGGGACAAATTCGGAATTGTCAACCGAAAATAAATTGCTTAGGTGTTAAAGACTGTATGGACTTACGGAATAGAGCTCTGGGGCTGTACAAAGAAAACCAACACCAAAATAATACAAACTTTTCAAAACAAAGTGCTACGTGGTATAGTAAACGTTCCGTGGTACATTAGGACGACGGTTCAAGAAGAAATAAAAAAATTTGCAGTAATTCATGGACAACGTATCTACCAACACGTAAATGAAGAGCTTCGTGGTATGTTGGACACTTCACATGCAGTAAGACGATTGCAGAGAACGAAACTAATTGATTTAATGGATTAAGGACACCAGAGCAAAGACTACTTTAGTTAATAACCTATAAATGGAGCTGGCCAATGGGTCTCGTCTCATTCACAAGTGACTAAATTAAGAAAGAAAAATTTGTAGATGAATTGTATTCAGTTGTAATAATTTAAATAAAAAAAAAAATAAAAAAAAAAAAATTCAATTAAGTTTCTATTGGTATAAGGGTTTTACAAAATAAAGGCCTTTCCAAATTTTCCATTGAAATGGAAATCGCTGCCGATGTCGTTTTTTAACTAAAAAGTTGAATGAAAAATATTAGTTTGGAGTTAAATAAATTAATTATATGCAAAAATAGCATGCTAATTGTTTTAACATAGAAAATTGAGTGCTTTGGACACATCTATCGGGCGCTAATAAAAAAATACGGCTAATGCCATAGACAGACTACTGGTTTCATAACTATAATTTTGAGATCATATTTTCTTAAATGAGAACTCAAGACACACTACAATTTCTCGTTTAGTGTTAAAGAGAAATGGCGTAGGCTCCGTACGCGGCTCATGTCGAAACACGGATTATTGTTTTCAATGCCTTAATGTATTCTCTTTCAAACGTATATCGTCACTATATTAACCAATCTCTCAAAGTTTTATTATTAAAATACACTGTTAAATTGCACACTAGCTTAAATTATTGCCTAAATACTTAATTTTTTTCAAAACGTGCACACACATAAATTTCGACCTAGAGAATGTACAAATGTACATGTCCAAAAACTTCACACTGGTCTTAAAAAATGATTGCGTGGACGCTCTAAAGCTGTTAATTTTGATTTTTGGTCAAAACCTTTTTATGTTGGACACCTTTATAAGTTGGCCATTTTTTACGGCACCGCGAGTGTCCAACTTAGACAGTTTCGACTGTAACAGTATTCAGTACTCAATAAAACACATGCTACTAAAATATTAATGTTAACTTGGCTGCAAATAAAATGATCATACACCCTGATTTTTGAATTTTTTTACAAAATATAAGGATTATAGAACTTATTTTGCAGTTTTTTTTATATTTAATTATTTTACAAATTAACAAATCCAAAAATACAAAATAAAAATTCATTTACCGTTTATAATAAAAAAAAAATAAAAAAAATCACGAATTGTTTGCAACGAGAATGATCATACACTTATAGTACGATCCTTGATTTTTTTTAAATCATTTACATAAATTAATAGCAAATTCTTTTTACGTTTTTGATGTAAATCAAATTTCCAATAGTAAAAAGAATACGAAAAAATTTGATGTGTTTTTATCGTAGCGTGCCTAAACCCGAAAGAGATGCCGAAAACAATAACAAACTATTTTGAAAAAATTTCAAATGACGCGTTTGACGTATTTGTTAATATTTACGATTGGCATATTATATGTATATGAATATGTGTATGTGGTAGTTAAAATGGAAGGAAAAATCTACATTTCCATTTTTTGATGTACATCAAATTTTTTGCCAGTTTTTTGTAAAAAGAAAACGCCATAAGTTTCATAACTATTTTAATATCGAGTTGGTCGTCCTTTATTTTTTATAACCTTTTTCAATCTTTTAGGCTTTGATTCTACTAACTTCCTGGTAACTTCCGGTGAAATATTATCCCATTCTTTCATTGTTGTTTCTTGCAACGTACTTTTGCTGGTAATCCTGTATTTTCTAATTTGGCGTTCCTGGTGATCCCGTAAATGTTCATTGGGGTTCAGGTCAAGCGATTGGGGTGGCGAATGTAACTGGTTTGGAACGTTATTCAAAATCCATTCTTTCACAATGTGGACCGTATGGTTAGGATCGTTGTCTTGCTGGAAGATCCATGATGACGCGATTCCAATTATAAAAACAAGTTTACCTACCCCACCCGCCGACATTGAACCCCGTAGCATAAGCGACCTACTATCATGTTTAATAGTTGGGATGACGTGTTTTAGTTCCAGCGTTGTAGCAGGTTTTCTCCAAATTTTACATCTTCCATCGGCTACAAAAATGTTGAATTTGCTTTCCTCCGTAAAAACAACCGTTAGTCTTCAACTTCTGAAGCCTTTTGATTCTAATTTTTCTGCAAATTCAATTCATTTTTTGGAATTAAAATTCGAAATTAATGGCTTCTTGCGTGTCACACGTCCATGATATCCATGATTCCACAAAACCCTTATAATATTTTATGGATGGGTAGCTTTATTAAGTATCTTCTCTACTTCTGAAGCTATTGGAAAATGTTGACTGCCCTGTCCGCTGACGGGTTTTCAATCGATTGTGTGGCGTTGAATCAGGATATTATTTAGGCAACTGTAGAATGACGTCGGCCAACTAATTTTCTAATTTCGCGCACAGATTTTCTAGTCCGTTTCATATTAATTATTATTTGGCGTTCTTCGTTGGTGGTTTCCTTTCTAACACCGACCGAACGCCTCGCAATCGTTACGTTTTAGTTTGTATACGACTGTATTCAATATGAAAGAGGTTATAAATATAAAGGAGAACAAACTCGATATTAAAATTATTATGAAACATGATTTATGCAAATGGATTAAAAAAAAAAAAATCAAGGATCATACTAAAGTGTATGATCATTTTCGTTGCAAAAAATTCTTGATTTTTTCTTTTTTTTTATTATAAACGGTAAATGAATTTTTATTTTGTATTTTTGGATTTGTTAATTTGTAAAATAATTTACTATAATAAAAAACTGCAAAATAAGTTCTATAATCGTTGTAAATTTTTCTCAAAAATCAAAAGATCATTTTCGTTACTGACTGTATATATATTTTTTTTTTAAATTATTTTTACAATAAATTGAACTTACCTATCCGTTTTCTTTTTTTCACTTTCTAACTCTCTATAAGTTTGCTGCAGTTTATCAGTTAAGATTTCTAAATTTCTTGTTAATTTGTATTCGGCTTCAAATTTTTCCGACAATAAGACTAAATCTCGTGTTGCATCATGTAATGGGACGTCCGATATAAATAATCCTTTTCTGAAAATAAAAAACATATTTAAAATTTTTTTAAAAATTTGACAAAAATGTAAATACATATTAAACAAAATTTTGTTTTATATATTGAGTTACTATTTAAAGATTGAGGTGTGCCCTCTACAAAATAAAAAGAAACATTTGTCTCCCTGCGTACCGTTTCCATTTCTACAGAAATGTTCTCATAAATGAAAAGAATATTAAATGAGGCGAAATACGGAAATTATCCCGATGAAATCTAAATGACACACTGGCAATGTAGGTTATATAATCTTTGTGGTAGAACAAATGGTCTTAATTGTTATATGGCACAGAAACATTTCTCTGAATTAATTTTTATTGCTGTATTATTCATTTCTCTGCTAGTTAAACTGGAATAATTAATTTTATGGCATGCTGTGCGCAGAAACGGAAATGCCTTTAGCAATATTACATGGACCGTTTTTTTGTAGCAAAAAATCTTCAAGATCTTTGATATTGTGGTACTTTTGGTTACAAATACGATTACATGTTAAGATGGTTATTCTGATTTTAAGTATGAGGAACGCATCTACAACACGAAATAATAATTAAAAATATTAACTGTTCACTATATATTTAATTAAAAATATTAATTATCCTGGATACAATATAACTGCAGTGCGCGGCTCTATTACGAGTACATATATAAGCCAATGTTTTATTATACTTATAGTACATATAAACAAATAAAAATGTATAACTCGTAGATCTGTAGGATACCAATAATAATTTAGAAACAATTTTTTGTTTAGAATTGTTTGCATAAGCAAAAATATAAGTAAGACGTCATAATAAATTTCCAAGAAAATTACAAAATTAAATTTGTGCACTGATTAAATTATTAATATTTTTTATGTGCCACAAATATAGCGATTTTGTTTACCAATTCAACAAACACAATATTCTGTAATTTTATGAGCTCGTAAAAAATTAATTATGATAAAAATTATGATAATTTCACAATGAAAATTGATATATAACGACTGTTCCAGGATAATAGAATAAACAGAAAATCCGCTATTTTATGGTCAACAGAATGCGAAAATAACAAGAACGTTCTCTACGATTTCATTTTTGTGTTATGCAAACTTCGTTACGTATCTTACTCGCAATCTAAATTCATAAACAGTTACGTAAGATTTTTGTGTTCTGGTTAATCGCTTATACGTTAAAATCGGAGAAGGAAATCTGTTAAAAACATTAAATTTTTTGAATTCTCAACGTATGAATGAACTCGAATGAAATTATAATTTTTTTATAATTAGGTTTATTAAGTTTTATTTACTACTGCCATGTACAGTGTCTACAATTAATAATAAATTTATTTTTTCGAGGCCGCTCAATACTTAATAACTTCAATGTCTGTGGAGGTAGCCCGAAAAATATCCCGACAAAACGCGATGACAACACTAAAATTCTAATATCATCTCAGTTTTCAATGTCATCCCGATAAATCCGACGCTATCACTAATACTTTATATATTATCCCGGAAAAATTTCACTATCGTGACATTTTTTTATATCAGCACGAAAAAAATGTATCGCAATAGATTTTTTACCGAGTCATCCCGAAAAAAATATGTCACAATAGTTCACATCATTAAAAATAAACAATAAGTGCCAAATGAAAAATTCATAACTACACAAAAAGCATATTTCTAATTAACAAATAACATTTTATGCAGTTTCTATAGTTAATGAATCCAAGATTACACAAAGGAAATAAATATCCACAAAAAAAGCTCTATTAACTGTTTGTTAACAATCAGCAAGCAAGTCAGAATTTTTTTTTATTAGCTGTTAGTCAGATAGAGTGGCCTGAATTCGACCTAGATATCAATTAACGAGCACAGCTTTATGCACTTATCGTAGATAATAATGATTTGCGGTTTCATTATCTACGAAAAGTGCATAAAGCCGTGCTCGTTAATTGATATCTATTACTGCATATAAGTGAATTCATTTCTGCTTGTTAATTCATATTTATTTTGACAAAGCTTTTAATTGGATTAGGTTTTCATTCTATTATTATTTCTGTGAATTTTTATTTTTGTACAAATAATTATTTTTCTAATTTACTATCGTGAAAATATATATGTAGGATATTATTTGTTTTAGATTGTTTTATTTCAGGATAGTTTCATTTACAAGATAGTTTCATTTACATGCCATATTAAACCATAATCACTTTTCGGGATTTTTTATCGGGCAAAATTCACAGAGTAACGATTATCGATTATTGATCGCTGATCACTGTTTATTGAAACATAACAAATAATCAATGACGTCATTTTGGGATTGGGATGCCTCCAGAACAGGGCACTTTACACAACTCATATCATGGGGCTAAAATATGCTAATTTGCATTACAAAATGTTGCCATATTCCCAGTTAAACCTGGATATCCCAGTTTTTTGATGATTGAGCAGTTTTCTATCAAATAATTCAGTTTTTTTCTTAAAATTCAGTTTTTTTCGGACTAATTTACAAGTTAAACGGGTCAACGTTTTATGGTCGCCGGCGACTTTAATGCCAAACATATCTACTGGGGTTCAAGATTTACTACTCCAAGGCGACGTGAGTTAATGAATGTTATTCAAGAAAACCACTACGATGTTGCGTCGTGTGGCCATCCAATTTATTGGCCTACTGATAGTCGAAAAATCCCTAACGTCCTTGATTTTACAGTCACAAGTAAAATAAACCGAGAAATAATCCAAGCTAAACCAATTTTAGAATTATCTTCTAACCACTCTCCGGTCTTACTACATTACTGGGCCGACCAAAAGCCATGTTCTACGAATAGCTATCTAGCGAACACCTTCACTAACTGGTTGAAATTCAAGATGTACATCAGTTCACATATCGACCTAACGTCTACACTGCAGACGACTAACGATATAAATATTGCTAAGGAAAACATTAACGATCCAGGCACAAAGAAAACTACAAAGTCTACTACAAAAAAACAAGATGGATTATATGCAAAATTATCTTAAAGATTTATCTACCCATTCGGATACAAACTATTCATTATGGAAGGCTACTAAATACTTTAAACGGCCTTAGCAACCAAATCCGCCAATTCGTGTTGCTAACGGTGAATGGGCTAGAAGTGATGAGGAAAAAGCTAAAGCCTTTGCTGATCACCTTGAAAGTGTATTCAATCCAAACCTTGGATTATCGGTGGTTCAAACAGAAAATATAGCAATCAGACCTGTGGAAAATTTAAGATAAAGAACCCACTAAAGTTTATGATTGCGTATCAAATTCAATTAAAGAAAGCCTCTGGGTATGATCGAATAAAAGGTGAACTGCTTAAACAACTGCCTGAGTGTGCGTTTGGACGACTAGCTCAAATATTCAATTCAATTTACGAATTAGGATATATTCCTGAGTGCTGGAAGTTATCTATATAAATAAAACAAAGTCGTGTTAGTTACACCATTTATAACTCAAGAACGGCTGGACCGATTTTTATGATTTTTGTTTTGTTGGATTTGACTCCGTTCCGAATAGCATAATAACTATTAAAACATCGGAAAAATTCACCAAATAAAAATTTATCAAGAAAATTCATTTTCTCATACATTTAGTTCATTTTGTTTTTTTTTATTTTGTTCGTCTCAATACAGTGGTGGTTTAGGAAAAAAGAAAAGTCGGAAAAACTCAAAAGGGATGTCCCAAAAATCTAATAAAAAAACATTTTTTTATATGAATTTTGTAGGTGTAGTTTGTATGTGACGATTGGTGCAGTGGTTAAAGCTTCGGCGCTTGGACTGCAAGGTACTGGATACGAATCCGACTGGAGGCTGCATGCACATTTACCATTTTATTTTTTATCCAATTTTTTTTTTATTTCATCTACTTATCTATTTATATAGATAAAATCTTCGTCCGAGTTACGATTTCAGTGCGAATAGTAGATTTTGACAGCTCCAAAAAAAGTTTTTTTCCTTTGCAATTTTATTATTAAATTTAATTTATTTTTGGTTTTGGTTATTTCATATTAGTTAAGTGGTTTGTGGTTTAGCATATAATATTAAAATAAGTGGTGGAATTTAGTGAAATAAGAGGTTGTGTGGTGTATGCCAATAACAATAAGAAAACAGTACTTTTTTGCGTACAATAGTACGTAATTTTTTTAGTGGTACAGAGTGTCCCAACACCGGACACCAGTTTTTTTTTTTAGTTTTTTTAATTTTTTTTTTATTCTGCGGAATTCTATTTTCGATCGGGATTTTTAAACGGTAAGTTCCCTTCGAAGATGTTCACTTTGTAAGGTTATCACATTTGTGATTGTGCGCACATCGATAATTGATTATGTAATTTTGGATTGTGTGATTAATTTTCCAGTATTATTTACAATGCCGCGAGCCAGAAGATCTAATCTTTCACCACGAAGCCGTAATGCAATTAGACTTCGGACTATTGCGAATCAATCCACTGCAGATGAACAAGAAATCACACGAGAAGTGCGCCGCGTTAGTATGGCCCGACTTCGCGCTTCACAAAGACAAGCACAAAGAGAGGCAGTACGTCAAATGGCTCAGTTGACAATGAGAAATCGTCGAGCTTATCGCACAGATCAACAACGAGATAATTTTCGACGCGCAAGAAGAAATCCTTCAAGTGTTGATTTGAATCGAATAGCGTTACAATACGATTGCTCAATTGACTACAACTCGCATCCTTTCGTTCGAATTGGCCCAATGGAGTTTGTGTGCGACCATTGCGGTGCATTGAAGTTCGCTGGAGAAACGCCTGGATTGTGCTGTCTCAGTGGCAAGGTGAGATTGCCATTATTGCCTGCACCACCTGAACTGTTGCGTTCATTGCTTCGTGGCGAGACACCAGAATCACGACATTTTCTATCCAACACTCAAAGATACAACGGATGTTTCCAAATGACTTCATTTGGAGCAGACATTATCGAAGAACGCGGATTCAATCCAACATTTAAGGTCATTTCTGCTCGAGAGAGTAAACATTCATTTTCTTTTGGTAATCAAAAATCTATAATTCTGACTTCGTCTTTGACATTACAGATTCAAAGCCAAATTCACCACCGAATTGGGTCATTGCAACCGATTGAAGATGGACAGCATAAATTCATCCAAATATACTTTATGGGCAATATGGAGGATCAACTTGATCGGCGCCAAACGATCAATACAGCAATGAAAAGGATAGTTCTGAAAGATTTGCAGCAACTACTCCATGAACATCATGCATTGGTTCGATTGTTTAAATCTGCGTTGGATCGCATGCCAAGTGACGACGGCAAAGTCGTGATCAGAGCAGATAAACGACCCGCTGGAAAACACGAACGCCAATTTAATGCTCCAACAATAGATGAAGTCGCAATTGTGATTGTTGGTGAAAGCGTGGAACCGCGCGATATTGTGCTTACACGTCGCGACACTGGACAACTGCAACGAATAAATGAAACACACCGTTCATACGATACATTGCAATACCCGCTGATGTTTTGGCAAGGAGACGATGGATATCACTTCAATATCAACATGATAAATCCATTGAGCGGTGAGTACTGATATCATAATTTAGATTATGACACTAATTTTACTGATTTCATTTCAGGTGAGGAAACTAACAAGAAGGTTAGCTCGATGAATTATTATGCATATCGTTTGATGATTCGTCAAAATGCTGACAACTATTTGCTGCGATTTCGTCGTTTGCTTCAGCAATATATCGTCGACATGTACGTCAAAATCGAAACAGAGCGCCTCATTTTCATTTGGTTGAACCAAGCTAAACTGCGTTCGGAGGAATATATCCATTTACGCGATGCAATCAGCACCGAAGGAGATGCAGCTAATGTTGGTCGATTGACTATTCTACCGGCGACGTACATTGGCAGCCCGCGTCATATGCATGAATATGCGCAAGATGCAATGACATATGTTCGTCATTACGGTTGTCCAGATTTATTCATCACTTTTACTTGCAATCCGAAATGGATAGAGATTGTTCAACTGTTGCTACCCGGGCAAATAACAAGTGATCGGCACGACATCATCGCACGTGTCTTCAAACAAAAAATCCGGTCGCTGATGAACTACATTGTTAGGCATTGCGTCTTTGGGGATACTCGATGTTGGATGTATTCAATTGAATGGCAGAAACGAGGCTTGCCGCATGCTCACATTCTTATTTGGTTAGCCGAAAAAATTCGACCAGACCAAATAGATGACATCATATGTGCCGAGATTCCTGATCCCGAAACCGATCCAGACCTGCATGATGTTGTAATTACGAACATGGTTCACGGTCCGTGTGGCTCCACCAATCCCCAATCACCGTGCATGGTCGACAACAAGTGTTCCAAGCGTTATCCACGAAATTTAACCGCAGAGACTATCACTGGCAATGATGGTTATCCACTGTACCGGCGTCGATCAGCCGATGATAACGGTAGAACTATCACAACGATAGTGAGAGGAAATGAGTTCGTGGTCGACAACACTTGGATTGTTCCATATTCGCCACTTCTTTCCAAAACATTCAAGGCGCATTGCAACGTGGAGTACTGCAATTCAGTGAAGTCCATAAAATACATTTGTAAATATGTCACGAAAGGTAGCGATATGGCAGTTTTTGGTGTTCAAAATCCCAATACAAACGATGAAATCACGCATTATCAAGTTGGTCGATATGTGAGCTGCAGTGAGGCGATTTGGCGTATATTCTCATTCCCTATTCATGAACGTCATCCCACTGTTGTACATTTGGCGGTGCATCTGGAGAATGGTCAACGAGTTTATTTCAACTCATCGAATGTTGCTCAACGTGCTGAGACACCTCCAGCAACAACATTGACCAGTTTCTTTTCGATTTGTCAAAGTGATCCGTTTGCACGAACATTGCTCTACTCTGAGATGCCACGTTATTACACTTGGAACGCCTCATCAAAAAAATTTCAACGTCGGAAGCAAGGCGATGAGGTTCCTGATCATCCAAATGTGCGTTCTACTGATGCTCTTGGTCGCATTTACACAGTTCATCCGAAGAATGACGAATGCTTCTACTTGCGGTTGTTGCTGGTGAATATTCGTGGGCCGACATCATTTGAATCACTTCGAACTGTCAATGGTGTAGTGTGCCCAACATTTCGTGCTGCATGTCAACAGCTCAACTTGCTTGAAAACGATACTCATTGGGACATGACAATCGCTGAATCAATTATTTCTGCAACTCCAAACCAGATACGCACATTATTTGCTATCATTATTTCGACATGCTTCCCATCAAATCCACGTGAACTATGGAGCAAGTACAAGAATGACATGTCAGAAGACATTCTACATCGAATTCGTGTCAGTTTCGGAAATCCCGATCTCGAGGTGAATGAGGAGATACATAACCAGGCTTTGCTTTTGATCGAAGACATGTGTTTTCGCATGTGCGGCAGTTTGTTAGTCAAATTAGGAATGCCAACGCCATGTCGTGGAATGAACGACGCTTTCAATCGAGAATTGGAACGTGAACATGAATATGATCGAGATGCATTGAACCAATCAGTTCGAACTAATGTACCACTGTTGAACCTCCAACAGAAAGGAGTGTACGATACGTTAATGAAGGCAATTCATGATGGAAATGGTGGATTATTTTTCCTCGATGCGCCCGGTGGAACTGGGAAGACATTCCTCATATCATTGATTTTGGCCACTGTTCGTGCGAGATCCGATGTTGCTGTAGCAGTTGCTTCTTCTGGGATAGCGGCCACATTGCTAGAAGGATGCCGAACAGCTCATTCAGCGTTGAAAATACCGTTAAACCTTCAATCGGCTGAAAACCCGACATGCAACATTGCAAAACACTCAGCAATGGCGAAAGTTTTGGTAGCAAGTAAAATCATCATCTGGGATGAATGTACAATGGCGCACAAACGCGCATTGGAAGCACTCGATAGAACTATGAAAGATCTACGCAATGACTCAAGATGTTTTGGAGGCGCAATGATTCTACTTTCTGGCGATTTGCGTCAAACAATACCAGTTATTCCAAGATCGACCGCTGCTGATGAAATAAACGCTTGCCTCAAATCATCGACTCTGTGGTGTTATGTGAAGAAACTTCAGCTGACGACAAACATGCGAGTTGCATTGTTAAACGATCCATCTGCCGAAGAATTCTCCAAGCAATTCCTGACTATCGGTAATGGCCGTGTTCCGGTCGACAAATCGAACGGATTGATTTCGTTTCCTCAGAACTTTTGCATTTTTGTCTCAACGAAGGACGAGCTCATCAACAAAGTGTTCCCGAACATCATTACTAACCACAAAAATCACAATTGGGTGAGTGAACGAGTAATTCTTGCGGCAAAGAACAAAGATGTGGATCACTTAAATTTTACAATTCAAAATCTAATCGTCGGTCCACTTCATTCCTTCAAATCTATTGACTGTGTGACAAACGAAGACGAAGCAACCAACTATCCAACTGAATTTTTAAACTCATTGGATCTACCTGGCTTGCCACCGCACAATTTACAACTAAAAGTTGGCTCGATAATCATCATGCTACGAAACCTGAATCAACCAAAACTATGTAACGGAACGCGTTTGGTGGTGAGAAAACTCATGGGCAATGTAATTCACGCGATGATACTTCAAGGGAAGTTCAAAGGTGAGGAAGTTCTCATTCCGAGAATTCCGATGATCCCAACCGATATGCCATTCGAGTTTAAACGAATTCAATTTCCGATTCGTCTTACATTCGCCATGACGATCAAAAAATCACAAGGCCAATCCTTGAGTGTTTGTGGCCTGAACCTAGAAAATGAATGTTTCTCTCACGGCCAATTGTACGTAGCATGTTCACGTGTCGGTAAACCATCCGCTTTATTCGTTCTCGCACCTAACAATAAAACAAAAAATGTCGTATATCACAAGGTGCTACAATGAAGGGACTCGACTCCATTGCAACTCACCCAGCAAATAGTTTAAAAGAAAGTAGTGCAATAATGTTACGCGAACCATTTCTATTCAATTCAATAAAACGAAAGCCTTGCTGCCACGTGAATTACATTCATTTCAATGTAATTAAAATATATTTCATTTTGATTTTTGTAATTTCATTGAATTTAATTAATTTGGAGTATTCATTTAATTTATTTAATCTTAATAAAAAACTCAATTTTATTAAGCTAATAACTTTAAAAAACATTTATTGATTTTGAGGCGGTACGAAGTTCGCCGGGTCAGCTAGTCAACTATAAAAATGATCACGAAGCCTGGCAAGGATCCTACCAAAGTCTCGTTATATAGATCAATAAGCCTACTACCAATCGTCTCGAAAGTATTCGAAAAAACTATTATCGAAAATATTAAACCGGAACTACGAAATATCATCCCTAATCATCAATTTGGTTTCAGAGAAGAGCACGGAACCATTGAGCAAGTGCACCGAGTAGCTACAGAAATAAGGTCAGCATACGAAGATAAAAAATACTGCTCCGCCGTATTCTTGGATGTTGCCCAAGCATTCGATAAAGTTTGGCACGATGGTCTGCTTCATAAAGTTAATCTTAAATTGCCAGAAATTTACCAACTTATGAAGTCGTATTTGCCAAATCGCAGATATTATATCAAATACAACACCTCTAAATCGAAAGAGAAAACATTTTGGATGGAGTACCTCAAGGTAGTGTGCTTGGCCCAACGTTATATTTAATTTTCACTTCACATCTATCAACGTCTTCCCAAATTCTGACGTCTAAATCTGACGTAAAAATCCACAAACAGCGCCCAAAATTCTGCAACAACATATTTATGACATCGAAATATGGCTAAAGAAATGGAAGATAAAGGTCAATGAAGAGAAATCGACACACGTAACATTCACTTTAAATAAGCTTACTTGTCCGCCTGTCACAATAAATGGAATACCAATCCCTAGCAAAATATCTAGGCGTCTATCTAGATCGACGGTCAACTTGGCGAAAACATATTGAAATGAAACGAAACCATAAATTTTATTTTTGATCTTGATTTGCGTGGTAATATTGTCGCCTTTGCCGATGATGTCCTGTTGCAATATTCCAATGCTAATATGGATTCGTTGAATTATGACATTAACGCGGCTTTTACATCAAGTAAACTTTTTATTTGATAAACATTTTTGTTATCCAAAAATCATATTTTTATATGTTTTTAATATGAACATAGATTATTTTTAAAAACTTTTTATCTTGTTTAAGCTATTAAAAATAACTAGAAATTTAAAGCAATGGAATTTATGAATGTATAGCGAATTTAATCTTCTACAAAAACTTCGACAAAGAATTAACTTATCGAACTCAAAAGTTTGAAACCTCAAAAGAAACGCCAAATCGACAAAAAGGTTGCGGTTGTTGATAAAACTAATTACTTCTACCAAGCTATTTCACTTTTAATGTGAGTATATCGAGTAACCCGCGCTTATTAGATTGTATTAGATATGTCAAAATATTGAAATAGGATGGCGGAGAAATTATATTTATTTAATTTTATTATTTTTCACAGATTTTTAGCAATAAGATGGTATTGCATAATTTAATCTAACAATTTACGTAATTGTTATTTTAATCTAACAGTGTTAATTGGTTTTTTATATGTTATCTTTCTACTTGGAAAAAAAATTCTATTCAAATTTAAGTGGATCCTCTTAATCTAGCCATTAATGTGGCATATACAGTTTTCGTGTCTTTTAGAAATTTAAAATCGAGTCAAACGAATCTCTGAATTTTTCGTTTATTCAAAGTTTATATGAAATTTTCAGTTTTGTATTATTTATTAACTTTAAATAGATATAATTGTATTGCATTGTTTTACAATTCAAAATTCTGACAGTTTCACAGTATTCACAATGTCTAACAGATGTCGCAAGAATCATAAAAAATCTATCAAATATATTTAATGCATTTTCGTTTGATGTAAAAGCCGCGTAAGTGTGACCCGCGTAAGTGTGAAATTACTAAAAAAATGGTTCTATGTTCATTTCATGGTTCTTAGCTGCAAGTCTAATATTATGAACTTCAATTTGAGTAGTCCTGTCACTATTTCTGGTTCAGTGACTTATCACTCATTGTCGTGCAATGACTCTAATTGCAACAACCTTTATGTACCCATTGAAGCAGTTTGTTCGTTCAAACACTTAGATTTAAATCTTGACTCACAGCTTAACTTTAAGAATCACGTGATTATTCTTAAACAAAAGCTTTGTCGTGCTTTAATATCATTTTTCCATTTGCGTAATATCTGCAGCTCCGAATTCTCAAAAAGTCTCTATTACGCATTGATCGACGCATTGATGTCTCTATTACGCATTGATGTTGGGGTGGAATTTATTGGTCAAACATCAAACCAATATTGACGATCCAAAAAAGTGTGCTTAGAATTATGAACCATCTACCAAGAACTACACCATCTTTCCCTTTGTTTTTAAGTTATAAAATATTACCATTGCGTTATCAATATGTTAAAAAAAAATCTACAAGTTTTTTTTTCTAAATAATAAAAGTCTTTTGCATCATTTCTATCAATGAATTTATAAAATACATGTATTCTCAATACAATGCTATATTCTGCACTAAAATTAAATACAATGCTCTTAAGGCATTATTGATTAGGAAGAACTTCAATTCATATGTTCAACTTCGAAATAGATTCAAATTCATTTAAAACTTGAACATACCTTTTTGTAAAAAATCATATTGATATAATGTTCAAAGGGTGATTATTTAAACGAATTAAAATAACATTATATATTTTGCTTGACCATACTTGTATAAGGTATTTTGATTGAAATATTTATTTTGGCAAAAGAAATATTATAACAATAATAATTTAAATTTTTGTTGAAATTATATAATTAATTTTTTTTATAATTTTTATTAAATTTTAATTTTACCGACCAAATGTGCACACTGGTTAAAGCTTTTGCGCTTGGAGCGGGAGGCACCGGGTTCGAATCCCGATAGGGGTTAGATGTAAATGGAAATTTTCATCAACAGATTACGAACTGTGATTAAAAGGGACACAATTACGATACTCGATGGGTCAGCCCATGCGTTCCATGTCCAGTATAGGCTGGCTAGTTCCATTCCATGTCCAGTATAGGCTGGCATGGAGCTATGCAATGCGCAGATGGTAACTTAAATCGACCCTAGATCTTCGATTTAGCAGATAATGCGTAAAGTAAGACGGAAAAAACCACGAAAGAGCAGGGAGTGCTTCGGCCCCAAAACAGATGGTATGGATTTAAAAAAAAAAAAAAAAAAATTAATTTGGAAATCAAATAAACTAAAATAAGCAATATTTCCATAAATCAACAAATAAACAGAATCTAGTACTTGTGAATTCCCTCGTGAATGAAAAATTGTAACTCAGTTTTTTTTTTGTAAAATCCAATTTTTTTTCAACAAAATTCAGTTTTTTCGTAGATTGGACCTGGCAACACTTAAACAGTTCAATAAGGTAAGCGATACTTTCTTAGTTTGGTACATCGGCACACAAAATTCTGTGAAGCTCATCTAAGATATAAAGAGTACCATTAGCGTATATCTAACCAGATAGGTTCAAACTTTACCAATAAATAGTAAAGATCCCAAAACCATATCATGGGGCTAAAATATGCTAATTTGTATTACAATAAAATAAGGTAGGCGATATTTTTTTAGTTTGGTACATCGGCACATGAAATTCTATGAAGCTCATCTCAGAGATAAACAGCACTATTGGCGCATACAAGTGACTTCACATACTCACAAAAAAAAAAATAACCGGTAGCGGTGTTAAATCACACGAACGCGGTAGCCAGTGTACAGGTCCATTTCTCGATATTAACGTTCATCAAATTTTTCTTTTAGTAAATTAATTGTATCGCCCGCTGTACTGCATGTGGCATCTTATTAGATTAGACCTCATGTCTCTGATGTCAATACCATCCAATTGAGGGACGAAAAAAATTAGTAATCATGTCTCTATATCGGTCTCCGTTGACTGTAACGTTTTCACCAGCATCATTTTTGGACACATGGTCCGATGATTCATTCGGCTCATAAAGCACACCAAATGGTAACTTTATGTGGATGTAATCTATGTAATCTATCTGGTGTTCGAACAATGGCTTGTGGATTATCTTCACTCCAAATGTGACAATTCAACCAAAAATGCAGAAATTGTTTTATGGAAAGTTTCAATCGATATCAATATTGGCCTCGGCATATTCGCCAAATTGGCAGGATGAACGATAGTCGCATGGTTTTAATTCCTGATTCCCGCACAAGTTGAATCTTGTAAACATGTAAACCAAGATCCTTATGCAATATCCTCCATTATGATATTGGATCAAGTCCCAATTGTTGTGCGCGATGACGAATCAATTCATTTGGAATCCCTTCACTACACACTACAGCTGCCACCGCATGCTCGGTGCGCGCCATATGGGTTGTTACAGGACGCGTATTATCGTTTATTTTCCAAGTAAATTTGAACAATTTGCAGACGTTGCTCTGGCGTGAGACTATTCGTTAAGAAATGGCAAATCAAACTAACTAAAACTCAACTGTCAGCTGTCCCTGAAAAAAGTGTTGACTTAATGTTCTACACCTCGAATTGAAACACCCTTTAAATGTTTCACAATTTTTTAAACTTAAACAGTTATTAAATTTTCTCTAAAATCGTCATTTGCGCATACATTTTAGAAACATTAAGTGAACTAATTTGGTTGCAAATTAATCCTATTGTTCCTATACAAGCCGACTCTCAGTTCACGAGAAAAATGGTTTTGGGCTGTAGAGGGGTCACAGACAAACACCTTCTCGAAAACCACTTCTTCGGATTTTGGTGATATGGCAAATGATAAATCTGCAAAAATCTCGAGGTCGAAAATTTGCATGATAAAATGAAGTATACATATAGAATCGAGTACTTTAATACGGCGTATCCAATTCCATCAAATCAAACACATAAGTAAACGATACAAAATTCGTTTCCCAAAAATAATTTTTAGCCCGACAGTGGGGCATTCGAATTTTACATTTAAATTGCACTTTCAAGTATTTTGCTGTTGCCGACAGGCTGCCAACGAGTTACATTTTTTTATTAAACCTGATGCTGATAGAATTAATAAATAATGAAAAAACAAAAAAAAAATAGTATCCAAGCAGATGATGTCTTATTAAAATTAAATGGAATACTCATGTAGATGAAAATTAATTAATTAATTGAATGATAAAAATGTATAAGAGATTCTTCCTTCATAAAATTTTTAAATTATTACGAATAAAAAAATATTTTTATATTACAGAGTAATATTGTTTTGCCACCTGCTCAAGTATAGACCGTTATAGTTTTTCCTTTGGAAACGTATAGTCGTATATACGTAGACCTACAATCTAATCTTGTGTAGCAAATGTATTTCGATTTATCGATGTGCTGAGAATATTGACAATTCGTTTGGGATTTTATTGTGACAAATAAAATAAAAAAAGCATTGAAATTATTGTCACAAAACCTTCAAGGCTTGAATAATAAATGCGGTAAAGAGGATTATTGTTTATCTTATGTGCGCGTATGCATGAAATCGTTCTAGATATTTTATGATGTGCTTAGATAAATCATTTGTCTAAATCACATATATTATTTTATTAATTGATACTTGCGTACATACTTTTTCTTTGGCAATAAAGAAAAATGGAAATTTTGGGTGTCTATACCACACTAACAAAAATGTACATACATCCCATTTAAACCCTTTCGCGCACATTAAAATGTACATCATATTTGAACGTCATTTTTGCTGTAAATATAAAAAAATTCAAAGTAAATGATGTACCGTTTATTTTAAATCTGTATATCGATTTTGTCTCAAAATGTGTGAAACGAAATGAGTGTAACCGGAATGATATAGTAGTAGCATATGTGTTTGTGTTAGTTTCGTGCGTATGATTGTTCTTCTGCATATGCAAGTCACGTGTCGTTCTTTTTTTGTTTATTCATATTAACTCTTTGAGTGCAAACATGATTTCGGCTAATGTATTGAGGAACACGATTGCGTTTTTTGGCACTCAAAGAGTTAACCATTATAAACGCCATATTTTTACGTTTATTATGTATTTTAGATTTTTTATAATTTTTAAAATTTATGAAATTTAAAATAAATTTACTTATAAATTTTTTTTAATAGTTTACATTAATTTATGATAATAGAAAATATAAACTATATTGGCATGTTAAATAATGACACTCCACAGCTCGAGAGCAGACGTAATGTGCTGAGAAAAGGAAATAAGCACCATAAAAATTAAACCGATTCGCCCGGATCGCGTTATTTTGGTACTGTTCATCATACAAATGACACAAATACGAACAAAAGAAAAATACAAATACAAAGACATAATTGTGTATTCTACACTGTGTACGTATTCGATTTTGTTTGCTTCACTCATTTTAAATGAGTAACTCACGAGACAAAATCGATATACTGGTTTTCTGTTTTACTCACATTCAATGTTTTCTCTCAACAAATTTATAATTGGTAAGTGGGAACTATAGATAGAATAAAAAAAATACAGAGAATAACGTAAGAGCATGGAAAAAAAACTTATTTTTCTATGGTAAGAGAGCGAGATATAGGATTTATCTCTTTGTCTAATCTTTTTTCATAGAAATAGATTATATAGAATGAATGTAAACATCTGTCAAGCGTCACAAATTTGGAGGGTAAAAGAGGAATAAATTAACAGAGCCCTATTTAAAAATTTTTTCGACCAAATGCAATGAAGTTAGGAAGTTAAAATTAAAAAAAATATGTAAATTAAAATATATTTTTATTCTTCCAATACAAAAAATTATTGCTTTTTCCTTAAGTACATTATATTGTAGATTTAAACTTGTGTAGATCCAAATATATCTTTGTGAAGTTAGCCCGTAAAATCATCCCGTAAAATGATTATAGTTAAGTATGGCAACACCATTATATATTAAAGAAATTATAATGAAACTTTAACTATCACGATATAAAAATATAACGATAGTAAGAAAAATTATTTTGGAAAATAATACACGAAATAGCGGCCATTATAAATAAAAACCGATTAACAAATTTTAACTTGTGCTATATATAGCTATAATGTATAGCTGACATGATGACAAAATAAAAAATTACATGATTTGTATATGAACGAGTGGGTTTGTTTATATAATAAGTAATAATTAAATTTGTAAACAACAACAATGTCAAAAAAATTTGATTTCTTCTAAAAATTGCCAAAATTCCAGATTAATTAATATTTAATAACTACACTTACGAATATAAATTACTGTGTACTTCAAAGTACTGTAGTACAGGGATTGACCTGTTTGTACAACAAGTGGCAAAATAATTCGCTATAGCCGTCTGAGTTCCTAGTCGATGTCCATTACCAGAAACCGTACTATATATGTTTTGTAGTTCAGGGATTGGCATGTTTAAATAATAAGAGGCAAACAAATTCTATGATTTAGAGCCTCGCTATAGTCGTTTGAATTTAAATAACAAGAGGCAAAAAAATTCTTTGATTTAGAGCTCCGCTATAGCCGTCTGAATTCTTGCCGTCTTGCGAGGCTCTTAATCATAGAATTTTTTTGCCTCTTATTATTTAAACAGGCCAATCCCTGAACTACAAAACCTATGTAGTGTGGTTTCTGGTAATGGACATCTACGAAGAATTCAGACGACTATAGCGGAGCTCTAAATCAAAGAATTTATTACCTCTTGTTATTTAAATTCAAACGACTATAGCGAGGCCCTAAATCATAGAATTTGTTTGCCTCTTATTATTTAAACAGGCCAATCCCGGAACTACAAAACCTATATAGTCCGGTTTCTGGTAATGGACATCTACTAGGAATTCAGAAGACTATAGCGGAGCTCTAAATCATAGAATTTTTTTGCCTCTTCTTATTTAAATTCAAACGACTATAGCGAAGCTCTAAATCATAGAATTTTTTTGCCTTTTATTATTTAAACAGGCCAATCCCTGAACTACAAAGCCTATATAGTCCGGTTTCTGGTAATGGACATCTACTAAGAATTCAAACGATTATAGCGGAGCTCTAAATCAAAGAATTTATTGCCTCTTATTATTTAAATTCAAACGACTATAGCGAGGCTCTAAATCATAGAATTTTTTGCCTCTTATTATTTAAACAGGACAATCCCGGAACTACAAAACCTATATAGTCCGGTTTCTGGTAATGGACATCTACTAGGAATTCAGACGGCTATAGCGGAGCTCTAAATCATAGAATTTGTTTGTCTCTTGTTATTTAAATTTAAACGACTATAGCGAGGCTCTAAATCATAGAATTTTTTTGCCTCTTATTATTTTAACAGGCCAATCCCTGAACTACAAAACCTGTATAAACCGGTTTCTGGTAATGGACATCTACTATGAATTCAGACGATTATAGCGGAGCTCTATCTTATAGAATTTTTTTGCCACTTGTATTAATATTTTGGTTTATTTTTTGTTGTCCTACTCGTGTACTTAATTTTCCTATATTATTTACTTTATATATCATTTCATATTTTTTAGATATTATACACGTTTTTTGTTTTCAAAAATTGCTTATTTTCTTGTTAGAAAATTGATTGTGACATAATCTTTTCCGGGTTGTCATCAGTTTTCAATACAAATTGTTTATAAATTTTTATGAATTGGTACAGTAAAAAGCTGTAATGACATATTTTTTTTCCGGGATGACATTCAAAAATATCGTGATATAAATATTTTTTCGGGATGACATTGAAAAATATCGTGACATTTGTATGTTAGTGTTGCCATCGCATTTTTCCGGGATCGTTTACGGGCTAACTTCACAGACATACTTAATATTATATTCATTGTCTTCAAATTTAGTCGTTGGCTCGTTAACCAACAAGAGAATGACTCGTTTTTTAAAAATAAAAATAAAATACATAAATAAAATATTTTAAACATATTCTACTATTATCGCGGATATAGGGGTATATCCTCTATCCGGTCGCAAATTAAATATTTACGATTAGAAATATGGTTACTAGATGTAGTTTGCCATGCCAATTGATACATTTTTTTTTAAATTTAAATTTTATTTTGCGATTTTAAAGTAGAAATACATGAAAAGATTGCGACCTCGGAAAATGCGTAGCAGTCTTTTCGTGTATTTCTACTTTACAATCGCAAAACAAATTTAAATTTAAAAAAAAAATTATCAATTGGCATTTCAAATTAAATCTAGTAACCATATTTCTGATCGCAAATATTTAATTTACGACCGGATGGAGGATATACCCCATAGTATTAGAAAAGCTACTGAAGGAGAAAATGGTCGAACTAGACCGAAAATCATCGATTATTTTAACATATGTAGATGACTTACTATTTCTACAATTCCTGCACACCTGGTACCAAAACAGTATTGGAATCTTTTTATGAAAAAATCCAATTTACCACAGAAATTGAAAAAGAAGGCTCTCTATCATATTTGGATATTCAATTCATGCGAATTAACAATAAAATTGTGACGGATTGGATATAGTAAAGACACATCATCAAATAGATTACTTAATTTTTTATCAAATCACCGATATAAAATGAAATATTATGTAGCGTTTTCATTCAATGAGAGATTACTATTTTTAAGTGAGTTTGTATAGAAGCAAGAATATAACCTTAGTCATCAGCATACCTAAAAAGGGGTGTACTACGAAATCCCTGTTTTAAAAATCCCGGTTTTCAAAATCCCGGTTTCAAAATCCCGGTTTTCAAAATCCCGGTTTTAAAAATCCCGGTTTTACCAAAATACCGGTTTTCAAAATCCCGGTTTTCTTTTCTTCTAGTTCTAATTGCCCAAAATAACTAATAAAGTTTTAAATTGCAAGATTTGGTTCTTGCAACAGTTTGTAATTGCTACATTTTGTAGTTGCAAGATTAATAGAAAATCAATCTTTTCTTAATGCAACATTTTAAAAAGCAATAATTGTAGAGGCTGACGGCTTCGATAACTCTCACGGGCACTTAGTCCTCCATCCAAATTCCATCATACAATTTGCCTTCTTTGTGTCATTTTGAAATTAAATTTGATTTGTAAAACACCTATATTAAGTCAGAAAATTTGTTAAAAACATGACTTAAAAAATGTCCCATTTTTTCATATAAAAACACATTTTTTAAGTCAACCTTTTTAATTTCAGCCTTTTTTATGCAGTGAGCCATAATAAAAATGAAAATAGTAAAGGACTGATATAGGTTTACTGTTACTTTTTATATAGTTTGTTTCATTTATATAGAATAACAACCAGTAAAAGTATGATTTACAGCGCATCCCCAAAAGAACTCGTTTGACTTTTTCCTTACGGAAAAGTATGAAAAAAATTTGAGAAAAAAAATTGTTGACACGGAGGCATTGTATTATTACTGTGTTTAGCGATGCAATATCTCTTGATATATAACATACATATAAAATTCTGACTAACAACACCTTTTTGTTGCGCAATATAATTTTGTAAAATCATATTTGAATATATGTATTTCAGTTTTAATGTGTTTGGTGTTAATAATACCATGTAGTTGTACTACTAGCGAATATAGATGATAAATGTAAAAAAGAATCGAATTTCGTACGATACGCAGTAATTCGCTAGTAATACAACTACATCGTATTGCTCTATATATATAGACAATATTCCAATGTAAATAATACAACGTCAGTCGTTGTATTATTTACATTGGAGTTATTCAAAAAATCGAACTATAATTGCTCCGAAAGCTGGATTTACGGATTCAGACTACGGCATGGAAGTGATTTCTGAAATATCAGGTGAAGCAAATTTGGCTCCAATAGCAATCGCAGAAGATTGGGTAAAGAAGGTTGGACAACTTTACGTGCTGGATATACTGATAATGAAATTTTTAATGCGGATGAGACCGGTCTCTTCTTTGGATTAACTCCAAACAAGACCCTGAAATTTAAGGGTTAGAAATGTACAGGTGGAAAGATGGCAAAAGATCGAATAACAGTATTGGTAGCAGCTAAAATGGACGGATCCGTTAAATGAAAATTAATGGTTATTAGGAAGTATAAAAAACCACGATGCTCCAAAAACGTGCACACATTGCTTCCACGTTATGAGGCAAATTCTAAAGCTTGGATGACTTCTGCTTTGTTTGAAAAGGAGCTTCGTCTATGGAGTGCCGAATTATTAAAGCAGAACAAGAGAATCCTTCTACTGCTTGACAATTGCCCATCACATATAAAGCTTCAGCTACAAGCAATACGGTTGGAATTTTTGCCAGCGAACACAAATACAATCCTACAACCAATTGACCAAGAGATAATAAAAAATCTCACACACAATTATCGCAAAAAAGTTGTGATGCAGATGGTACGGCTAGTTGATGAAACAAGTGTGGTATCATTAATGTAGCATACATACCTGAGGAGTCGATTGTGGCAAAATTCTGCAGGTTTCAGTTGAAGTTAGTCTTTGCTCAAAATTCTATTTGGTAAGTCATTTTGCTTGTCAAATTTTTCCTTTGTAATTTTCGCTTGGGAGGTGAACACGCCATATAAACATTTCTCAGTAGGCGTACATTTTTTTATTAGTTTGACGTTTCAATTTTCGGAGTGAAAATTTTTGTCTGTGTAACATCTTTAAATTTATTTTATTATAATTCAGACGACTGCTTGATAATCATGTCGGTATGGAGAGAGATAGTTTAAAGTGATTATGGCGAATATTGTTACAGGTAATTTTACTATAAAATACCCAAAATTCTTTATTTCTATAACTACAGGATGGCTGAGACCAAGTGTTACCAAATGAAAACGCTGTAATTTTTTAATTTTGATTATTGTTTATTGAAATTTCGTGGAATATGTTGAAAACATATTACATTTTATGAAAAACATGTTACTGCTCGATATGACCTCCTTTGGCTCTGATTATTTGATTCAGTCTTCCATAGAAAGCAATGCATGCTGACCGAACGTGGGCTTGCGGAATTTTATTCCATTCTCGAACAAGAGCTGACTTTAATGCATCAACACTTTCGTATTTTTTAGTGGACACCTTACTAAGGTTAAAAGTTTTCTTTTATTTGTTACTTCATATCAACTACAGCCCCTTCATCACTATCGTTGATACCGCGTGATGATGAATCTAGATGACCTTCTCTAGATTCATCATCACGCGGTAAATTGGTGAAATATTGCCTAAAATTATAAAATTATACATTACTGTTACTGAAATAATTATTTAAAAACCCATTACTGTATAATCAATTATACTAGTGTCGTTTGTTACACAATTATCTTTTGTGGTCATCATATTGATCTTCTTACGATTATTAATATAAATTTTTAGATCATTCTTGATTCGGGACAGTTACCTAGATTTCATACAAGATATTTTCAAAGTTGACTACATCCTTCCCCAGTATCTGAGCTTGAACGAAATTTGCTTGGCCCATTATATACCAGCCGCAACACTTTCTGCTACCATATCGATAGCCGATTTCACACCTCCGACCAATAATGATTTCAATCGTTTTCCAGTTTCAGCAATTTTTATTTTTTCCAAGGCATGGAATTGTTCATCGCTATAAGTTAGTGAATGATTAGCCCGTAGTAAATGTTGCCAGGAATCACGCAATCGCTCAATTGCGATTTTCGATTTTTCTTTTGCTCGGATTCGGCACGGACATCGAATATTTCTGGTCGCATTTTGCAATTCTTGCGTTAGCATCTCATCAGTTACTGACTTCGAATAGTTGCCGCACATGATTTAACACCTTCTTTAAAAGTAATCTAGATTTATTGTAATATTCATCCTGTTTTACAGCCAGATATATCACACTGTTTTACACATAGACATAATACTAATAATAATAATATTATGTAATATAAAAATATTATAATTATTTATTAGTATTATTAGTATAATTATTATATAATAGTATTATATTAGTATTATATAATATTATACTAATATTATTAAAATCTTTGGTTTTACATTACAAATATATATCTGTCAAATACATCTATATTTTCTGTCAAATTATAGCAAAAATAAAAATAGCTGCTTACAATGAGCACAAAATTTAGTTCCATTTGTTAGGAAATATTTCAATTCGATTGCAGCAAGAGTAGGCGGGGCATAGATCATTTCACGCAATTTGATTGGTTTAGACTGCGGGAACGATTGCGGCAATCGTTGTATCCGCAAGTATGTATTCTGCATAAACCTAAACATTTTGGATGCGATCGTTATGGTAGCAGAAGCTTGGGCTAATGTAACAGCTAATAAAATCAAAAATTGTTTCAAACATGCAGGTGTTGTTGATTCGGAATTTAATGCAGAAGGTTATTTGCCTCTCACACAGCTATTTGGAAACATTAATGCCGAAAATTTAAACGAATGTGATATATCAATAACATGATTAGTCCAAGATAACGATGCACTACAGAAGCTTGGTACTACCGAAGAATGGGCATTATTCGAATGTGTAGATGACGTTCTTATAACCGTCGAACTTCCAACTGATGATGACATATTGACATTGTTAACGATATAATATTTAGTGAACTCAGTAGAGATGACGATGATGTACTTGAAGCGGAAAACGAGGAATCAATATTTATACCACCAACCATTGCCGATGCGATTCAGGTTACAACAACTATACATTTTTTTTTTTGTGAGCACGCGATTTGTCAGATGACTATTTAAAAAATGCAATTGGAATAATTGATAAACAGCTGAATAAAATGCTTTTAAATGAAAAAAGGACAAAACAAACATCAATTGTTGATTTTTTTAAACATTCATAAGTTCTGAAACTTTTTCTAACATTTTGTGTCCTTATTAGTTTTTTAGATTTAAGTTTTTTTAATTTTAATTGAATTCGAACGATCGAACGATTTTGCACAAACTTGTACGACAGAAGATCGATTCTTTACTAGAAGATATTTCCGATGGATCCAGTCGAGCAACATTTACCAAATATGGTTTAATTTCATTAGCTTCATTTCCGATACTAACACTATCACAACAAATCGTTACTATATCTCCGATTCCACCAGATCAATCAAAAGGTAACCGAATCTGCACATGGAACACATTTAACTTATTATCAAGTTTTTAGGCTTCCAGCACAAATAATATTCAAAGTTTTTATATATTTATTTAAATTTTATAAATATTACTACATCATGAATTGTTAATTTAATTTTTAGTTTTATTGAAGTTAATAAAAAATTATACTGAATTACAAACGTGAGAATTAATTAATTTAGTAAAGTTTGATGCCAGGCCGATTGTGTTAAAATAATCCCAATAATTATCTCGAACAGTTTTTGCAGTTTCATAAGTATTGTGTCTTTAACCATTCTGTAGCGGAATTAGCTGTTCCTGTTTCTACCTCTCCAGTATGTATATTCAATATTCAATGCGGATCTCGAAGAGTAATTTTTATTATTATGTTTAATTAAGAAATAGTGTAAAAAACAGCATGTTTTTGTTACTAGTGCTGCTTTCCGAGGATAAGGTTGTATTGGTTTTTCAAAAAAAATGAAACCGCGAGGCTAGTACACCGAAGGCATTTTCAACTACCCGTCGAGCACGACATAAACGGTAGTTGAAATTCGTATAAGTTAATTTTTACATTAAAAATTAAATGTAAAAAAATTTATTTTTTAGAAGGTCATCACAACCTTCTACTTTTATTTCTATATTACTAATTACAGTTTTTTAGAGAAAATTACAATTTATAAGATACTTATTATGCCGACTAAGCGCATTGCAATATAAACGCGTTTGATACAGTATTATAACGTACAACGTGACGAATAACATATAACATGAGAATGGCATATGTAGGTGGAAAATAACATATAGCGTGAGAATGGCATGTGTAAGTGGATACCGAATAAGTAGATATGGAGTTCAACGCGCTACACCTGATGTGTTAACTAACGCGCTACATGTGACGTGTTAACTTATACAAAAGGAAACTTGGAGTCAGCGTGTGGCAACACAGTATCGTGCGGTATGCGTAACAAATTGTTTGCTAAATATTGCCAAAACGTTGTGTAGAAGATAACTCTTCCATCCGATACACTACCATTTGCACTGACATCAACCATAATAAACTCATAATTCGCATTAACGATAGCCATTAACACAATAATAAAAAATTTATTGTAATTATAATACAATGATCCTGAGTTAGATGGTTCCCTAATTCCTATATGTTTCCCATCTAGAACCCCTACGCAATTAAGGAAATTCCATTTTCAACCGAAATCTTCACTTATCATTTTCCATTCGTCAAGTAAAACATACCTTAATGAAATCTTTTAAGCCAGTGTTTATAGCTACACAATTACTAATTATCCAACCGTATATATTCAACTAAAACTGCACTATATTTCAAATCGGCAAATGTTCTTGCTGTTGCTAAATATCGGAGCGTTATTGTTAACTTTTCTAAGGAGTAATGGTGTTTCTGAACTGGGTGTCTTGTTTTTTGTTAATGGTGTTACCTTCATTAATAAAAATTCATATTTGTTACGAGTCATTCTAAAATAGTTTTTAAAATCAACTGGTAAACTTATTTTCAAGTATCTTATTACATTCATATGCGATAACTCGTTTGTTTTACTGATCCGTTTTTTAATCCATCGATGTTTTTTCGTTCTTTTTTCTCGATATACCAAGTGCTGAAACTATTCGCACACAAACCTTTTTTTTATTATTCATATCTTTTTTCTTTCAAGATACAAATTAAATTTAATAAAAAATAACTTCTTAATAATCTTTTGAAAACCCACTATGACTGACTTTCATAAAAATGGCATGGTTAAATGATAGTGTGAACGAGTAAATTAAATGATGAAATGAAGAAATTTATCATTTAAAATGATGTCATTTAATATGAGAACGTGTACGCGACTTTAGTTATTTTTCTGTGCCATAACCAAACGATTAACACTAATGCTTGGTCCACGTATGCGATCAAAAAATGATTCACGAATCAAAGGAAAATTAAATCATTGAAAACATATACAAATTTCCCCGCCCGAGATGAAATAATTTTAGCTTTGGAAAAATTTTGATCGGAAGCATCCAACAAAATAAAAAAAATAACAAATTATGAGTAATAATACGAAATAATTACGCTCAAAGATTGGCTTGATTCGCGAATCATTTTTTGATCGCATACGTGAACCAAGCATAAAACTACCATGCGCGGTCAAATGACCGTTTTAAAAATTTCGTTTAAAATTTCTCGCATACAACATTACTTTATCATGTGGCTTATTATCTTTTCCTAAAATATAGAAACAACCTATTTTACAATGTTTACAACTTTTTTTATTGTTTAATTTCCGAAAACAAATTATATTATATCTAGTCTACTTTACTAAAATACATATGTTTTTTTAAAGCGGTCATTTGACCGCTCATGGAGGATAAGGTATACGTGAAATGTCGGTATGTTTAGTGTTAATAAATAAGAAGTTGACATATAAATAAAAATAAACTACTTGTCTGCAAGAAGGAGCCAAAAAATAAGTCACCTCGCTACTATTTGAATTAGTTAGGTTTCTCTAATAAGCATGCGATTCAAAAACACCCTTTGTGAAATTGGTAGACATTTCGTCTTTTACTGAAGTTTATAATAGATTTTTTTTAAATTATAATAGAAAATGGCTCCATCCAATACAAAAACACGACACTTTTTATTAATATACAAAAATGGGAAATCTATTATACCCCTATCTCAACATCTAGAAATTAAACAAACGTTTACTTATGAATGTAGAAAAATTAAAACAATACCTATTGCTAAGAACAAATTGAAACAGCAGGGGTAAATTAAACTACAATATATTACAAAATTTGTGACATTTCACATTGTTCTACAATTGCTATTTACGCTTGTGATTTAATTGATTACAATTTATTTAAAAACTGTTATTATGATATCCAACCGAGGATTGTATATTTTTTGTGTTAAATTTAAATCTAATGATTTCATGGTTCGATTATTATATTTACATAAAATAAGAATAAAATGGAACATGTTGAAAAAACATTATTGTGTTTTATAATAGTATGTCCTCCCCTACGGTTTTGCTTAAAGCACTGATCTTTATTAATTTGAACCTTTTTATATACATATATTTACGTGTGTGTGTATACAATAAGCTTTAAAAGTAATTCGATTGCGGTTTCGTTAAATAATCTATTCTTAATTAGTTTTTCACTGTGTACGTTCAACAAGCAAACTTTGGGTAAATCCCTAGTCCCTGTATACTAAAAACGGAAAAATCCGGAGAATGAGATGTAAAAAAGAAAAAGTACGTAAATATATCAAAAACATCGGCATTGACTATATGTTATTGATTCTGCTTCCGGTGTTAAATTAACGTTGTGATTTCTTCTACAAATATTCTTTTTATTTCGGGATTTATTTAAATAACTAATTTGCTATTTCGTAGCGGTAAGCATAATTCAGCCTAAAACTGAATGTTGCGCATTTGGTTTGCACTTTATTTGAATTTCAATAAGGAATCAAAATTTCTCGAACTAATCGATTTATCAGGCTGAAACGTAAGCTGGTGTTTTACAGTTATCATTTTTTTTTGTAACTCGAAAAACTAATAAAAATAAAATGTAAGCCATACAAATGAGAAAATGATTGATTGATTGATTGGACTGTAAAACCAAGTTCGTGACAAGTGGCCCAGATAACGCCTAGCCTATTCCAACAGCATGTTTACACAACATTAGAAAGGAGAGGAAAGGTTTTTTTTTGGGACAAAACGACCCGGGTGCAGACACCTAGTGATCGTACGGCACAACACAATTGTAATCTACTTCTAATCTACAAGAGAAAGGATAAAGGCTTACTAGGTTTAATGGATAACGATGGTATTAGTCTTCAACAATTGCTTCTCTAAATCAGCAACCTGTGGCACTATTCTGGCTTTCACTGGGAATAGGGAATTTTGAAAAATATTTGCATATCATTTTTGTCTAAATTGTTTTTTTCTGGCCAACTGAGGGGATAAGTTTGGTGTAAATATTTTCCAAACAAAGTTAAATGGGAAAATATTTTTCCCTATAAAAATTTTGGGGAACAAAAGTTTCCCAATCTACTTTGTTTTGAAAACTTTGGCACTAAACTTATTCCCTCAGTAGGCCAGAAAAATACAATTTAGACAAAAATGCTATGAAAATATTTTTCCCAATTCCCTATTCCCAGGGAAAGCCAGAATAGTGCCTCTGAGGAAAAAGATTCATTATTTCATGTACATCTGAAAATTTCCTGAAATTTAATTCTGAATTAATGCTTTCTGGCTTCCTAAACAAAATTGATTGATTGAATCAGCCCGGTTACAGACACCTAGTTAAAGTCGATAGTTAGCAACACAATTCTAATCTACACAATCAAAAATTAGATGCTTCATTAGCCAAAACGATTAATTCCATAAATCTATTGCTTTGATATTAAAATTTAAAAAAATTAAAAAAATGGTGTTAATCGGTTTGGCTTGTGAATTAGTCAATGTCAGATTAACTACCGGATTGGATATTTCAAATAAATTTAGCTTATTTAGCAAAAATTTCAACTGTTTTATTAATTTTGGACACCAAAGAATATTCGTTTAATTACCAAATATAGTTATACACTACAGTACACGCACAGGACATTTATTATGCCATGCTCAATGGAGCTTTACTATTTCTCAACCAATTACTGTCAAATGTGGTATGCATAACTGGATTGGCACTCTAACATTATGCTCAATCTAGGCCATCTCTCAACAAATGATGGTCAAATTCGGTGCGCAAACCTGATTTTGATGAAATTTTGGGATTCAGATATAATGAATGAAACCAGGCCGTTTCCCAACCGATAACTTTCCATTTTAGTTTGTAGAGCTGGGTTAGGATTCTAATAAACTAAGATCAACTTGTATTGGGATTTCAACGTGTCATTTTGGTGATCAAACAATTCGACCATTCTGAGTGAAACTTAACCATATCCCAAAAAATTATTGTCAAATCAGGTATGTAAAATTAAGCTGGTATAGTGGTATGTAGCTGAATAGAGATTCCAACATAAATCCTGGATGAAGTTCTGAATTTCTCTATAAAATAAATTTAAAAATAATCGACCAAATAATTATCCAGTTCCTACATTCACCACAGCTGAACTAATTGGCCTTAACCCGCTAAAAAATGGCTCAGTCAAATTCAGCTCCACCAAAACTAAAGTTTGCTAAAATTCTAATTCAGCCCAATTCGTACCCAAAAATTATTTTATACATCTTATTTATTTATTTCAAATTATTTAGTTTAAAACACAAATTTATTAAAACAAAAATAAAAAAAAATTAAAAATTTTTAAAAAATTTTTAAAACAAAAAAATTTTACGAAAAAACTTTAAACAAAAAAAAATATAAATCAAATTTTGATTTAACTTTTAAAATTTTTTTAAATAATTCGTCAGGAATTTTTTGGAGTTGTCCTTTGGTAATGAAAGTCGAATAGGTGATCGATGATGTTGAATGATTTAGACATCCTATTAATGGGATTGTTTTCTCAATAGTTTGTAGAATGATGTTCTAGTGCTAAAAACTCACGGTTTCGAAATGTTCTGCATGGTACATGAATCGATATGTTTCCCAAGATGTAAGCTGAATCAGTGGGCCTAGGCAAAACGTTTCCAATAAGCCGCGCCCAAGAGAAGTCGTCTATTTTCAAGCGTGCATATTTTGTAATCCGTGCATCTTGTTGAGTACGAAGGTAATCGAGCCACATTTTCATGGAATGGTAAGTTATGGTCGTAGTCCCAATTACTTTTTTTAAACAAGAAAATCAAAAACATTTTTTGAATGCTTTCAATTCTTTTAATGTGCACAGCATAGTATGGATGCCAGACCATTACAACGTATTCCAGTTGAGATCGAACATAAGAGAAATAGAGTAAAGTTTGAATATCTTTAAACTCACCTGTCCATCTTTTAACAAATACAAACATGGCATTCGCTTTTGTGAATAAACTCTGGAGTGCTTTTTAATCGCAGATGGAATCAAATGCTTTACTGAAATCCGTTTAACGCTAAATCTACTTGATGGTGTTTTTCTATGTCGTTAATTATTTTACTGGTGAATTCAACCAGATTAGTTGATGTGGATCGGCCAGGCATGACTCATGCTAGTTTATTGATATATGACGTGGATTTAAAGTTGTAGCATAATACTAATTCAAACTATTTTTGAATTGATGATGCAGTTGATATTCCTCTGTAGCATGTAACGTAGTCTCGTGATTTAAAAATTGATGTAACCTTGAAATTTTCCATTTTTCGGGAAACACACCGGTTTTTAAGGAGTGGAATAGGTTACATAGTGGAACTGCTAAAATATCGGCGTACTCCTTCAGAATAGAAGAGGGTATATTGTCAAGACCACAACCATCTCGAAATCCGACAAAATGTTATCCTCAAAGGTAACAGGAAGCAGTATACCGTCCAGATTCAAATTACTGAGACAATTCAGGTTCAAGCTTTACGTGAGGTGACGGCACATATCACACATCATATTATATATTAACAATACACACATTTATTTAAGTTAGATTAGATGAATCCACGCAATCACTCATTTGAGACCGGTTTCTGGCCTCAAAATACCATTTACATCCGCACACAAGTCACATGAGTCTCATCGATAAATTTCTACTTAGGCTGTGTCCCAAACATCGACTTATTTGTGGCCACCGACTTATTCAAATAAGTCAACTCGCGAGCAGACTTATTTGAATAAGTATGTCTACACAGAAATGTCTCCAAAAATGTGCTTGAATAAATGTAATCATACATTTTTTTTTTTCAAATCTAGTGGCAACGACCAACATGTGAAGGAAATTTTTTCTTCCATATAACAGAAATTGCATTTTTTTTTGATATTACGTCACAAATAAGTCGGTATAATCAATGCCTTCTAAACTACTGGCCGCTTACACCAAATGATGACGACACGCTAAGTCGACGTTGTTGTTGCTTTCTCTAGTTTCTTTGTTAGTGTAAATATCCTAAAATTATTATTGCGCAGTCTCGGTATAGACTTAAATTGACGTCATGTGCGAAAAATGAGAGTAGTAAAAGGCCAGTAGTATAGAAGGCATTGGTATAATCATCGAGCAATAAATATATAAGAGAAATCAAGTAGTGCAAACTTTATAAGCAGGTTTTTCCGAGGTTAATCTTATTTTATAGTTTTAATATATTTATATATACAAATTTAATTTTTTTCTATATTTAATCCATACATACGTATCTTATAAACATATCGGCATAGTTATTTTATAGTTTATTGTTATTGTTAGGCTTATACAGGTTGTGTAAAGTAAGATAGATTAACCTCGGAAACTCTACATAAGTCCTCTTATGTATATTTTACTTCATGGTATAATGAATTGGAACGACTGGACCGACTTATTCAAGATGGCGTCAAATAAGCAAATAAGTCTGTAATAAGTCGGTGTTTGGGACACAGCCTTAAGGGGTAACCATAGAAAAATTAAAAAAAATTATAAACGTAACTTTAAAAAAATTATGTTTGCGTTAAATGCCGTTTCTGTGCTTTTGCCCATGGAAAAATTAATTTAAAATAAAAAATTTAACGAAGCTTCGTTAAATATGAATTGTCACTTAATAAAAATTATTGGAGCGAAATTTTGCGTTCAAACGTAAAAAAAATTAAAATTTATATCGTGCTACCTAAAAAAAACAACAAACAATAAACAACTGTCACTATAACAAATAGTTGTCATTCAATATTCTACAATAATTACAGCTTCCTCGTTACGTCTAGTATGGCTGGAATGTCATTAAAAATTAGTGTCGTCAAAATTTTTAATTTTTTTTAATTTTATAATTTTTTTATGGTTGGCCCTTTAGTATGAAATTTTTCCAGTGTGTGGAAAATATTGTTTTAATTCCATACTAAATTCCGTACTACAAAATATCAAAGATACAAAAATATCGATTTTGGAGAAAAATAGTTGTCCTTGTCTTTCCGTTTCGCGGTAATATTATTTATTTTTTTATAAGTTTTGAAATATTATTTATTTTTTTAAAAGTTTTTTGATAATCTTTTATTCTCTTCTCAGTTTCTTGTGACAAGTCGACGCGTGAATATGCACACGATTGTGCATGTGTATTTTTGTTTATTATAATTTCTCGTGTTGTTTTATTTTAATGCTTTTTAATTATTACAGTAACATTAGTAACAAAGTTATTTAGTTTAATTATAAAATAATAGTTTAATTATGAAATGGTTTCGATCGGATTGGGCTAAAAATTTTAAAATGTGTTTTGCAATGCCATTTACATATCTACACAAATTTTTTACGTAAAATGTTTTTGTTTTATTTTTTTAAGATGCTATATGAAAATCTAACAGGTGGGTTGGAAGGCGCGTGAACATACCCTACCTAGGCGGATTTTTAAAATTAAATAAAAAAGAAATATGTATTAAATATGTGAATAAAAACATAAAAATTACCACAAATATTCCTTTTTAATTTCAATAGAATATTATTATTAATCCCATGTAAAAGTGCATGGAAACCTGCTCTATTTGCATGCGATAAAATGTGTTAAATTAGTATGGAGATGTGGCGTCGGATTTAACTTGTTCTAGCATGTCTGCAACGACCTTTGAAAATTCTGGTCTTTCGGAACTAGTCGAGCGACAACGAGTTTCATGATCAAACAATCATGTACAATGATACGAATTGATCTGTGAGGCACATACAGTTCAGCGACTATCTCTCTCAATCATAAATTACGATTGGCCTTCACCATCTCTTTCATTTTATTGGTGATAACTTCAGTTGAACACGTTGATGGCCGTCATTTTCAACGATTCGACGCATGAAATTCTATTTGCAATACAAAAATTGAGAGAAATTCTTTGTTCGATATTTTTATTCATTATAAAAATCGCAAACACACTTCAGATGAACTGGCAAAATAGAGTACTATAAACAAACTAAATGACAAATCGCACTCAAACTTCACGTTAAGACAGTTGTGCCAACTTAGCAACAATTTACAATTTTTCGTTTTACAAATCCGTTAGGCTTGTTAAATGAGCCCGCTTAGGCTTTTTAAATGATCGTTTACCGTCCTTTTTTTGACAAGATATAATATTAGAGGCCAGTTTTCGAGTACCAACGTTTGTATTTGAATTTATAATAGCAAAAGAAAATTATTCATCAAGGGTGGGACACTTTTTTATTCTGTTGAATATTAAGAATATTTAAAACAGGAGACTTCATGTACCTTACCAACTTTATACGTGTTATTACGATTTATACATTGTCTACAGTAATTGATGATCTCGTTATATACGACGTACGTTGTCTGCCATTTTGCACATTTTATCTCACCGAAAGATTTCTTTCTACCGCTATATTATTCTTTGTTCATAATGTTTGAAAAATCAATAATTTTTTAATCATAACTTGAAAAACAGACATGACGGTAGCTAACGTATGTTGTTGTTGTAAAAACTACAATATTGAAATAAAAATGATAGCAGGACAAACATCCAAATATTTTGTGATGTTAAGCTTATCGATTCCATACATATGCTTTAAATAAAATTATTTACGCATCCTTGATTTAAGTATGTGGTAAATTTCAATAAAAAATGATAGAAAATAAAAAACGAAATATTTTTTGAGTATAGAATGAACTTCTAGCTTCATAGTTTATATTAAAAGTATTCGTATTCTCTACCTTCATACTATTGTACATATAATATTATACGTTTAGGATAACAAACGCTTAATAATATGGTAAACATGATACATAACTTAATATCCTCATTAAACGTTTAATTATAGGATTCTTAAACGATATTATAACACAGAAGTCTGTTAAATTTTAATTAACAGATATGACTTTATGTAAATTTAATTACGTGCTACGTTATAAACATAAATTAACGGTAAAAGTAATGAACGGTATTTTTTTTTACTTCTTCATGTAATCTCGCATTTTTAACCCTTCTTACTCATATTGTTCTTTGATAAAGTTATAAAAAACGTCTTGAATAATTCTCACGTGTACGCATACATGTTTTACGATAAAATTGCTTATACCTGTTATTAAATGTAAAATATTAATCAGCCGAATCTTGTGAGAATCATAGATTTGCTTTCGTTTATATTTAATTTTTTCAAAACATAAAATTACTTACTTTGTGAGATCATCCAAATTCATGACGCTAGGATAACACTGGAATAAAATTAAATCTGATTCTGCAATGTAAATCATTTGGCCCTGAAATTATACGAAACAACAAAAATAAAAATAATATTGCACGAGTAAATATTATTTTTTATAAAAATTATGATAATTTATCTTCTTTACCTTAAGTCTTAAGTAACGTTCATTTTTTGATACATTTATAATAGCGCCAGGTTTTGTTTTTAGAACATAAATTGTGTTTATATGAGCTAAAATATTTTGAAACGTTAGTTGTAAATGAGGCCGTACCGCTTCTAATATATCTATAACAGAACAATTCCTCTCCCGTAAACTGAAAAGAAACCAATAAAAATAATGGATATTAAATTTAAAGAATTAGGCTATGAAAATTACATGCTAAAAATCATTTTCAAACATCAATCGGTCTACGGATACACAAATATGTTTGGGCCTACAAGAATAAGTATTTGTAATCTAGCTTCCTACTAACTTTATTTTCCCACTTAGTTTACATATTAAATCAATTTTATGGTTTGCTTCTTTTATCAATACGGGCCAGTAAAATTCGTACATATTGCAAACGAAGAATATGCAAATGAGTTTAATGATTTTATATACATTTAAATAGGTGAAAAGGATAAAATCTGTCGCTACTTAAATAAAAACGAGAATACATAAATTGATTAAAACATTTCTACACAAACACATTTAAAATGATTTACTTTGCGGTGTAAAATGAATTTTATGTAATATTGGAAAACAAAAATATGAACAATATAAATAAGATTTTGAAATGTCCGATAGCACATAACAATATTGAAATTTCAATCGATTTATGAAAATTTTGAATAAATATTCTCCACTTAAAAATTCAAACGTTTCCCAGTTGGCTCTGATTTTTAAACATAGCCTTCTTTCCTCCTTACAGAATGCATAAATAATAGCACAAGTTATGAATTTTTTCTAAGAAATTACGAAAACTCAAAGTCATGCCATGTGTACCTTTGGTAAATTATCAATTATTTTAACAGTTTCATTTAATGTTATTAGTAGAGAATTGATGAAATTACAAATTAGCTAATGGCACAATGTTAATAAATCATTGGGAGTACCGGAAAAATTAAAGCAAAATCCACATTAATATGTTTACATTATACGGAATGTAATTATTTAAAACAATAAGGTTCGTTGTTATGCAAAATATTTTAATTATTTTTCTGTTATGTATTATGTTAACATTCCAAATTTTTATAATACATATTTGTGACAGCTTTATCGTGATAAACCTTAATCGTACGTTTCGTGATATAATTAAATGTATGTACGAGTATATATAGTACTTAAATAAGGCAAGTGATGTGAAAGCATTTTTGTTTTTAATTTATTAATTTAATAATAACTATTTTTCGTGTTGGTGGTATTTGTGGTATAATGAAGAAAAGGAAAATTTACGTTTATAAGAACACATTTTAGTGAAATAACTCAGATGCTTAAGATGTGGAAGCGAAGAAATTAAATTTAAAGTTTTATTTAGTTTTGAAAAAAGATTTGAGAAATAGTATATACCTTTAATTTATTTTTAAAAGGCGGCTTTTCGCAATAGACGCTACAAGATACTTATATAAACTTACGACCGAAACAAATAGCGGTACGCGAAAATCTTCATTCTGTTTATTAAAAGCCTATACTATCTACTTTCATATTCACCCCTTTTATTTTACCGATGACTACCAAACCTTACAGAAATACTCCTCAAGACCTATAGAATATACGTACAAACTTTTGTCAAAATCGGTACAGTAGTTCTTGAGGTTATTGATCTAAAACCTCTTATGGGAACTATCACTTCCGATGGGCCGATTTCGATCAAATGTTACAAAAACACTTCTCACAACCCATAGATCGTAGACATAAATTTTTATTAAAACCAGTGTAAAAGTATTCCACAGGAAGCTGCAACTTAAAGTGGGCCGATTTCGATCTAGACTTACAGCAACACTCTTAACGACCCATAGAACTCATACATACATGCATTTTTATCAAGTTCTGGAAGACCGATTTGGACAAAATTTTACCCCAACACTTCTCACGACCCATGAACCATAAGCGCACATTTTTATAAGAATCAGATCTGTGGTTCTTAAGATAATAATCAACTATAATCTTCACCGATTTCAACTAAACCTAACAGACACACTCCTCACTACCCATAGAACATATATTTAAATTTTTATTAAAATCGGTGCAGCAGTTTTTGAGTTAATCGAGCGGAAATCTTTTATAGAAGGTGCTACTTCCGGTGGACCGTTTTTGACCAAACTTTACAAAAACCATTCTCACGGTCGAAATCGTTGCAGTACTTCTTGAGTTTATCGCTTACAAACCAACACCTTGCTTTTATATATATAGAGATTAATTAAAGTGATAAAAGAACACAAAAGTGAAAAACACGATTAATCATAAAACAAATGTTAAAAAACGAATAAAATTAAATAAAATAATGGGCGTTAATGTTTTAATAAAAAAAACGTCCATATTAATATCAAAATGATTATCTTATGTTGCCGCCAGTGATTTTTTTTTAAGGTTATTTAAGGACCATCAGCTTGTCAAAAACTATGTGTACCAAAAACCAGTTTTTGACTACAAAAAATGACGAGTTGATTAATTCTTTCTTTAGGACGAAGTTAAAATTATAATGGAGGTATTAATGCATGATTATCAAAATAAAATGTTTAGTTTGTCTATGATTAAATTCCAAAGCTGATCTTTTTTTTTAAACGTACAAATCTATTTTCTTAATATTTTACGTCTACCCGCGAAAACTTGTTGTATCAGAAATATAACATTTAGATGTTAATACACGATTCATTTGGTCAACGACGTATAAAAAGGAAAATTTAGTTTAAAAATATTTAAAAATTTCGATTTGGTCAAATGTATGAGAAGTTAGCCCGAAAAGTAGCCGGAAAAAATGTGTCCGTGCTACATATTTGATATTTTTATGGTGTGTAGTTTGTAGTAACATTTTGCGCTTGGTGTGTTGACACAACAAGCTCTTTTTATTTTTTTTCGCCTGCTGAATGATTTTTTTATGTTTTCCCCTCACATAATTTATAGCAACACAACTTTTATATAGTTTCGTAAATTATCCAAATTAATCAAACATCATATTATTTTTTCATCGCAATAATAATCTTTATTTTTTTTAGTAATTTTTAGGATATACAATTATTGTCAAACATTAAAAATAAAGATTTTTCATATTCTTTAAATAATTTATAGGTTAGATTTTGTTGATGTCAACATTTCCCCAACTTTTTGTCCCATAAAATAAAAATGTTGTATCTCAGTCGCTCTAATATAAATTTCAGTACTTGTCTTTGTCACATTTTCTGCAAAAATTTTGAAATTTTTTTCTGTTTTCAGGTGGAATCGTACCATAATATTTCTTCTTAAATTATATGTGTTGGCTGTTATACACATACATAGTGAGAATTTCCTGTGGTTTCTGATTTAGTGAATATAATTCGCTAAATCAATATGTTCTTGTTTTGTATTATCGGTACAAAGCAAGATTTTGTTTTTTGCAGTTTGGTCGTTGCAACCTGATGAGTAGACCAACTTTTTATCAGTACGAAACCAAGCTGCCAAGAAGCTACCTAAAGCTCAAAACAGAACAAGAGCGAAGGCGGCGAGCGAAATCGCCTGTCATATTAGAAAACACCAAAATCATGCAAAACAAACACAACCATCAACGCAGGCGACGACGATTTTTTCGTTGAAAAAAATTTAGAGTCTATTTCTATTTTTGTTGCCGACGAAACAATGTTGCCAACTGTTTTTTATATATGTATAAGTTGGCATCAATTAACCGTCATATTATTAACCATTTTTTTTCAATCTAGTAGCCTAATGGCACAACGTCATGTGTCAAAAACACAGAAGGTTATGCCGTTTGGTTGTTTTTTTATCGCCATACGCTGACGCTTTTGTTCTGTTACCTACAGCGATATCGCGGCGATATTTTTTATTTATTCGTCGACGCTTGCCGTCGTCGCTCTTGTTCTGTTTCTAGCTTAAGGGAGTTCTCATTTTTGTAAGGGTTTGTGTATTTTTGTGTACACAAGTGCCCTGGGGTTAAACGTGGGGGAGGGGAATGAATTTTTTCTATTTTTGTGATAGAAATATTGTTAATAAATGGCCTCTTTGTTTTTATGCGACAAAAATTGTCGTAAAACATTGTATGGGTGTCCATTAAAATGATATTTTGTCCGAAAAAGCCGGAAAAAAAAAATCTTAAAACAAATTAAATTCACGGACGTCTTTAATAGTTCTTCTTAAATTATATGTGTTGGCTGTTATACACATACATAGTGAGAATTTCCTGTGGTTTCTGATTTAGTGAATATAATTCGCTAAATCAATATGTTCTTGTTTTGTATTATCGGTACAAAGCAAGATTTTGTTTTTTGCAGTTTGGTCGTTACAACCTGATGAGTAGACCAACTTTTTATCAGTACGAAACCAAGCTGCCAAGAAGCTACCTAAGGGAGTTCTCATTTTTGTAAGGGTTTGTGTATCTTTGTGTACACAAGTGCCCTGGGGTTAAACGTGGGGGAGGGGAATGCATTTTTTCTACTTTTGTGGTAGAAATATTGTTAATAAATGGCCTCTTTGTTTTTATGCGACAAAAATTGTCGTAAAACATTGTATGGGTGACCATTAAAATGACATTTTGTCCGAAAAATCCGAAAAAAAAAATCTTAAAACAAATTAAATTCACGGACGTCTTTAATATTTCTTCTTAGATTTTTTATTATATTATTTTATACTTTTTAAACAAACATTTTTTTGTATTGCTTTATTCTGCTCTCTCGAAAATAAAATTAAAACTAAAATCAACATGTAAAAAATGGCTTAAATTTTTTGTATTTCATTTTTGTTTGGGTTAGTGCTACTTCCCGAAAAAATTTAGTTGAAAAAAGAGTCGCAATTAAAACCGGTTTTATAGGAAAATGGGGAAGAGACAAAGATGACGTAACTTCAAAGAAGTAGAGTGCGGACCGGGCCTATGAAAGTATGTTACTCATCTCCGACGATATACACGGGTTTTTCGGGCATGCTGTGAATGAATTTTGTCCCGTCAATAATAACCGCAATTAACGAAAAGGACTTACTTTATTATAACTTACTTTAGTATACATTAATAAAAATTAAACTATAACCATAACCAGAGCCAACTAGATACATAGAGCCTTCCTATTCGAGTTTTTTTCACTAAACTTAAAATACGGGATATAATAAATGTTAGTTTTCTATAGGAATGTATGGAAAACAACTATTTTTCTTTTTATTTTTAAGTATATTTAAACCATAAGCTTTTATAATATTTTTGTATGCGTAAATGCAGAAAAATTCAAACTTTAATAATTTCAAAAAAGGATTCAAGAAAACCTTTTAAACTGTGTGAAAATTGTCTTGGAAAATTAATAAATAATGAGCTTTTATTAATGTTGTTGTTGTATTGCGTCATGATTTCAAATCACAATATGGTCTTTGTCCATTCTCTTTCTAAAAACACGTTTGCCATGGAAACAAAAAAACGGATTTTTGTACAGGATTTTTTTATTTTTATTATTTATAAATAACGAAATTTACTCAGTCACCACTACAATGTGGTTGTGAAAGCCTGCGAGTGATAATGTTTGTGAATTACAGATATGTATAAATACGTGATTAAAAAATTATAGAAAAATTGTTCTATAGATGTTCATGTTCTTTTCATTTACAGTATGTACTTGGTTTTGTAACATCGTTCGAACACCTAGCGGCCACCGAAAAAACATATTAGTTGGATTTACCAACAAAAAAAAATGTTTCTTTGCGGTGATTATTTCGCGCGGTGATATTTTCAGCGGTGATATATGATGAAAAACTCAGATAGTGGCCGTTTCGATAGCAGTTCTTCGATTAGTTATGGATTATGTACTACCAAACGGGTCGATTTGGTGTCTCATTCATTTGAGAAAATATAACTTGCTTAAAGTAGCAATAATGTTTTCAAAAGTATAAAAGCAATAAACGTTAAATGCTTACGTATGTGATAATCGTATCTTAATGTTGTAAGCCATTCTTTCACCAAAAGTGCCAAACATTGATTTTCTTTGGTTCTCGTGTGTCATGTACACGTTGTATACAAAAGCTCGAACAATCGCTTCCCATTGGACACTCCTTTATTTTCGAATCACTTTCGATGGTCATTTATCATTCCTCCTCGAGTATCATTCATTGCAAAGCATTTTAACACGATTTCAATTGAATTTTCTATTTATCTGTGTACTTCCATTCAACTAAACCTCAAATAAACTTTTCACAAAATTCGTAACTATTCGGCGTTATATAACGCCACATTGCGTACCCGATTCCAACATTTAATTAGTGTGAACGAATGTGTAAGTAATATACATGCATAAGCAATGAACCATAGTGATAATGTTGTAATAGAGTAGAGTTGAAGTGCAAGATAAAGATTAAAGTCGAAATCGATCGAGTGATTTTTTAAACTTTTAGAACAAATTTTTTAATTAAAATATTCAAAAATCTAAATTTTTTGCGAATTAGAATAACAAGTGTTTAACAAAATATGTTTATTAAGTGTGTGTGTGTCGAAAAGTACCTACGGCAAATAGTGTAAAAAGTATAAAGGTTATCCTAAAAACATCTGATTTAGTCAAGTAATTATCAAATTTGTCAAAACATGGCCTTTCCACATGTTTACTTATGTTGAAATTTATTGTAAGTAAGCCTAACTCCATATACAATTTTGCTTTATGATAAAATATATTTATCTAAAATACTTTCGACAATCTTGAAACGTCATTGGGCCATTTAAAACATTCGCATTATGGTTATACTAGTCCATGTTCAACGTGCACATGGTTCATTATGACGTTTATGAAATAAAATTACAAATTATAAGTTATTCAATTTATATTATAAAATTAGATTTCTTTGCAAACTTATATCAGCAGAACAATCCACAACTAAAAATATAGCGAGAGTTCATCCTGCATATTTGAATGATTATAATTACACTTTCTATGACGATTTTGATAGAATCTTGTGAACCTTTGACGGATCCATTAGGTGATTCATATAACATACTATTATTATCGTATGATAATTTATAATTTGATTACGGATGGTGTGCTTAATTCCAATTCATAATCAATCTCTGCCAATTTTGAAATGACATTACATTTTCATTTTAAATATTTTAAAACATAATTGTTATTCGATTTAAGTGTTATAACAGAAATTTAAAGAGGGAACCGAAACGAAATAGAAGGATTAACGTTCTATTTATAATTATACTCGTTACCGTTTTGGTTTTAAATTCATTAAAAATATCGGGTGATATCGGTTTTCGGTCCGTTCTAGGAGAGAGATGATCTTTGCATGCGAGTAAGTTCAAACTCTAACAAAGCATTAAATGGAAATGACAAATCCAAAATTATGAAAGCATATTGTTACCATAGACACCAAGACCGGGAGCAAAATTCAATACGTTTTGGATTCTGGGAGATATTGATACATGCATGATCATATCGAAATAGAAGAACAAAACTACTCAGAACCGAAAATTGAACATATCTACTATATACATACTTTTTCAACAACCGTTCCACATAGATAAAAGTGTGTAACAAATATTTTTTTCTTTAATTGTTTCTAGTAGAATGATACGGAAGCCTAATTGAAAATTAAAGGATGGTTACATAAAAGTTAATAAACCACTTACACATTATAAAAATGTTAATCAATCCATAAAGGATAATATTACGATTCAAATATTTACGAATTTATTCGTATCTGAAATCGGGACAAAAACGACATGCATTCATACAAACTGCATAGGGCTACTATTTTAAATTAAAGTAAACAAATTGCAAATAGGTAACTATCATGATGAAAAGAGAACAAGGTGGAATATCGCGCATGCTAATGTGGCGTCACTTTATATGTTTGTTCATCATGGGTAACTATTTTATTTTCGGATTTTGGCTTCGGATTTTATTTCGGATATTATACGGTTTACTTTATCTTCACCATTGAATTACGATGGTTGAACCCTTCATTGATTTTGATTTCATAGTTCATATTGTCGTTTCTATTTGATTTTCTTTTTTAAAACACATTGTTGTCTTTCTTATTTTCTTATAAATTTTCATTTACTATTTCTCTCTAATATAATTGATTTTAAATGACGATATTACAACGTCATCAATTTCCCGTATTTTTAATTGTTGTTGTTGTACAGCGAAAATCTCTTATATTTTCTTTATTAATTTGTAGAAAACAAGAAACTTCTAATCGCGTGATTCGAATGAGATGAAATCTATTATATGTGTCATCGATTTATGTAAAAAAAAAAAAATTTGAAACATTTTTAATTTATGTTTTATTTATCAAACGTGACGCTATCTGCCATATAAAATGTATGAAAAGTTAATTTTTTGTTTATGTTTTATTTCCCATATTTGAAAGTGCGTTCTAATAGGCAGGCTTGATTTATCTAGATTGGCTTTGATTCTATGCTTATGTAAATATTTGTTTTCAGTTTTTTCAATGTTTGTTAATGTAGTTAAATTGTGTTGTTCCATTTTTCGTTTAATTTTGTTATTTATGTAATCAATAATTCTTGTGTTGTATCCGTTTTTATGTGCTATATGTTTAATTGTGTTGTATTCGTTATTATAATCATCTTCATGCATCGTTGTTACATTGAGCCTATTCAGCATATGACGATATGCCGATATTTTATGTCGTAGTGGATGATTTGAATAATTACTGATTGTGTGATCCGTTTGTGTTGATTGACGATGTATCTTGAAAGTGTGTGTGTTGTCTTTGGATAAATCAAGAAAATTGATACTGTTTTGTTTTCAATTTCTAACGTGTATTTAATTTTTGTGTTGATGCTGTTGATGTGGTGGTGCATCTTTTCAAGTTGTCTTATTGATCCATTAAACAATATTAATATGTCGTCAAAGTACCGTCCCCAATAAATTATATTTATCATAAATTTGTTGTTTTTATTTAATATGTGAGAATTCTCCAGGTGATTGAGTAAATATTCGACAACGGGCTACCCATAGGAAGTCCCTTCGGTTGGGAATAAAATGCATTGTTGTGTTGGAAGTAGTTTTGACCGGTGATTATTGATAATAACCTGATAATTTCATCTATTTTCTTTTTGTCGGTGTTATTCTTCACTAAAATGTGCCTGGTAACACGTAAAGCATCATCAGTTAGGATTTTTGAATAAATATTAACTATATCGAAAGATACCAATTTTGAACCGCTGGGAATTTTTATGGAACGAATCCTGTCGACTAATTCCAAATTATTCTTGATGAAAAAATCATTCTCTCACTTAATATTATTTGTTCGCTAATTTGGCAATTTTATATGGTGGTGACGTCGTGAAGTCAATGAGTGGTCTAATAGGTATGCCATCTTTATGAATTTTTGGTAATCCGGTTCTACGTGGTGCTGTTGGGTTAATCATCTTGGTGCATATAATCTGTTTTTTATTAAATATATTGATACAAATGTTGATGACCGAATTGATTTGTTTCAAATAATTTTGAGTTGGATCATTTTTTAAACGGATGATGTTATTCCCTTATTCGTCAATTTTGTTATCATATTCGTTTTTGTACAGCCTTAGTTATAATGACGTTGTGTTCAATTAGTTTTCTCTTATGCTGTTGATGGTTTTGTTTGTATTGGTATGATGTCGAGCGTTTTCCGTGTTATTGAATTTTCTTTTCAATTCATTTACCAGTGGTGTTCTAATATCATTATGTTACAATTATATTCTCAATATTATATAGTTGTTTTCTTCGTTCCTTTCATCAGATGAATGTTGTATTTCAATCCTTCGTCTAATAAACTTGTTTCTTTTTGGTCAAATATTTTATTTGTAGCGTTATAAACACGTTCATAAAATACGTGACTTTTATTAACCGGGTTCTAAGACACTGTTCGTATTTGTAATTGTTTCAGTTTTTGTAATTTCCTCCAAATTGTTGTCTTTTCTTTTTCATCGATTTCTCCATTTTATATTTTATTGTGTTAATGATACTTAAATATTGGACGTAAATGAACATTTTAGATAACTTGAACTGAGCATGGTATGTTTTCCTACAAACGTCATCCATTTTTGCATATTTATTTATTTTTATTTATTTGTTTACATTATACAATTTCGAGTAGAGTTCAACCACATCTTGAGCTTATAAGCTCATTTATAACGTGGTGTGAACTCTATTAAATTTTCCGAAAAAATGGCTTTATTTTAAGTGTCAAACCCCATATTATATTTTCTGCAACCATGTAACAATAACGTTTGCTCCTTGATGGAATCCCAACATTAAGAGGTTGTTTTCCATTAAATTTACATCGTAAGCCCATTAATATATTTCGATCCTTGTGGGCAGTTATCAGCGGTGCTCATTCTGTAGTTCGCTTGATAAATTGAAACCGCCGTCTTACAATTAAGCTTGGATATCAATAATTATTATAAACTATATATTACATCAGCAAATATTATAAATAGTCCTAAAATACAAGTTTGAAAATTGAGGAACAAAATTTAAAGCGACTGTTTATGCATATAGCTGTTTTATGAAACAGTTTAGCCATGTTCTTTCAGCTTTCCTTTTGATCATTTGGGCTAATATTGAGTTGTTGTTAATCACCACTTTCACATATTACGATTAATTTAAGACGATAGCATGTTCTGTTGAAGTATAAATTAGCTTTAATGCGATGTAATTTGTTGATCAATTATATAAACATTATCAATAGTTATAAACAGGTTTGAGTGATTCCTCACAATACATGTTATAGTTTTAGATATTTTCCATTTTTAATTTTGTTATTTTTGTTCTTGTTGCTCTTTTTTAACAAGATTCACAGAACCCATCAACGAAATTAACAAAACACAAATAAAATCTAAATAATTTTTAAAAATAAATTCTGTGGTATAAGTACAGCAAAATTAAAAATGGAGAATATCCAAAACTATATTATAAAATTTCGTTAGAAATTTGTGTAAAACATTAAAAAATTTAACAAAATAATAAAACATAACCTAAATACGAGGGATCGTTAAAAACTTGACCAGATTATAAACTCTTTCATATCATACAATAAAATAGGTCTTGGTGAAAATGAATTTCCTTGAACATAAAATATAATTAGTTGAGGGGTGCAAACCAATAAAGCAACGGTACTATCCAGTCTCATCGGCTGTATAGAAGAACCTTTACGACGAAACAGAGCGGGAGTTAAGCTTGGGTGTCATCGAGGTTGTTAGCTAGAGTGCCTGATAAAAATATATGTAACAACAACAAAAAAGTTAGTAAAATTGAACACTAGACACACGTAAAGTACATTCCTAAATCGGTTTGTTCAAAGCTACTTCGATACAAATCGGTAAAACAAAAATCTTATTAATAATGCACAAATGTCCGTAGCTTTTTTCAACTCAAGAAGAGTAATAGGTAGAAAGTTGATATTTGGCATGCTTTTAGGGTTCGGTGAGAAAAATTCATAGCCGTTGGAATTACACCGATAGGTTCTTCCTGGGCTGAGCTGTGGCGGAACAAAGTTTCAGAAACTTGCCATTGAAAATACATGGGATTCAAAAATAGATATTTTTAAATTTTGCAACATAAAAATACTACTTATTACAATGTTTGTTTAGAGGTATATTAATTTCTTTATTTCGCATATTATTTTTTTGCTATGCTTGCTTTGAAGAGCGGAAGATTTCTTAATTCATCGTTTATTTCTAATCAAATCATAAATTCCGATCCATGCTTGCATGGGTCGCACGAGCCGCAAGTATGCAATATTTGTTGTTTGTAGCCTTTATTTTAAGGCTCCCTCCTATTATAATGTTCCAAAACATCTAGGGTTTCGGTTACCTTTTAGATCGACAATCAACACCTGTCTGCCAGATCCTTTTCTTTGGAAAGGCCTTTGAAAGCTGAATTTGTTCATAACCGGCTAATAACACTGTGCTAGTTGAAAAATGTGACAAGCTGGGCACCCGGGGGTAAACCTAATTCGAGTACGCTGAGTTCAATGGTGCTAGTCCCATTTTAAAGTTAGTCCCCATTTTTGAGATCTCGCATTCGACATGTTTTGGCTCTGAGTCATAATATACCCTCATTTTCACGTCGAGAGCTCTTGAACCATTAAGATTTTCGTTATACTTTCTTCAGCAAAGTTGTTGCGCAGGTTGAGACCAACAATTTTGCCGAACATATCAAGACCGAAAAACCACATCTAATTTTTTTTTGCTTTTCATTTCGACGAAAAACACTGTTTTTATCATTTTGTTGAATTTAAATCGAGTAGAATCGATCGAATAAACATCGCATCGACAAATATAGATACAATAGAAACTATTTAAAAGAAAGTTAAATCGATTCAATTTATTTTATGGTGATTTTTCCTAAAAAAAAGAAATTCTAAAAAATTAACATTTTTCTTCTCTTTGACAAAACAATGGAGTGCCGTTGCGATAGTGGATACAAATCCTGGATTTTTCCATCCCATCGTTTTAACCAATTACATCCAGTAAATTAGCACTTTGGACGGCAGTCCAAACGAGTGACGAAAGCACCTAGTGTGCTGGAAGTCGAACTCGTATATATACAGCTAGTTTCGAACTTTTTTCCTTTGAGGCCTCCAGGATCATGTTATATACCATTGGAAAGGTCTTAAAAAGTAGACCCAAATAATATATAAAAGCATGAATTTCTACCAACATTGAGTCATATTTCCACCTTCCGAAAATTGCCCCAAAAAATTAGTTTTTCAGGTATAACTGCCTCAAAAAGTGCCCCAATTATTTTTTAACTAGCAAATTTTGATTGTAGATGCCAATACCAATTCAACGACACTTCAAACGTTCAAAACGGATGATTTTGACCAAAGTTATGACATTTGAGTTATGAAATTTTTCTATGACGTCACCATATAATCTTGCTTTGGTACATATGTATGTTTGTTTGTCCGTACTTCTTTCATTTGATCTCATATTTTCAGGGTTTGTAGTACTTGAAAAACTAAGCAACTTTTGTTCTAGAACTTTTTGATTTGGCCGCCATATTGGCTGCGGCCAGCCCCTGAAAGGCTATTTTTGGCCATTTTAGCCACGCCCACACCGCTGAATTTATTTGACATACCCCAGACATATGCATATCGTTAGAAAGGTATTGACAGCTATCAAATAGCATATAAAAAAAATTCAAAAAATTAAGATTGAGGGTCATTTTGGCCAAAAAACTGAAAATTGACAAATCGGCCGGCCACATTCGGCCAAATTGCTAAAAAATTAGCCAAAAACTTTTGGTTTTTATTTTCAGGATTATTAGCCACAAACCTCACCTACAATATGACATCAACCGTTTGTCCCAGCAAACTCGTAAATTTTAGACATTGACCTCCATAACTTAAAAGCCACCCTAATTTTTTTGCAAAATTTCATTTTTTTGCTCAAATGCACCCTAATATCGGTCCGTTGCGGTTCATAATGATAGTGAATCAACGTATTACCATAGAAAAATAAGTTTACCATCTTGTCACGCAAAAAAAAGTTTGCAATTCAAGCACAGTGTAATTATGAAAGTCCTATTTAGCTCGGCCATTTCATTTTAGAATTCTCGTTCCACAAAATCAATATGAATTTAAATAATCGGCTAAAATTTTGTGGAGTTTCCGCTGTATTCTGAATGTAGTTCAAAATATTTTTTACGTATTTTGCAATTTAATATTTTTAAATTAAACATAATTTTGTAACACTGATTTTAATCTAAATTACAACAAATCTATATATGAATCAATATACCTATACGAGGAAAACTTTTGGTACAAAATGCAATTAATAATAATAGTGTATTGTTTTCTATAATTATACAACAAAGAAATACATTTCGATAGTTAAACATTAATTCTAACATACACATTAATTCTTTAATACGGCTGTATAGCCTGTTTTCAGTATCAATCACGCCAGAAATCCCGTTTTGGAGATCCCACGGTTTTCTTTTTTTGTCGAGTAGTATTTGATTGTGCAGTTTTGTGCAATAGTTGTACAATTTTGAGTCTAATGGTAAAATATTGTTACGGTGACACCTAGATTAGAATAGAATAAGTTAATTTCATTAATTGTTCAATTGCATTTATGAATTATACTCAACATTTAGGCGTTATGTCTATACTAATATATTTGCTGCGCATTTAGGATTATTCTAGACACAAATATTTTGGTATATAAAGGCGCGCGTTGACGTGGAATGCTGAGTATTATTTTAAACGTGATACAGTGAAGGTTAAATTGAAAGATTATTAAAGTGATTATTAAAGCGATTATTAAAGTGATAATTAAAAAGTGTGTTATAATTATAATAATTAATTGTGAATTTTGTGTTGTATAATAAATTGTGTTGTGTAAATAAATTGTGTGAGTTCAAATTTGAAGCAGTGTATTTATTCACAATCCAGTGATTCGAACCTTGATTGGCAAGGCAAAATCGTAACAATTGGTGACAGCGGTGGGATTGTGAATAATAAGAAAAATGTTACTCTACGAATTAAAGCTTGCGCAATTAAAGGAGCAACTGAAACAACGAGGTTTGGCTAGTGAAGGCACAAAAGCTAGTTTGGTGGAGCGACTACGTGAGGCCATGGAGAAGGAAGGTGTAAATCCAGACAAGTATGATTTCGAGGAGGAAAAACGTGCAAACGGTGGTCGGAGCAGCACAAAACCCATCTGGAAGTTTCGATTTATCGCAGTTGATGGCTGCTATGAATCAAATGATGGAACAACAGTTGGGTGGAATTAAACAATCGATGGAGCAACAAGGGGCGGACATTAAACATCAAATGAAACAGCAGATGGAGCAACAAGGGGCGGACATTCAAAACCAAATAGAAGATGGCCAAAAGAAAATGGACGAGAGGTTTTTGGAATTTTCTTCTACACTACACGGTAAAGTGGAAAAACTGCAAACAGAAGTACACGCAGAAATTCAAAATGTTAAAGGGACGGTTCAACAAAAATTTGAATCGGTTGAACAAGATTTTAAACGTCTCGAGAAGGAGCTCAAAGATGTCAAGGCGAATGGAACGACACAACAAGTGATCCAGACGGTTAATGCAGTTAAGATAAAACCACCAACATTTGATGGAACAACATCCTTCAGTATTTTTAAGTTCCAGTTCGAAACGGCGATTAAGCAAAATCAGTGGACTGAAGAACAATGTGTTGCAGCGTTAATTGTGGCTCTTAAAGGCGAAGCGACAGAAACACTACAAATCATTCACGAGCAGGAACGGAACGTTTACATGGGAATTATGAAGGCGTTAGATCGAATATACGGAAGTGATCACAAACGAGAAATCTATCGCATGGAATTGAAGGGTCGATACCAAAAAGGAGGAGAATCGCTACAGGAATTTTCATCGGCAATTGAGCGGCTCGCGCATTTAGCCCATTCAAATATGTCGGCCGATTACATGGAGCGAATTAAAATAGATGCATTCATTGACGGTATTCGAGATCCTGAGACGCGCAGTGCGGTGATGTTGTCACCTAAGGCAACTTTCACGGAAACCATCGCTTGTGCGTTAACAAACGAAACTGCGCAAACCATCGTCAAACCAGCAATGAAAATTCGTCGAGTGGAAATTGATTCCAGAATAGACACTGCGCGGGCTACGCCAAGGTTCAGAGATGGAAGTGGCAGGATTAAATGCTGGGTATGTGATAGAATGGGTCAATATCTCACGGGACTGTTGGGAGATTAAGAAGAAACGAGGAAGGTCGCCATCTCCTATGAAGCGTAGACCAAACGAGGAGCAGATAGAATCCAGAAAGGAGGGTTAGACGACGGCGGAGTCGTTAAACTAAAAAGAGTCAGTTTGCAGGGGCAGAAGCTGACACCCATAACCGATTGCCCAACAACCTCCATCCATGTTTCGAGAATAGCAAGGAGCGGTGACAGCTTAACAATTGAAGCCGATATTGATGGGAAGAAATGCATGATCACGCTGGATACGGGAGCAACACATACGATTGTTCGTGAGGATATTATCGATGGAATTATGGAACCAGCTAATGGCATGAAATTACGAACGGCGACTGGAGAAAATTCAGCAATAAAAGGGAAAAAGGTCGTAAAAATAAGGATTGGACGAAATCACTTTCAACACGAGGTGCTGGTTGCAGATATTGTAGACTAAGTCATCTTGGGAATGGACTTCATGAGAATGAATGGCTTCGTGGTGGATGTTGGACGGGATGTATTAACCTACGATAATATCGAGTTGCCACTTCACGTTAGCGCTATAGGAGAAACGACCAGGCAAATTATAATGGATCATCGGGAGAAGCTGCCACCGAACTCGGAAACAATAGTATGGGCAAGATTGGCAGGAGGTTCTGGGCCACCCAGGTTGTGGGTTGTGGAAGCCAATGAAGCGGAGAGCGGAGCCAGAGAAATTATGATCGGGAAAGTTTTAGTGAAACCAGACAACGATAATAAAGTACCAATCAGGACTCTAAATCTCTCGGATAAGACGAAAAACATCAAGAAAGGGACAATAATCGGAAAATGTGAAGAAATATCTGCGATAGTGAAGTGCGAGCAGAAAAATCCAATTAATACGAGTAACTCGCAAGAGCAGAAAGAGGTTGTAGAACAACTCATGGAGAAATGGGCCGAAGATCTTACCAACGAACAGAAAAATATGGCAAAACAATTGCTCGAGCTGTACATGCCAATATTCTGCAGTACACCGGACAATAATGGGAGAACTACAATGGTAAAACATCGAATAGATACAGGAACAGAAATGCCGATTCGCCAACCACCCAGGAGATTACCATTGGCAAAGCAAGGAGAAGTGGATCGAATGGTAAAAGATATGCAAGCAGCAGGGGTAATCGAAACATCAAGCAGTCCATGGAGTTCACCGGTGTTAGTCGAGAAAAAGGATGGTAGCATGAGATTCTGCGTGGATTACCGAAAATTAAATGCTGTGACGAAAAACGATAGTTACCCATTGTCATGGATCGATGACACGTTAGACACATTATCGGGTGCTCGAATATTTTCAACATTAGATCTGCAAAGCGGCTATTGGCAAGTGGAAGTCCAGGAGGAAGATCGCGAGAAAACGGCATTCAGTGTGGGTAACGGATTATGGCAATTTAACGTTATGCCATTCGGATTATGTAACGCCCCTGCGACTTTTGAACGGCTAATGGAGCGCGTGCTAAAGGGATTACATTGGAGGACGTGCCTCGTATATTTGGACGACATCATCGTTATGGGCAAGGATTTCGACGAGCATTTAAGGAATTTGGCAGAGGTTTTGGATCGGATACAGGCCGCCGGATTGAACCTAAGCCCAAAGAAATGCAAACTATTTAGAACGGAAGTAAAATATTTGGGTCATAAGGTAACAACCAATGGAATCCATACCGATGAAGACAAGATCGCAGCGGTGAAGGAATGGCCACGACCTAAAAACTTACATGAATTACGGAGCTTCCTTGGATTGTGTACCTATTATAGACGATTCGTGCCAGGATTCGCCAGTATTGCAAAGAGTTTACACGAGTTAACCAGGAAGAACAAGGCATTCGAATGGAAGGATGATCAAGAAGAGGCATTCGTGGAACTAAGACGACGATTATGCGAAGCACCAATCCTCGCATACCCTATACCCAACGTTAAATTCATTTTGGACACCGATGCAAGTAATGATGGTATAGGAGGAGTATTATCACAGGCAACAAATGGTGAGAAGCGAGTTATTGCATATTACTCCAAGATGTTATCAACACCGGAACGGAATTATTGTGTAACACGGAAAGAGTTGTTGGCTATAGTGGAATGTGTTAAGCACTTCCATAAGTACCTCTATGGCCAAAAATTTCTTCTACGGACGGATCATGGAGCTTTGCGCTGGTTGTTACAATTCAAAAATCCAGAGGGACAAGTAGCACGTTGGATCGAACGTTTGCAAAGCTACGATTTCTAAATTGAGCATCGGAAGGGAACCGCACATGGAAATGCCGACGCATTATCATGAAGGCCATGTGCCGTGGAATGCGGGCCGTGGAATGCCATTGTGGGCGTGTGGAGGGTAAGGAAAACATCATCGATATTCGGCTTATGCAAGTGCTACCTGATGAGGAATGGACTGATGAAATGATCAAGAAGGAGCAATTACGGGATGCTGACTTATCATTCATCATGAAACATAAGGAAAAGGAACACCGGCCCACATGGAGTGAGATAGCCGACAAAACTCCCATTGTAAAAGCATATTGGGCTCAATGGGATAGCCTCCACATAGAAAATGGATGTTTAAAACGAAAGTGGGAAAGCACGGATGGTAAAGTAAAACAATTGTTGGTAGTGGTGCCAAAAGATCGGATAGCGGAAATCCTCAAGGAGTATCATGGAGGAGCAAGTGGAGGTCACCTAGGGATTAATAAAACATTAGCCAAAATTCGCCAACGTTTCTACTGGTCCGGATGTAGACAGTCAGTAGTAGAATGGTGTCGAAGATGTGACCAATGTGCGGCAGTAAAGGGACCAGCACGAAAAAGCCGTGGAACCATGAAACAATATAATGTCGGGGCACCATTTGAGAGAATTGCAATGGATGTGGCGGGGCCATTTCCGACCACCGAGAGCGGAAATAAATATGTGCTAGTAATAATGGATTATTTCAGCAAATGGCCGGAAGTGTACCCCATACCCAATCAGGAGACAACAACAGTAGCTGATGCCGTGGTCAACAATTGGATTAGCAGATTTGGTGTACCGATGGAAATCCACACGGATCAAGGAAGGAATTTCGAATCGGTGGTATTTCAGGAGATATGTCAGATGCTTGGAATCAATAAAACGAGAACGACGTCTTTACACCCACAGTCGGACGGTATGGTGGAAAGATTCAATGGCACATTAGAGGAATATCTAGCAAAGGTTGTGGAAAGGAACCAACGTAACTGGGATCGACATATACCGATGTTCCTGATGGCCTACCGATCAGCGGTACATGACACAACAGGAGTGACACCAGCTAAAACCATATTTGGGAACAATCTGCGATTACCAAGAGATTTAAAATTTGGGGCTGTTCCATCAGCAGCTCTATGCGGACAGGATTATGTCGACCGAATGAAAGAGGAACTCAATGAAATACATCAATTTGTACGGGAGAAAATTCGGATAACAAGTGATCGAGTCGTCATCATATCGAGCTTTCAGATATGACATACGAGCAAACAATCAAGGCTTCGAGGAAGGGCAATTGGTATGGCTTCACAACCCGCAACGGCAGAAGGGATTATCACCGAAGTTGCAACCCACATGAGAAGGCCCTTACACTGTCATTAAAAGGTTGAACGACGTGGTTTATCGCATACAGAAAGGACGGAAAGGTAAACTAAAGGTGGTGCATTTAGAGCGTTTGGTACTCTACAGAGGAGGTGATCTGGATCCTGTTCGGGACGAACAGGCTTAGGTGGGGGTAGTGTTACGGTGACACCTAGATTAGAATAGAATAAGTTAATTTCATTAATTGTTCAATTGCATTTATGAATTATACTCAACATTTAGGCGTTATTTCTATACTAATATATTTGCTGCGCATTTAGGATTATTCTAGAAACAAATATTTTGGTATATAAAGGCGCGCGTTGACGTGGAATGCTGAGTATTATTTTAAACGTGATACAGTGAAGGTTAAATAGAAAGATTATTAAAGTGATTATTAAAGAGATTATTAAAGTGATAATTAAAAAGTGTGTTATAATTATAATAATTAATTGTGAATTTTGTGTTGTATAATAAATTGTGTTGTGTAAATAAATTGTGTGAGTTCAATTTTGAAGCAGTGTATTTAATCACAATCCAGTGATTCGAACCTTGATTGGCAAGGCAAAATCGTAACAATATTGTGCATAATGTATTTTGGGAGATAATGTGTGATTTTTGACGTGATTATCACATCAGCGGGTCGATTCTGGTTTTCCTATAAGAAATAAGAAAGAATTTTAAATTTGTATAGCAGTTTTGTATTTCTTTCCTATAAGCTTATTCTGTGGCACTATTCTGGTAATTCCCCGGGAATAGGGAACTGGGGAAAGATTTTACATAGCTTTTATCTATAAATCAGTTTTTTCTGGCCTACTAAGAAAAAAAGTTTGCTGTAAATATTTGTAAATTGGGAATAATTGTTCCACAGCGAAATTATCAGGGAAAGTTATTCCCAATTTTATTTTATTTTCAAAAAAATTGCCACTAATTTTTTACCTTAGTATGCCAGAAAAAAATTATTCAAATAGAATTTATATGTAAATTCTTTCCCCAGTTCCCTATTGCCGGGAAATTACCAGAATAGTGCCACTGGTGTGTCTTATAGGAATTTTTTCTTTTCTATTTATCGCAAATTGACGTTTATCTTTCCGCACCTACTTTGGATACGGAAAGATATTCTTTTACAAGACATACAATATTCTTTTAATTTATTTCTTTTAATTTTTAATTAGACAAAAAAAAATCATAATTACATACAATTAATGTAAGTTTGACATTTCTTAACCGCTTCCAGGGTCATAGTTAAATGTCATAGTCAAAATTTGGTGTTGCGGGGCGTTCCCAATGACGTTGTCATACAGGATTTTAAATTCCTAAATAAAATTGCTGACAAGTTATGTTTAAAAAATTTTTCTGTGAACGACATTGACAGCTGTTTCCGTATCAAAGGAAGTAATGATCCTAAAAGTGTTCGCCCGATTGTCGTGCGTTTTACAAAGCTAACCAAAAAGTATGAATTTTTCGATCGTTACTTCGATTTTATAAAGAATGGCAATTTGAGTATCAATATTTTTAATGATGCTTATCCCGATGGGCCTTTATACATTAACGAGCACTTGGATAAATTGACATCTGGTCTCTTTTTTGCGGCTAGACAAATTAAAAAATCAAAATTGATAAATAGTGTATCTATCCGCAACGGTTTTGTAAGTGTCAAAAGATCACCACAGGATAAGTCGATTACTATTTTATCATTGAAGGATTTGGAGCAGTTCAAAGACTAATTGTTGCTATTTTTTGGAATTATATTTATACATTCGTGGCAATATATTGGTATGCAGCTTTCGCTTGAAAAGCTTTGGGTTATTGATTATTAAATATATGGATTTCATATGTATGTTTATTATTTTTTTATATTTTATATATATTAGTTCCTGTTATTATTATGATTTTGTTATTTTTTATATATTTTTGTTAAGTTTATATTTATATTTATGTTTATATTTATTTATATTTTTAGTTTTACTTTTATTATTACCTTCATTTCTATTCTATATAGTACTGTTATTTTATATATTACTCTTATTTTGGTTATATATAGTATCTTTTTATCTATAAAAGCATGTCATGTCAAAACATGACTCTTCTGTTGGGTTTTTTTTTATTGCCATGTTCAGTGGTGATAATAGTTTTTTGAATAGACTTGAGGTTCTCAAAATCTGTCATCTTAATGTATGTTCTATTCCAAGTAAAATTGCGAGGCTACAAATTCTTTTCCGTAAGAAGCACTTCCATATTGTGGGTATTTCAGAAACTTGGTTAAAATCATACCATACTAATAAGGCCTTTAAGATCGATGGCTACAAACTGTTCAGGCAGGATAGAATTGGTAGAGGTGGGGGAGGTGTTGGTTTATATATCAGAAGTGATATTGTGAAAAATGGAACAGTACGTATTTCTCAGAGGGTGTCCCATTTTAACCTTGACCATTTGGTAATTGAAATTACTTTGGCCTCGATCAAGATAGCTGTAGGTGTAGGGTACATCCACCATAGAGGTTTACCTCTTACAAATTTAGAAGAAGTTTTCGCGTATTTGAATGAGGAGTATAACAATATAATTTTTATGGGCGACTTTAATGTCAACTTGCTAGATGCAAATGATTCTAGGAATTTCAAACGTTTAATGACTCATTTTAATTTGAATACTACGCAAACTAAACCCACCAGAATTCATGATAATGGTGCATCGCTTATTGATTTAATTCTTATTAGTCCATCTTTACAGCCATGTAGTATGTTTCAAGGCCCTGGAGTTGCTGATCATGAATTGGTTGGGGCAAATCTTAATATTAAGGTAATTCGCAATATGGATTATATTACGTACCGTAGTTATAGGAATTTACAATGTGATATTCTTCAGGAGGATATTGTCAGGCTCGATAAGGCTGCTTTATATAATTCCAGTGACATTAATACTAAAGTATTGCTACTAAATCGGGGTATTTTGTCCCTTATGGATAAACATACTCCACTTGTTACCAGAATAATTGATACAACCTCACCCCAATGGCTCACAAAAAATATTAGGAACGCCATCCAACTTCGCGACATGGCTTATAAAGTGTGGAAATTAGCTCGTCTGCCTGAGAATAAACGTATTCTATTATATTATGATAAAAAGGTGAAAGGTATGATTAAAGCCTCTAGAAAACGTTATATCCAGTACAAACTTGATCGTGGTCTTGGTTCTAAAGTAATTTGGAACCATTTAAAAAATGAAGGGATACACAGTAAAGATGATCAAGAATGTTTTAAGATTTTTGAGCCTGACCAGTTAAATACTGCATTTGTTGATTGTGTTCCTAATGTAAGTTCAGCTCCTCATATTAATCAAATTTCCACGTGCCCACCTGATAATCTTGGCGGTGTTGGTCACTCGAGTCTTGCAGGCTGGGTGGGCAACGCCTTCCAATTTTCAGAGGTTGATGAGGACGTCGTGCTTAATGCAATACTTTCTATTAAATCTCATGCCGTGGGTGATGATGGCATTTCTTTGAAATTTATTAAATGTTGCATTCCGGCCATATTACCTTTATTGGTTCATATATATAATTATATATTAAACACACAAATTTTTCCTAGATGTTGGAAAATAAGTAAGGTGATTGCCATACCCAAAAAAAAAGATCCATTAGTGCCAACTGACATGCGACCTATATCACTTTTACCATCACTGTCCAAAGTTTTTGAGAAGATTGTGGCTGATCAAATTCGTACGCACTTACTGATAAACCAGTCTCTCTCTAAATTTCAATCGGGGTTTCGTCAAGCGCATAGCACAGCTTCACTGTTGATGCATGTAACTGACTTTGTTAGATCGTGTGCTGACAGAAACAGTAAGACAATCCTGATTCTTTTAGATTTCTCGAAAGCTTTTAATTCAATCAAATTTGATGTACTCGAGAATAAACTAAGAACGCAATTTTGTTTATCCGCTGAGTCTATCAACTTAATTTCATCATACCTGACGGATAGATTTCAGTATGTTGTAACCAATAAGGGTAAATTTTCTCTATTACCATTGTCAGCTGGGGTTCCTCAAGGTTCTATCCTGGGGCCGATCATTTTTTCGTTATATATAAATGATGTTTCGGGATTACCGTTAAGTTGTAATCACCATCTATTCGCGGATGATGTCCAAATATTTAAAGAAATACCCAATGACACCTTGTCTCACATTAGCATTGATTCGGTCAATAAAGATCTTGAGATGATTAAGAAGTGGGCACTAAGTAATAGTCTTACTATCAATGCGTCTAAGTCTCAAGCTATCATTTTTGGTAAAAGAATTGATTATGATTTGTTTCCACCTGTTAAAATTAATAATGCGATTATACCTTATGATAGTTCTGTTAGAAATTTGGGTATTATAATGTCTAATGACCTTAGTTGGGACAAGCATGTTGATCAAATTTGTCAAAAAACGTACATGACTCTGCGTTTATTACGTAGTAAACGACTAGGGGTACCACGTGACACTAGATTATTGCTAGTTCGGTCTCTCGTTATGAGTCATTTATTATATTGTGATATCGTTTTTTCGAGATTGAACCTTTCAGTGATGAATAAAATTATAAGAGGTAATAATGGTAGTCTCCGTTATATATTCGATTTACGAGCTTTTGATCACATTTCACATATCAGAAACGTAATTTTTGGCATGCCCTTGAAACAATTTTTTGATTACCGAGTTGCTTTATTTATTTTTAAAAATCTACATTTTCCCCACTCCCCAAATATATATAGTTGAGAGATTTAGGTTTGCCCGATCTGAGAGAACTAAGAATCTAATTGTATCGACTCATAATTCGACGTATATGGACGGTGCCCTACTCGTTAGAGGTGTAAATATTTGGAATAGTCTACCTTTACAGGTGAGAGAGGCCAAGTCTGTTCAAGCATTCAAGAAACGTTATTTAGATGTCATCATGTCACAGTAAAAATTCGATTTGTAATCACATATATGTAGACTATATAATTTTAAGTTTTTATATTATTTAATCAAATAACCATTAGTGTATTATATACGACTATGTTTTATATAGTATATTTTTATTATTATTTATTGAATTTTAATTTTAATTTTGATTTCATTTTCATTATCATTATCATTATATTTTTTACATTGTATATTTTTTATTTTTTGTATTTTTATTTTTATATTTGTATATGTATTTTTATTATTATCTTTAATTAAGAATTTGCTGTAATAGTTTTTAGACCTACGAACTTTTATAAGCAACCTTTGTTGTTGCGCTAGTTCGTGATATTGAATAAATAAATAAAATAAATAAATAAATAAATAGTTTTCAATACTCAACTTAATCAAGAATTTGGGAAACATTTATTCCTATGTGTACCAAAATAAACCATAGGAAAGATTTTTTTAGGAAAAAGCTGCTATCAAAATTTTATCCTAAATAGGAAAATAATTTCTATTTTCTAAAGACACCAGAATCGGCCCAAGAAATCCCATAGGTTCGTTAAAAAACCCTTAATTCAATCCTATTTTTACAAGTTAATATTTGAAATTCATTTTGTGGGTGATTTCTGGAAATCACACCTTTCATTATTAAAATTACTTATACTAGATGGCTGAGTTTGGCTCATAGGGAGTAGGCACAATAATGGGAGTTGATCAAAATGTTCATTTAAACTAGTTTAAGTGATTTGAATAACAAAAAGGTGGGATTTCCAGAAAACACCTAAAAAAATTTTTCAAAATGTATCTTTTGAAATTTGGGGTAAAATAAAACTTTTCTTCTCTAAAATTATGAAACTTGATCAGTATGTTTGTTTCAACAAGTCTAAGTGATTTCATTAATAAAAAGTGGGATATCAAGAAGTCACCCATACAAAAATTTTCAAAAATATTCTTTCGAAATTAGGGTTGAAATAAGGGTTTAGTACGGGTGATTCTTTCCTGATGGGGAGTAGGCACAATCATGAAACTTGAACAGAATGTTCATTTCAAATGGTCAATGGTGATTCCACTAGGCAAGACCCCGACTACGCTGGCGAGACGACGTCGAACAAGATCTACATATTAGGGGTGTCTAATCTGGAGGACGAGAGCGATGGACCGAGACGGTTGGAGGACCATAGTACGGGCGGCAAAATCCCTTCATGGGATGTGAAGCTAGAGAGAGAGAGAGAGAGATGGAGAGAGAGAAAATGATTTAATCAACGTAAAAATTTAAAATAAATTTGATACGAAATTATGGTTCAAAATTCAAGAGAATACGTTTTTAGACAGATTGATTGATAGGTATAAAACTTTATACGTATAGGTTTTTCCCGTAACTGGGTAGTAAAATTTGTTAGAAATCGATATCTCGGAGGTTGCAGCTTCCGTAAAAGCATTTACTTTGGGCAATAATCGTCAAAGGTATAACATTTACGAAAACCGACCAAGAATTATAATATTCTAAAAAATTTAAGGCAGTCTATTAATTAGGAGAAATGTTTTAGTCCATTTCGCGATGCTGTGCTACATGAACAAAGACTCAACCAAGCATGTCGTATAAACTTGTATTTTACAAAAAAAAAAACTATTTTCCTGGCGTTTAGGCAAAATGATCTATAGAGTGCCCTTTTGTGGATTGTCCTGTGGTGTTTACAAATTCGATTCAATTTTTCTACTATATAAAAATTAAATCCAATATTTTCTTCATCTGTGTGTATCAACAAAAAACGAAAAAAACAAATAAATCGTGGTTTGGTTGGTAACATGATCCATTTCAAAAATTCGTTTATATTTTCTAATCAAATTATTGATTACAACAGTAGAAAATAAAAATTTAAACGAAAAAGTGTTACGGTATGGTTTCTTAAAATTTATCTAGTCTATGTAGCTCTAGCTAGATCTACGTATAATATAGTGATGATGATGAGATGTGTAAAAAATTTTAACATAGAAAATACATTAGATGATATACAACATGAATACAAATGTATACCCTAACACAAATTTTGGTTATAAAAATCGTTTAGGTTGTAATAAAAATAAAAGTTTATGATGTATTTCATTGGATGCAATAATGAAATTGATTGATGAAATAGGATAGTATTAAAATTTATATAGATTTGTTATGGTTTGACAATTTAAGAATGATTGTAAATATTAATGAGAAAAAATTTCGTTTCTTCGGTACCGTAAACCAATTTATTGGCATTATAATATAGTTTATAACAGAACATGAAATCAGTTGGTCCTAAACCGCCACCCTCTCTTCTACTTGAGATTTATATAATGTTGGTTTTAATGATTTTTTTCGTGATTTTTAGAAGAAATTAATAAATTAATGTTAAGATGAATAACGAACGAAATGAAGATTTTATGGGTTTGCTAAATTTACTATTAATCACTTGAGTGATTTGCGCGAGCGTGACTCGGGGATATAGTTCGATTGTTGTTTTGTTTTGCCCGAGTCATGCTCGGGCAAAGCTTGTTCTATGACTTGAAAAAAATTGAAAAAAAAAACATTGTATTCAGATTAATTGGTAATTATTTTCTAAAGAAATGTAAACGTGACAATATATGGACACTTTCTCGAAAAAAGCCATCACTTAAGTGGTTAAACGAAAATATCTTCAATACACTGTCATACTTGTACAATGTTTATAATATAAAAACAAATTCTTATTATCGGGGCAAATTTAGTGACGACTTTTATAAAGAGAATGAAAACTTGGAAATTTTGAATATGAAATTGTTACAGTCTTTCCGTTCTTCCAATGACCTCGAAGTACATACATATTTGTGTTGATATTGGTAAAATTAATGCTATTGAACAATAACATTTCGTTAACAACACAAAATCAATAAATAATAAAATAATCAAAGATTATTAGTTTAGAAGTAAGTTCCGTTAGTAGTTTTTTGGGTCATCTCACTTTGTATAATTATCAATGTTTTTTTCAAACATGATCCAAACTTATTTATGAGTAAAGACTATATTTTATTAATAATTGTAAAATATTGTACTGAATTATTTTATGACGATTATCAGAGAGAATATAAAATTTATGACATTTTAAAATATATAAACTGAATATATTGATTCATTTTGAGTTTATCTCCATTTTGGTAGACAGATCCCATAAAATTAAACAAAATATGTACCCCAAAAATGGTATTAAAAAGTAATACTTCATAAATATAAAAATAATGGTAAATTTCCGTTGAATGTTCTATAAAAATGAGTGATTCAAAATTTCCGACAAAAGCATTCTAGGTTTCGGTGTAATAGGGAATTTTGATTTATGACCTATAATTTGGGTTTTCCTTATATCATCAAAATGCAACATCTGCGTTAAGAGCTTTTAGGCCATCGGCATCGGTACGTTAGAGTTCTATTTCTAATAGCAACTAATAAAAATAATTATTGGCAAACAATATTTAAATTGAACAAACAACAATTTGATTTATTTTTGAACTATAGCTATACTATTTGCACTTGTGCAATATAACCTTTAGTCACATATATATATATATATATATATATATATATATATATATATATATATATATATATATATATATATATATATATATATATATATATGTATATATATATATATATACATATATATATATATATATATATATATATATATATATATATATATATATATATATATATATATATATATGTATATATATATATATATATATATATATATATATATATATATATATATATAAAAATAAATATGTATGTATACAGGTTTTTTCATATTTGAATGTCCACAAAAACCATTTCTATATGTGAATAGATTTTCATTTGTGCTTCTACATTAGTACTTATGTACATATATCAATTTTTACTATTTTGGATGTTATCTATATTATCTTCTTAGAACTATAAAAAACACAATAAAAAGACATGAAATTGAAAATCTATTTACACTATAACCTGAATCAGATGATAATTTAATAAAGTTATTAGATATCCATTACTGGAGTAACTATAGTTTATATAAAATTAGTATGTTGTTTAATAAACGAGAAATCGTTATTGGTTCACCAAGAGCTATTCTACCTCTGCCTTGTAAAGGCAGGATCCACACTTATTCGTTTTTGAAGCTTTTTCAAACATACAAGAAGTTCAATTCTCTAGAAAAATGGTTGATAGTAGAGTTGGCATTTTATAGTATTACATTTTCGATACTTTATCGAAGGTTATATCCCAATTTTCTAGAATAATATTAGTAAAGACTTTTTTTAATCAATTTTTTTCTATTGCGACTACAACCTATTGAAATAAATTGAAAGATTCTATCTCTTTCCCTAATTTCTTATAAAATATGTGGTGAAAGAAACTGAGTAGAAATAGATTGTTTAAACAAACTCACTGATAAATGAAATCAAAATCAAAATGCAGTGCTATTTTATTATTTAAAAAAAACGAGATATAAATTTCAACAAAATTGATATTACAACATACCGTCCCGGAAAACCACACCCTTTAGTAAGCGAGGTTTTCGATTCAACTTATACTACAGACACATTACTAGCTACGTAACCATAATTGCAGGACCATGATTTCTCCCTCAATGACACGCTACAATTTCTTTTGTCTTCTCATTTGGGATTAAAATACTAACGAAGTAGGCGTTGACAAAAATGCTAATGTCGATTTTCATTGATTTTTGCTCACTCTCAAAATGTTACCCTCATTTTTTGCTCCCATTTTGTTTCAATGGAACAAAAATGTACTACTCTACTACTCTCTAATTTTTACTTTATTATTTATATTTGATTTTTATAATTTCACTAATCAAATTACCAACGCGCCGCATATTTTGACATATGACAGAAAAAAAATTGGCGAATAGATTTATAACAATAACAAAATCGTATATTCCACCAAAAAACCTAGAGTATGGGATTACGACCTGGGAACTGGGATTACGACCACAACTTACCATTCCATGAAAATGTGGCTCGCTTACCTCCATACACAACAAGATGCACAGATTACAAAATATGCACGCTTGAAAATAGACGACTTCTCTTGGGAGCAGCTTTTATTGGTAACGTTTTGCTTGGTCACGTAGATTCAGCTTACATCTTGGAAAACATATCAATTCACGTGCCATGCAGAACATTTCGAAACCATAAATTTTTAGCACTTGAACACCATTGAACCATGGAGAAAACAACCCAATTAATAGGATGTCTAAATCTTTCAACTTAATCGACGACCTATTTGACTTCAACTTATCAAAGGACAACTTTAAAAATATCCTTAAAGACTTTTTTCTAAATTTTTAATTGTTTAAACCAAAATTTGGTTTATATTTTTTTTTTATTCTGTTTTAAAGTTTTTTGTTGTTTTAATATAATTTTAACTATAACTGTAAATAATCTGAAATCATACATGTATATTACAAAATAGATTTCTTTAAATAAATAAATAAAAGTATAGAAAATTACCCCGGGAGTAAGAAAATATTACCCTCGTGGTAATATTTTTTTACAATGAAACATTTTGACAGCAGTTGGAGTACCATAGGGTACTATTTTTTCTTCAATGAAAATCGACATAAGATTGATATTTAATTGACTTCTAAATTGTTAGAATTGACTTCTATAGTAACAGAACAGAAAAAAATTTGTTCGCGCCAACAAAATGTTGCTATGAAAAACAGAAAACTCAAAGAAAACTAGATTTTATGGGCCAACCTAAACCGATTTGTAATTTGGTGTTCAAAGAATCATCTCGGGCTGAACATCAGTAACCCAGCAAACGTAGAAGTACTTCCAGAACTAGTGCAAAAGTAGTGAAAAAAGTACTTCTTTTCTTGTGAAAAAAGATAGGACGTCGGGAAAAAATTCATCAGTTTTATAAAAAAAAATTATAGTGGTTTCTCTTTTACTCTTATTACTTAAGAAATCATGCTGCCTCTTTTACACTATTCGCCTATTCCATATATAAAAAGTACTTTAAAACTACTTCTTAAGGCACTACTTTTAAAGTAGTTTTTTATAGTTGTTTAAAAGTACTAATGCGTAAACATTTTTAGAGTATGTTTAAAAACTAGGTTTATTGTTTCATTAAATAAAACAAAACAAATTTATTAAATCAATTATATTTTAATTAAAATTAATTTCTCTTAATTATTATCAGTAAATTCAAGGTACTATAGTGGATTTAGATAGGTAATCCATTTTATATACGAAATATATTTTATATTAACAACAATTCATTCTAACTATTTTTTATTTTTAAAAAATCGGTTGTGTGCATGTTGAATGCATACCCTTATTTCTTTTTCGAAATTTAGTTTGCCCAGTACGCCGCCACAGGCATCTAAGGAAATAAATAGAAATTTATTGTTAGCTAATTATAATTTAATTTAATTATTGATTTTTCTATCCGAATAGAACAGTGCTAAAAAGCTTTAACGAATTCAACGACCTTTTCCCGGCCTTTCCCTTTAAATTGAATTCATGGTAAAGGTCATCTGATGCTAATAAACAAAACACACTTTCCAATGAAGATGAGCCTTTTAATTTTCTAAGAAACGTAACCTAATAAAAACAGTAAGCTTGTTATTTTACATACTTATTGTTAACATGATTATAACAACATAAAATTTTCGTTTTCTAAAGTTTCTTGGGGAATTCCATTTCCATGTGTAGTTTCAGTTAAGTTGTCAGTATTTGTGGAACTTGATGAAATCGATGTCTGTGTTAAAAACGGAGTTATTTCTAATCCAATAAGCTTTCTGTAGCAAATGGATTATCTCTTTCAGTGTCTAATTTTTTTGTGCTATAGTACTTAAATCTTTTTCTTGGTGGAAATAGTATTTCGCTATGTTCAACACTGTCTGCACTGGAAATTGAATCTTCATTAATTTTTTGTGGGTTTTCTGTCGACGTAATGAATTCTAGTGAAATATTTTGGCTATTCAGTGTGTTTTGGTAGTTGTCGATGTACATATATACTTCCAATTATTAGCCACAATACACGTCGGGAACTTTTGAACACTTGTAGCCCATCAATACCAACGTCAATTAAAATTAGGTCTTTCTTTAGTAGGAAGTTAAATTTATTGGATTTTACATGATTCTATATTCCAAAATAAAAATACTCTCCTGCTGGCGCAATGCCAATAACATTAGTTTTAGTATTGAGAAGTTGTCTTGCTGTTAATGGTAAGTTTCCTATACCAGAATCATTTAGAACTTTTAGTAAATCGTCTAAATGATTATGTGGAATTTTGTTTCTTATAGCTCATGATTTTAGGTTCCTTCTAATTATTGGTTCAGCATTAAGATCTTCACTAACATTAGGGTCAGAAATGTTGTTGCAACAACTAGAATGATTGTCAGATTCTGAATGAGAGCAGTCGCTGGTATTATCAGATAATGGATTTCTAGGCACATCTTCAACTTGACCAGAAGAAATAGAATTCACTGTATCGCTGTTTGAATAGTTCGAGTTTACCAAAGATCCCGATTTTTCAGGTCGGGCGAACGAATCCAAATTTTGATATCTTAACATATCATTTTTGTATATTTGCTTTTGAATAGCTAAGCGATTCAAGAACGTTTTCTTCGACATTTCTACTAATTTAGAATTAATGTACGTAAATAACTAAAATAATAAAATATTAAATAATTCAACAACATAATAAATGTTTACGACTTTACCGTTCAATTATTTTCTATTAATGACTCAATTGCAATGTCTTACGGTCTTACTATTTTTTATTAATATTATACACCACTAAAATAATAATATTAAATTATACACAACTATTTTTATTTATATTAAAATCAAATTCACAACAACACAAATTTAAAATATAATTTAAAATTTAAATTTTCAAATTAATGAAAAATGGCGACTAAGCTTGATCACACTAAAACAATTGTAATAGAAACACGATGTTTAGTACAGACATCATTACTAAAAGGTGATAGAAAGAGATGCAACTTCGCTACTAGTTTTGTTTCATTCGTTTTGTAATTTTATATGAAAAATAGTTGCAACTGTATTGACAATGTTTTGTATGTAGCTAGAACTAGTGAAGTCACGTTTGCTGGGAAATGTCAATGGCTGTGTCACAAAATCCAAAAAAAATTGTGTGCGGTTCACACGTTGTAGAAGTGAAACTTTCCGGAGTCTTAGCAGCGAGAGAATGAGACGAATGCAGTAACAGGAGTGGGATAATTAGAGGGTTTATTTATCATAATACAAAACAAGAAACAAATTTTCGTAGTCTTTTTTAACATTTTATTATTTCGACTCCATGTTTTCTATTTCGACGAATGACACGAGTGGTTTATGGTAACTAAAATAGGATACGAATGCTCTAGTTTGAATTCAATCAACATATCGTTGAAAGACTGCGTCAATAACAGTTTTTGATCGCGTTGTCGAATCAGTACGACAGCTGCACATTTATAAATTTAATTCTGTATTGAGGAATTGAATCAAAGGGAGCGCCGTATCTAATGCAAAATTCACATTGAAATCCCCATTGCAATTTTATCATAATTTTTTTTTTCAGAATCCGCGATACTTTTGGCGTATACTTTATCAAATTCTCGTGGATAAATTAAATAATATTTTCCATCGATTGGTTGGGAGAAATGAAAATCGTCACAATAATTACAAATGTGTCATGGTCTAATCTGCTTTCGCAAGCTCATATTTCTCCCACTTTACAAACCTGAACCGACAAGGATTCCAGTTGAAGTGCATTGATGTCAATTTGTGGGGTGACAACACGGGTTCCATCATTTACATTATGGTAGATTGCAATGCCACCTGCCCTTATATTTGGCCTTTTATATTGAACGACAATATCGAAATTTGGAATCTCTACAATGTTGTCATTATTCACCCACGTCTCCGGAAAAATCGGAAAATTCGACGACGATGATATTTTTTGTCTAATTGAAGATCATCTGCATGAGCACGTAAACTTTGGTAGTTGAAGGTAAATAGTGACAATCCTTTCCTCGTATTTATGAAATCAAATAATAATTTCTCAATAGTCTTTAGTCTATTCAAGTTCAGCCTTTGAAATTCGACTTGCAATTCCAGTGTGGATACTGTTGCTCTTACCATGATAAAATTTTTTATCATTTTTTTCGAAAAAATATGTTACCCTTGCTTGAATCGATTTTACTCATGACAGTGCGACGTACAGGAGCTGTTGAGCATGTGTTTTATCATATTCATATACAATTTCATCACATGTATCTCCCTGGGACTTATGAATTGTTATTGCACACGCAGAGACTAGTGAAAAATGATTACGTTTTATGATCACTGTTTTATTAGGCACTAATGGTATAGAGGATGTTCTCCGATCGATTGGTACTGCCAGTCGACTAAGATTGTGCCTTTGTATTGATGTCGCTGCCTTCCTTCGGATTTTTTCACCAGTTTTGGGAGAGCCAGGGAATTCCAGCCATAAAGGACCTAACTGTCTTTTCTCGTTATGTTCGATATAAATCAATTTTCCTGTCGCACTATTCGCCAGTCCATCGGATACGTCGATATTAGTTGTTATGATGTATGGTTTATTTATAGCCAATGTAATTTCATAAGACAAACCTCTTGTATCAATTGTTGACATTTTGTGTAATTTTTGACGCATGATAGTGTGCTTTTCAACACTCTGACAACCAATATACACATCCGTTGCTTGTGAAATGACTTTTTCGACTGCAGAATTTAAAACTTTATTATTGTATTCAGTAACTGAATGAATAGCCTCTTCTTCGGAGTAAAATCGCAATTCAATTAATTCCAACTCGTTCTCATGTAACAGTTGTCCATCCCCAATTTTTGTTAATATTGTTGAAAAAGTTCGGTTGGCTTGTCGCATCACTTCGCTGAGTTTAAAGAATCTCAATCTTCGCCATAGTGTTGGACCTGCTATTTGTCGCTTGATTTGTTTGTAAATCGGAGTAGCGCGAACCGGTGGTAGTTGACGTAGATCGCCAATCAAAATTAAATCTAATCCTCCAAAATTGTCTTGAAAGTTACCGGTGATTTGCTTCAATCTCGAATCTATTCGAGAAATCAGAAACAAAATAAAACAACAGAAAAAATAAGATAACAACAACAAAATTAATTTTTTTTCAATCGAGTATAAAAAATGTCAATGCATGCATACATATTTCCATTTCACACTTTTTTCTGTATACAGAAACAAAATAAAACAACAGAATAAAACTGAAAATAAAATAACAACAACAAAACTGTCGCATTTTCGTTTCATATCGCTTCCCAAACTTTTTGCTTGTAAGTTTGCGTTTTGTTTCATCGATTTTAAAAATCACCCGGTACTAAAGAAGTTTCACTTCAAAAATCTAAACGGTACAAAAACCAAATTATTTTAAAAATCCAAAAGCGAAAATCCAAACAGGACAAAATCCAAATATGAAAAATACAAATGGGACAAAATCCAATTACGAAAAATCCAAAAATCGAAAAGCCAACTAGGATGAATTCCAAAAATTATTTATTTTCATAGAGAATTTGAGAATTTGAATTGGATCTCAGGAGGTGGTGGTTTTGAAATAAAACAATTTCTTAAAAATGCAAATACTCGTCTCTGTGGACTCTATCTGATTAACGTACATACATTTACATTTATGCACGTGAAATATATTGTTATTTCAAATAAAAACAATTGTGTCTCTTTTACTATAAATCTTTTGTTTTGTTGCACATTTGTGCAACGGTGTTATTGAAGCAGTCGATACACGTTTATAAATATCGAAGTGTATGCAATTTTTAAAAATGAGTGTGTGATTTCAATAGTAAAAATTAAATAAAGGGAACGATAAACTATTTATCGACGGGTATGATTACTACCGCGATAAGAAGTCTAACAACATATTTAGATGGAGTTGCTCTCAACGTAAATCGAAGGGCTGCAAATGTCGTGTAGACACCATTGTTATGTAAGAATATTTTAAGCGAAAAAGCCCTAACATAATTTAATATATTGTACTAGATTAATATTTAGATTAGTACTAGTAATTATACAGTGAGGAGCTGTAATCGATTTAAACCCCTATATAAGCTTAACAAACAAATAAAAAAGGGCAGTCTCTCTCGTTAGTAGTTAACACGGAGTTATAAATAAAAGATTATTGTGCTTAAAATATATAAGTGTATTGTACTTAAATAAATATATAGAGTGATAATTACTGTAAAATTATACCTAAATTTATATAAAATGTATATAATGTGAACTAATAAAACCTAACTTTGTAAAAATATATAAACATAACTCTGTAAAAATATATAAACGATATTCTTGTATCAATTGAAATAATGTGAACCCTAAAAATTGTTTAATACTAAAACTAATTATTATATAAAAACTTAAAACGTTTAAGTGTTTTAATTAAAGTGACTCTCAAATTCCAAAATGGACTCGCAACGCAACAACCGAGTGGTTAGTACACAACAAAATTTTGGCGCAGCCGGTAGGATATCGTTATTTAGCCACACGGGTTTGATATCGTCAATGTGAAATCCATTTTAATTATATACAATATAACATGTTAATTATATAAAAAAAAGAACTGAAAATTAAATATGCCGCAATAAACACTTAGTGCTTGTACGTAAAAACATGTGATTAAAATCTGGTGTCCTTAAACATTCTAATCCAGTTATTTCACAAAAGAGAAAAAAAAACGTAAATTTACACAATAAATTCTGTACTCAATTGTGTATGTTATAATTATTATTACGTATTACAAAAAAAAATCATAGAAAAAAAAACTATCAGTGAAGTTAAAAGGTGAAGCCCAAATGTGCGCGAAAAATTTAAAAAAAAAAAAATATTTTTTACCAAATATATATACCATATGAAAAGTGAATGTGATTCGATTTAAAAAAAAAATTCTAATGAATTAAAGCCAAATAAAAAATATTAAGAAAATTAATCCTTTTGGGCGAAATTAAAAAAAAAATCAAAATAGTGAACATATTATGTATGCTGTGCTTGTGAGTCCAACTACAATTATGCAGAATCATAAAATTTCGTAAATTATACGAAATTTAATTAAAATGAAATACACTTCAACATGTAAAGGAGAAAAAAACGTCATTATGGATAGCAGTTATGACAAGAAGTAACTGAACTACTTCTCTAAGGTATAAATTTTTCTATCACTTTTAAACTCAATTTTCAACGAGCTGATCGAATTGGACAATGGACATTACCAAACTGAATTAATTATGCCGCTTCATTACACCTACATATATGAGATCTCCACCCAACATGAATGCTTACAATAAATTATTCTCAATATATGTAACCGAAAGGGAAACGTCATCAACCATCAACATTTCGTTCAACGTTTCATTACAAAAATTTTAATAATAATTGTACTATGTATATATTAAATAACTCTTAGTCATCTTCGATATTTTATTTTATATAAAACATTTTTATTATCTTCATTCATTTCATTCAACATTTTTTTATATTATGTAAGAACAAATAATTTTTTTTTTTCATTTTCATTCAATCATAAAATTATTTTTTAAATTTTGGGAATACCGTTAGTTAAATTAATTGTATATACACTCCTCATTTTATATTGAATTGATATGCTAATTCTATACAAAACCATAATTTAATGCGATTTAATTTTCTTGAGTGCATCGTTTAATTATAAGTCGCGAATCTATTTTCATCCATCATTAATGACCAAGGAAGAACCTTCAGGTATTAAATACTCGCTTAGAACTCGACTTATTTCTACATCTTCAAATACATCCGAAAAGAGTGTTGATAACTGTTCAACAATGGATTTCGATTATGGTCTTGCTCTAAAATTAATACTGGAGTTTGGTGGCGATCATCAAACTCCTCTACATAAATTCATCAACTGTTGTGATGGGTTCTACGGAATGTTGTCTAAGGAATGAAAACCTACTTTTCTTACATTCATTCCTCATAAACTAAATGACCAAGCGTACTCTGTATATCGCTTTGGTACTTTTAAAAATTGGGACGAATTGAAAATTGCATTAAACCATAACTTCAAAACCCTTCGTGCTATGGAATGCATTCAATTAGATTTAATCAAAGCTACTCAAGCCAAGGATGAATCTGTGCAGATGTTTGCGAATAAAATTGAAACTTTATTAGCAGAGCTAAACGAAGCTTGCCTTGAGATGCAAGGCAAACTAACCGATGAGGTACAACAATTAAATTCCAAAACTGCCTTACGTTCATTTCAATGTGGGCTTCGAGAACCTATTGGTATTATTATAAAAGCAAGCGATTTTAAATCTCTCAAAAATGCAATTGCAAAAGATTTAGTAGAGGAAACTCAATTAACATAGAAAATTGCAATTTAACCAAATATAATTCAATTAAAACCACAAGTGACAAAATGCCAAATTTGTCAAAAGAATGGACACATGGCCTCTGTTTGCTTTTCAAGATATTCGGGTCCCGGTGGCTCTAGAGCTGTTCCACCTCAGGATCTTCGATCAGCTATAGGCCGTCCTTCAATTAGGATTATTTCGTGTGCATATTGCAAAAAGGAAGGTCATCATATTAATCAGTGTTTCAAAAAGAAACATTCTGACTTACGAATTCAACATCGCTCAAATAATAATAATAATTCAAATCTTACATCGGAATCTGAAGCTCAGGGAAACTCGTAGGGTCTCGAAGGTCACAAGGGCACTCCCTTCCGAGTACCATTCAAACAATAACTGAGTGTCCAATCAATACAGATTGGTTACCGATAAATCAATCTTGTAACATTTATTTGGAGAATCATACAGAGATATTTACGTTAAATTAAGCCTTGATATTGGGAAATCTCGTTTGTATAACTTTCTATTAGATACAGGAGCCGATGTCAGCGTAATTAAAGAATCGTGTGTGATTGAATCTTCAATATTTTATCCAACTTTAAAATGTCAAATAAAAGGTGTAACCAGTGGAGTTGATGAATCCTTAGGATTAGTGCCATCGAAAATAATTTTTACTGAGACGTTCAGCATTGCTCATAATTTCCAAATTGTAAATGATGAATTTCCAATCCCTTGTAGTGGAATTATTGGTAAAGATTTTCTGACTCATTGGCAATGCAAGATAGACTTTGAGAATCTAACGTTAGAAATTCCTTTTGAAGCTACATCAATTCTTCTTGATCTAATAACATCCTCGTCTAAATTAATAATTCCTCCAAGAAGTGAACAGATCATTAATGTAAGGTGTAACAATATCGAAAACAACGCGGAATACTTGTGCTTATCCAAGGAGATAATATCGGGCGTGTTTGTTGGAAACACAATTGTTGAACCTCGCAATCAATCTGTTACTCTTAATTTAATAAATACTAATGACAAACCTGTCCAATTTTTAGCCAAGGAGTTAACATTTGATAAGCTTGTACATTATGATATATTTTCTCTCAAATCCTGGAACAATACAAACACTGATCGTTTAAAAACCATTGAGTCATCTGTTTCATTATCACACCTAAATCAAGAAGAACGTGAATCCATTAGACGTATTATACGTGAATATAATGACGTATTTCATTTAGAAGGTGATATGCTAACTGCTGCTCAAGGAGTTAAACATAGTATTCCAATAAAATCAGATAGTGTACCTATTTATAAAAAATCATATAGAATGCCTGATGCAATTAAAAAGGAAATAAACGGTCAAGTAGATGAGATGCTAAAACAAAACATAATTGAACCAAGTGAAAGCCCTTGGAACTTTCACCTTTTAGCTGTACCAAAAAAATCCGGAGATGGTTCGAGGAAATAGCGTGTCGTTGTCGACTTTCGTCATTTAAACGACATAACATTAGACCGCGTATATCCTCTTCCAAACTTCGTTGAAATACTTGATCAATTGGGCGAATCCTCATATTTTACTAGTTTAGACATGACCAATGGGTATCACCAGGTGCTGTTGGATGAAGATGCAAAACCCAAAACCGCTTTTAATACTAGTGCTGGGCATTTTCATTTCAATCGTATGCCATTTGGTTTGAAAGGAGCTCCTGCTACTTTTCAACATTTAATGAATACAGTACTATCTGGACTCAATGGCTTAAAATGTTTAGTTTATTTAGATGATATTGTGATATTGTATATGGGCAAAATTATACGAACACAATAAAAGACTACGGGAAGTACTCGATTGTCTAAGAACACATAAATTAAAATTAAATCCAGTTAAGTGTCAATTTTTACGACAAGAATTAACTTACTTAGGACATATTGTAGGACCAGACGGAGCGAAGCCCGATCCCGAAAAGGTTGGTGCGGTTGTAAACTATCCTGAACCTAAAACTCAGCGTGATGTTAGAGCATTTCTTGGGTTCGTAGGATATTATAGGCGTTTCGTGAAAGATTTTTCTAAAATTACCTTGCCTTTAACAGCTCTTCTAAAAAAGGAAACACCTTTTGTTTGGTCTCCGTTTTGCGATGAAGCCTTTAAAACCCTTAAGTCCATAATAATTAAACCACCTATACTTCAATTTCCTAACTTTGATAAAATGTTCATAATAACGACGGACGCAAGCGATATAGCTATCGGATCAGTTCTTTCCCAAGTATTTGAAGCCGGTGAACTACCTATTGCTTTTGCTAGTCGAACCCTTACCAAAGCAGAGAAAAATTATTCCGTAATAGAAAAAGAGCTTTTAGCTGTTGTTTGGAGTATTAAACATTTCCGTGCATATTTGTATGGTCGAACATTTAAATTAATAAGCGATCACAAACCATTAGTTTGGTTATTTGGTATGAGCAACCATTCCTCGCGTTTAATGCGATGGCGCTTAGAGCTCGAAGAATATGATTTCGAAATCTCTTACAAACCAGGAGCACTTAACAAAAATGCAGACGCATTAAGCCGTATTTCGATTGATGAATCAAAACTCTTTAAAAATATTTCTTTACAAACTCCTGATTCTTCCAACAAAAGTCTGTTTTCGCATTCCAATTCTTATAATAATCAACAAACTAGTAGTTCGGAACCGAATTTAACATCTTATAAACATATTAACGCAGTTACTCGTTCACAAACTAAACCCGAAATAAAAAACTTATCAGGTAACCCGAGTATTTCAGAAAATAAACCTTCCAATATTAATAGCAGCAAATTAACCCCTCTCAATGGAACCTCTGATCAGATCCATCCACAACCAAATATAATAGAAATAACCGACCCTAACAACCAATTAAAACTGATACAGGAATTTCATGATACACCTCTTGGTGGTCACCAAGGTATCCAACGAACATACAAACGCATGCGCAAATACTATTACTTTCCGAAAATGCTAGGTATGATTGAGAAATTTATTAAATCATGTGACTCTTGTCAGAAGAATAAAGCAAGTCCAGTTAAGAGAATGCCAATGACAATTACTTCCACATCTAATAAACCCTTCGAAAAGATTTTCTTGGATATTGTTGGCCCATTATTATCAAGTTATCATCAAAATAAGTACATATTGACTATTATGGATGATTTAACTAAATATGCTGTTGCTGTTCCAATTCCAAACCAGGAAGCTGAAACAGTATCTATGGTTGCCCACAGTCAATTTTAACCGACCAGGGTACAAATTTCATGAGTTCGGTCTTTCAAAATCTTTGTAAACTTCTTAGAATAAAGAAAATCAATACATCCGCTTTCCATCCTCAAAGCAATGGAGCTTTGGAACGCTCACATCGTACACTTATTGAATATATACGACATTTTATAGATGAAAATGGAATGGATACTCAATGTTTGTGTATAACACCACACCTCATTCAACTACGAATTTTATGCCTTATGAGCTAGTTTTTGGAATGGTACCCAACTTACCGCTTTCATTCCATAATAATCCAAATGTTGTTTACAATTATGACGATTTTCTCGTAGATTTTAAACATAAATTACAAAAATCTTATGACATAGCTCGACAACATGCACAACAATCCAAATTGAATTCTAAAATTTATTACGACCATGATTCGAATAATACTCTTTACAATGTTGGAGATTTAGTTTGGCTAAGGAATGAAAACAAGAAGACCAAACTATCCCAAAATTGGATTGGACCTTATAAGATGTTAGAAATAATAAGTCCGGGTAAATTGTAAAATTGAAATTGGAAGAAAATCCAAAATCGTGCATAATAATCGCCTCAAATTGAAATTATAGAATTGTCATAACAAATTTTAATTGATTACACATCTTTGTAATTTAGAAATAAGTTAATTTAGATATTATAAATTGATGAATTCATGAATTAAAACATAAAAAAAAAAAAAATTTATAAAACAAAATTGGAATTAAAAATTTATAATAAAATAATCTTAGCTGTACATTAACTTTCAAATTAGAAATACTTTTTCTTTGTTTGTTATCTTAAAGATGCACAACATCTTTCTTGAGGAGGAAGGTGTTATGTAAGAATATTTTAAGCGAAAAAGCCCTAACATAATATATAATATATTGTACTAGATTAATATTTAGATTAGTACTAGTAATTATACAGTGAGGAGCTGTAATCGATTTAAACCCCTATATAAGCTTAACAAACAAATAAAAAAGGGCAGTCTCTCTCATTAGTAGTTAACACGGAGTTATAAATAAAAGATTATTGTGCTTAAAATATATAAGTGTATTGTACTTAAATAAATATATAGAGTGATAATTACTGTAAAATTATACCTAAATTTATATAAAATGTATATAATGTGAACTAATAAAACCTAACTTTGTAAAAATATATAAACGATATTCTTGTATCAATTGAAATAATGTGAACCCTAAAAATTGTTTAATACTAAAACTAATTATTATATAAAAACTTAAAACGTTTAAGTGTTTTAATTAAAGTAACTCTCAAATTCCAAAATGGACTCGCAACGCAACAACCGAGTGGTTAGTACACAACACCATTATCATAGAGGGACAACACATAATGGGTGTATAAAAAAACGATTTCCATAACCAATGTTAGAGTTAAAAATATAGCTAAAAATTCAACGCGAAACTGATGATAATTGTCGACGATACCTACCATCAAATGAGGCACAAAGAAAAAAAAAATAATTCGTTGTCGAAAAAGTTCCGTGAAAGAACCAACTAATTTAAATGAAATCAACATTCCGGACAATTTAAGGCTTGTGGCAGCTGGACTTTTCGTTCTTAGCGATAAACAATTTGACGGGGGACGTTTAATAATGTTGGGCACCAAAAAATCCATCAAATTGCTAGATGACTGTAAGTGTTGGATAATGGATGGGACATTTTACGTTGCATCATCTATAATGAGGCAATTATTTAGCATTCACGGCGTCATTAAAGATCAAAGTGTACCACTTGATGTTTTGCTTGATGAGCAGCAAATCTAAACTGGCGTACAAGGAATTATTTTATGAACTTTGTCGGTTAGCTTGTGAAAGTGGCATTTCTTTAAATCCAGATCGAATCATTTCAAATTTCGAAATAGCAATTTTTTCAGCAAAATCATTCTTTCCGTCGGCTGAATACATGGGGTATATTTTTCACTTTGGCCAGATAATATGGCACCAAGTTCAAAAACGAGATTTAGCTAACAAATATGGAAACGAGAAAGAATTTAATTTACAAGTTCGCATGCTCAAAAGTCTATGCATTTGTATCATGGACAGAAATAACCGACTACTACCATAATTTTATTAACTCAGTAAAAAAACTCTAAATCCGACTTGGTTCAATGATGAGATAATCCGAGATAATCCCGATTATCTCTGTCATATGGAAACACCATATATGTGCTTCTCGAGGTTAAGAATTCTCGGCCTATTATGATTATGTACTCGCCTTGAAATTTGTCGATGTAATGTCGATGCGCGAAACACTTTATAAGATTTTTTGTAATACAATCTCGACTCGCGTTTTTCACATTTCCTCAACAATATAACCTATTCAGCTTATTACGATTTGAAATTGGTTGTCTTGGAAAAGCAGAAAAGTATTTATAAATTTTAATAAAATTCTATTTCTGTATACCCCTCTGGCTGTTGTACAATATTTTATTGTTTTTCACTAGAGCAATTCGTCACCGTAGTTCCATGTGTAAGTCCGGTTTTCAACGGAGCTTTATGTAATTTTTCCGCTCTTTTCAAAAATGTTATCAAAATCATTCTAAGTGCTATAGTTTTTGAATTATACAGTGTACATTTTAGTTTAAGTTCACACAAGTTCTTATATGAAACGTTCATTAATGTTGTATGTCCTGTACTCGACTGTAATATGTATGTATTAGAACATTTCTATGCGTATTTTTAATTTTTTTTTGCATAATTCTACTTTGTTCTAAGTTCAGACAGTTTTCCTTTTTTTGGATAACTCCATTATCTAAAATTTTTATTCTTATTTAGCGTAACTCCAAATATCAACCATTGAAAAAAATTTGTTTTACATCACGTGATATTTTTATATAAATAGGAAACATTTTCGCAATTTGATTTAGTCTACCTTCGTACGCGTATGTGAAAGGATGTATTTTTAAATTTTAAAATAAAATTGAATAACAATATGGCAATTATATTTAAAGGTTTTAAATGAAATAAATTTAAGCGGTTCCTGTTCGGACAATATACTCGATGATTCAGATACAGATCCGGGTTTTCGCCCAATGGAAAGGTCTTCAGACGATGACACCCCAAATTCCACCAAAGCATACAACAGAAAATTTCATATAGATTAACATTACAATTTAATTAAACCACTTTAATTGAATTAAATATACAGCCAAATCTAAGAAGTATCATAGTAATGTCATTGCCGCTTCTTCAACAACTAACAACCATCATGCTTCAGATCATATTAATTTAAATGAAACTGCCAACGAAAAATTAGATAGCGATGTAACCGAAAAGGTATTGACCCGCAAGAAGCAGCGCAAGAGTACGAAGACGCAAAAGGCAATGTCAAGAGATCACGATGTATTACTGAAGGATGTACTGCCGGATACGTTAATGTTCAACAAATTTTAGAGTCCATGATCGACAAAAAGTTCATGACATGTTTTGGAGTCTAAGCAGAGCCTCCTAAATATAAGAGCCGTAAGATTCCGCCATATTTTCCATGAGCTTTCCATAGAGGGGAAGATTTTTGTTCTTTTTCATACCAATCAGTGTATTTTAAATTTTTTTAGAAGCTTTTTTGTATATAAAAACATTAATGCTTCGTTTCAATTTTTAATTTGAATGGTTAGTTCAATATTCAGGATAAGCATATTTTAAAATTGAGTCATATTATGTCGAATTAACGCAAAAATATTTAAATTAGTTTATCACAAAATTTTTTTTTTTTATTGTAGAAATAAGAATTTGTTTATATGTGTATGTAAGAAATTAGTATAGAGTGTTCCATCAAAAATTTCAGCATTTCTTTCCCAAAACAAACGTTCGTTAAAAAATGTTTTTTGAGTAGCTATGTAATATGGGGGTTAATGGGGGTTCTGGATTCTATTACAACATTGTTGATGAACAAACTTCGAAAACTGTTTTTTCGTTATTTGTTAAAAATTTCATCGCAACAAATTCGCAGGCTATACTGTTTCATCCTGTAGTAAAAACAAACCGGAGCGTCATAAAATAAAAATATTATATTATAGAGCTTTTCGCAATTAATAAACCAATCAAAAGATGTCGCTAAGTATAAATTAAAGCTAAATATTAAAACCTAAATGTTTGTTAACTAAAATTTAACAATTTATTATGTATACTGCCTGTGGCTGGTTCAATACATAGATTACTGAGATCTCCTGGAACTGAAAATAACCGAATATGAGCGAATTGAAATAAGAAAAGAAAAAATTTGGAAAATGTGACATTTTTCTATTATTGTTTTTCAGCGCGCAGCAACTACGATGGTAAATATTTTGCGATGAAAAACTTTATTTATGCCAACCGTATTATAAATAAAAATTATAATTGTTTTATTAATTATGTTAAATTATTAAATTAAAGATTTCTTGCTTAACTTACAATAATAATAGTTTATTTTCGTAAATAGTTATTTAATTATTTTACGCTTTTTTGTAATTTCAATTAAATTTATTACAGAGACATCTGTAAACGGATTATCAAATTACAGATAGCTCGGTTTTGCAATCGGATAAAATTGAAGTTTTTTACGTTTTGTTCTGTTTTGTAATAATAATTAATTAAGAAAATCATGACATCGTTTATTTTTTGTATACAAAAATAATTTTCGTAAATAGATTTTGATGTAAAAATTTTATTATATGAAAAATATTATTGTTTCTACATGGTGATTCATAAAATTTCGTTTCAGCTCACGTTTTCTCTTTTATTTTGTTATAAATGGGGAATGTTTAGATTGCTATTAAGTGCATCGTTCATCTCAAAAATTCTGATATGCATGTGACCAGAATTTACCAAATAAGTTAAATTTTTATAAAACTAAATTTTAAATTGGATGTAAGAGGAATCCGCGGCAGCACCCTTTATTATCTTACTTTATAAACCTATACACAACTAAACGGAAAGCTCAATTTTAAAGACAATTAATAAATTTATGTTCCGCTTTAGTTTACATTTACCAAATAAATACTACATTATGATGGCTGATTTTCAACTATGTGTTCTTTGAATAGTTTATTAAAAATATAAAATTAAAATTTAGATGATTTGTTTAATTTTTTATTCATAAATTCATGTTCAAAAATTTTCCAATTACCACGGTCTCTTATAGTAATTCAATAAAAGCTTCCCCTCTACTGAAAGCTCTCTTTTTAATATTACGGCTCTTCAAAATAATAGATGGCTCTGGTCTAAGTTCCGAAAGTAAATCAAGCTTTTATTCTAAATTTACCAAGCGAGTGCCAAAAGAACGCAAGAGAACTAAAATTGAACGATCTAGAAGGCAAGACACATTCTAGTACTTTTTCGAAAAAAACAAAATCATGGTACGAATATGCAAGGTGTTCTTCAGGACGAAGCTTGATGTAAGCCAAAACAGGATTTACCATTTCCACAAAACCAAAGCAACTGATGTCGGGACAGCCACCCCAAGAGTACAAGGTAAACATGTTAAATTTAAAATTTATGAAGAAAACCTTAATGAGGTACGACACCACATCAAAAGTTTTCCTACAATGGAATCCCATTATTGTAGAGCGACCAGTAAACGACAATACCTGCATCGTAATTTGAGTATAAGTCGAATGTACGGTTTGTACTTAAGCAACGCAACAGATCCTGTTAAACTGAACATTTATTCTAAAGTGTTAAACGGAGAGTTCAATTTAGGCTTTAGGATCTTTGCGATCAGTGCGTAGCACATAAGGTCGTTGTATTACCGAAGGAAATCATCAAAAACACGAGCTCAATAATAAGATGGCAATAACAGAGCGAGATTCTGATCGTCACAATATAGACGAGTTCATGGCCGTTCTATGTTACGATCTAACAGAACGTGTTTGCCTTACCTCGGGCAAATGTATCAAATATTTTTTATAAACGAAAGTTTTCCGTTTATAATTTAACAGCTCATTGCAGCTCGAATAAATTTACGTATTGTGCATATGGCATCCAGCGATCAGTGGTATAGCAGGCACTTAGCGTCTGCCTTAATAAAAATTTTAAAATGTTTTGTTTCGGACAATCCAACAATAATAACTTCTTATATGAATAACTTCATTAGCCATTCTAAGCCTTATTCAACAACATCCTCACAGAATTGAAATACAACAAAAATTTTCATAGCCTGGACATTCTCAGGTGCAGGAGATAGAACGATAGCTCCATTGAATGATTTTTAAGAAATACAGAAATTTACAGCCTAGTAACTCTTATAAAAACTTTAAAGGCAATGAATTTTACAAAAGTTACTCTTGTAATTTTGAAAATTAAAATCGAAGATTTTCAAAATTACAATGCTGTGTCGGTTGGATTTGTATTTCCTCCATTTTGTAGTACATGCCATCTAATTTATGAACGAGCTAATTTGTGTTTCGTCTTTTTATAATAATGATATACTATAAAATCATGTGATTTAATCAGGAAATCAGACATACGTAATGTCTGCCGAAAAGAAGAAAGATATTATTGTAATCCACGATCTGTTATCTTTTACCGTTTTTCCGTACGTACATTTGCTTTCGCAGGCAAATTCAGTCTTACTTTAGTTTTTCAAGAGAGCGTATGCGTGCGGTCCCAGAGTTATTTTACACAGTTTAGTTTATTATATTTTATTTTGTTTAAAACCGTAAAATATGTCCGGAATCTCTGAAAGAATAATACACGATGAGCAGTAGTGAAGACGAATTTGAATTCGGTATTTTTATTTATAAAAATTTAAATTGGAAATGCATTACGTTTTCAGACTATAATGATAGTGACAATAGTAGTGATAGCGAACTACTTCCTAGAAAGAGAAGAAGAATACCAAATATAAGTTACAATGCAGATGAAGAAGATGAACATATGATACTGCTGCTGTGAGTACCGAATGGAAAGATATTTCAGAAGTTGATGACATTCCACCTCGGATACCAATTTAAAAAAAAAAAAAAAAAAAAAAAAAAATTCAACACTTTTTTAAAGGTCCCAGGTTGAATATGATAAACAATAAATTCATTTACTCAAAAGCATCTTCGGGATCATGCGGCATGCCCAACCGGAGCATCCATTGTGGAGAACTTCTTGAATTCTGGACGCCTATCTGGCAATAAGTCCACAAGTTTCTCTTCGTATGAAAAATTGCTTGGACCTGGTGGGAAGTAAACTTGAAATACTTCCGGACCGTTAAGGGTTAAATTTAAGCGATATTCCAACTTTGCGGAAAATTAGAATGATAGCTTTAGAAAAATAGCGGAAAACTAATTATTGGCGTATTTTAATAGTACGCGTTCGAAATTTAAATTTTTTAACCAAATGAAAATATCAGTATTTTTTTAACTAAAATAAATAAATTATATGTAATGAATTCCTGTAAATATATAATTTTTAATTATGTGCTATTACGAACTAATGGTTGATATAAATATCCGATTTAACGAATGTCCAATTTTACGGAAGCAAAGTTTTTTGTGCCTTTCGCTAAATCGGGTTAGTACTGTATTTGAAATGTACAACATATTCTGTTTTTTTAATGAAATTATGCATAATACCGAAATTTGTATATTTCTCATTACTCTCAAAGAGAACTGTTAAACAAAATGTAATCGGGAACCACCACAATTACCCTTATGAAATCCAACATCTGGGCTACATCGGATTTGCCCTTAATAGGATTATGTAACTCCAATTTGTTAATAGCTCATTTTAATTTTTTCGGCGAATTCTATATTAGTGTATCTCTCTTTTTTGGTGTATATTCAAGTTAATTTTCTAGTTTCTAAAAATAAAAAACAATCACATTTTCCGAGAAAATTGGTTCTTATCGAAAGTAAAAAGGAAATCATAAATCTAGAGCGTAACAATTTTCATCGATTTGAATCAAAAAATAATAGTTTTAATAAATTATGAGCACTTAAATCTTTGATACGACTTCAAAGTGAATTATATCTCAAAACTTAAAAGTTGTCGCTTTCACCAAGATAGAACTACAGCGACTCATCGTTCATTATAAATATAAAGTTATTCTTTTATTATTAAAATTAAATGAAAATAAATTTCAGAAGCATTGCAAAAACAAAATTCGCCACACTTTTTAAAGTGACACTTGGATGCGTAACAACGAAAATATACATAGAGTCGAAACTTATATTTACGCGCATCCAGTATATATTCATTCATAAAATTTCATATACATATTTTACTTTGATTTGACAGCCAGACTCGAAATACCCGCGTCTCGCGCGTCGAGTTTGTTTAGGTCAATAATAATTGAATTGAAGCGTTTGTAGATTGCTTAGACGGTTTAAAAAAGCTTTGAAATATGAAACAATTTTAATTTTAGACGCATTACAACATATAAAAATTAAAAAATAGGTGTTTAATTTATTCCATTACTTTAACTCCAATCAACGTATTTTGAATATTTTGGCATTTTTCGGGGTTTTTCCCTTAAGTTGCAGGTACAATTTTTTTTTCAAAAAATTACGTCACATATGTTTTTAAAATGAAACAATAAGCAAATTGCGTTCAAAAGTTTTGTAATTTTAGCAAAATAAGACTCCAATTTGCAATAAAATATGTTTGCCCAATTTTTTTTCCCACCACTGTACATACGAGTATATTATGTTGATAAAGCTTTACCGCTACGTTTATAATAACCTTCGAACGGGATGTAAATAATAATTTCGAACACTTTCCAAACATTTGTAATATTCCGAATATTTGGATGAATAGAAAAAACCATAGAAATAGATTATATAGAGTAAATGTAAGCAGCTGTCAAGCGCCACAAACTCGGGGGTAAAAGAGAAAGAAATGAGATTATTGTGTAACCAAAATATAATTTTTCATTGGATTTTGCTTATGCCAATTTCGTATGCACAAATATTGTGTACATTATTCGTGACAAGCAAAGAGTGGGATCATCTCCAACCCAACAATGCGAGCTCTTGTCAAGTCAACGTATTTCAACACCTGAAGAAGCGGTTGATGCCCTCAAAATGCATGTTAAGGAGGTTCTTCAACTGAAGTGGAAAAAGTACTTCAAAAATTGGTTCAAACGCATGTAAATGTGTTTTAATCTTCGTGGAGAATTTTTGAAACACCAATAAAGCAATTTTTGATAAGTAATATTTGGTTTTGTTCCTTAATCCCGAAATATAAAAGGGAACCCTTATATTCAGTGTGAAATCCAAAAAATATTTGTGTAGCACACCCGAATAAAATGGTTTAAAAGTCAAGTAGGGTAGACTCGTAAATTAAAACATAATTTTATTCCATTCCGTCTTACTAAGCTGTAGTCTATATCCTAGACCCATCGAGGCTATGAAATGGGATAAACTTGTAAAGAAGCTACTAATGAATGTGTTGGTATCATTTATATTGAAAAGATAAGGGCGAAACAATTTCTAATGACCCAATATCACTGATTCCGATTTGCTATTCAATTTCAGGTTACACCTAACAGTACAGCTGACATCTTAAATAACACTAAACAAATCACAAGGCCAAACGTTATATATTGTTGTGGTATTAATTTGAAATCTTCCTGTTTTGCATAAGAAAAACTTTATATTTAATTGTCAAGGGTGGGTTCGTCAAACAATTTTGTTATTTTTGTACCAGGTGGCCAATCTTCCAATATTGTGTATCGTCAAATATTAAATTGAGTTGTTAGTAAGATTTTTAATTTATGATCCTTTTTATCGAATGTTTGTGGTTTGAAATATTCTAATATTATATTTATTACATCAATATTTGAATAAATTAACTGTGATATATGTTACGTCGTGCTAAGGTAATACTGCAATGCTGAAAAAGTATTTGACAATCACCATAATGTTGGCTTACATACGACAAATGAATGACAAAAACACTAACATTCAACCAAGCAAGAATTATCAGAACTTGACTGTTCATACCGGAAAAAATCATCGTTCATTTAATTAAAACCTTAAATTTCGATAGTGTACTATAAATTATTAACTAAATGTATTAAAATGACTAAATTCCGAGCAACCCCAGGCTTTTTGGCTAGTTTAATGATAATAACTGCTTGATTTGACATTATTAAAAGCCAAGTCCAGCTACCTTTTTTATTTAAAAATGTATGGCCGATATTCGGATTACAATTTGCAAATAATAGGGTTATTATCAATTCTGAATTGGACTTTGATTAAATTTTGTCTACACCAACTGAAGAAGTAGAAAACTATATCGTTGACATTGCGTGGGTCGGAACAATTTGAATGTACATTATACAAATATTTCCCAAATTAAAAAAATCGTTTAACAACTGAAACCGTCATCGTGATATCTGGGCACAGTTAAATTTACATTACTAAAGCAGTTATAGTGACACAACTTTGTCGCGACTCTTAAGAAGCCTATTCCAAACGTTTTGCGGAATAATAAAATGACCAAGAGACTTTGGAAGAAGAGGCCTTAGAGACCAATTGGCCTTTTGGAAATTAGGACGCATATATGGTTAAGATCAAAATAATATAAAAATTATCAGAACTTATCAGAAACTCCAAGAATAGACTCAACACCAATTAAAGAACCCGGAAAGTTATTCGTCTAAAAACAAATTTTCGAACTATATTTTTGGATTCCACTTCCCTTTTTACAGGATTTTGTCACATACACCGGGGATGTAAAAGTCTTTTCAATGAACAATTTATCGACCTCGGTTCACACTCTGCAAAGATACATTTGCGGAAAAAACAGTGAATTTTAAAATCTTTTGAAGTTGACAGAATACAATTTTTCCAATTTAATATCTGAGAAGATTTATTCGAGTGTGGGAAATTATCAATATAGAAGAACGCTGCTAGCACAAAAATATAAACAATATGTAAATGCGATGAGTGAATTGACTTTAAATTAGTCTCCATTCAATATGACGTAAGCCTTTTTAGCTGCGTTCTACATTTAAGTGAGGACTAAAAATCAATAATGCACTCTGTATTTGCCGTTCTTTCAAATTTACTGAACCTTATTCATGCATCAATTAAACTATGCAATAATAAACGTGGTACAAACAACATCCTCAGACCAAATAAATTATATTCATTATATATAATAATTATAGACGTAAAGTAATTTATTTATTTTTTCACAGGCATAGCACAAAGTATAATACATATTTAAAGGTGTTTCATCTTTATGGAAAGGTGATTGGAAGGTAACGGTACTATATAGTGTACACAAGGAGCGCCTAAGATAACAATATAACACCCACCACTTTTCCCGTCACCAAAGCAAGTGGGAAAAATAACATTTTTCTTACAATCATTATTATTTATTTATCTAACAAATATTTTTTTTCCATTCATCATAAATTTTATTTTATTTGTCACGACAAATCATTTTCGTTTTCTTATAAATTGATGGTATTTTTAATGATATTAATTGTCAATGTAATGCAATGCTAGGTAGCAGCTACTACCTGCACATATTTATTTGGTTTAAGCTTAGATTTAGAATACACTCACTTTTAATGAAGGCTCGAACTGCTCAAATGATAAATCAACCAAAAAAATCCAAGAAAACAATGATTTATGAGAAATGTGCATTTTAATATCAAAATGTAAACAAAATGGCATCAAAAGCATGACAGTTTTATTCATCGCGTTAAGGTCAAATTACCTTATCCACTTGGGTGTAAAAAGTTCGCACATTTCCTTTTTTTTATTATATTCTTACGAGTTGACATGATTTTTTAAAACAAAGTATATCACGTTAAAGATCATTACATCACCTATCCACTGAAACCACGTGTATGTATTATCCGTTCAAAACCAGGACAATAACAACAATAGAATAAGACAACCCGAAAACGCGCGTCCAGGTAGCACCGGTTGCGGAACTAGTGGCAGGGAATTGTCATCATTCGCATATCAACGCTTAGCCTGAACGGTCTTTTATCGATTACTTTTTCATTCGGAAGAAGGAAATGAATACCACACCAGAGGTGGCCGCCCAAGTGGTTACATTAATCGATGCGGGACAAAACCAAAGTGAGGTGGCTCGACAACTAAATTTGAGCCGATTCTTCGTTCGTCGAGTGTGGTAGAGATATCAAGAAACTGGCGGCTACAGATGTCGATAAGGATCTGGTCATCATCGTTTACCGCTTTCTTGTAACAATTTCGTTACGAAGTCTTCGTTTGAATGCGGTTCAACTGGGACAGCGGCTTCAAGAACTTAATGAGGTCGTAATCAGTTGGTGGACAGTTAGATGGCGAATTCGAGAAGGTGATCTGACAGCACACAGATCAGCAAATGAACCAAAATTGATTCCAGCCCACCAACGACCTGCCTTCAGTTCACTCGAGAGCATTTGGATTGGACAGAAGAACAATGGAGAACAGTCCTGTCCTCGGACGAATGCAGGATGTGTTTACATGGTAACGATGGGCGAGTGTACAGAAGACGAAAAGAGCGATTTGCACAATGTTGCATTGAAGAGTGTGTCTTGTATGGTGGTTGATCGAACAAGTTTTGAGGAGGCATGTCACTGGAGGAGAAGACAGATCTTGTGTTCATCTTCGGAGCGAATGCTTGCCGTCGATCATGAGGATTGACTTTTCAACGGGCCATTGGAGAAGTACCGAGGACTACATCGTTTATTGGTAAAAACTTCCCGTTAATGCAGGATAATGGGAGACCGCATCTGGCTGGTATAGTGTACCAGTACCTTCAAGAGGTGGATGCGCCTATTATGAATTGGCCAGCTCAAAGCCCAGACCTCAATCCAATCAAACATTTATGGGACGAGCTGAAAAAATAGTTCGCACCAGAGATATTTGTCCAACGAGCCTCCAGGATGCAACAGGCGATCGCAGAGGTGTGGAAGGCTGATTTGACCTAGATTTGGTCAAAACTTTGGTGAAAGCAATGAAACATCGATTGGAAGCTGTCATTCGGTCTAGAGGATGGAATACTTCTTATGAAAAAAAATATTTTTTTTGCTGATTTTCATGTTTTAATTCGATTTTTACCACTAATTTTCGTGTCAATTTTCATGTAATGATCTCTTAGTTGCCTACCAGGAACCTTTATTTTAATTGACTTTAGCACATCCGGTGTGTCTATTAGACCTAGTAGGAGATTACCAAAAAATGTACTTTTAGCATTTTGCGTCCATTTTCTAAAGTTGTTAATTTGTATGTTTTGCACCCGGTTAAATATGGTGGTAGTTGATGATGTTTACGTGGTAGGGTAGATCATGGTCATAAACCCACCCGTCTTTTCAGGTCAAGCAGCGTATAAACTTCTTTTGCAGTTTCTTAATACTTTGGATATGAGCTTCGTAGAACGGACACCACACATTTACAGCATATTCCAGCTGGCATCGAACGTAGGTACAATACAGGATCTTAATTGTTTCCATATCAACATTTTCAACCGTCCAACGTTTGACAAAACCGAGCATGGGGTTCGCTCCTGCGATGCATGTTTTCAACGAAAATAACCGATAGGTTTTTAGTTTCTAGCACTACCTGAAGGAGTACACCATTTATCTTGTAGCCTTGTGTAACAGGGTTGATTTTTCGGTGAAATGGTAGAGATTTGCACTTTCCAATATTGAGACTCAGAGAATTAAACTCGCACCATAACGCTAGGTTGTCAATATCTTCCTGTAGATTATGGCATCGTCGACTGGCTCGATGGCTTTTTAGATTTTGAGGTCATCTGCGAACATCAGGATGTTGGAATGTTTTATCACTTCAGTAATACCATTTATGAAGATTGTGAAAATCCATGAGCCAACGTTGTCGAATGAATAATTTCAACTTAGTTGGTTTAGGTGGGATTATTTCACTTATTCAAGAGATATTCTGGAGCATGGAAATAGTTCACTAATTTTAATTCGAAATGAAAAATCTAATTTGATTCCCAGTTTTTATGTTATGAGTTTTTATTTTAAGTTGTGGAATAAGAACCAAATGGAACTGGTAATTTCAAAACCAAATTTAATAAATGATTATATTTGGATTATTTAACGATTGCCATTTAACTACCTAGAATATCATCAAACAATTAAATGTAAGTTAATTGAATGAATTTTTAAAATTTGAGCAATTAAAAGAAGCTTGGAATGAAAATGAGATTTTATTATTTTATTTTCAGTAAAATTCCGTAATACGGCCGTGTTACTTAGTCTCATGTATCTAACCTTTATATTTACTATATAAAGCAAACTTTTGTAGAATTTGTTTTGTAAATCTTACTCATGAACCCCGGTGTTTGCCCGGTAAATCTTATTGATACAAAATGAATTGATGTCAGAAAAACCTGTATAAAAGGAGGGGTGAATATATTATGGCTACCACCAGATCTTCTTTTACCACGAATGTACACTCCCCGACAATGAAATACGTTTATTTTAAATTATCAGTTTATTTGATAGTGGCACCAGTAAACATATTTTGCCTGTATAATAACGGTACTTTAACTAAACACAATTAAGCTCGATTTATATTATCCGTTCCTTTCAGTTCCTTCATTTTTCGTATCAGACAAAAAAAAACATTGTTACATGTATTTTCATAGGAGTATTTATATTATCCGTTCCGTTCAGTTTCTGCAAGTACGGAACGGATAATATAAATACTCCAATGAAAAAAACATGTAACAATTTTTTTTTTGTCTGATATGAAAAATGAAGGAACTGAAAGGAACGGATAATATAAATCGAGCTTTATGTGTAGCACCGCGAACATTCGTTTTGAAAGCGACATTGGGATGAAAACAAAAAAATAGAAATAGTTAACGAAAAGAGTGCGACAATAGAATACGTTCGGTAATCTTTTGTTATTTTCTTTATTGAAATTTATCGTCTTATCGCAAAGTTAATTTTATTATAATTTTTATAAGTATTTGAGATACGCTTTTTATGTGCATTAAATCATATTAATACAACCTTAGGAAATGGGTCGTGGAAAAAAATTGAATATCACGAAGTTTAGACGGTGTTGGCTTTGCATCGAAATGGACTAAGCAATAGAAAAATTGCACCACAAGTTAACCGTAGCTTAGATGTGATCAGTAAAATTGTAAAACACCCCAACTATGGAGTAAAATCTAATTATAAAGGTCGAAAATGTGCATTAACTGAGCGATAAAAACGCAAAATTGTACGAATTGCTAGAAATTCCAGCAAAACGGCACGCCCGATAGCAGCTTCAGCCAATGACACGTCATCGATACGAACAGTACAACCATATTTAAAATAAACTGCTTTCCTCAAACGAAGAAAAATGCAGTGTAAACCTTTGTTAAGTAAAGGCAACATTCAAGACAAAATGGCATTTTCTGAGAAGCACATGAGCTGGAAAAATGAATGGAACAATATTTTATTTTCTGATGAAAAACGGTTTTGTCTCGATGGCCCGGATTGTTATAACTACTATTTTCACGATATTAGAACTCCTGAATTAACACAAATGAGACGGCAACAAGGTGGGAGTGGCGTTATGGTTTGGGGTATTATTTCTTCATTCGGCAAGTGGAAATTTGAATTTGTTGCGGGATCGCTAACTGGTGAAAAATATAAAGATAAATAATAAGTTTTTACCATTTTATAAGCAACTACGTCGAAGAAATTTGATTTTTAACAGGATAATGCACAAGCGCATAGATCCGGCAAAGTACAAAAGTGGTTTGAAGCAAATAAAATCAAAGTTATGCAATGGCCAGCAAAGTCGCCGGATCTTAACATCATAGAAAATTGTTGGGCAGAACTATCGATAATGGTATACGGTCAAGGTAGGCAATATGATTCATTAAATGACTTGCAAATAGCAATAGAAAATGCAAGCCTCCAACTTAACCCCATTTACCTTAAAACCTGTATAATTCTTTACCAAAGCAAATTTTTCAAACTATTGCAAATAAAGGAAAAATTACTCATTATTAAAATACGCAAAATTTTGTTTTATTTGACATTTTCGTAAATTAATGTATTTCATTGACGCACCCCGAAAATCGTGTTCTACAGTAACACGAGGTAAACAAAGAGATGGATACCAATATCCATCTAGGATCTATTTAGGATTTAGCAATTTGAATATATAAATAACCGTTGTAGAAATTTTAACGATATTTGATTATTTTCAGTAAAGCCTAAAAACATTGGTGAATGTATTTCATTGTCGGGGAGTGTACATATATGTATATAGATCTCGATTACACCTGACTTAATTTCTAAAGCGAAAAAATTGACTTTATAATGAAAAATCATTATAAGCAGCATTCGACAAGGTACTTGTAATCAGAAATAATTTTAGGATCAAATTTCCAGATATAAAACTTTCATTACATAATTTAATTATCTGTTCAATTGATAAGAAATATTAAAAATTTATGATTTATTTAATTTGTCCATATTTGAGTCTATACTTAAATCGTTAAAAAATAACTACCTGCAATTTTAATGTTATTAATGTCTGTTACATATTATAATATGTATGTTATATTAATACATAATCATCTATATTTTATCATTAAAATATTTTGCACTCGAAAGTACACAAAATAATAAAGAAATGTTGTCCTGTTCGTTGTCCTGTTCATAATATTTAAAGGGCGAGGAAAACTAATTTGTATGCTGCCCATACACGGTGCAACTTGGTTGTACAACTGGTCTGCAGACCTGTCAAGTTGTATCGTTTGTAGGGCAGTTGTACAACCATTTTGAAGGTTCGAAGCTAGGTTGCAAGAAAATCAAAAAATTTTGATTTTTATAGGCGGAGTCAGTGGTTGTACGACCAAGTTGCAATGTGTGTGGACAAGTTGTACAACTTAAATGATATTTTATGTTTATTGGGAATTTTAATACCGTTATTGACGAAGATTATAACTAAACCACATAAAACGGGCTAAATATTTTATTAAAAAAGAATAAATTTCTTTAATTGAAATGGCTCTAGTTAATAATCAGTTGTGGAGAGACTTTTTCGAAGAATTCGAACAATGCCCAGAATTATGGAAAGTTAAAAGTTCTGTGTACAAAAATAAAGATAAAAAGCAAAAAGCATGGGAGAAATTGTTAACCATATATAAAAACTTAGATAGTGAGGCTACAATTTCAAGTTTAAAGAATAAAATAAACAACATAAGAAGCTGCTATCGCCGCGAACTTAATAAGGCTATAAAAAGTGAGAAATCTGGAGCTGGTGAGGATGATGTATACGTCCCATCATTGTGGTATTTTGAAATTTTATATTTCCTAAGGGATAATGAAATCCCAACTGCTGGAATTTCTAGTGTGGATACCGATGATGCTGTAGAGGAAATTGAAGTAAGTTATACATTTTAAAGATATTTCACATTACTGTTAAATTTCTATTTTAGCTTGAAACAACCCTCCCAGTTTCCAAAAAAATATGTCGAAATAAAAATATTTGGGACGAATTTTTCCAAACAGCTGTCGATCATTTAGTTCGACTTAAAACTAAAAAAGATGAGTCACAAATATTTGCTGAAGGATGGGCAACATCTTTTAAAAAACTGAATGATAGACAGAAACTTTATGCCAAAAAAGCCATAGATGAAATTTTAATAATGGGACATTTAAACGAGCTGACACTTAACACAGTTTTTCCATTACCCAGTTCCAGTAGTTCATCACGCGCTGATTTTAGATGCTCAACACCTTACACATCAAATCAATTGCCTAGTACCAGCAGTTTTTCCCATCCTGATTCTAGATGTTCAACACCGTATACATTAAATCAATTGCCTAGTACCAGTAGTTTTTCGCATGCTGAGCCTAGATGTTCAACAATTTATGCATCAAACCCACTACCAAGTACCAGTAATTCTTCACGAGCTGATGACTCTAGATGTGTAAAACCTTATACATCAAATCACATCGTTGTTGAGGAAATTGTTCCTGTTAATTTTAATATTTCTAGGTCATCACAAAATCTAAATCATATAACTTTTAATGATCTTTTTAATGACAACCAATACTCGTAAAAAATTTTAATAAAAATATTATTGCTTTTTCTATGTTTAAAACTGTTTATTTTTATGAATATAAAAAAATACAAATAATTACAAACATTTATTCGGTGCTATGCAAACGATTGACAACTTCGCAGAAATCGTTTCTCACTAGCTTAGCTTGTGATGATGAGTTTCTTGATGCTGCTGGTTGCATTTGCAAAAATGTTTCTGAAAGCCGAAACGTTCTTCCCGATTCATTTCTAGAGTATAAAACGCCTCTACTCTTTTTTTAAAAAATTGTGTAAATAGCAACAAGCTATCACAATCTTCCTAACTTTTTCAGGAGAAAGAGCAATAGTTGTTAAAAGAACTTTAAATCTAGCAGCCAAAATGCCAAATACATTCTCTACTTTTACTCTCGCAGAACTCAATTTTTTGTTAAAAAGTTCCTGTTCTTTTATCAGAAGATTACCACTGAATGGTCTCAGTAAGTTCTCTCCCAGGGCAAAGGCATCATCGCCTATTAGAACGTAAGGTAACTTCCGGCTCGTAGAATCCACAGTTTCAGGTTCAGGAATATTTAATTCTTGGTTTAGTAATTTTTGGTAAAATTTTGTATTATTAAATACACCACCGTCTGATATCCTACCATTTGCTCCTACATCAATCATTATAAATTCGCTATCGGCATTGACAATAGCCATAAGAACAATACTAAACTGTTTTTTATAATTAAAATAGTAGGAACCAGATTTCGCTGGTTTTCTAATATTTATATGCTTGCCATCAATGGCACCTATACAATGAGGAAAACCAGATTTTCTTTCAAATTCGTTGGATATTTTTTTCCAATCATCCGAGGTAGCTGGATTCTGTATTTTAAGAAAATTATGTTAGTAAAATATTATGCAACTAATTATTTTGGTAAAACTCACCTTAATATAATCCTTTAAAACTTTTCGAATTGCTTCAAATGTTTCGATAACAATTTTTTCAATGGATTGCGCTGATACTGCATTCGAAAACTTTAAATCTTCAAAAGAATTACTGGTAGCCAGAAACCTTAAAGTTATGGATAATCGCGTTTCTTCATTAATGGCATCACGCATAAAAGTATCCTGCTTTACTATCAATGGCTTTACTTTATCCAGAAGATATAGAAATATTTCTTCATCCATACGCATGAAGTTTTTAAAGTCATCTGGTTGACTAACTTTTAATTCTTTCAAAAGTCTTTGGTTAGAAAACGTATCTTTATCTTTTAACCAGCTTTTCATCCAAATTTTTCTTTTTCTGCGTTTCGCTTGTTCTTTGTCTTGAAATAAAACTTTCGCAATAACAATTAAAGCAGTAATGACATCACTTTCACTCAAATTTATAATTTCGTTTTTTAATTTTACTTAAATAATTTTGACTTGGAATAATTTTACTTAATAGGTATTTACTTAAATTGTATACGCTCACTATAAAAAATAAAATATTTTGACTGTTTCTACTTTCTATGTTTTCAAACTTGTTGTACAACAAGTTGCAACGTGTGTGGTGTAGTCTGCAACTAGTCTACATACTAGTTGTACAATCAAGTTGCACCGTGTATGAGCGAGCAGCATTAGAAATAACAACAATACATTATGTATTTCATTTTAACGTTATTTTCAAAAGAAAAAATATTTGAATGTGTGAACGTACACTGCTCGTCAAAAAAACCCGGACACTTGAATTTCTTCGTAAATCTTCAATTTCTAGAGCAATTACGCTATTTTAAAGGCGCACTGTCATATTAAATAGTACATAACCGAAAAATAGGTGTAACAGAAACCGTATTTTTTTTATTTAAAATCCAATCACAGCAACAAAGTGTAATAAATGAAAAATATTCAAAATTTCGATTGTTACGTTTCTGCATCTATCAATTGTTTTGAAACATTTAAAGTAGCATTTATTGTTAGTATTATTATTACAGTTAACGTTAACAGTGCTTAGTTATTATTATAAGCAAATATTATAATTATGAAACCAGAAAATATCGCAAAAGTAATCGCTTTGAGTGAGGGCGATGGCCTAGTGTGCGTTATATTGCTGCCCACCTAAATTTCCCTCGAAGTACAGTTCAAGACGCTAATAAACGATATCGTGAAACTGGTCAGTATGAGCGAACGGTTGGATCAGGTCGTAAAAGAGCAACAAACGAGCGGGACGATCGGTTTATGGTAACAACGGTACTGCGAGATCGTTTCCAAACAGCTAGAATCGTCGCTGCTCGATTGGCACAGGTACGTGTTGTCAATATTTCAGTTAGCACAGCATCGCGAAGATTAAATGAACATGGATTGCAGTCCAGGAGGGCTCTACAGGGCCGGAGCTTCTTCCAGCTCATCGAAGAAACCGTTTGACTTTTGCTCGAAACCACGTCAGTTGGACTACGGACGACTGGACGGAATTCCAGTCGTCCGTAGTTGTTGTTCACTGATGAATCAAGGTTCAGTCTGCGATCACCGGATGGACGGGAAAGAGTATGGCGGAGATCCGGAGAGCGATATCCACAATGTGCCATATCCCCAATAGTCCCATTTCATGGCCACTCACTAATAGTGTGAGCAGGCATTTCTATAGACGCCCGTGCGGACCTTGTATTTCTACGGGACGGCACTATAACTACCCAAAGGTATATCGTGGAATGTCTAGAAGAATTTGTGGTTCAATACGCCCCATTTATTGGACAGCAGTTTAAACTAATGCATGATAATGCCAGACTCCACGTTGCAAACGTGGTCAACAATTATTTGGATGAGGTGGGGAATTGATCGAATTATTTGGCTCGTTCGCAGCCCTGACCTTAATCCCATTGGGCACATGTGGGATATGCTAGAGCGTCGTTTAAGGCAAAGAGAAGTAGTTCCAGAAACCTCGGATCATATTCAATCAGCTCTGCAGGAAGAATGGGAAATGATACCTCAGGAGTACGTTGCAAACCTTGTACACACTATGCCAAAAAGAATGCTAGATGTGATCAGAGCTCGTGGCGGAAATACTCGATACTAGAGTACCGACCACTTAGATTGATTGTTGGTTTTTATTTAAATAAAGATGAAGATATATCAATATCCGTTTTTCGGTAATTTTGTTATTTCAAATGTTTTGATCGATGTTTTGATTGACTTTTATTAAACGAAAACTTGATCCGTTAGTGCCTTTTGGCGCACATTATATTATTTCGTACAACCATAACGCGAATAATGCGAATAGTTACCGTTAACACAAATATTTACTGAAAAAATGTAGTGTCCGGGTTTTTTTGACGAGCAGTGTACTAAATAAAAGTTTATTATAGCGCATACATTCATAGGAAAAATAAACAATGAGCCTTTCCACACGGGTTGTCAAGAAGCAGCTTTATCTACGTTTCTTTTCCTGTTTACCTATGATACCGGTTTTAATTGCGACTCATTTTAAAAACAAGAATTTTTTGTGTGAAGCAGCTTCAACAAAAATAGAAATGAAATAAAAAAAATTAAGGCCATTTTTGAGATGTAGATTTTATTTAAAATTTTATTTTCGAGAGCAGAATAAAACAATACTAAAAAATGTTGTGTTTAAATGTAAAATATGGTTTTAAATTAGCAATAAAAACAGTATGCCACCTGAACATGTCGGCGCTGAATTCTGCACTCCATCAGAGGGTCTTAGTTGTGTTTATTAACATCGATTGTAATCGATGATGAAAATTTGATTTGCATCTAGCCTCTGATGGGATTCGAACCCAGTACCTCCCGGTCCAAGTGCCGAAGCTTTAACCACTGCACCACTTGTCCGGTCAAATCAAGGTTACATTTGTCCAACATTGGACAAATACTACAAATCTTGTAGACAGTAGAGTTTGTCAATTGTCATATTTTACCAATATTTGCCAAACATAAAATACACCAACGTTGGTCGATATTTGCATTCGTGTGGCTGCGGCTTAAGAATAATATTCAGTTTTCAACGAATAGTGCTCCTTGCTAAACGAAAAATTGACGAATACTTTATAAATGTGAATTTTAGAGTAAACATTTTTCCATGTGGCAATTGATTGTACCACAGACAATCAAATTAGATTTTTCATTTAAACTAAAAAATGAAAACAAAACAAACTTCTGATAATTCCAATGTCATCGTTGTGTCTGTGATTTTTCGTTAAACTGCGTATACGTATACGCAGAAACATAATATTTTTGATTGTATGCAGCTATTTACAGAAAATGAATTCTCAGTTTAGATTTTTACGTTTACATAGGATGAAATATCTCAATCAGGTTGTCTCTGATTGTACTATCCAAATTTTTTTGTTTGCGAAAACTAAAACAAAACTTTATTCTCTTCTTTTGTTTTACTTTTCATATTTGTTTGACAGCGAGTTCATACGAAGGATAAAAATCTCGGATTTTTCTATCCCATCGTTTAAACCAATTACATCACGTAAATTATACAACAGACACGCCTCTTTTCATACAAAAAAGTTGAAAAAAATTAAACAAAAATCTGGTATAGAAAAATCCGAGATTTTTATCCGGATAGTACAATATTCCACTACAGTGAGAATAGAGAATATATTTTTTTGTTTTCTATTTTTGTTTTCTGTTATAAGGAGTAAAATTTGGCTTGCTATTCACTATTCAAGACGATCAGTAGTAAAAATTATTTTTTCGATCAGTAAAGAAAGAATAATATATTTTGTAGAGCGAATTTTAGAACCCTGAAAAAATAATTGTTTATATATTTGTTCCTCATAAATTTCAATCCATATTTTCCTCAAGAAATAATCCCATTCATACTCCTGCTCCTATCGGTTTCTAAAAACCTATAAACTGAATTTTTTTGTTTAACTTGGGAGCGAAGCGACGGGAGCGCAGCGCCGGATATTATCCGAGATTCCGAACCTATATTCCCGCTCCTATCGATTTCTAAATTCCTAAAAACAGAAAATTGTTTTCTGACTTGGGAGCGAAGCGACCCGCCTGATATTATCCGATCCTATATTCCCGCTAAAATCGATTTTTAAATTCCTCTAAACTGCCTTTTTTTTCCTAACTTGGGAGCGAAGCGACGAATTTATTTAAAAATATTTTCGTGTTCTTTAAATTTAATAGTTGTTTTAAATTGAATGTTCGGGTTTAATCTGAAATCATACAAATACTCGCAGAATAGATTTCATTTATAAATATAAATTAATAAAAAAAAGCGGAGAATGTCTTTTCGACTGTTGCGTTCTATCATTTTTTCTAATTGAGCATCTCCATTACACAAATGTGAAAAACTTTATCGAGATTTTTTCCCGGAATCGAGGCACGATTTTACAGCATAATTATAAACATCATACCATCACTTAAACCATAAACAAAGTTGATAAAATTGTGGCAAAAGTATACATAAACAAATACGATTATGTTATGCTATCAAATATTGAACTGTTTTCACTATATATACCATACCAAAATCGATATTATTTTGAGATACACATATATGTATAATATTTGTGATAAGAATATATGTACCTATATAGATTTGAACAGCACACAATATGTACTCATTTTATTGAATTTAAATTTTGAGTATTTTCAAAAATATTCTACACGAAATAGATATTTCTTTTCTTGTGGGTAATGGAAATAATTTAAATATTTTATACGAGTATATTTTATTTGTCGTTGTCACCAATAAAATTTTATTATTTGCTGTTCGAGAACCTACCTATATTCGAGAGTAGATTGTAGTAGTTTCTTATTCATATGTAATATAATTTTCATTTTGGTACTGTTCTCAATGTTGTAAGAGGTGAGTTTTTTAAAAATGCCTCGCTTTTATCTCGGAAACGGCACAAGATAGCTGAAAATTACTTATAACGAAAATTGTTCGGTGGCGAGGGGGACGTTTACTGTTGCTTATTATAACCTTGTCATTACTTGAAATATTGACGTAAATTAGTTCTTTTTTAAATTAGAACCGACCGGAATTAGAACGTTTGAGTGCACTTTTTAATTAATCAGTTAAAAATTAATAAATAGTTCTTGTTCATACAAAATTTTTCGTAAAGTCTGTATGGTTTCAAAGATATGAGCGAACATTGATCTGTATTACAACAAAACAATTTTCTCTAAATTCTACCACTGTTTCGACGTAATCAGAAATAAAAATAAATAAAATCAATTGTCTTGGCTAATTAAGTAAATTTTTGGTTTAGATGCTACTAAATCAAAGAAGAATTGATTGTGTTTTTTTCTCGTTAAACTGAAACATTGCGTATATCCAGCCCATGTAGGCCTACAGTTGAGATGTCCCATATGTAGATTTTCCTCAGTTGTAGATTTTTACATGGGCTGGATGCAATATTTTCATTGTTTTTGGGTTTGAGTCTTACATAAACATTCAAGTCAATATGGCGTCGTAGTTGACAGTATAAATTTTTGTTTTAGTGCGTAACTTGTGTTAATAATTTCGAAAAATGGATAAAATAATTAAAAATGTTGTGTTAGACGAGATTTCAACAATGGATATCGATAACCTGCATCGTGACGTATTGCTGCCCACATTAGCGGTTTTTGAAAATAAATACACGGAACAAGCGGAATTCAATATACCACCTGTACGGAACAATAATTATTTTGAGATTACAATTCCAAAATATAATTTAGACGAAAGCACATTTCCGGATGTCTAGAATGTGTTTCGAGGTTTGTTTATATTTTTAGTGCAATTTAAATAAGTACATGAAAAAAATATTTCCAAGTTCAATAATTGTTTAGTGTAGTGATAACTACCATGAAAAAGGGAAAGTATACTTTTGTGCCTCCACAAAAGAAATTATTATTGACAATTTGGATTCTGAGCAAGCAAGAATCATTTCTTTCTGTCGGTGACCGGTTCGCTTTATCACCAAGTTCAACTCATTTTATTTTTACCGAAACAATCGAAGCTATCAGTAAACTAAAGAGAAAATACATAAAATTTCCAAACTTTGATGATAAAAAGAAAAATTGCTGATGTAATGTTCGCATATAATTATTTGTAACATCAATTATTGATTATTAGTTTGATTTTTAGATTTTTCAGGCGAAATCCGGAATTCCCGGGATAGTTGGTGCTATCGATGGATGTCACATTCGTATAAAGCAACCGTGCCATAATGCAACGGATTTTTATAATCGAAAAAACTTCCACTCAATCATACTACAAGGGAAGTTTTACAATATAATATTTACAAATTACATAATGTTAAAAACCAATTTTAACTTTTAAAGGTGTTTGTGACCACGCCATGTGCTTTACGGATATATTCGTTAGAATGGCAGGCAAAGTTCACGATGCCAAGGTCTTCAAATGTAGTCCACTTTTCAAGCAACTTGAGAGTAACGAGTCGCCAGTTAAAGCAGGATTTCACTTGATGGGGGATTCGGCATATGGAGCAACAGATTTTTTAATAACTCCTTTTAGAGATAACGGTCATCTTACAAAGCAACAAACTATTTATAATTAATACTATTTGTGTATATTGAATTTTTTTTTATTTATTGTGAATTTTTATTGAATTTTTAAATTCACAATAAATAAAAATATTAAAACAAATAAACTTTTTGGGTTTTTTAGAAAATATTTTTTATATAGTAAATAAAAGACTTTCTTTTAGTGATAATTTTTTTTTTTTTGTATATTTTTTTTGAGACTGGTTTCGGAACTATCTTCCTTCTTCAGTCTATGTTTTACTACCTGTAGGCTGAAGACTGAAGAAGGAAGATAGTTCCGAAACCGGTCTCAAAAATAAAATATACAAAAAAAAAAAAAAAATTATCACTAAAAGAAAGTTTTTTAGTTACTATATAAAAAATATTTTCTAAAAAACCCAAAAAGTTTATTTGTTTTTTTATTTTTATTTATTGTGAATTTAAAATTCAATAAAAATTCAAGTTTTTTTAAAAAAATTTCAATATACACAAATAGTGTTAATTATTGAGTTTGTGATAAAAGCCTCGGCCAACAACAAAAGTATGAATTCTTTCCAATTTTACTCTAACTATTTATAACTCAAATCTAAGTTCGGTGTGATCTATTATAGGGAGAGCTTACGCCCAATTGAAAGGCAAATTTAGACGACTTAAATTTGTGGATGTCAATTACGGTAATTTTGTTATTAAAAATGTGGTTGCAGCATGTGTCCTCCATAATTTTGTATTGACGGAAGATGGAAACTCGGAAGACGAATGTTCGGACTATGAACATGATGACACTCAACCTGTACATAGTTTGTCAGAAAATAAAAAAATATATTTGGCTAGTTTGTTATAAAAATCTAATGTTTATTTTTTTATTTATTTATTACTAGCTGAGTTACCCGGCGTTGCACGGGATGTATATAAGCATGAGTTGTATTTTCGAATATTTTGTAGAAAATGTCTGGATAACTCAGTAGTTCCGGAGACGTAAGCTAGAAGAGGTTCAGGTGGATCATCCAGAGGAGGCAAATTCACTTTTCCATTTGAACAACACATTCCAGGCGATTCATTGTGAAACTTTAAAGCATGACAATACAAGCAAACGTTTTCCATTTGCCCAATTGAAGCATTGTAATCATAGTCTTTCTTGTAATTGAATGCTGCTAACTTTAAATCACCTCACGATGTTCAATGGTTTCAGTAGCTCTAGAAGAAGACATCCTGCTTCGAATATTTTCAAGTCGTATTTCACGCTATTCAGTTATTTCATCAGTTCTTGAAGAAGACATCCTGCTTCGAACGTTTGCAAGTCGTGTTTCGCGCTGTTTAGTTGTTTCATTAGCTCTAGAAGAAGATGTACTGCTTCGAACGCTTGCAAGTAGTGTTTCATACTGTTCGCTTGATTCAGCCACCCTTGCGGCTTTAATCGTCTTTGACTTTGCAGTTACCTGCGCAATTGATCTTTTTTTCGGTGGCATTTTTAAGCAAAAATGAAACGTGTAGCTAATTAATCAGGAATGACGGGCATTCAAAACAGAAATTAGTATTAATTTATCAAAACGGTTTTAATGTTTCATTCGATACGTTTCACCGCAAACTGTGTTTGAAAATGTCTTTACGGATTTTTTTTAAGCAAAATCAAATGTTATCTACAGTCAAAAAGTAATCATAGATTAACACGTTTATAAACTGAAAACTTAAATCTAATAAGAATGTATATTCACTTGAAATAATATTTAATACCTGGAAAATGATCACCAATAGCTATTTTATTGCAATATAGCTAACTAATCGAGAACAACGGCATCCGAAACACAAATTAATATTAATTTATTCAAAACGATTAAAACTACGTCTACTTCGATACATTTTACCGCGAACTGTGGTTGAAAATGACATTTCGAAAAACAAAAGAAGTTTTTTCAACTAAGGCAATTTTACACATACAATGATTTGAATCCAAGGATGTTTCTTGTAGAAGATACTTTTTCAAATATAAAACGCTAGTACTTTTCAAAGTAAATCAGTTTATACGTACAATATTTTTTAGTACCTTTCTTAGAATTGTTTTTATGAAACAATCATTGAATATTTAAGTAATAAACTAAATAAAAATAATCTATTGGCGTTTAGTATGCAACTACTATTTTCACTAAAAGCCGCTGGTTACAATAGTGGATTCTATTGTTAATTATTTCTGAAGTTATGTGGAAATTAGAACTCGCTGACTATGGTACATTTCAAAACGGGATATGATAAATAGGATATCACTAAACAGTACATGTCAAACCAGTAAAAATGGATTATTAGTATGGATAATATAAGTGTTCAGAGATTTGTCTTCAGTAAAGTGATGAAAGATTGTCTTAAATTTTAATTAATAAAATTAATTTGAATAATTAAATCAATTATAGTGGACGCACGCTAGATATCCTTTTTGGTGTCTAAATTTGCGGCTAAGGCGCTATTTCGGAAAATTTAAATAATTGATCCTATACATGTAAAAACGAATTCTTGATCCAGGGTAGACTTCCGGATTGGAGAATGTCACTAATTTCATATAACCCCTTTCCTTAGTCATTCGCGTCAACAAATCTTAAAAAAATTGAAATTTGAGAAAAAATGTGTACCACAGCCCCTAGACTCCGGGGTCTAGCCCCTTCAAAAGTATCGTGGGCTTGGTCCTGAATATGCAACATATACATGGTAAAAATTTCATGGTGATCGGTAAAGCGGCTAAGGCATTATTTCAGAACAATCAAATAATTGTATCTTTATATGTAAAAATGAATTTTTGATCCAGCGGCGGACTCTCCGAATGCGAACATGTCTCTTATTTCATATAACCCCTTTCCAAAACTCATTCTCGTAAAAAAATTTAAATTTTTGAAAAAATTCGTACCATGGCCCCTAGCTAGACCCCGGGGTCCAGCCCCTTTCACAATATCGTAAGATTGGTTCTGGAAATACAACATTTGCATGGTAAACATTTCATGGCGATCGGTTGAGCGACTGAGAAGTCATTATGGAATAATCAAATATTTGTATCTATACATGTAAAAATTAATTTTTGATCCAGCGCTGGGCCCCTCGGATTCGAACATGTTAGTAATTTCATATAACCAGCCCCATAAACTTTTTTTCGTGGAAAAAGTTGGAGAAAATTAAAATTTTTGGAAAAAAAATTTACCGCAGCCCCTAGACCCCGGGGTCCAGCCCCTTCCAAAATATCGTAAGGTTGGTTCTGGATATGCAACTTGTACATGGTAAAAATTTCATGGCGATCGTTTGAGCGACTGAGACGCCCATTCGGAACAAACAAACAAACAAACAAACAAACAATTTCTAATAGCGTACAGTAGCATCGAACAGTCTTTTTAAAATTTCATTTCTATGTTGTTGAACTCCAAGCATTTTATTATTGTTATTTTCAACTGCTGGCGCCAATTTTTCAACGGCCCGTACCTTTTCCTCCTCAATGCAAAGCTGCTCTTGTCGATATCTTTGCAGATCTGTGGTTTTACCATTAGAAGATGTACTACAATTTGAAGATTCCGAATCAAAAGTTTGCTCTAAATCCAGTGTAGAGGGGCTCACGATTCTAAATTATTCGGTAAATTAATCGTTAAATCTTCTTGGAATATTGTCTCAAATTCACCATAATACTCCCAATTAGATCTCCCACGACCCGTATTACGGCGACTGTCTTTTATTTTTAAATGAGTTTTTTTTAAATTGGCAAACTTTTTATTTAGCTCGGCAACACCAACATGATGCCCCTTATACTGAAATATTTTTTCAATGTTTTTACAAATTCCGTTTTTTCTTTTTTTTGGATTCTGAAAGTCATCTTTTCTATGTCTATACTCCGCTAACAACAATTTCACGCGCGCGTTATTCCATTTAAACTCACCTTCCACATCCGACGCTCGTTCTGTGGGATGTGGATGGCACATCCTCATTCACATTTTCTTTTCTCGAGAATTCATTAGAGTTTTGTAATTCATAATCCTCCAAAAATTCCTCAGAATGAATATCTAAACAAATATAAACAAGAGTTTTATAATGTATTATTATTAATAATAAAACAAGGTTAGTTTTCAATTTCCAGTTGCACAATCAGTTTTCACATGACTTTCCAAACTTTTATTAATTAAACGTTCATTATGTTAATACTTACCTCCATTACTATCATACAAATAATTTTCATCCATTTTTTATACGTTATTTTTATACATTAATATTAATGCTTTTGTTATAAAATCAATTTATAGTTATTATTAGATTCTCGTCTCGAAAATAAAAACGTACGCCGTAAAACGATGTAAAATGTCAAATAAAATAGTACAGATTCAAACCAAAAAATATCTACTCAAAAGTAGAAAGAAAATGTTTGCCTCACTAAACATTAAGATATCTACATTTTTTAGTGAGATATTTTGTATCCAGCCCATAATATGTGTGAGGCCTACTACTTTGTTAGTGAGGCCTACATAGGCTGGATATACCCATTGGTTGGTATGCATAAAAACAAGTAAAGGCAGCAAGTAGGGATTTTTCTAGTAAATGCTTCCTTTTTTATGCAAAAAAGTTTAGTACTTTGTAATGTTTCTATTAGTTTTTATTCACATAGTTACTAAAACGACACGGGAATTATAACACACTTAGATTTTATTTTTCATTCTTTACTAGTTGCATTTTTATTACTTTACACCAGCCCTGCTTTATTCACAATAATCTTTTTAATTCACAATTTTGGCTAACGTTCGATTTATATAAATAAACCCGTCAGCGTTCTTTAGTACATTGTCCCTCGTACGTTTACCTTCTTTATCATCAATTTTGTTAATTGAAATATTAAGCAGTTTAAGCTAATTTAACTTATTGGGAAATGTTATGATTTTATGTAAAGTACTGTATATGCCATACGGGGTGGTATGCATGTAGCACAACTTACTTGCAGAACATGCAATTGCTTTACATCTAATATTTACTATTTTCGAATGAATACAACAATATGCATAAAACTTAGTAAATGCATAAGCATTCGTATTTAATAAATATTTAAATATTTTTCAAGTTTCTGTTAGAGCAGCTTGAATTTGGGTTAACGTAATAATAATTTACTGTACCTACTAGTTAGTATTATTTGTCATATGTATTAAGGCACTAAATTCAGATTTTTTGTTAGTAGATCGGATTTGTTTAACATCAGGGAATCACCCCAACATCAAAAAGGCTATAAAGAAAGATGTCGGATAGCTCCAAAATATTGTAAATGATTATATAGATTTTCTGTAGAAAATTTGGTATGCATAACGTAATAATTTTTCTTGGAAGAGAAAATGAAAATTTTGTTAGCGCCTTAACTAATGAATAAAAAATTAACATTTACGGCTCAAACATTTTGCGATAAAGTTAATGACTGGATTTTAAATGAATTACGAAAAATTCGGATTGTTTCATATTTATGTATCTACATATGATATAATTCGAATTTCTCGGGGGTAATTTCACGCGAGAAGATGAGGTTACCAAAAGCTTTCGGTAGCTGGTTTTGAACTAATGAGGAGTAAAATTGTTCAATGAAAATTTGGTCACAAAGAGTTAAAAAGTTTAGCAGATTATTTTTGTATTTCGTATAGTTAAATAGTTTTTTACTAGAAATAAAAACACTAATTATTTGAATGTTTATTTGTTTGTAATCTTGGCAATCTGTTTAAGACGTACGGTTATGGGTCTGATCTACATAGTCTGATATAATCAGATGATGAAAAATATATTTGTGGTATAACCTAAGCCAAACGGCAAGGCTTTAACTATTGGCGTTTGATTTGCAGCCCGATAAGAAGACCAAGTTTCAATTAAAAAATCTAATTTTCGTTAGTTCGAATCAGACAAACGCTAAATTTTGGTAATATCAACTTCTTCCCATTAATTATGATCAGGAATAAGCACACTTTTCTTTTTTTTGTATGTATTTATATGAATATTTTTCATAATTAAGTAAATTATGTAATTACATACTACCAAAACTTAATGAATTTTATGCTTACCAAAATTTGGTATGCATACCAAAATCTAGTTAATAGTAATTTAGAATAGTTTGTACTTTTCAGACTAAGAAAAAAAACCCAGTAAAAATACAAAAATATACATTAAAATCAACAAAATATACATATATTTTTTAGGCGAAAAGTCTACACTGTTTTAATTTAATTACAATACCCCCCCCTCCCCCTCCTCCCAATTTTTAATATCCTGGGTCAATGAATAAAAAAATATACAACCCTTAAAAATATATAATAAGAATTTCCTCAAGTTCTTTCTTGGCAGTTTGGTTTCGTACTGATAAAAAGTTGGTCTATTTATCTGTAATCTATCTTTATAGTATAACACAAGAACATATTGATTTGGCGAATTATGCCACCAAATTAAAAGTTCTGGAAAAGTGAATGTCATTGTATATGTAAATAATATTTTGTCTAAAAAAGCTGAAAAAAATTTAAAATCAAAAAATAAATATAGATGAACTTCAGATGAATTTTACACCGGACAAGTGGTGCAGTGGTTAAAGCTTCGGCACTTGAACCGGGCGGTACTGGGTTCGAATCCCAGCAGATGCAGGATACAAAGCGAATTTTCGTTAACGATTACGATCGGTGATGTTAATAAACACAACTAAGATCCTCTGTTGGGGAGTGCAGAATTCTGCGCCGACCCACCGTCCATGTCCGTATACAGGTTCACATGGAGCTTGCAATGTGCAGTTGGTATACTGCAGTTGCGTGAGTAGGTGAATGGGTGTATAAGTGCATTAATGAAAAGGGTTTTTAATATTTTAAGTTTCAAAATTAATTTCCAATAATTAAAAAACTTAATTCTCACAATAGAATTCCATCTTTCTTTCTAGAACTCTTTATTACAACTAAAAACATAATTCAATCCTGGTTGCTATATTCATGAATTTATATGTGCCTACTTGTATACATAATTTAATATAAATATATAACCTTACAGCTCGGCTATCCTGATCAATTCAGCGACCTCGCTGACATATTACATATTATAATTAATTCCTGTATACTTATACACATTTACATTTTTTATAAATTTTAACATAATTACTAAACCTTAATTGTTTAATTGAATCTCAATTTAAGTCACATTCTGACCATTATTTTTTTAACATTAAATAATTACATTAAATACTACGAATGTCTCAATAAAACATTAGATTCACATCCATTTTGGAAGTTTTTTTTTAATCTAAATATTCTGTTTCGTATTCTGAGTCTAGATATTCAATACTATCATATTCTATTTCTTCGTCATCTTCTAAATGTTCGTAGTTTAAACGGTTTCCCTTCTGTATTTTGTCCTGTAGATCATTATTTTTTGAGTATAACCGCATATTTCTAGAATCAAATATACCTTCAAACTTTCCACCGGAAACCTGATAACCATCAACATCTTTAACCAAATACCGATCCTTATCCAACACTTTACATATTCTGTACGGTCCCTTAAACTTAGCCCTCAATTTGCCGTTAACACCTACTATCGGATTTTCCCACAGCATCACTAAATTTCCTTCCTCGTATTTTACAGAGTTATGAACCTTTTTATCATAATACTTTTTATTATATTCTTGTTGCCGTTCCATAGAGATCCTCGCTCTATTCCTAACTTTCGAAACACTCCTATCCTTTTCATCTAAACACCTACCATCTATATCTGTCATGCACGAATTTCTTTGCAATTTACCGAACAATACCTTTGAAGGTACTTCGTTGATCGCTTTGTTCAAAGTATTATTCAGTATGTATCTTATCTACAACCTTGTCCCACGGTCCTTCACTCTCATGTGTCAGTTTCACTAACAACGGTACTAACACTCTGTTGTAACGCTCAACCTGACCATTCGAATTGGGGGGTGCTGTAGCAATCTTTACATGAACTATCCCCTTTTCTTTAACAAATTTCTTAAATTCTTTTGAAGTAAACGCAGTTCCCCTATCAGATACTATACGCTTTGGTACACAATAATAACTAAAGTAAGTCAATAAATGTTTACATAACTCCGCTGTGTTCGTTGTTCTGGATGGAAATAGCTTAATATACTTGGTAAATGCGTCCACAGCCAGTAAAACATACTTATTTTTCTTATTCGTATTTTCCAGAGGTCCCAAATGATCTATATGCAACGTTTCAAACGGGCAATTTCCCTTATCTATTGAATGTAACAACGCTTCCTTAGTTACAGGTTTTGGGTTGTATGCTATACATACTATGCACTCATTAATATGTTGCTTTATACGTTCCTTCATTTTCTCAAAATAAAATTGTCGTCTTATTAATTCACAGTTTTTATCACTTCCCATATGTCCCATATTATCATGATATTTATATATAAGTGACCTAACCATACCTTTTGGAACCAGCAGTTGCAATCTACTTCCCTCTTTTCTATATACTATACCGTCTCTCAACTCATATCCCTTTAACTTTTGATTTAATATTCGTAGTTTTGTTGTCTGAATATTTTCATCCTCAAGCTGTCTAATATATATTTTTTCCAAAAACAAATCCTTCTCTTCTGTTTTTATACAATAAACTTGTGCTCTACTTAGTGCGTCTATATGTTTCATTTTATCGCCTGCTCTATGTACTACTTCAAAATTAAAGTCTTCTAAGAATAAAGCCCAACGCTCAATTTTACTATTCATATCTCGCTTATTCAATGTTAGCCTTAAAGCATTACAGTCAGTAACCACTGTGAACTGTCTTTCGAACAAATACGGTCTAAACCTCTGTATACTATAACCTAACGCCAATGTCTCAAGCGCAAAGCTATGTAACTTCGACTCTGCGTCCGATGTTTTCCTACTGTAAAACATTATAGGATGAAATTCCCCATCTTCCTGTTTTTGTAAAAGTACCGCACCGTATCCCGAACTTGAGGCATCCGTATGTAATTGAGTTTCGCGATTTATCGAATATATACACTCATCACAGGCCTTTCCAGTAACAAATCCTTCAATTGACTAAACGACTTAAAATGTTTTTCCAAAAATACAAACTCAACATCTGGTTTTAACAATTCGTACAAAGGAAAAGCAATTCTACTAAAGTTTCTTATAAATTTCCAAAAATAACTAACTAGACCAATAAAACGTTGTAAAGCTCTTGTGCTTGTTGGAACGGGATATTTACTTATACTTTCTATGTGCCTGTCGTTCAACGTAATCCCGAGCGCACTCACATCATATCCCAAGAACTCAATCTTTGTTTTAACAAAATGACATTTCCAACATGCAACTTAACGTTATTTCTCGCCAAAATGCTAAATAATTGCTTTAATAAACTTTAATGCTCTTCTAAAGTTTTTTTTTGCAACAAGAACATCATCTATGAAAACTATAATTCTATCATCATTTATTAATGGTTTTAAAACAAGTTGCATATATTTTACAAAATGAGCCGGAGAGTTGGTGTCACCAAATGGTAACTTATTAAATTCAAATTGACCCTGATCCGTTACAAACGCTGTAAATTTTTTCGACTCTTCCTTCAAATTTACATTATAAAATCCATTGCGTAAATCCATAGACGAGAAATATTTCTTTCCACTCAGTCGTTGGACAATATCTTCTATCACCGGCATCGGATAGTAAATTCTTTCAACTATCTTATTCAACGGTCTATAATTGACACACATACGATAGTTATTGTCTTTTTTCTTAACCAAAACTACACGACTGGTATAAGGTGATTCGCTAGGTCTAATAACCCCCCTCACGTAACCTTATTTCGGCCTGATAGATAATCCCATTTTCGATATCTGTACTCTTGTTCAAATAATAATCGTTATAAATATCGTTAATAGCATTACTATAACCTACGGTCTCATATGTGTCACCTACATCTAATACAACTTCATTCATCACTAACAATTCCGTATCAGTGTTAACTACCTCCTTCATTATATCCATGTCAAAATTATTTTTTTGTTTTCCGTCCACAATTTTCACCATATTAATCCCGTTTAATTTCAAAAAATCTTTTCCCAAAATTATATCTAAATCCATTGTTTTATCAGGCACTACTCGATAATTAACCTTATACACATTATTTTCTATTATAATATTTTACTCTCCCAACTTCCTAAAATTACTAATTCACTTCCGTTAATCCCAACCACGTTCTCACTATTAATTTTTCTTGATTCAAAATTCTTAACTAACTTTTCTTTTACAACACTTACGTTACTTCCGGAATCAATTAACACCTGGACCTCTACTAACGTTTTCCCAATGACCGCCATTGCTTTCACTTGTCCTTCGCCATTAACAATCACCTGCTTCTCCGTTTTCATTTTTGCATTCTCCGTTTGACCATTCATATACAATATATCCCCTTCTAATTTCACTTTACATTGTTGTTTCATATGTCCTATTTTTTTACATCTTTCACATTTCGGTTTCCCTTTTGGTTGAGTACAATTGGTGGCTATATGTCCTTGTTGAAAACAATTACAACACTCCTTACTTCTCATCCAATTTGGCTTATTCTCGTGTTCCTTCTGGTTATGTTCACAAATTTTTGTTCGTTCCATATGACCACTCGGATTATACAATCTCCTTCCGCTGTCTCCCTCATTCCCGTTCATCTTCACATGCCACTCTATATGTTCCTTCAACTCTCTCTGGGAACTTTAAGTTTCAAAATTAATTTCCAATAATTAAAAAACTTAATTCTCACAATAGAGTTCCTTCTTTCTTTCTAGAACTCTTTATTACAACTAAAAACATAATTCAATCCTGGTTGCTATATTCATGAGTTTATATGTGCCTACTTGTATACATAATTTAATATAAATATATAACCTTACAATATTTTTATATAACTAAAAAAAAAAAAATCAAAATGTTTTAAAATTACTTTCAGCGTACTATAACAAACAATAAAATAACTGGATTTTTGACAGAAACAATAAATATAAACATTTTCGTAAACTGTCATTATTATCAAAAAAATTGTTTTAAAATGCAAACACTCTTCTTTGAAATAATTATTCTGTTTATAAAAAAAAACTTTTCAATTTTAAAAGATATTTTATAAATTGTTTTATAAAATATTTTATTAAAATAAAACAAACTATTTATTAGGTTGTAAAAATCTCTTTTAATTTCAAAAAAATACTTTTTAAATTCAAAAAAATTTAGAACTGTTAGAATATAAAAACTTCGTTTTTGAATTTTACAAATTAAAATTTTTCTCAGTGGCATTTATAGCTTTTACTGTAAGTACTCAATTTTTAGGCATATAAGGTTATAACTTAAAGAGAATTTAGTTAGAACTTGTTGTAATGCAATCAATTTTTGTTGAACAAAAAATATTTATTTTTCTTTTTTATTTTTTTTATTTTTTTTATTTTTTATATTTGCTGCTTAATCAAATGGTGGATTCAAAAGTATAGGTTCTAATTTAAAAAAAAGTAAACATTCGTCAATATTTTCCAAACTAACAAATTTCAAGGTTATTCAAGATCACCAATAAACGTCTTCATCCACACCGAACAATTTTCATTATAATGTTCTCCTATTTTGCTCCATTTTCGAGATAAAAGCCTGACGTTTATTAAAAAACTCTCTCATTTTTGATAAAATATAAGTTAATTAGCATGATTACGTAAAATTTTAAAGACACTTGCAATATTTTATTCGATGTAAACAATAATGTCAGTATACGTAACGAACATAAATACAAATCAAAAAAACTAATTTGTTATATCATGAATATCAGTTGTGTGGCGGTAAAAATTCGCTTTGAATATTCTAAGCTAGGAAATTTTATGTGGTGAAACAGTCGGTGGAGTTTGATTAAGTCGAATTTTCGCCATAAAAAGCTACAATACATTTGAAATCGTAAATGAAATTTATTGAAATTTTATAGCTATAGTTATTTGCCTTGAAATGTGAAAACAATAAATTTTGCTTTGGTTTTTCAATTGTAATGGTGTTATTGTGATTGTTCCGTATATTTATCTATTTTCAGTACCCTCGAATTAAATACACAATCCTAGGAACAACTATGATATATTTGGCACTTACTTATACACAATCAACTTCCCAACCACCCCATACTTTCTTTCTGTTAACGCTTGATCGCGGATAAATTTGAATTTTTGGCTTATAGATGGAAAATGTGTAAGAAATCAGTTTCGAACGGATTAGATTATTGATTAGAAAAAATCAGCTTTCTCTTCAGGTTGCGATCAACTGATGTTGTATTATTATACATAGGAATATTCTCTATATATATGTATATAGAGCAATACCATGTAGCTGTACTACTAGTGAATTACTGCGTTACTACGCAGTAATTCGCTAGTAGTACAACTACATGGTATGTTTCTATATAATATAGACAATATTCTTATGTAAAATATTACAACAACAGTGGTCGCGATCTGATGAGAATGCTGATTTTTTCAAATCAATAATCTGATCCGTTCGAAACTGATTGTTGTGATTCTTACACATTTGCCATCTACATATAAGTCAAAAATTCAAATAAATTTTGATTTGTTTCAGATGAAAATAAAATTTAACATGTTCGTGATCCAAAATTGTTCGGCAATTTTTATGAAGAATAAGTGACCTCCTGAGCATACTAGTTTGAATTGAATAAGTAGAAACTTACTTCAATAAGATGCATATTAGATAGGGGTGAATTAACCGAATATTCTGAATTTAAGGCCACGATTCGCATGTATTGCAAAAACACGACTTTTGTGGTACCATCGCATTAAATTTAATTATATCACCAACATTTCTATCTTAAAATTTTAATCGAAGTTTTATTGGAAAATGGACGGTGTATTTTTCCAATTTTCCCTCTAAATTTTTCGCTATTGCATTTCAAAACAAAAGTAATAATGCGACGATTTCAGTCAACATCAGTGGTCAAATTTGTTGCTAGTAAGACGGTGACTGTAAAAGACATCCAGAAGCTTGTTGTACTTGAGCATAAAATAATTGGTTTGATAATCGCGTTAGTTATGAAAAGCGGTTAAAAAATTACTATTCATTCGTAATTCGGTAACATAAAAAAAAAATAATTAATTAATAATTTACTAAATTATGGAGCCCGCAAGTTAGAAACTCACTTTCGTTTGAATGTTGATCTCACTCAAAAAGTCATTCACACCTGTTATTCTGATAAGTGACTGATGGCAAATATCGGTCAACGTGGTATTATACAGGAGATTCCAGCACGCTAACTGTTTAAACCGAAACATCGCATTTTGCTACGAATACTTTAATTTGAAAAGTACTGAATATATTTTAACGATAAAGGTGTCCTTGTAAAGATATTAAGCTGTCAAACAAATGTTGTTTTACGAAAATCTGTTAAGCCATTTTAAAAAAAATACGCTTTTTTATACGCGTGGAGATTTGCTTCGGTTTAGTTGCTCGTGAGTGTAGTTCACTAAACTTTGCTTATTGTTATTTGTATACATGAATTTATGTTTACATTTTGCGTATAATGCCGAATCTCCAGTGAAACCGCAACACCAAATTGTGAAGTATGACAGTTAAAATAGATAATGAGATACAAAAATTATGAATTATTTGGTGGGCCGCGGGTAAAAAAAAGGTGAAGAACCACTACTCTAAGCCATCATACACTCAAACGGTTAAATAAATCAAGTTATAACCCGTGTTTTTTCAACACTCTATAACTTAGAGGGTATTAAAAAATTATCCTTCCATCCCGTACGATTTGTTTTGCAAATTGAACCAACCACCACCGGACACGGACACTATATATAGAGTTTTGAAGCAAAATTACATAATTAACTTTTACATGTTTCTCAGCTCTCAATCTAAATTAAACCTATGATCTGCAGGTGATTTAAATATATACACATCCCTATATACTTTCCCTTTTATCAAAATAAAGCTATTATGTATAACAACGTTACACTTATGTTGAGTAACCATAAACTTTTTACTAAAGCTTTAATATCTAATCAACAAGTTAGAAACAGTATAATGTCTAATAATTCATAAAATTTTGATTAATTCTAGAAATCTAAAAAAAAATATTCAAACGTGAAAATGTGCCCTCGCTATATAAAGGTAAAAAAAAACATTCATAATATTTTACGATTTTTATACACGTTTTGAAGAAAACCAAACCAAGGGAAATTTAATTGGATCATTAAAATTTGTGTTGGTTATTAATCACAAATTTTTGGTTTGAGCGTGACAAATTTTATTTTATCTAAATATTTTCTCAGCGAAAGAATAATTTATTTCTTTCCCCCTATATATTCGGGAATAAAAAACTAGTGATATTGTGAAATTATGTGAAATGAAATAAATTGCTTATTTAGAAAGGAATATGGTATTTACCGTAAAATAGGAGTTCATGATTGTTTTGTTGAATATATGAATCAATGAAACAAATATCTATGTTTTGATCTCTTACAAAGGAGCTTACATCCATTAAGTAGTCTAATCATTCTCCGATGATTTACAAACTTTGAAAATATGTTTACCACAACTTTAAAGGTAGATTATTTTAAGTGTATAGTGTCAACAATTACAAACTAATTTAAAATATATCATTTTCAAGCTAATTCAATATTTTGCGTGCCTTGCTTCAACAAAATCAACACTTTTGGCATCAAACCTTTTCCATCAAAAAATGTAACACATTGTAAATTTAAAAAGATAATTTTCGTGACCTGAATATAATTTAATCACTGGAATATAATACGTTTTCTATTGCATTAAAAAACTGGTAATTGCTATTTATGTAAACAGTATAAAATACAAGACCGGAAACCTCCTTGCTGTTTTTAGAATAAAACCACACGATTAAATTAATTAATAAAATTAATTAAAATAATTTAAATGCTTCCCATAATACATACATATAATGCGAATTCCTCTTTAACCAAATGAAGAAAAACCCTATACAAAATATTTTCACGTAATTTAAAAGTAATTAATTTTAATTCAACCACTAACAAAATGGCAAAATAAAAAATTGCTTATAAATTAATTTGTTGTTATTGTAAAGCTCCAGTAACAAAATAAAACGAGAAAGTCGAAAAGCGTAAATTAATTTCTGGTTAATTTATGTATTAGAAAATAAATAGAAAGTGACAAATATTTTTAAAATGTTGTTATCGTGAAATAATTAAGTGTAGTTTTGAAAAGCTGTGTAATTAATAAATAATTTGTGTACTCTTTAAATTTGGTAGATTACAATTTTAAGTTTTTTAATTGATTTTCATTTTACTTGTCAATAATAAAGGTCTGCAGAAGTTCATATTAAATGAGAAAGGAAATCACGCATATGAAGTTATCCCACGATTTTATCCCAGAAAATACAAATTGTTCATCATGTAACACTAATCAATAAACCAATTAGCACTTTTGTGAAGTTAGTCCAACCCAGAATTTGTTTTAGATCTCAAATAAATAATAACACTGGCTAGTTGAAAAATGTGGGGCACACAGGGGGTAAACCTTACTCGAGTACGCTGAATTCAATGGTGCTAGTCCCATTTCAAAGTTAGTCCCCATTTTTGAGATATGGCTTTCGACATGTGTTGGCTCTGAGTCAAAATATACCCTCATTTTCACGTTGATAGCTCCTGAACCATTAAGATTTTTGTTATGCTTTCTTCAGCAAAGTTGTTGCGCAAGTCAAGACCAATAACTTTGCCGAACCTATCAAAACCAAAAAACGACATCCACCAAATATGTATGTTTTACTTAGGCCAAGGTTAGGTTGGAGTTGCTGCTTCTACACACTTATACCAGTAGTGGTCCGTTGTGATACCACAGGAATTTATTTCCCCTTTACCCCTGTTCAAAACCATTCGAAGCTACAAAGTCATTCATCTGTATATCCAACCTTCTCGCATGTTCTCCAAAAAGGCAGGGTCTTGTCAGTTTTGGCAAAAGCTTCTCACAGAAGACTCCGGCTCCTACCTTGCCGTCTAGAGAAACATGGGTACACAGGTAAGGCATACAAATACAACTGGAAGTCGGCATAGTTAGGTCAAACAGGACGCTCATTTCAGATAAGATACAAAGAACACTTCAATGACATAAATAAATTTAAATAAAGTACATAAAATCAAGTTTCGCACAACACATAAAAACTGAAAATAATAACACTAAATTCAATAACAATGTAACCATTTTGCATAGAATTAAAAAAGGAATGAAATTAGACAGGCTAGAAGACCACTGCCAGGGTATAATTTTTGGGTACAATTTGATTCATACTGTACGTATACAAATTTCTCATGAGTCATGAGTCAAATTACGGCCAAAATTCACACCCTGAAAATACACAAAAACAAAAACACCAACAATTTACTTAGCGAGAAAATCAACACAAAAACCAATAACATTTACGACCTCCATTACTTGGAGGTACAAAACAGCAGCGCCTACCCTCTAAATAAATTTTCGAGGCCTCACCAAAGCGAATCAAAAACGAAACGCACGGAAATCGTATTTTTTTTACATGACACCAACACTACCACGTTCATATATAAGTTGTTTTTTGCTATATATGGATATAATTTTTATATTATTTTACTTATGTAGCCATTTTGCTTTTTAAAAATAAAAATAATTCGTATTTAATAACAATAATAAGTGCAGTGGTAAAAATAGTGAATATTAATTATTATTTAGTAATTCATAACAATAATAATATTAAAAGTGATAAAGTATTGTACATAATATCAATTATTAAATATATAATAGATTGTAGTGCATTATAAGTCATTGTAAGTATATTCGAAGTAATTACGTGATAAAAAGTAGTTCGGTAGTGATACGTTTTCATATCAACTGCATTTCGTTTCTGATTCCAAAACGTTTCGTAAATGAATCGAATATGAAGAGAAATGCGAACTACTAATACATACAAATCAGTTCACTTTCATTTTAATTTTCATACGCCAAACGAAATACTAACGAATCGCTTTTGACTCGCTAAGACGATGCGTTTGCGAAGTGTTTCATATATAAATTTCCTCACTTGCGATTCGTTTTCGATTCGCCAAGTTTAGAGGGTAGTTACAGTATATAAAGAGCTTCAAAATAAATTATGTAACAGCAGCAAAAAATAAACCGACGAAGAGATTATTCTCGAAATCGATATTTCTAAAAAAGTTAAAAAATTGGCACAATAAGTAAGAACTAAAAACTGTAATATAAAATTAAAAATAAAAAGTTTTTCATCAAAATATATAGTGACAAAAGAACACAAAAAATAAAGTGAAACTCGGCTTGTGAAATCTGAGTGTCGAGTTTGTACCAAAAATGACAGCGTGAGGTGAGCAAACCGGAAAAACATATAGTAGTGGTTATTATATTAATATTGGTTTTCTTGACACATGCGCGTCATTTTGTTTATAAACTTTTTTTAATTGATGTGTCAAATGCGGTTTCGTATTGTTTAAATATTTGAAATTGAAAAATCAAATCGCATAGCAAACAATCGGTTCCACTGCTAAAAAGTAAGCGAATAGAAGAGGTGAGGTATACGTCATCATCATAAATAGTCAACCGGTTCAACCGAAACATTTTATTTTGCTACTTGCCTTTGTAAAATTGACGAACAAAACGCACAGACACATGAGAGAAAAATACAATACAAATATAAAATTGTATATATTATACAGTGTCTATGTACACAAAATTATTGTTCACCTCGCCAGCTCGCGCTCTAATTTTTGGTACAAAATCGACACTCTGGTGTAATAAATAATATGGATAGGTGTTATAAACTCAAGTGCTTTTGTTATGTGTGTGGAAAATTTACAATTATGAGCAATCGCCGCAAAATAAGTGATGAAACCGCTGATTTATATCGACTATAGTTTTCACAAAATGTTATTAGTGGTGTAAATAGGACGCCGTCTTTTGTTTGTACAACATGCATTTTCCATCTGCATATAGATGGCAAAACACTGGAACCGCAATGCCATTTGGTATCCCGATGATATGGACCGATCTACAAGGACATGATGCAGTTCAATGCTATGGGTGCATGAATTATATTCTCGGTACAAACAGAAACAAAATTGTTTCTTTGACATACACTGCAACGACAAAATCTCAACTACCGCTGCCGCATTCACATGAAATTCCTGTTCCGGATAGATCAAACCCAACTGAGGGATATTTACCAACAACATTTGAATCAGGTGAAACCGAAGAAACATCTGCATCAATATATCAACCATTAAATGTCACTGCGCCATGCAATCACATTGAAATCTCGCAAAATCGTTTGGATATTATAGTACGACGCCTGAAACTATCGCAACGGCAAGCCATTCTTTTGTCAAAGGATTTAAAACAAGTGAACATTTTCGCTCCAAATGTTTGGATATATGGAGCAATAAATCGAATCGCCATTTTACGAATTTTTACAAATCATTTGAGAAAAATTTACTCGCTTTTTGCACTGATATCCGAGGTTTAGTATCCACAATGCATATAATCCCGAAGATTGGCGATTGTTTATCGATTCCTTTAAAAGCAGCTTAAAGGCAGTTCTCCTTCACGTTACCAATTCAAAGAATTCTATTTCAATTGCACTCAGCACAAACACAAAGGAAACCTATGCATCAATGAAAAAAATCATTGATTTGATTAAATACAATGACCATCAATGGAAAGTTTGTGCAGATTTAAAAATGATAGCTCTTTTAAGTGGCATGCAATTGGGTTACACTAAAAACATGTGTTTTATGTGCTTATGGAATACACATTGTAAAAGGCGACTAATACAACGAACGGAACTGGGCTTTACGTGAGAACATTAGATTGCGATACGGCGGCATCCTTGAGGCTCCACTTGTGCCAATTAAAAAAATATTGCTACCACCACTTCATATCAAGTTTGGAGTAGTTAAAATTTTTATAAAAGCACTGAATCAATGGAAATGCGTTCGTCGAATTGCGTCGTATTTTTCCACGGTTAAGTGGAATGAAAATTAAAGAAGGTTAGTGTTTTAATCTATTCGAATCTAAGTTTTGATCAAATGAAATTTATTCTCGCATCTTGTTTTTTATTACAGGAGTACTTAATGGACCAGATATTCGTCGTTTGATGAACGATGATGCATTTGAAAATGCTCTCAGTGAACGAGAGCTTGTGGCATGGAAGTGTGTAAAAGAAGTTATTAAGAATGTTCTCAGAATTAATCGATCCGATGATTGGTGCAGATATATTGAAAATTTACTGTCCACTTTTCATAAACATTAGAATGTCATTGAAAATACATTTTTTGCGTTTTCATGTAGATAAAATCCCCGAACAAGCACCAGCCGAATCTGATGAGCACGGAGAGCGTTTTCACCAAGTAACGGCAAGGCTCGAACATTGGTACAGCGGCAAAAACTTAGATGCACTCTTGGGTGACATTTGTTGGAATTTGCAAGAGGAAACAGATCCCGAAGACGACTCGAACGAATCAGAAAATTAATATTAAACAAATCTCCATAAAGTCAACTGAATCGATTTAATTTTCTTTTAAATGGTTTCTATTGTATCTATATTTGTCGATGCGATGCTTGTTCAATCGATTTAAATTCAATAAATGGACAAAAAATGATAAAAACGTACTTCTCGTCGAACTGAAAAGCAAAAAACAAAATAACACAAAAAGTGTGAATGTAGATGTCGTTTTTCTGTCTTGATATGTTCGGCAAAGTTGTTTGTCTTGGCTTGCGCAACAACTTTGCTGAAGAAAGCATAACGAAAATCTTAATGGTTCAGGAGCTATCAACGTGAATATGAATGTATATTTTTACAAATTTACGACTCAGAGCCAAAACATGTCGAAAGCGATATTTCAAAAATGGGGACTAACTTTGAAATGGGACTAGCACCATTGAATTCAGCGTACTCAAATTAGGTTTATCCCCTGGGTGACCAGCTTGTCACAAAAAAAAGTTTGCGACTCAAGCACAGTGTAATTTGTAAAGTGAGTTCAGCTCAAGAATTTAAGACTAAAAATGACTTAATATAAGAAAAAGATCGTAAATATGCCCATATTACTCGCTTTAAAGTTAAATTAGATTTAATTGTGGCAACTTAAAAATATTAATTATCATAATAACTACATTTATTAAAAAAACTGTAAGAATAGAATTGATTTTTATTATCAAAATTTTATTTTATTCGATTTCTTTTAAAATCATAACTGATGATGCCAGTATAGGCTAGCATAGAGCTTGCAATGTGCAGATTGTCTTAAATCGGTCCTATAGCCGTACGTCCTTGAGTTGGCCGAGAGACGTAAAGTAAGCACGTGAAAAGCATAACCGCGGAAGAGCAGAGTGAGCCTTGAGCCCGAAAACAGATTGCAAAGTTAACAATAAAATAAAAATCTATTTTGTAGGGATTTAGACAGCATAGAAAAATGTGTCCGGAAAATGTTAGAATGTATTTAGTCAAAGCCATAGTCATTCTGCATTTTTCTTATTGTGATATTATTCACCAACATTGTGATTCTTCTGGTCTGCAACTCTCTCGCTCCAAAGAGTATTCAATAACGCGGTCAGATATATTTATAATTCAAGAAAGTATGATTACATCTCCAATCATTCTGGAAATATTCTAGGTTGCAGATGTTGTATTTTATGAAATCAACTCCCACTTGAGGTTAGATGTATTAATTCTCTTGAAGGCGTTAAAAAATCAGTATTTAATTATTTGAAGAAAAACTGTTTTATTTATTAACCGTTTATTGTATAAAATTTAGTATAACGTATATATTTTATTTTTAATAATTTTAATTTTATTTCTGTAAAAACTATTATATAAAAACTTCTCATAGGGTCTTGATCTAACGGCTCAAGTTAAATATGCACCTTAATTCAGAAAAAAGTGCGTATTTTATATAGTTGGGTATTTTAAGCAATTTTTGAAATATGAACTTAATTTAGTTATGCTCCGGCGTAGTGTTGTACAGATATATGTTTTTCCTTTTATATGACCTTATCAATGTGTACGGGTTTTTGAAAGAACTGATTGTCCCTCCCCCTTCCTTCGCCAAATTAAACCAAAATCTTCAAGATTTTACAACTGTTTTATTGTTCCTAACAATAGAAGGGTGTGTATCCTTGTAATAAAATAAATAAATACAACCATGATTTGGATTATGCAATAAACATAAAAACGAATAAGACTAATTTTATATCAAAGTAGAGGTCATTATTTTTTCCAAACAAACCAAAATGCTCCAACACCCTTATTATTCAGGAAATTTGATTGAAAGATCGATATTTTTACGGGAATAATAGAGTTTTGCTTTGTAATGTATTTACTCAGGCCTCGGAAAAGCAAAATAAAACATTTCTAGTATTAATAATTTAAATCTGTTTTAAATTTCATAGAGAGTGAATGGCTGTGGTTGCTTAATTGAGAATCATGAATACGGCTTAAGAGGAAAATTTTGATCTCTTCTGTAATTAAAAGACCAAAGAATTTGTTAATTACTTAACTACTGAAAAATTGAGTAATTTAGATTTTACAAATTTGGGAAAATATAAAAATATTAAAATTAAATTCGGGTGCGGGTTGTATAATGATGTTATAACCCATAATTTCTGTTTGAAAAATGTAATTTGAGATAATTAGGTCAATTTCATCGTAATATAAGCAATTTTATCGTAATATAAGCAAAACTTATGGCGGCTACATAATAAAAAATGAAGGAGAAATAATTTTAAGGGTAAAACAACTCAATGAAAAGATGTGGATAGATTTTATTTTCAAATGCACAAGCTCTTTAACATTTTTCGACAAATATTATTTTAATTTAAGGAATAAAATGAATGGCTTCAATTGTTTTATGTATTTTCAGCTGCTAACGCCATTAAATAAAATTTACATTTAGAGTTCTCTGAAACCACATTATCTATTTTATGCTACCCATTTTAACAAATAAGTTTATTTTGTGCATATTTAGTTTATTGATACTTTGACAAAGTTAGTAAAACTAACTAATTAGTAGTTAATTAATTTTAATAAGGTGAACCAATTTTGTTCATGCATGTGAGTGAAATTTTTTATTAAAAATACTAAAATTATTAAAAATCATTTTCGTTAGAGTAAACTGCCATTATCAGTTGTTGCTGCTTATAAGAGTTGAACAATATATAAGTTTGAGATAAATGACATAAAAACAAACTAGAAATAGCAATTGTCGGTACTTATCATCATTTGATAAGACCATACTAGACACAATTTATTGATTATCAACATTTTTTATTTACTAATCTCGTGTTTTGTTTTGCTATATACACATCACCTGAAAAAATCTCGCTCCATCAAAGAAAACACAATTTGTTTGGGAAAAATACGTTTTATTCATCAACATAATTTCCTTCTAGAGTGGTACAATCAGTCCAACGGCTCTACTATGTCGATGCCTTAATGTTTGAACGATTTGACTTTGTCTTCAAAATAAGCTTCAGTTTCGGCAATCACTTCTTCATTGGAGCCAAACCTCTTTCTGTTGAATTTTTTTGAGGTCTGCAAACAAGTAATAATCGCTGAAAGAGCAAAATTGTTTTAGCGATTTCTTCCTTCAACATACCGCTATAATATTCGTTATTGATCTTTTTTCCATTCTGAAGATAGTCAACGAATATTATACCATGTGCATCCCAAAATACAGACGCCATAACTTTTCCAGCCGACTCTTGTTCTTTTGGTCGCTTCGGACGAGGTTAACTGGCCTCTGGCCATTCAGCTGATTGTCGATTAGACTCTGATGTATAGTTCCGGATCCATGTTTCATCCATTGTCACATACTGCAATAAAAATCCTTTTTATTGCATTTAAACAGCTTTAAACAGTACAGGGAATCAACGACGCGTTGTCGGTTTTGATCCATATGTGACCAAACGCGGTACCCACTTCGAATACAGCTTTCTCATGGACAAATGTTCGTGCAAAATATGACCAACACGTTTCATTGCTATCGTTACAGTGTCAGCTGTCTCACGCAAATACACTTACGGCCTTTCAAAACAATTTCGTGGATTCTTGTTTTATATTTCCTGGAGTCATAGGCTCATTCGGTCGTTCAGAGCGTGGTCATCATCGGTGGTTGACGATCTCGTTTAAATTCAGTATACCAGTCAATGATGGTTGATTTTCCTGATGCAGAGTCTGGATAAGACTTATCAAGCCACTGCTTTGCTTGAACGGAATTTTTTCTTATCAAAAACAGTGTTTAATCAATACACAAAGTTCTTTTTTTAAGCATTTTTTTTAAATGCCATATGGTTTCGGTTTGCCGTCTGACCGTTTCGTCCGGCTGTCCGACTGTCTCCACGGTAACTTTAGAACGGACAGAGATATCACCTTAATTTCTTCAATAAAAGTTCAAGCAGTTCATGAGATAGAGCCCTATTGATTTGGAAATTTTTGTATGAAGGGTGTTCGGAGGGTTTTGTTAACCCTCTCCTTAAAATTTATAGAATTTTTTTTTATTTTCTATTCTATTTTAGTTTCATAGAGCATGTGAATGTGGAATAAAAATATATCTCGTGTGGATGTGGATTTGTGTGGATGGTGTAGTTATAGGAATGGTAGGAGCGGTGGTATGGGAGGTGGAGGGGGATGAGGGTTTGTGTTTTGGGTTTGGTGTGAGAATTTGAGATTTGGTGGATGAGGGTTTGTGTGGGTGGTGTGAGTGTGTGAGAGTGGGCATGGAGGTGTTAAAAAGTGATGATATGGGTGGTGCAGATGAAATGGGTTTTGGTGGGTGGGGGTGATAATAATGGTTAGGTCTGATAATAATGGTGGTTTGCGGTTGATTGGGGTCAAAAAATACTATGCCACAAAAGTATAGGTTTGCGCCATGAATATCTTGGTGACAATGACATGACAAAAACCTTCTAAGAGAGAGAGAGAAAATAAATCTCAAAAATAGAAAAATAATTTTGGAATTGTGTCATTCGTACAAAGAATATGCGTACATAATTTTAGTTATGCGTATTTTTAGACTACTAAAATTATTAATAAAATAATGATTTAAGTATAAATACAGGTCTAACCTGATTTAATGAATTTCCGATTAGACGATACCTGATTTTGCCACATCCGATTGTACGAAAGAAAAGTATCCGATTTTACAAAAGCTAATAAAAATTGAAAATTTATTGCGTGTCAAGTCACTGTGAGTTACATAACCCCTCAGAATTGCAGAGTTTATGGTGACAACTGATAAACAGTACATTCGGCACTGCATTCTAAATGAATTCCAACAAGGAAAAAATGCGTCTAAAGCACGGGAATTAATTTGTAGTGTTCTTGTTGCGGACGTTGTGGTTTAAGAAACGTGTAACTATTTTTACAAACGTTTTAGAAGTGGTTATTTCGACCTTAGTGACCAGCCGCGCCCTAGACAACCACGAAAGTTTGAAGATGCAGAACTGCAAGCTCTACTAGATGAAGGCTCAACGCAAATGCAACAAGAGCTTGCAGTTCAGCTAGGAGTCACTCAACTTGCTATTTCCAAGCGATTTCACCAATTGGGAAAAATTCAAAAATTTTGAAGATGGGTCCCACATGTGTTGACCGAACACAACCTGCGTCAGCGTATGAACACGTGCCTTTCACTGCTTCCTTGGCAATAAAACAGGTATTTTTGTGGAAAATTGAGACTGGTGATGAAAAATACATTTTGTACAATGACCCCAAGCGTAGAAAGTCGGGGATAGATCTCGGGAAACCCAGTACATCGACGCCGAAACAGAACATCCATTTAAAGAAGGTTCTCCTTTGTATTTGGTGGGACATGTATGCTTTATTAGGAACTCCTGTACACGAATTTTGTTCGAAAACCGCGACTTGGGAGTTGGGAGTTTTTCTGATGTTTTATTAGCACACTAAATGTAAATATAAAATTTAATTATTATTTACAACAATCAATAATATTATTAATTTTGTGCGTCAAGTAGGTTAGTGAAACAGCAGCAAAACTCCCAACTTTCAAGTCTCAGTTTTCGAACAAAATCTGTACTCTGGTTTTCGAACAAAATCTGTACTCTGGTTTACAAACAAAATCTGTACTCTGGAAACTGGTCAGACGGAAACTGTGGAACACTAGAGCCAACAATGGAACAGAGCGAAGAACTTGGTCAGAAAAGGCCATTTACTGAGCAAGGGAGCAGGCAAGTTATACTACTAGATAATAACGCTTGACTCTCAAGTTGCTCGCGTGACTCAGAAGACTTTCTTGAACTTGTGATGGGAAGTTCTCCCACACGCGGCATATTCACCAGACCTGGCCCCATCCAACTACTATTTGTTCCGGTCAATGCTTTACGTCGTAGTGGATAAAGAGTTCAAAACGCTGGATGATATGCGTAAATTCGTTTATGATTTTGTCGCGTCGAAGCCTGCAAGTTTCTTTCGTGATGGCATTTGTATGTTACCTGAGAGATCGCGCAAGGTCATAAAAACGATAGATAATATTTCCAAGTTTAATAATATAATTTTTAATAATGTACTTTTAAATTTTTAGTTTTATTTTAAGAAAATCGAAATTAATGATAGTTATTATCTAAGAAATTTAATGGAAATTTAAGATTCAAAAATTTTTTTTAAAAAATATCCGATTTAACAAATATCCGTTTTTACGAAAGCAAAATTGTACGTGCCTTTCGGGGTAAATCAGGTTAATACTGTAATATCGTTTTCTTTTTACAAAATACCGGCAAAAAATTTTGAGGTACATCAAATTTTTTTGATGTAAATCACATTTCCGTGTTCTTTTAACGAAAAAAATAGCAAAAAAAATTGATGTACATCAAAAAATGGAAATGTAGATTTTTACTTCCATTTTAACTACCACATACAAATATTCATATACATATAATATGCCAATCGGAAATATTGACAAATACGTCAAACGCGTCATTTGAAATTTTTTCAAAATAGTTTGTTATTGTTTTCGGCATTCCTTTCGGGTTTAGGCACACTACGATAAAAGCTCATCAAATTTTTTCGTATTCTTTTTACTATTGGAAATTTAAAAAGAATTCGCTATAAATATTTAAAAAAATTCAGAAATATATACATATTTAAGTTATTTTGTTTGTTCGAGGTAAATTTTCAGTGCAACGTAACAGAAAACCTCTTCAAAATTAAACAAATAATAATTTAATGAAAAATTTTTATTTTTAATTTCATTGAACTAAATATAAAGCTTTTCCTATCAATATTTTTTTTTTAATTTTCGATTCTGAGAAAAAATCAATTATATTGATTCAATTGATTACGCGCAAGAAAAAAACACGAATTTTTATAATTTTTGAAATGGTAAACTTAAATATTGTTTAGTTACTGTCTAATACAAGCTAGTCTTCAGTTATTCGCGATTCTGTCTGTTTAGTTTTAATTAAAAATGGTAAAGAAACTTGAATTCAACGTGACAGTTAGAGCAACTATGGTAGCTGATTACAAAAATGGAATTTCGGCCAGTGAATTATCAAAAAAATATAATTGTCACAAAATTACGATTTTATACCAAATTAGAAAATAAAATATTCATGCTACAGTAAATAATGTAATTGGAAGATTCAGTAAACGAAAGACAAGTGTTAAGGAAGAGATGTTGATTGCTAGAGCTGTGAAAGTTAATCCATCTGCAACTCCACGAAATATCCAATACACAATAAATTCTTCAAGCCAAAATAAAATTAACCAACCTACTATTTGCCGCAAGTTGAAGGAACAGGGCATCAGGAAATAAACCACCGGAAGTTTTATTACTCAACTCCGTCAGAGCAATTAAAAAGTTCTGTGATAACTCCAACACGTCATTCTGGTGGCGGCCACATAATGATATGGGGTAGTATTTCCTATAATGGTGTTAGGCCAATCCAAATTTTACGAGGAAATATTCGAGAAACACAATACATGGAACTTCTTAATGGGATCGGATGCAATCTAATTGGAATAGATTTCATGCTGCAGCATGATAATGCACCTGTACATAAAGGAAAAAACGTCTCTAAATTTTTTAAAATATCGGACAAAATGTTCTAGAATGGCCACCTCAGAGACCTGACCTAAATGTCATAGTGAACGTTTGGGCTTACATCAAACGGGAAGTACCATGTGAGGTTGGAAGAACGGAAGATGAAGCGTGGCATACAATAGTAAAGGTGTGAAACATTATACCCACAGATTCCACAAGGAATTTAATATAGACTCAGTACGAAGCCAGCTATCCGAAATACCTCACATTAGTAATCGAAGTATCTACGATGATTTTCACACGACTTTTTTAAGAGAGATTTATTCATGATTGCTTCGCATGAACAATTGTGAACAAGATATCATCGCACAAACAATTGTGAATCAAGTATTATTAGGTATACAATTATAATTGTAAATTTTCGCAGAATAGAAAATTATAAAAAAATATTGAATTGAAAAGCTTAATATTTAGTTTATATTATTTGTTTCATTTTGAAAAGGTTTTGAGTTACGTTCCACTGAAAATTTACCTCGAACAAACAAATTGTAAATAGGATAGTATGTATAATTGTGCAACTAACTTGAAAGCCTAATTCATTTTGTGTACTCCAATAATTTTTACGACCAAAAAGTTAATTAAAATTTCACTTTTTTAGTGTAATAAAAATGATTTCGTTCTTCTGACTAATAAACTATGTATGTAATTGTATTTATCTGTCTGTTGTTCAACTATCAAAGTGAGGCAAGTGAAAAAACTATTTTTGCCTGAAATGAGGTGCTAACATAATGGAGCTGTTTTATTAAGCTAATCAAATTGCTTGCAAGTGCAAAATCGAAAATTGAAAACCGTGTAACGTTTAATAGAATAAAATTTTATTTATAAAGATACTTCCGTTTCCTGAGAAAATAATTGTTTTGTAAAACGGTAAGAAGTCTTTTTAAAAATAGTGAATTAAGTAGATAATTTATAAATGCTTACTACAAAGCACACGGAATTTTTTTAACTTACTTGATATTTACAAGATACAAAGTAAGATTATGAAAACGAAAAGTTACGATAAACATCACATGTAAATAGATAATAATAACCGGTGCTACATCCAATTATGAAAATGATTTAAAACATAAGTACGTTTCACCGTGGTTACAAAGAATTATTACATACCAGTGGAATGATAATAAAATAGGTAAAAGTATGTTGGTTAGGTTCTTTGTTGCATAGATTCAACAACATAAAAAAATAAATAAGAATAATAAACTTAAAAACGAAATATACTTACGACACAGAAAGATTTCAATTGAAACTAGGAAAAATGTATAAAATTTCCAAATACATCTTGAACCCATTTTGTTTTCTGAACTACTCTATTCATGCCTAGTACATAAACGGACTCGTTGGTAATGATTTAAAATGTAAAACTTGTTATATAAACCTCAATTTAAAGTAAAAAGGAGTGCCGAAATAAATTGACATATATAGACATGTGGGGCGAGGAAAATAAATAAAGCATTAAAAAAAAATATCGATACAAGATGTTATCTAAATTGACTTTGATTTTTGGTTATATTCAATTATGGTGGCAACATGTTATTCGCTAAATATTATATTGAAGGGTTAAGAAATTATATTATAAACCCGAAGTCAAGGAATCATTGAATCCAAATTTCCTAACAAATTTGGTAAATATCTTCCAATAGTTTAATAAAAATTATACTAAATGTTAATATTTATACCGTGGAACCCCGGTATACGACCAACTCGGTATTCGACTTTTTCGACTGAGAAAATTTTGCACGGTATACGAGTTACGATGCTAGATTCGGTACCCGACCCAATTTTTATACGACGCAAAATTCGTTTATTTTTATTTTTTATCATAAAATCAATGATTGCATGACTAGCTCATGACTATCAATGACTAGCTGAGTTACCCGGCGTTGCACGGGAGGTATTTATAAGCATGAGTTGTATTTTCGAATATTTTGTAGAAAATGTCTGGATAACTCAGTAGTTCCGGAGACGTAAGCTAGAAGAGGTTCAGGTGGATCATCCAGAGGAGGCAAATTCACTTTTCAATTTGAACAACACATTCCAGGCGATTCATTGTGAAACTTTAAAGCATGACAATACAAACAAACGTTTTCCATTTGCCCAATTGAAACATTGTAATCCTAGTCTTTCTCGTATTTGAATGTTGCTAACTTTAAATCACCTCTAAAAGTTTCTATTAATCGTCCATATCGTAACCGATCGACTTCCAGCCGGGCCTCACGATGTTCAATGGTTTCAGTAGCGCTAGAAGAAGACATCCTGCTTCAAACATTTTCAAGTCGTGTTTCACGCTGTTCAGTTATTTCATCAGCTCTTGAAGAAGACATCCTGCTTCGAACGTTGCAAGTCGTGTTTCGCGCTGTTTAGTTGTTTCATTAGCTCTAGAAGAAGATGTACTGCTCCGAACGTTTGCAAGTCGTGTTTCATACTGTTCGCTTGATTCAGCCACCCTTGCGGCTCTAATCTTCTTCGAATTTGCAGTTGCCTGCCCAATTGATCTTTTTTTCGGTGGCATTTTTAAGCAAAAATGAAACGTGTAGCTAATTAATCAGGAATGACGGGCATTCAAAATAGAAATTAGTATTAATTTATCAAAACGATTTTAATGTTCCCTTCGATGCGTTTCACCGCGAACTGTGTTTGAAAATGTCTTTACGGAATTTTTTTTAAGCAAAATCAAATGTTATCTACAGTCAAAAAGTAATCATAGATTAACACGTTTATAAACTGAAAACTTAAATCTAATAATAATGTATATTCACTTGAAATAATATTTAATACCTGGAAAATAATCACCAACAATTATTTTATTGCAATATAGCTAACTAATCGAGAACAACGGCATCCGAAACATAAATTAATATTAATTTATTCAAAACGGTTAAAACTACGTCCACTTCGATACGTTTTACCGCGAACTGTGGTTGAAAATGACATTTCGAAAAACAGAAGAAGTTTTTTCAAACTAAGGCAATTTTACACGTACAATAATTTGAATCCAAGGATGTTTCTTGTAGAAGATGCTTTTTTAAAATATAAAACGCTAGTACTTTTCAAAGTAAATTTGTTTATACGTACAATATTTTTTAGTACCTTTCCTAAAATTGATTTTATGAAACAATCATTGATTATTTAAGTAATAAACTAAATAAAGTAATAAACTATAGGCGTTTAGTATGAAACCACTATTTTCATTAAAAGCCGCCGGTTGCAATAGTGGATTAAACTAGAATGTTAATTATTTCTGAAGTTATGTGGAAATTAGAACTCGCTGACTATGGTACATTTCAAAACTTGATATGATAAATAGGATATCACTAAACAGTACATGTCAAACCAGTAAAAATGGATTATTAGTATGGATAGTATGAGTGTTCAGAGATTTGTCTTCAGTTAAAGTGATGAAAGATTGTCTTAAATTTAAATTAATAAAATTATTTTGAATAATTAAATCAATTATAGTAGAGGTATGATTTGTGTATAACAATCGCACGCTAGATATCCTTTTTGGTGTCTAAATTTGCGGCTAAGGCGCTATTTCGGAACATTTAAATAATTGTATCTATACATGTAAAAACGAATTCTTGATCCAGGGTAGACTTCCGGATTGGAGCATGTCACTAATTTCATATAACCCTTTTCCTTAGTCATTCGCGTCAAAAAATCTTAAAAAAATTGAAATTTGAGAAAAAATTTGTACCACAGCCCCTAGACTCCGGGGTCCAGCCCCTTCAAAAGTATCGTGGGCTTGGTCCTGAACATGTAACATATACATGGTGTAACGATCGAGCGGGTCGCGCTATAAATTATTGAGATCTATGTTCGGTGATGGTAATAGTATTGCAACCTATGATTACGAATACTGAATTATAGTAAACGATTAAAATTCCCCCTCCCCTCCCCCTGAAAAACATAATGATATGAAAACGAAATTGATAAAGCGGAGGAAAATAAAATAAAAAAAGTGTGGGTCAGTTGTTGCTTGGTTTTGGTGAGATAACGATTGATTATCAAATAAAATTAACAAATAAAAAATCAAAGTTTTGTGTGAATTAAAGTTACCGTTAAGTATACATACGGCTAGAATTAAAGGCCAATTTGCATTCCAATTGGTTTTTGAAAAGAAAAAAAGATATTTGATGTGCAAAAACATTATGCCGGACGCTGAATGAATTTAAAGTGTTTTAGAAATACAAATTTTTATATTCACTGATACAATTCGCACATACGTATGGTTGTGAACGTAAAGTAACGTTAATAAGTGATTGTCAACGAAGGTTGTCTATTTCAAGTCGAAGATTGAAAGATAGCCAGCAACGTACACTGGCTACCAAATAAACGAATTTGTGTAAAGACAGGAAAATTAATTGTGAATTAAGTGTTTATCAAAATAGCTACTGAAATAAAGCGCTAATAATTGGTATTGTAAACCAACAAAATTTTTTTTGATTTTTCTTAAATAAAATATATAACTAAACTACTGAGCAACGCATGAAATTGGCTTGGTATATCGAACCAAAGCCTACCATTCCGCTACGCGAGCAGCGGGCCCTAACAGCAGTACGAGGATTCCAGCGTTATAATCGAAACGGGTACCGATATTCAACTTGTGGTTTAACCAGTTACTGCGTATTTCGACGGGCGCTTGGCAGTTCACCTTTGCAGTTTGAAGCTCCAGCTCATGAACCTAGGGCGGAGTGTCACTTGGTTAAATTCGAGTTTCCCAACGGTGCCGTACAAAGGTCGACGAATAATCCGGGACGGGGAATTTCAACGCTAGAGATTCAGGCACGATTTGTTAAGTATCAAATTCATTCCTATATTTTTTTTGTTAAATTTTTTTCTTCCTTCGTTGTTAAGAAGTTTTATGGTGGGTTATCTTTAAAATACCTAATCAATGTAATCAGAACCCTACTTCTGTGTTTTGTATCAGAATAATTATTGTCATAACGAGTGCCTGCGACAACCTGAATGGTAACGGTAGATATATTCCGTATAACCAGTGACTGTTAATACAATTCAATCTGCTACCATTCCGATAATGGTAGGCTAGAGTAACGGTTAGGGTGGTGATGGACATGAAAGTAGACCTCTTTTGACAAAATCTTACCCTGGAACCTCGACGAGCCCCATCTACAATTCAAAATCCTCTGGAGAGTCAAAAGCATTGAATCGTTACAATGGTAAAAATTTCATGGCGATCAGTAAAACTTCTAAGGAGTTATTTCTGAACAATCAAATAATTGTATCTTTACATGTAAAAATGAATTTTTGATCCAGGGGCAGACCCCCGAATTCAAGCATGTCTCTTATTTCATATAACCCCTTTCCAAAACTCATTCTCGTAAAAAAATTTAAATTTTTGACAAAAATTGTACAGCAGCCCCTAGACCCCGGGGTACAGCCCCTTCCAAAATATTGTAAGGCTGGTTTTGGATATGCAACTTGTACATGGTAAACATTTCATGGCGATCGGTTGAGCGGCTGAGAAGTCATTTTGGAATAATCAAATATTTGTATCTATATATGTAAAAATTAATTTTTGATCCAGGGCTGGGCCCCTCGGATCCGAACATGTCAGTAATTTCAAATAACCAGCCCCATAAACTCATTTTCGTGGAAAAATTTAAAGAAAATTAAAATTTTCGAAAAAATTTGTACCGCAGCTCCTAGACCCCGGGGTCCAGCCCCTTCCAAAATATTGTAAAGCTGGTTTTGGATATGCAACTTGTACATGGTAAACATTTCATGGCGATCGCTTGAGCGGCTGAGAAGTCATTTTGGAATAATCAAATATTTGTATCTATATATGTAAAAATTAATTTTTGATCCAGGGCTGGGCCCCTCGGATCCGAACATGTCAGTAATTTCAAATATCCAGCCCCATAAACTCATTTTCGTGGAAAAATTTAAAGAAAATTAAAATTTTCGAAAAAATTTGTACCGCAGCTCCTAGACCCCGGGGTCCAGCCCCTTCCAAAATCAAAATATTGTAAGGCTGGTTCTGGATATGCAACTTGTACATGGTAAAAATTTCATGGCGATCGGTTGAGCGGCTGAGACGCCCATTCGGAACAAACAAACAAACAGGAATTCATTTTTATATATAGATAGATAAATTTTCTCACATGGGAACGGATTAATTCTTTGTATATAGCTTCTTATGGGAAAGGTTGCTTCGGTATACGACCAAATCGGTTTAGGACGAATCAAATTAAGGTCGTATACCGGGGTGTGCCACTGTAGTTGGTTTACGCTAAACATGTTCTTCTAATATATAGTTTTATTTTTCAAAAGAGATCAAATATTTGCTTTATTCTATTGCAATTTCAAGCAGGTGGGCTTCTTACGCAGTGTATACCTTCTTAATTCGTCAAATATTTTTCTCAAATAAATCTTAGTGCACGAAGAGTGGAAAGTAACAAACAAGTTATTACTATTATTTATTTATTTGTATTGAAATAAATTTTCTAATTTATATTTCCCTCCACTTGGAATACCATTGCCATTCTAAAATCCAATTCCCAAACAGTATTGGAAGAAATACTTGATCCGACAACATCGATGATGTTAATGAATAATAATCGAATCAATAAAATTATGGACTCTGACTAGATTCGATCTCGCGGTGGTTGGGTTGATAACACTTGGTGGTGTATTTGTGTGACATTGCGCACAATGTAAAATCACAAATACAATCAAGACATTGGAATTTAATTCGTTTTATACAAATGAGAAATCTATGTTAAACTTATTTTTCTATGGTTTTATTTTCATTTTTTTTTTGTACTAAACAAACCGACAAAGATAGAACTAAATAAAAAAAAACTGGACTAATTTAATTATTCTGACATAAGATAATGTTTTTAATGGTGTCCGGTAGCTTTGGCCCCTTCGACAAATTATATAAGGATAATTGTTAACCGTTAAGTATCAGTTTGCGATAGATTAAATTTTATTTAAAAGAATTTTCGAAACATACTTTTAATGTTTCGAAATTATCTTTTACAGAATTTTAAAGAACAACTTCGATTATCTCAGCTGATGAAATATTTAGAACATATAGTAGGCGTATTTTGGACTCGCAAATTATGTATATTCTACCAGAAAATATAAGAGTTCTGAAGAAAATAAATTTGATAAGCGTATCTAATATTTTGAAGCGTCAAAAAGCATCTATTACTGAAATTTTGTTAGAATTTAGATATTATCAGGATAAAATCACAAGAATCGAAAGTCAATATGATCAAATAAGTCTAGTGAAATGGATTGAAACAAAAGACACAAAAAAAAATCTGGGCCGAAATCAATTCTTATCGTTATGCTGGTGACATAAATCCATTTATAGACATTGTAGAATTTGCAAAAAACTATTGGAAATGCCAGTATCAAACGCAGACGTGGAAAGAGTTTTTTCTGCAATGAACATCATTAAATCAAAGGCGAAAAATAGAATGAAGACAAAGCTACTATAATATTTATTGACGTTGTGGCTTAAGAACATCCTGTGAAAATTGTCATACTTTCAAAATACCCAATGAAATATGAAGCAAAATTGGTACAATGGAATCGTATAAAGGGAATGAAGAAGATTTAGATATTATTGATTAACTAATTTTTTAACAGACTGAGGGTAAAAACCCTATTCAAACATTTTTCTAGTCGGAGACAAAAATTTTAATTTTTACATTATATTATTTTGAATTATTACATAATTATATTATTTTTGTATAATTTATAAAGAGAATGAACAAATTTAATTTATTTTTATTAAATATGTATTTCACTTAAATCTTATTGAAATTCCTTCGATCAATTAAATTTTGCCACACTTCTAGCGATTCTATTTAATTTGCCATTTTAACGATTTCCAGCGAGTTTTCGATTAACTTCTAGCGACATAAATTTTTAAGAGTTGGCATTATTCAGTGTAATTTTGAATATCAAAGAGTAAAGTTGTCAGAAAAAGTGTAAATTTTGTAATGCAGGAAAATAAAAATATTTGTATTATTTTTAATAAGTGTATGCAGAAAAAGGACTCTACAATGGTGAAAAAAGGAATTGATAGCTTAATCTAAGCTTCAGAATCAAAAAATGATGATTTGTGGAAAAAGTTATAGAACGTCGAAGAAATTTTATTGCATACAGAATGTCGGAAAAGTTACACGAGGAAAAGTAGTATTGTAGCTTGCAAAAGAGCGCGTGAGCAAGGTAAGACTAATTAATTAATATAAATGAATATATCAGATACTTATAGTAATTTCCCATGACAGGAGCATCATCATCAGCTTGCAACCAGTCAAAAATTTTATGACCAAATGTGTTTATCATGTGGCGAAGTGATTCAAGAGATTGACTCCAAGAATGTAAGCCGGTACAAGCAAGTTCGTGTTGTGAAATCAACCGAAATGCAGCAAACTATCCTGGATCTTTGTTGTAAACGCAATGACTTATGGAGAAGTATCGTCAATACATGGATTGGTGGGTCAACTAATTTTACACAAAATGCGCGATATCATCTAAAATGCTACTGCAAATTAAGAGAAGTAATCACTAATCCATCGAGAGGAAAACCCATAAATGACAGCAGTCGTGCAGGTTTCGAAGCATTGTGTGCCTTCATAAAACAAAGTAATGAATATCAAAGTAAGAATTCAGTGGCAATAGTGTATATTTGTTTGGTGACTACTACTTGAGGACCTGCTTATAATGAATTTGAACCAAATTTGGTGACCAAAATCTGACATTTTAAACCAAATTTGATAGCAACCAACTTATAGTTAGTGCAGAATTGGGATTCATACAAATGCACTTCTATTGAAGAAAAGCGCGTTAGAACTGTTAACGCAGCAGCAGCAGCAATTATCAAAGAAGACATGCAGTCCCACCCAAATTTATGATAAAACAGAATATCCAACATTCGATGACATCAAAAATGGTGGTGAAAAGTTTGGACTAGTGACTTTGAAGATATTTACGGAAACTCATTATAAAAAACGAAACGCGCATGATTTTCAATGAAAACAAATAAAAAGATGCAGTTTCTCAACCAATGTATGATATACGGATGCAGACCAAAATCGTTTATATTACCAGTGCTGCTTGAATTATCAGTTTAAATACATCTTAAAGTTGGTTCGAGGCATATAATCGACCTATTGACCTCTATAGCGATAACTGCATCATACAATGAGCCTGCCAATTACATCAAATGCGCAACAGAGTTTGCAGACGTACTCATGGAAAAAAATGGATTTATGCAATTTGTATTTGGCAATGCTGATATATGTTCTTTAGACGGCTTAGACACATTTCAGGCTCTAGGTGGGATTGAATGGGTTGCACCTGTTACAGCGTTCAAATTGTGTGAAAAGATACAACGAACATCGATTACACAAAATAACCTATATACATTATATAAGAAACCTGACTCATCAGGATTAAGAAAATTAAGTAATTGAGGATATAACTGCAGTACACATGAAGTGCACGGTTTACTTACAAACATGTCTTTGGATTTAATTTGGTTGGCTGGATTTAATAACTTGGAAAACGTACCAAGTTGGAATGGATATGCAGTTAATAATTCTGGTAAGATTTATGATTTATCTCATAATTGTTTTAATTTTAAGAAACTTTTTTAACTTTCCACGGTTCGATTGAAGTTTCACAAATAGTACCAGTGCCGTTCATCAATTTACGTGCAAGTGGCTTGACGACGTTATACTCACTTTTGATCAACCACTCTTTATGAAATCAATTGAAATGGTTAAGTCTGCGGAGCATAACAGTGATATATCTGGAATAATTGTACGCCTTGGAGGATTTCATCTACTCATCTCATATCTTGGCACAATTGTAGGGAATCCAAGTCGGTTCTACCCGACTTCGTGTAGTTGGGCAATTATTCACCCCCAGAGACACCCGAAACCATCGGGCATCGCCGCAAACAACCCAAACCGACAACCCTTCTATTCATCTCTACGAAAATGGAAAAAACATAAACGTACATACATACGTTGGAGGGAATCCAATTACCCGACTAGGGAATCCAATTACCCGAATTTCGGGTACCCGACTTTCGGTTCCATGTTTTTACCATTACCCCACCGGTTTCTATAAACATACGTTTCTATTTTTTCCATTTTCGTTGAGATGCATAGGAGGGTTGTCGGTTTCGGTTGTTTGCAACATTTCCCGAAGTCTCTGGGTGGTAAGTAATGGCCCAACTACACGAAGTCGGATAGAACCAACTTGGATTCCCTACACAATTGGATATATCATGAAAGGAAGCGGACTAGAATAATTATAGGAAATCATAAACTGGTAATGCAACAGTAAAACACATGCTTACTAGACATGTTTTTTCGCGTGCTTTGCGAGCACATATACTGACGGTATCAGCATTAAATTATTTGATTATGGACAATTCAGAAGATTTGAAATCTGTAATAAAATCTGATGAAGTATGGAAACGTATCAGATACTCCAATATTTTGAGCAAGTTATGATTGTGCTGCAGTATATCCGAGCTGAAAGGACTGGCAGATGGATATGGAATCTGTAATATTTCCATTCTGCTGGTCATAACTTATATGCAAAATCTGTTCATTTATATTTACAGGAAATGAAGGAGTTGCTAGCCAAGCTGACCGATGAAGAGTACAAAAAATTTCCAGAGAAATACTTTTCGATAAGAAGAAAAAGTGTGCAATGGAGCAGTATTTGGACGGACTTGTGCATAGAACAACCACATATGCGATCAATGAAGGACGAGGCATTACCGATGACACCATTTTAAAATGGATTGTTTCTACGCCCGTTAGCATGATTGTGATATCCGCGATGGAAACTTTTACAGGACAATCATCAACTACTTCCGAACAATATGATGAACTCCGAGGCAGTAGGAATGCAAGAGACATTCCGGACGAAACACATTTATTTCATGGCTTCAACAACATAACCCATTTTGGAATCGGGCTGGTGATCTTGTCAGTTTGTCAACTGGACTTGTTGCTGATTCCAACATCACCTGTTGTGTTAGTGCTTTGTTTAAAAGTGAAATGCTGCTGCATAATACATTGAGTAAAAGTTTTGCGGACCTCGTTTATGCAAGAAAACTCAGTTATTCTAATTGCAGCTCAGGCTCAGGGAATAAAAATAACGAAATTTTCGTTATAAACTCGCAGCAGTTATTTCATCGAAGTGTTTGTGTCGTCAAAAGTACGAAAAAGTTGCAGTATTATTTTAAATATGAATTGTCTTCATTGACCGTCAAGTGTTGTATCAAGTGTAACATCCTTTATATAATATAGAAACTGTTTAATAGCATTGTGGAACTGGCGGTAATCACGTAAGGTTTACATCATATTAAAAAAGTTGGATTCTCTTTCATATACAATTTAGCACAACCCACTCTTGCGTAAATAAAATATTAGTAATACACATTTCGATACTTTAAAAATGTACATAATTTTCCCTAGCCGTTCTTAGTTTTTACATAATATACATTTTCTGTAAAATCGATGTAATTCTGAAAGAAAAAACGTTTATAAAAATCAATAGTCCTTAAATATAATTTTCTAGTTGATTAAATCGAAAATGTTAGAAGAATCTCGTATAATACAAGAAGAGAGAAAGTTTTACACTCTTATGTATGTTAGTCTTCCTTCAACCTACATAATACGAGTACTATAGAGAGTATAAGCGTTCGCTAATTTTAAATCTTCCTTGTAACTTTTACATTTAACGAGAAATTTTGTTTGATGTTTAGATTTTTTATAAATATATTCGCGTATTTTTAATATTCCGTATATTTATAGTAGAAAAAATTAAAATCTAAAACCATCAATCATTTTTTGTGAGAAAATGAATACTTCTGATTTGTTTCAGAAATAATTATCAAAATACAACTAACAGCTACGGTTAATACAGTTTTACGGCCTATGGAATATTAAGAAATTTATATTCATGTTTTATTTTATGTGATTAATTTGCAAATCTATAATACGCTTAATTGCAGATGATACGAAAATTCGAATCGTTTCTTTAAGTTGAAAATTTATGAGAAACATTAATCTTAATTTTTATCCTATTGGATATAATATCAGAAGAAATAGATATATAGTATATATAATACTTATCATATTTTGCGTTTAGAAATCGAAAAATATTTAGATGTAAAATGATTTATTGATTAATCTCAAAATTCAAAATAAGATTAGTTCAGGGATACAAGATTTTTGTTGTGTTGTATTTTGGAATAGTTATCGGCGGGCAAATTGGTTTCTTCCACATTACATTCATGTTGTTCCCATGCAGTCACCCAAATGTTTACTAAACCGAGCAATGGCTACTTGGTGTTGTTACATTATCTCCCTCTGCCACTTGCTTTCAACCGTAACCGACATACTCGATACAAAAATTGCATTGCATAGTAGATATTACATATATGAATAAATTAGTATCATATTTAGACTTAGTTTTGCAAAACAGAAGATTAATTTTTTAAAATTAAATAGTGTCGATTGTAGGCTTATAAATAAATATAGGCTTATAAATATCTTCACAATGCCACTTGTAGTGTTTAATGATTTTTTTCCATAAATAATTCTACGCTATTTCACTTAAATGATTTTGTTTTTTCGTTAGTTTTATTCTACAACCAAAGACACAGATGAAACAATCAAAGATGAATTCTACGAGCAACTAAAAGCCACAATAGCAAAAACGCAGACAGACATGATGTCTGGATAATACAAGAAGATTCCAATACAAAAAATTTAACAGTTAACACCGACCTAACGCTCAGTGGAAACAAATTCAGAAAGTCTATTTAGAAACAGCTGTGTCGATTAACAACACACTCGGGCACCAAGAATACAGACGCAAACCCTAAATCAGTAATAGTACTTGGTAGAAAATTGAAGATCGTCGACCATCCAATTTGCAACTGTGCCAACAGAATACGTCGGAGCTGAAACGTGAATAAGAAGAAACGGCAAGATAAATCAAGAAAATTGCAAGGAGTGACAATACACTGAAAACATCCTCAAGGCGGTAGAAAAGGCTGCATCAATCCGGAAACTGCGCATTACATCAATGAGTACGACGGGCAACTGGAACATTCACCAGTATATCGCCAAAAAGGGATGCATCTGGCCAAAACTTAATAACAGATTAAGCACAATTGAAGAGATGGATTCAATATTCCGGAGAGAACATCGCACCAATAATACACAAATCTTCAAATTAACAACGGGCGCTAATAACTAAAATATCATCACTCATCCACCAACGGAGCAGAAAGTTAGCGAGTACACAATATTGTGTAACATTATTTTTTAACTTATGGCCGTTAAGATGGTCAAATTTGAGCTAAATGTTAAAAGCAAGTAAATTGTTTGGAGTTTAACTGTAAAAATAGAACAGTTAGCAGGACTTATTTAAGAAACAGTATTCCATAGGATTATGCGTGATTGAATTTGTCGTCGATTGAGCTAGTTTGCAGGCTTGTGCGATATACCGTTTACGAAATAACTTAATTTTATTAAGAAACCAACCATCAAAAAATCCATGATAAAAAAATTAAAAAAATAACGTCAATATTTTATTACGTCAAACTATTATTTATTCTTAGTATAATACATCGGTTTTTTTTATTTCCACTTAAATATTAATTGTAAGGGCATTTGAAAGTTAAATTGTAGTTGAGTATTTAGTTCAATATCATTGAGATCTTCTTCGCTTGTAGTGTTGTTGCATGATATACCCTGGCAAGTTCCACACATTGCTGATCACGCAGCATTCCTCACCGCTTACATTCGCATCTTGTTGTGCATTGCGTTGTACGTACGACAGTTGTAAGATATCAACGTGAGCAAATGTTCTGGAGCCGGTGGCAGGTCAGTTGGAATGGGCAGCAAACTAGTTTTTACAGATTTCCATCCCCAATCTGTTGGTAGTAAAGCATTTCCCAGCCATGCTTGAACTTGATGGTATACCAGAAATGAATGCTGATCTGCAGCTGCTTTTGTTGGTGGCAGACAAGCTAAATCGAATTTAGAATGTAACTGGCGATTACCAATTACTCTGTTGTAAATAAGATATCGTGCTTATTCTAGTGGAGTCTCTTTGCTGAGGTTATATAGACCACATATTAAACGCGCTCCGCTGGCTGCAATATTATCCTTCTTGGCATTCGTTTGCAAGAACACTTGCACGGCGGTCATCAGTTCTGCATTGGCCTGCAAAAGCTTGAATGCTTTTAGTTTTCCTTTCCTGTACAATGCTGAGGTTGTATCGCATCCGGTAAAAGCATGAAAAACTAGAAGCAGGTCGCTTAATGAAGACAACCGTGTCCTCTCTGCTACTTTGTATGATACTGTTATCGATTTGAGGGCAAAGAAGCCAAATTGTTTGACGTGCTGGTGAAGATAAAAACACAAGCAGCATACGTATGTCCGAGTCCTCTGCAGCAACCACCACTTAAATCCCCATGATTTGTTAAGCTCACAGCTACATTGGAGCGATAGATGTATTACCGTCATCTTCCGCCTCATGTGTTGGTATGTTCAAACAATGTAGCGGTGTTGCTTCAGTTTGCCGATGAATTTCGATTTATTATGGGTGCTTGCGAGAAATTCGCTTTGAGAAATTGTGCACGTCATGCTCGCTACTTCGATGTTTGCTGAATTTTTTGCAATGTCTTTTCTCTTTTATTCTTCTCCTTCGTGATGGCGTAGTTTCGATTTATTATGGGTGTTTGTGTTGGTATGTTCAAACAATGTAACGGTGTTGCTTCAGTTTGCCGATGAATTTCGATTTATTATGGGTGCTTGCGAGAAACTCGCTTTGAGAAATTGTGCACGTCGACTTCGATGTTTGCTGCATTTCTTGCAATGTCTTTTCTCTTTTATTCTTCTCCTTTCGTGATGGCGTAGTCCAGATAACCATCCAACACTACCGTTGTGTTTCTGCCATAATGTGTTATAACATAATCACCATAAATTTGTAGTGCCATATGTCGCTGTTTCTGCTACCGAGTGAAGCAGATCGCCTTCATCTACAAAATATTTGCAATTTGTTGGAAAATTGTCCCTATCAATGTCAGCTCTTCGTTGGAGACCGTCGTTAAAAAGGGAAGGTGGAAGAATTGAGTGATTAAGGTGAGCATCATCAAATGTTATCATAATACAAAAGGTCGCGAGCTCGAGAATAGCAGCAGAAAATAATTTTATTTTGCAGTTCTTATTCTTAACATGCATCTATGCTACCGGAACAAGTATCTCCCCAATACGGATTGGAAATTGAATTTCAGTAAAGGGGAATTCTGGAATAACGAAAGTTTGTAAACGGCGGCGAAAGTCATAATGGAAAATTTTGAAACTGGGAACGACTTTAAACAACAAGACAAAGGAATTTGAATGATTTATAATGTTCTCGAAGACAACTACAAGCAAGTGATTTACAATTGCAATACGCAAACATCGACGATTACAATAAAAAAAAATCTCGAAGAGCGATGCTCAAGTATAAAAGCGCGAGCGAGTTAAAACGCAGACATAATTATAATTCAACAGTGAACCATATAACGTAAGCAGTGAAACAGTTGTAATCTAGCAATGAACATTAAAAGTTGGGCAGCGAAAAGAGAACAATGTGCAGTAAAAGTAAAAAAGTGCTCAAAGTGCAATAGTGAACAGTGAAAATGTAAAAACACATTGGGAATTGATGAATAAAGTTTGTTACTCTAAAACCCTGAGTATTTTATTTACAAAATCATTTACGAATTCGTATTGAGCGCCCAAAATTCGTAACAATACGTTTAGTAAAATGATGGGAACCCCCTTATATAAGCGTGTCAAATCAATAGAATAAACCTTCAAAATTTAAAATTAAATCTAAAATCTGTGAGTTAGCTTACTGAAAAATAAAAGCTTTACATAGCAAATCAAGTAATGTGTAGCTAAGCCGCAAACTTTAACCCATGCTTTGCTAAGCACTGGACAAGAGATAATTGTATCCAGCTGCGGTAACTGCTTGGTGTCCTTTTTGCCACGCTTATAACTTGCTTTCTCTGTATATTTGTACTGAAATCTTGCAATCAATTTTTTACTTGAATCTTTACACATACTTACTCCCCATGGACAAAATAATATTTGGCCAATTTCAATTGCTATTAGTTAATTAATTGGTTAATTTTAATTGATCAAAATTTTGAATTGGAAAATAAAAAATTTCTTTCTATAAAGTTTTTGTTAAAATCTCTCAAAACACGTTAAGCCAATTTTAGTGCATTTAAATATTAACGTGGTTCTTTAAAAATTTGTTTTTATATATCTTTGCTTGAAGGACACCGCCAAAATTATGTTTGCAACATCATTTTGAAAAATTGTTAAAATGAAATTAAGAAAACACCAAAACCAGGTACTCAATATTTTTAAAAGCTATACAGTGACACCAACTTAGACCCATTGAGTGTGGGGCGGGGGTCTACATTAAACTATTAAATTGGAAGCAACCCCCTATTAATGTAGCGGGTAGCTTCCAATTTATAAGTTTAATACCCATTGACACACGAAGCCGGCGAATCGTCAGTCAATTATATTATAGTATTAAAACACTAAGCTGGCGAAACACCGGTCTGTCTTTGCGTAATCATTTTATGCATAAAAAATCATTGACAACAACTTTATCGATATCGTTGATAAAATAATTACGAATAAAGTTTTTTACGTAATATTTTTAGCTTGCATTTTGACAACCAACAGTCCCGACAAACAATTTGTAACCGTAGACTATGCCAATGTTACTATAACAATGTTACTGATGTATGGTAACAATATTTCGATTTTTTTTTTAAATATTTTGTTTTTACCATTTCCCATTTACAATTTTTTGTTGAAAAAGCGATTTTTATTTTCGATTTTTACTCTAGTTCTCCTTTCTCGTTCGTTCATTCACTTTCTTTCACTTTCGCGTTAAAAAATATCGGTTGTTTATTGGTAATTATTCGGAAATGTTATATATTTATAAGTCGGTAATTTTTAGGATACAAAAACCGTATTATTTTCAGCATCCGACATTTTTTTTACTCATTTTTATTTTAGTTCAGTGTGCTTGCGGTTGTTTTCTGTGCATCAACAGATAAATTTACTAAATTAAAATTGTTTAATGATGATTATTAATTATAATTGGAATAAGAATAGATAAATAATTGTAAGTATCAATTTATTCTTGATCATGAAGTTTAATTAAATTAAAAAGTTTATTAAATTTTTATTATTTAATTTTAAATATATTATTTTTTGGCAGATTTGCGGTAACTGTTCCTGACGCATTGGACAAAATTTTTTCAAAATGGCGTTTGAAGGTACGTGTTCTTCTTTTCATTTATATATATTCTTACAATTCTGTGTCAGTGTCGTTTCTAATGTGTTAATAAACTCATATAATTTACTTAACAATAGTGATTTGTAATCCAGTTTATTTCTAAATCATATCACGTTAATTAAACAAAGTAACACTATTCGTGCTGGTAATTTACTGGTAACCTTTTATAAGTTTTAGCATGTACATCGGTAATTTATCGTAAACAATGGGTATTCATGTCTTTAAATTTCTGAAGCATCGTTTTATTTTTTATATAACGCAGTTATAACTTAATTTGATATTTTTTACCTTATTTCAAATAATCTTTATTTTAGCTACAAAATTATATTTATTTATTAAAATTGTATTTACAGATGATTTCCTGCCTGCTGGAAAAATGATGTAAGGACAAAATACCACTTGGATTAAAAATTGAAAATTTAATTTTTATGTGTAATTTTGGTAATTTTTTTCTAAAAATGTAATCATATAAAATAAAAATAATTTTGAATATATTAATTTAATTTAAATTATATTTTTGTTTGTTTTTTTTATAATCTAATGTATATTTATGGAATATAATTAATATTTATAGACAAAATTTTCATGTAATTTTGCGATATAAAATAAAGAGATTAAGACAGTAACTATTCCCCTAAAATAACCTAAATATTTCACACGTTTAACCCAGTGCTATTGCGTTATCTTTTTCTAAAGATTACGGGGAAATCTACATATAAATATTTTGGTAATCGTAGAGTAACAAATACCGCGATTTAACCGATGGTACCAAAATGGTAACAGTTCCAACCCATTGTCTACCAGAAATAGGTAATTTTATGGTAACCGATCGGGTTCGTTACCGACTCGGTCCCCGGTAACATCTAGGTTTTGTTTTGGTTTCAAAATTGAAATTGATTGTCGGGAGTGTTTCTTAAATGGCCGCCAGCAGTAGTAAACGATCTCACCGCACTCGTAATATTTTATCAAATGAAGTTGAATTGGAACAAATGCTTCTGGAAAGTTGCAGTGAAAGTGAAATTGAAGAATGTGATAGTGATTCAAGTGATTTTACATCTTCGAAAAACGATTTGGGGTGTTCAAATAGTGATTCTGAAGTTTCAAGTAACAGTTCAATAGAACCACACGTAGATCGCTAGTTACCTAGCAAAAAAGCAAAAATGAGGAATGGATTTCGAATACAGACTCAGTTCAGATATCCAAAATTCCTTTCACTGGAGTACCAGAGTTAGGTCGCTTGGCAGAACTAAATTTAGGACGAAATCCTGCGCCGCACGACATTTATAAAATAATTTTTGGCCACGATTTTTTCCAAATGATTGCAGATGAAACTAACAGATTTGCAAAGCAAAAGCACGCAACAAAACCTGATGACACGTGAAAGTGATGTATCTGCAAATGAAATAAAAGCAATTTTTGCGATCTGTATACTCCAACGTCAGGTGAAGAAGAATACATTGAGGTCATATTGGAGTGAAAGAAAATCGACAGAACAACCTTTTTTAGAACAATAACGCCATTCAAGCGATTTCAAAAAATTATTTCAAATTTGGATTTTGCAGACAATGCTATTTTAGATAAAAGTGATAAATGATTTAAAGTTCGTCCAATAATAAATTATTTGAAAAATAAGTTCACAACATATAGACCTAATGAGGAGTTGTCTATCGACGAATCATTGATGAAGCTTCGCGGACGCCTCAGTTATGTCCAATTCAACAAATCAAAAGGGGCAAGATTTGGCATACAAATTCACAAAATCTGCGAATCTAGATTTTGAAATATATACAGGCAAAAAAACAGAAACATCTTTAGCAGCTAGTGAAGAAATCGTGTATAAGCTGATGGAGCCATATATGTACTTCAGATGGGTACACAGTGTTCCTAGACAACTGGTATTCATCTCCAGTTTTATTTCATAATTTGAAAAATAAGAAAGTAAATGTAGTAGGAACAGTTCGTTGCATGAGGAAAAATATATGCCACCAACGTACAGAATAAACGCAAAAAAACAAAAGAAATTAAAACGAGGCCAATTTTTTTAGCCAGGACATAGCTGAAATAAGATGGATTGACAAAAACCCATTCATATGCTGTCAACCATACATTTAAAAAAATATTACAAAAAAGTATATACTATCCAGTTAAAGTGAGGGAGTTGGTTAATGAAAAAAGAAGAGGTCGTAAGACTTGGCAGGGAATCAGAGCCCTTGAAGACAAAACAATCTTAAACAACTTGTGCAACAAACTTAAACTACTTATAAAGTAGATTAAAAATCACTCAGTTGCAAGCTTCCTAAGTAATCTGACAGGTAAAGCCATCAAAGGTTTAAAAAGGCCTAAAATGCAAGTGCCACCCACTAGAATGGTTGATGGAACCTGGGCTCGCAGAGAAAAACAAAAAGCTGATCTTTTTGCCGAACACCTAGAAAATACTTTCAAACCACGAACTGGACAAGCGGATAATGAATATCTAACACCTATAAGCAAAGTAGACGAGGCATCTGTGCTACCAGTTACTTTTAAAGAAATCAAACAAGAAGTAAAAAACCTCAAAGATAAAAAAGCCTCTGGATACGACTTGATAACGGGGTAAATAATCAAAACTCTACCAGAAAAATCACTAAGGAAACTACAGCACATAATCAATGCTATCTTATGTTATGTTCCGAGACAGTGAAAAGTAGCGGAAATCATAATGATTCCAAAGCCTAATAAATCACTAAACGACAAAACATCGTATAGGCCTATTTCTTTGTTAACAACAGCATCAAAAATTTTCAACAGGCTGTTTGTCAAGAGATTAAAGCCAATTATAGAGAGCAGAAATCTTATACCAGAACATCAAGTTGGGTTTCGAAAGAGGCACTCTACGATAGAACAGTTACATAGGATTACTAATACAATTGAGGAGGCGCTGGAAAAAAATGAAGTATGTTCAGCAATATTCTTAGACGTAGCCCGAGCATTTGATACGGTTTGGCACCGTGATCTAGAATTTAAGATCCAACGAGATTTGCTAAAACAACATTTTGAATTGCTAAAGTCTTACATCAACGACCGTTACTTCCTGGTGAGACAGGAAGAGGAATACTCTAAATTGAAGAAAATATTGGCAGGGGTTCCACAAGGCAGTGTTCTAGGCCCAGTATTATGTATACAAATGATCTATCAAACATAGGAGAAGCCAGAATAGGAACATTTGCTGATGACACAACTGTTATGACCACAATGCTAATATCGTTGAGTCCACAAGAAAATTACAATTTGCTATTGATATAGTAAATAACTGGACAAAACAATGGAGAATAACACTTAACAATTCGAAATCAACACATATCAACTTTACAAATAAAATATTAGAATATATTCCGATTAGACTGAATTCACAACAAATTCCATATTCTGATAATGCTAAATACCTCGGCATGACGCTAGACTCTAAACTCAGGTGGAAAGCGCATAAAAAAGGCAAGAACTGAATCTAAAATTCAGAAAAATGCACTGGCTTACAACAAACTGCTGTTAAATAAACAAATCCTAAAACCTATCTGGACGTATGGCATCTAGCTTTGGTGTTGCGCAAGGAAAACTACAGTGAAGATCATTCAAACATTTCAAAACAAAGTACTACGTAGCATTGTGAATGCTCCTTAGTACATTAGAAACGACAATCTCCATCGAGACTTAAACGTGGAATACGTCAGAGATAAAATACAAAAATTTGCAAGGAGTCATGTACTGCGACTGCACCAGCATGACAACGATGAGCTGCGGAATCTATTGGATCGCACCAATGGACCAAAGTGCCATGAAAGGACAAAGCCTTTATAATTAGTGGTTGATTGAGCCGCTTAAATCAAAGGACTGGCAGAGCTGGGATGAACCGATAGGTCTCGTCCTACAAGAATGGAATACTAACCTAATAAAATAATTACTAGATAATCCATATGATTAGTTGTAATATTATACAGAAATAAAGATTTCTTTAAAAAAAAACTATTTAGGTACTCTAAGTTATACTATTAAGTAATTGACTTTTCTCGATAGTTTGTTTTATTTTATTTTAATTTTTTTTATTTTTTATATGTTTTAACTTGAATATTTAATGTTTGATTGTTCGCGCAGTAAAATCAACTTCGTGCGTATACACTACCTTCCTTTGCTTAGTTTCTGACGTTAGAATTTGTACCGGTTACACGTAATTTTTCACCTTTTAACCGAGTTTGACAAGCAATTCGATAAAATAAATTATTCAATCCGTAATAATATTTTGATAATAAGATTTCCAACCATAAGTCAGACAAACTTCGGCTCTTTGGAGAGCTGGGGTTTATATGAGCTCTGGAACCATGGATGTCTCAGGCACTTCGGTATAATATAAAATGAAAGAAAAATTAACTTATAACATACTTCCAGCAAAGTGTAATAAGACTACCATCAAAAAGAAGTAACACTAATTGGTCTTGCGCCGACTTACGTTTTGTTCTTAAGTAAAACTCTCAACGATCAGTTTCAGGTGTGTGAATTTCGTATTTTGCTGGCTAAAAAAAAGAAATTATAGCAAAATGTTACTAATAAAGAAAGATAAATTCTAATGGTCTTGCCTATACCAACGACGTAAGCTGCTTGCTCTGAGCAATATGATTGCCCAGTACGATTTTGTGATTAAAATTCTCATCGACTGCGTTTAATTTGTAAGGGGATCTTATTATGTCCAATAATAAGAGAGACTGAGATTGTACCAAAAGTCAACGATATAAAAATAATTATTTGGGTCTAGTCTATCAACCGGTCATATGTATCGTTTCAATATTAAAACAACAATTAAATTGTTCTGTACGAGTTTGAGTGAATTTCTTTGTCAATGAGATATCACAGGTATTATACCAAAATGCCACCAAGTAAGCTGATAATCGGATTTAATAGAAAAAAAATGGAAGCAATGCGGGTTAACTAAATATTATCGTACATAGAAAATCTTTATTGGAACGGCACATACGCTGTTAAATGGGCTGCAGCTGTATAAGTGTCCCTTATTTGGTAGCATTTTGGTGTAATACCTTTGATATGTTGTTATTGCCTGAAGCCTAATTCACTCAAAACTCAAATAAGCAAGTTAATACTAAAACAAACGCTGTTTGATATGCTAAATCATAGAAGTTTTTTGTAATTTGTGGCATTCGAAAAAAATTCGTGTTTTCAACGAAATTCAACGCAATGGTAACAACCAAAAAATATAATTCTTAATATTAGAGCAGAATATTAGATTCTTGATATTTTCGAGTACCAGTACTTTTCTTGTTGAGATTATTTCATTATTTTTAACCAACGCAATTTCTAACGTTCGTAGTTCGATCATTTGAGCCCCTTGAAACGTTGGTAGATTTTTTACTTGAACAGAATGAATTTTCCCAAAGCAGCTGGTGCATATCTTAACTTAAACATTTTATGTATAACACAATTCAAACTATATAAAACTATATAATTGTATTAATATAAAATATGTTACCAATCCCTTATACTTCTAGCAAAAGAAATGAACTATCCAACCATACTATGAAATTCGACGGATCATAATTTCGACGGATAATGTTCGCCTAGAAAATTAAAATATTTAACATTTCCTCCTCGTTTTTTGCCTACTACGAGTATATAGGCAACCGAGAACCATCGAAAATTACCGTCGTTTTCCATAGTAAGGTCTCTGTTTGTCCCCTTTTACTATTGCTGAGAGGTTATTCCTTTGAATGAACTCAAATAAGAAATTTGGTGTGAAAGCGGCAACTAATAAAAACTCATAATAAATCGGCCAACAATTTGACAAAAACCATTTCTAGAATTATAAACAGCAAAATGTTTGCCACATACGAAGTTACCAAAATAATATTTGCACAAAACTACAAAGATTACCCGATAATCTAATTTGATGGACCTAAGAAAAATTATGAATAGGTACCAGTATTAAATAAAATAATCCTAGTAACAATATGTGTAAGGATATAATGCGTTTCTAGTGATTTCTATTGGCACACTCTGGTATTAAAAGACAGATACAGACAAATAACACAAGAAAAAAATTCTGCCAGAACAATAATGTATTTAAAACTTAGATAACAATGAACATACACGTATGTATATATTGTACATAACAAATGTTTGCTCAATTTTGTATTATGGATACATTTAATTTAGAAAATTTAGAAAATGTCACGTATGAAATCAAGTTTAAGTAACATTTTAAATAGTATAAATCTATTGTAAATTTTGTTAATGTTTTCGAAAATTGGACAAGATTCCTCTTCGTTTTCAATTATTGGTTTTCCTTTTTTTTTAAATATAAAAATAAAAGTGAAATCTTCATCTTAAGAATTTTTGTGTTAAACAAAATCAACGGAACAAACAAAATTCCATAAAATATTAGTCATCCCAAAACAGTATACGAAAAATAAGAACCAAACACCTCATACCATACTATCCATTTTCCATGATTAAAATATATTTTACTAAAGAATTGTTACACCCCACTTTTACTTGAATATGGTGTTTATGAATAGAATTCTGTTTTATGTTGCATTTGAAATACAAATACGGTATTCGCGTATTTTTTTTTTAAATACTCTGTGAAAAGCACATCGGCATGGTGAAACTAATTTTATAAAGAGGTTCTATGAAATAATATTTATAAACCGAGGATTACATAATTGAGAGTGGTTAAAACACATTTATCTTAAATACTGTAACATTCTAAATAAAAATAATCGTAATAAAATGATTATATTTTTAAGACACTTACCTTGGTATAACACGTGACACTGATTTACCGGATTGGACCGCAACCATTTGTCGATTAAACATTATATGGAAGGGAAATACATTACAAAATGTTAATGGTGATATTAAAGCTCGTTCCGATATTAAATTATAATCTTCAGCATGTATTTCATTTTCGTCGACCGATTTCTTTTCATTTTTGGATGGGGAAATTTCGGTTATTAAAAATTGAAAATGATCGGAAAGCTCAACTGTTTTACTCGATCGTCGATTAGAATCGGTTATACTACTAAATTGATTATCACTGTCATTGTGTTGTTGGTGTAATATATCTAAATTTGTTATAATATTATCGTATTTTTCTCCTAAATATGAATTTTCTATATCTTTTATAAGTTTATCTTTATGGCTTATTTTACTGTTAGTTTTATTGTATAACAATTTTCTTTGGTTTAGTTCATTTTTTTCCTCCCATTCCTCAATTTTTTGGCGAACTATTGATTTTTTTATAGTTTGGGATTGGTGTGATTTAGTTTTTTCCTTCTTAATATTATTTGCTACTTGTGCTTTTTGGTTATGTTCTTGTAATGGTAATTCACTTTTGAGAATTGGTTCACCTTTTCGTTTAATAATTTTTATGTCCACGTCAACCCCATGTAATTTTGATGCGACTTCTCTCACAATACCTATGACGATATGTTCTAAGCCACCACGTTCCGAATAATAGTGTAAAATAAGTGAACCATTTTCTTCTGTACAACGAAATGAAGGCGCCCGCATTCCAGGATATAATGTTGCTAAATGGTCGTGTAAAGCATCTAAATTCTAGAAATAAACAGAAAGACAAAAACTATTTGAAACTGATGATATTTTATGACAAATGATTGCGGTGAATGTATTTTATTAAAGTTTGAAATTAGAATATAAAGGCGAAATAATAAAAATAAAAAAATTTTTTTAAATTTTATGACTAAAGTTTCCAGAACTGCTAACAGAAACTTAACTAGCGAACTTGTAGTGTATGTATTATGTGTAGCCGACTGGAGTCAATATATACTAAATTTTGTATAAGTAGAATAAACAAACAAAGAATGATTGTCGCTTAATAAAATAAGTTTGAAATTCGGAAAACAAATGAAAAGACATTAAAAACTTTGGTGAGCTTTTAATTTATTGAAATAACAGAAATGCGAAAATACTATGATGAAGGTTGACTACTAAAAGCTTCAATACACAGAATTTTTACTTGATATATTTTGTTATTTTGTCTGACGCACATATTTATATGATGTGAACAAATCGCTCTTCGTTCACGTCTTTCGAAAGAATTCGAAGTGAATAAAGGTAAAGCGAAACGTGTCGTCAACACTATTGATTTTTATCCTGATTCTCTTAATCGCATCATTAAATAATAATAAAAATTTATTTGCATTTTGCTTGATAAAAGATCGATTATGTAAGCCTCCATATAGTAAGACGTGCAGTCAACATAAGCTAACAGCTGTACAGGAGAAATTTCCCATCGTGTAGTATTTTGGTTGTAATTGTGTAAAAATTGAATATGGATAATTGGTATAGGTGATTATGGGAATAAAAACGATGTTGATTGTTTTGCAGAGGTCAGAAAATCAGTAATTTAGTTAATAGTCAGTTGGTTAAAGTCTTTAAAATAAAAAAATACAGAAATGGTGTTGTGAGTTTAACTCAAAAAGTTAACCTGAAATGAATCAAAATTAAGTCGTGCAAAAAATAGAATTTTATTTTGCTAGTAAATCTTAATAAAAAAAATAAAGTTTTTGTATAATCAAAAGAAAAACAATGCACGAAAATATTACTAGTATGCATAATTATTCTCGAAAATTTTGATAATGTGATGTTTCTATCTTATAGCATAAAAAATAAACTTTATATGAAATGTAAATTGCCAATGAACAAATCAAAATTATAATCGCCTAGCATAAATAGCCTAGCTAAAGTAAATGTTAATACTTTAAAGTTTTCTTAAATTAATTTAAAGTTTTTTTTTTAAATTTAAATTAATTTTAATTTTTTTTAAATGAATTTAAAAAAATGACACTATAAATAATATTATGTAAAAACTAAAAACAACTGTGATAAAACTACCTAAAATATTTATTCTATATGATAAAAAAAATTTAATTAATTTCTGTAAAGTTGACTGTATTTGGTATAAAATGGTGGAAATGTGTTATTCTACTCATTTATGTGAACGATAAATTGAATGTAATTAAGTTTAAACTATTGTGAAAAAAATTTAAATCTATTCACAAAAACTAACCAAAGAAATAAACTAAGTTGGTCATATTGTAATATTAAATATATTATAAGTTATAATCAAAGTACATATTACTAATTGATGTTACAATTTCAAATCATCGCATATCGTTTTTCCGGCCCGCGATCACAATTGTGTACGTGAAAATCGTGCACGAAAGAGAATCATGTCAAAAATTTATGTTTTGTATGTATTTTGGGCCAATACACATTTTTGATACAACTTAAATTGTGATCGTCCGAAAAATAACACTATAACTATAATAATAATAAAATAATTAATATGTTATCATATAAACAATAATATGTTGTATAAATATCAAATTATAAATATCTGTGAAGTTAGCCCGAAAAATATCCCGAAGAAATGCGATGGCAACACTATAAAACGAATATCACGACATTTTTCAGTGTCATCCCGAAAAATTTTCTATATCACGCTAGTTTTGAATGTCATCCCGAATTTTTTTTTACTATCATGACATTTTTACTATCATGATATTTTTTTTTTTTGTTATCCCGAAAAAGAATTCCTATATAGAAAATTTCACTAAACAAAGAGCGACAGGTGTTCGAATAATCCCGAAATCAAAAAAAATATTGAAGCGCAGAAATTTATATCACGAGAAATTAATTTAATAACAAACAATTTACTGGCGTGGTTAATCCAAAAACGCAAAATCAAGCACTTTGGTTATTAGTAAGAAAACAATTATTGTGGATCGAGTCAATCAGTCAAATTTTAGATATAGTCGTGTGAAGTCGTAGTAGATATTAATTAACAGAGCAAGGTTGGTATGGAATTTGTAGAGGAAGGATCTACAGTCGTTGGCGAAAAAACTTGAGTGGTTACATCATTTCAACGTTTTTACATAATAAAACTATAGTTTTTCCGTTCTTCTTTAAGTTTCCTCCTACTATTTTTTTGAGTCACTTTCGTGCTTTCGTCGCGTAAACGTGTCTGGCTGTGTGTGTTTTTTTGCAGTGAAAAGAATATTAGCTTTCGTTTGTTAATTAGTTGTTATTCGAAAGTGGTTCTTTGTAGATCGTCTCCTAAGAAAGTGTTGTAAACAACTTTTATCTTATATCCAGTATTGTTTTAAAGTGAATTTTCGTGTCACATTATTAAATTCTCCGTTCTTCGAACAAAATGGGTGGAAAGAACATCAGGGACAAGTAAAAATCTGCTGCAGCCTTTCTCATTGAAAGTGGGCAACATTCCTACAGTGCTATAGCCAGAAAACTGGGCATACGACGGGACATTGTTCGGTGAATCGACCAAAATATACAAACCAACAAGGATATTTTCGTGAGTAAGCGTGAAAACTGCGGTAGGAAACGGAAAACATGAAATCTAGTGGATCGCAAAATAGTCCGTGTTGCATTGGAAGACCGCCATTCACCAATTCGAAGAATCACCAATGCGATAATCGAACTTGGAGTGAAAATGTCGGAAAAAACAGTACGACGTCGTCTGAAAGAAAATCAACGAATATGCAGACGCAAGCATCAGGGATTCACAGAAATCGATTGGAATAGGGTAACTTGCAAATTTAAAAATACCAATTCTCTTTAGCTGTGTTCAAACATGAAAAATACTAACCAACTTTATTTTTCAATTCCATAGGTTATATTTAGCGACGAGTGCCACTTAGAGGCGGTCCCGGAATTTCACAGTTTCGTGTGGAGGCGACCAAGTGGACGCTATAATGAGGACTGCATGAAAAAACCAGCCAAACATCCACCGGTCGTCATGTTATGGAGCTGTATATCACCAAAGGGGGCCCTGCACCAATAGATTTTGTTCAAGGAACGATGCGGCAAGACCAATACAAGAAGGTTTTAAATGATGTGTACATGCGCTATGTGGAATTCCTGTCCCTTCGTCCATCGGACGTCATATCACAATACATTAAGCGTTAAAAATTACTTGGACAGTAAAAAAATAAACATTCTTCCGTGGCCAGGCAATCCACCAGATCTCAACCCTATAGAGAATTGATGATCCGTGCTGAAGCGACTAGTATGTATGCGTACCAATAATACAGTGATCGAACAAAGAAAAAACGTCGAGGACGTTTGGAAAAACAATGTAGAAATCAAAAATACAATAAAGAAATGCTACAAAAGCGTGCCAGAACGACGCAAACAAGTATTATTAGCGAAAGGAGGAGGGGTCACAAAATATTAATATTTTTTTTTTTTTTATATAAAATAAATTATGTTAACTAATTATATTAACTAAAAATAAATTATTTCGGAAAATAGTTTTTTATTTACAGTGCAATCGAGTTTAAAAAAAATTATGTATTGTATTTCCATGGGTGCGCAAGTTTTTTAGCCAACGGCTGTACCTTTCAAATGCCAAAATTGTGAATCAAGTCTCTGAGTCAAATTTTAGATATACATAGTCGTGTGAAGTTGTAGTAGATATCAATTAACAGAGCAAGGTTGGTATGGAATTTGTAGAGGAAGGGTCTACCTTTCAAATGCCAAAATTGTGAATCAAGTCTATGAGTCAAATTTTAGATATAGTCGTGTGAAGTCGTAGTAGATATCAATTAACAGAGCAAGGTTGGTATGGAATTTGTAGAGGAAGGATTCACCTTTCAAACGCCCAAATTTTTCGTAGTTGTTTGGATTTTTCAATAATTAGAGGTTGGCCACATGCTTCTAATGATAATCGTGCTTCTGATGTAAACATTCAATATTATAATATTGGGTGTACAAATAAATTTCCAACCTTTTTTACTGAAATAAAAGACATTAGTTTTTGTAGAGAATGAAAGAATGTTTTATTCAAAGTATCCTCTAATCAGAGGGAGCAATGTCTGGTGAATACGGCGGGTGGGGTAGAATTTCCCAGTTCTGCCTGTCCAAGTAATTTTTGACAGGTATAGCAACATGTGGCCTAGCGTTGTTATGTTGCAAAATAATATTATTGTGCCTTTTGTCTCATTCCGGTCGTTTTTCAGGTAGAGCATGCTTTAAAGCCATCAGTTGTTTGCGATAAACTTGTCTCGTAATGGTTTCACGCTCGTTCAGCAGCTCATAATAGACGACACCCTTCATATTCCACCAAATACAAAGCATCGCCTTCGAACCATGAATATTTGCTTTTGGCGTCGACGAGCGTGGTCCACCTGGCTTGACCCAAGCTGGTTTGCGCTGTAAATTGTCATAATGGATTCATTTTTCATCTTCAGTGACGATCCGATGCAAAAACCACTTCCTTTGTTGTCGTTGAAGCAACAATTCGCACATGGTTTTCCGACGTTCCATGTCCTTTCTTTCAATTTGTGTGGCACCCAACTTCCCAGCTTCTGAACCAATTCCATTGCATGTATACGTTGCGAAACACATTGTTGGGTAATATTCAACTCTTCTGCCAATTATTTTTCAGTCTGACAAAGGTACACATCAAGCAATTCATCCAATTCTGTATCTTCAAATTTTCTTGGTCTGCCTTCACGTTCTTTGCCTCTTACGTCAAAATCATCAACTTTGAATCGTTGAAACCACTCTTTGCATGGTGCTTTCGATGGCGCATGTTCACCGTAAGCTTCCACAAGCAAACGATTTGTTTCCGCTGCACTTTTCTTAATAAAGTAAAACTTCCCGCAAATGTTGTTTTTTGGCACAAAATTCGACATCTTCAATTACATGAAAATAATAGTTGTTTACGCTTTGAACAAATGTCACTAGTATTTATTCAAGCTTGACATCTCCAAAAAACATGTATTGTCCGATTGAATAATATGCAAGCAGTGATACTAACGACACCTATCTAAAAAGGTCGGACATTTATTTGTACACCCAATAAATTATTAACTTATCTTGGACACACTTTTTATTTTATGATTTGCTATCTAGGGACAGTATATTTACAAAAAATAATCTTCATTGCGGCGTAAAATCAAATAAACATCGTTAAGGTAATTTTCAATTAATTATTATTAAAGTTTTATGGCCCGATTCTGAAATTGTAAAAATTCTATAGCTCCAAATTTATAAAAATTGCTTACAGAGAAAAAGGTGCAGGGTTCTAACAAATTAAATTCACAAAATGTAGACAATACGAAATAAATTCGCCGCTCTAACCGAATTATATTTTATTTTAAAATATTCTATCAAACTCGATGGCGGCACTCGAATATTCACATAAACTTTATAAATAAAGTTTTTCTGTGTATATTGTCTGTGTTATTATTTTATCTAAAAGCTCAAAAACTACAATTGTCATTAGCTTCAACTTTTGTTAGTATAGACATGCTAATGGTAAAGACATATTTATGCAAAAACCGTTTCAGAAAATAACAATTTTTCGCAGATCCATTTTCGTTCCGTTTGTCACAAGTATCTTTTTGCTTAGCTATTCACTTAGTTTGTGTTATTATAACCACAGAAAACCAATTCCGTCGCCAATTTGGCGTTTGAAAGGTAGATCTTTCCTCTAAAAATTCCATACCAACCGTGCTCTGTTAATTAATATTTACTTCGATTTCACACAGCTATATCTAAAGTTTAACTTGTTTAGCTATCTTCTTGCCACTTTACAAAAATAAAAGAGTTCTATTTTAGTTCAGAGAATTGTTGTTTTTCTAATATTAAATATTTGAATTAATTTTTTTTTTATATTTTATTAATTTTGATTATATTGATGTAAATTATTTTAGTGTAATTTTTTCGAGCTGATATAAAAATTTATCACGAAATGTTAAATAATAATATAATTTGTACATATAATTGTAGTTGAAAATTTCGTGATACTAATTTAATATTACAAAACTATATAATAATTTACTATACATTATAATCTCGTGATATATTTGATTTTTATGCAGCAATATTAATTATATCAACTTGACTATCAGGATAGTATTAAAATATTCTGTAAATATATAATAGTATTGCCATATTTAACTATAATGGTTTTTCGGGATAATTTTTCGCGCTAACTTCCCAGAGGTAAATTATAATACTTTTTTTTCAAAAAGAATTCCGATTTAACTAAGATCCGTTAAAATTCGGAAGACATTAAAACCTGTCATTTTTAACATACACAAAACGGATATAAAATATAAGAGGAGATAGGGATATAAATATCTACTCTTCCATTACTACGAGTATACATACAACAAAAACAAAATTCATTCTGGTGGAAATGGTATTATATGGACACAATTGTCAACATGATGGCTGTCAACGTAGCACGCGGTGTGAGTTGAATTTTTTTTTTGTAATAAATTTTTGTACATTTATTATTATGAAATATTCATTTTATTAATTGATGGTTTTTCCGTACATTAGTCATTTTAAATTATATATTCCTAAACTTATTTGTTAATATTTAGTAGTTAGTGTTTTCTTATTTTTAGTCATGTAGATAAATGTATATTTCTGTCATATATCATCATTCCAACATCTAGTAAAGCACTTATAATGCATGAAGGATTAACATCACCTGATGTAGTTTATGTGATAAATATCGGTCAAGTGTCGAACCGTTCGGAATGATTATAAACACCTTAGAAAGTTTTTAGAAAAGTTTAGGAATAAAGTGATGATCGCCAATAATTTGGTGTTATTTTCTGTGAAGAATTGCAATAAAGACACAATATTTTTTTTCTTTTTAATTGTGTTCCAATAAGACTATTTGGTATGATATCAAAGGGCTGAATGTCGACGGGCCGAATGTATCGAAGGGTCGAATGTCGAATGGCTGAATGTGTCCAAGGGCCGAATGGGTCAAAGGGCCGAATGGGTCGAATAGCCGATTTTGTTTGTTTTTAGAAATATATTTTTTTATTTAATTTAATTTTTTTTTAATTTTTAGTACCATATACCTATTATCAGAAGGCTGTCATAGAGCCGAATGCTTCAGGTGGTACATGACAAAATTTTCCTTCACTAAAACGTATCGCTGACTGGATAATTCCACGTATTCCATTCCATCATGAATATCCAAAGATGAAAAATAGTAAAATACATAAATTCATAAGAAATTCATTTATGTTTAATAAAAAAAATACGAAATATTTCATATAACAACAAATTTAAAAAATTAAATTTCTACAAACAAAAAAAAAATTCGGCCCTTCAACCCATTCCGCCATTTGACATTTGGCTCTTTATTACATTAGGCCTTTCACACATTCGGCCCTTCGAAAATTCGGCTTTTCGACATTCGGCCGTTCGACTTTCGGCCCTTTGAAATTCAGCCCTTTGGACCCATTCCGATTTTTTCGTGGTCATTTAGGAGCATACCATAGTTTTATTAATTTTGTTTTTTCACCTAACTTTTGATAGTAAACTTAATTTAATCTTTAAATTAGGGTGATGAACAAAAAACTGCAACATAATATCGGATGAGCTCAATCAGCATAATATCTCTAGTTCAGTGCCTATGGAATAGAACTTTATATAAGCTGCATTAATTAAAATTTAAGGCCTCTTGAATCTTTCGACTAGAAGCAATAACATCGCAGCGTACCCGGACAAATTGTTTCAATAAAATCGGTCGTGAAGACACACAACACACAGGAAAACAACACCATCAATGATTGTTAGATATATAAAACATAATTATGTACGTAATAATTTACGTGTACGTACGTTTTTGTGAAAGAAAGAAAATATCTTTTAGTAAAGGATTTCCAACATTTCTACAAAACAAAACGAAAGAGTAGGGTAAAAACGTACCAAACATACCAAAACGTAAGGTATTACACCACCACGCGTCTCAACATTTTTTTATTGTTGTGAAGTTAATATGTTTTATGCAATAATGAAAAAAAGACCCAAGAAGAAAATATTGTGGTGAAATTGTTTTAATACAATATGTTTATTAATTAGCTTTTCAAGTTTTTAATTTACTTAGGCGTAAGTACTAAAATTTGTGAAACTAATTTTATAATATATGTATTTAACCCTAACTGTTAATTTATTCTTTATAATCGAATTCTTTAGATTACCATCGTAAAATTGATAAAATAATGCTCGAAATATTGATAAAATAAAATTGTAATTGTTAACATTTGACAAACGACTAAATTATTAAAATTTTATATGGCTGATATGACATGCTTCATAAAATACTAATAAGTTTAATCTAAAATCAGCTGTTGAATGATATCATTACCATTTGCTTGATCTAACTCGTTGTTCAGTGCATCGATTACATTTTTAAATGTTCGACGTAAATGATATCTCTTAAATGCTGCAATAGCTCCTTGGTCCGTGGGTTGAAGGACAGAAGTAGTATTCGGTGGTAAAAATATTACTTTAATATGATCGTTCGCTTCATCCAAATTAACTGGGTGATCAGGGGCATTATAGGTGAGTAGCAACGCTTTATGTGCCAAATTATGTTTTTCATAATATGATTAAACTGCCGGGCAAAAATATGTGTTAAACCATTCGGAAAAAGTACCAGCCGTTACTCAACCCACTTTATTAGATTGCCAAATTACCGGAAGAGTTTCCTTCGGTATATTTTTCATGGCTCATTGTGTTTCTAATTTGTATATTAATAACCACATAAGATGCGTTGCCCCCAAGAAGGGGCGTTAATCTATCCTTAGCCATTTTCTGTCCAGGAGCAGCATTTTCCTCTTTGGAAATATAAAAGTTCTTGTCGGCATACGTTTCCAAAGCAGCCCTGTCTCATTAACGTTAAAAATTTGTTGAGGAGTATATCCTCCTTTAGTTACTATTTCTTTAAATTTGTTTGAAATTCTTTAGCTGCTTTCAGAACAGCACTTGCAGATTCGCCGGGAATTTTTACATTATGTAACTGCATTCTCTTTTTAAATCTATCGAACCATCCGGAACTAGCGCTAAAACTAATGGCTGGTCTCCACTTGTATATTTTTCTTTTGACAAAAAATAAATGGCTTCGGCTCATTACATTATTAGTATAGTATACTTACTACTACACTCTTAAAAATTAAACATAATTAAAGAACATGAACATGCACTATTTTTAAATTAAAAATGTCAAAACAATATAATGTGCGCTGATTGAGCAATTCTTGAAAACTGAGCATAAAAACACAAATTATGCTCAATTGGCACAACCTCATGATAAAAATATTGAATATTTTGATCTTTTCCTCTCTTGACAAAATTTCAATGCGATGTTCAAAACCATTTTTGCGTATCTATTTTGGAAAATGTACTAAAAAATGTCATAAGAAAAAAATGGACTAGATTTTTTTTTCCGTCACGAGAAATGTATGCAAGTGGAGACCTGCCATGAGGTTCTTATCGCCCTCAGTATCCATTTTTTTAAAATGATTAAATACTCTGGTCGCTTTCTATTTGATAATGAACGTGGTTACAGGTAATTTTTTTTCGTTTAAGTCATTTACCCAAATGCTTAGCGCTTTTTCCATTTTTCCAGAATTATTGGTCTGGACTTGGTAGTCACTTCAATAGATTTTACAGTAGCCGCGGCAGCACTCGCACGAATTGTTTCCAATTTTTTTAAAATTGTACGTACTGTTGTATGTGGTAATCCCATCGAACTGGCAATATTAAATCCCTTTTCTCATTTTCAAAACGTTGAATAACACCCACTTTTCTTTTTATGGAGATTGCTTTCATTTGCTTCTTTATACGCGAGGCACAAATGGGGATACTCTTTTGTTTCTCACTCATCTTTCACTAAATTTAATTTTACTAATAAAAATTAATTCTCTCTAAATAATTTTAAATGTGTATGTAATTTATTTATTTACCATATGCGATTTTTGATACTAGACAAAACAGTATGTATGTACAACGTTCCACAACGAGAATCCAGTTTGTATTACTTTCTACCCCAGAACTTATTCTAATGTCTAGGTCAGACCATTAAGTATCTTCACAAAAATTTTCCGAATTTTTCTATGACTCATTCTCGAGTAAGCATGGTAACCGCATGATTATATTCAAAAATCAATAAAGCTCTTTGAGTCACTCAGATGTACTAATGAACCGCGGGTGTTTGAACCTTTAGTTTGTCAACCCCAGAGTGCCGATTTTGTACCAAAAATAAAAGCACGAACTGGCGAGGTGAACAATAATTTTGGGTCCGTATACAGTGTGTAATATACAATTTTATATTTGTATTGTATTTTTTCGCTCATGTGTCTGTGCATTCTGTTCGTCAATTTTACAATGGCAACTAGACCAAAATAAAATGGTTGAACCGGTTGAATACTTGTTATACTGACGTCTACCTCACCTCTTCTATTCGCTTGCTTTTGAGCAGTGGAACCGATTGTTTGCTGTTGCATTTAAACAATACGAAACCGCATTTGACACATCAATTAAAATAAATATATGAACAAAATGACGCGCATGCGCCCAAGCAAATCAATATTAATAAAATAACCACTACTATGTTTTTCCGGTTTGCTCACCTCGCGCTGTTATTTTTGGTACAAAATCGACACTCAGAACTTATTTTAATGTCGAGGTCAGACCATTACGTATTACCACAAATATTATCAGAATTTGTCTATGACCCATTCGCGAGAAAGCGTGGTTGCTGCATGGTTATATCGCAAAATCAATAAACGTTTGAGCACGAATGTCAATTTTGTTCCAAAAATAAAAGCGCGAGCTGGCGAGGTGAATAATAATTTTGTGTACATATACACTGTTTAATATACAATTTTATATTTGTATTGTATTTTTTTTCATGTGTCTGTGCATTTTGTTCTTCAATTTTACTAAGGCAAAATAAGTAGCCAAATAAAAAGTTTCGGTTGAGCCGGTTAGATATTTATGATGATGACGTATACCTCACCTCTTCTATTCGCTTGCTTTTGAACAGTGGAACCGATTGTTTGCTGTTGCATTTAAACAATACGAAACCGCGTTTGACACATCAATTAAAATAAATATATGAACAAAATGACGCGCATGCGCTCAAGCAAGCCAATATTAATAAAATAACCACTACTATGTTTTTCCGGTTTGCTCACCTCGCGCTGTTATTTTTGGTACAAAATCGACACTCAGAACTTATTTTAATGTCTAGGTCAGACAATTACGTATTACCACAAATATTATCAGAATTTGTCTATGACCCATTCGCGAGAAAGCGTGGTTGCTGCATGGTTATATCGAAAAATCAATAAACGTTTGAGCACGAATGTCAATTTTGTTCCAAAAATTAAAGCGCGAGCTGGCGAGGTGAATAATAATTTTGTGTACATATACACTGTATAATATACAATTTTATATTTGTATTGTATTTTTTTTTTCATGTGTCTGTGCATTTTGTTCGTCAATTTTACTAAGGCAAAATAAGTAGCCAAATAAAAAGTTCCGGTTGAGCCGGTTAGATATTTATGATGATGACGTATACCTCACCTCTTCTATTCGCTTGCTTTTGAACAGTGGAACCGATTGTTTGCTGTTGCATTTAAACAATACGAAACCGCGTTTGACACATCAATTAAAATAAATATAAGAACAAAATGACGCGCATGCGCTCAAGCAAGCCAATATTAATAAAATAACCACTACTATGTTTTTCCGGTTTGCTCATCTCGCGCCGTCATTTTTGGTACAAAATCGATTTACTGATGGATCACGGGTGAACAGAACATTAAACATTAAAATAAGTTCTGGGGTTGACAAATTAAAGGATGAACTACCTGATAATCATTGGTTCCCCCGAATCAAAGAAATGTTATGATTTGTAGATATAATCATGCGGCAAGCACGTTTGCAGAAGAGAACATTGAGAAGGGTCTCATCATGAACCATTAGTACTCCCATTCAAATCACAGAATTGTTTGGTACTTTTAATTGTTTTGGGAAATTTAATTCATTTCTGGTAAGTGCGAAGAAGGCACATTGTTGTATTTTTAGTATTCGACGAGTAGTATGAAAATATTTATTGATTTTTTAAATTATTTATTAGTGTTTATAAATTTGTCACATTATTTTATATTTGAGCTCATTTTTTTTATTTGCCTTTAAATATTTAGTAAAATTTCGTGCTAACTTTTTACAATTGTATTTATCAATACATTATTTTTCGTGCTAACTTGTACTAAAATGTACTATTCAATATTTTAACGTTTAAACGAAAATTGTATACGTTTTATTTTAATGTTTGGTTTTAAACTTTTTGATTTTGAAATCAATAGTAGGTATTTTATTTGTTCTGAAATACTAGATTTTGTTCCTTCGAGTCTTTACATTCTTATTTCTTTAAATAACTTTATTATCTTGAATACAATTTGTTTGAAACGCAGCCCTTACAACGGGATGACTTCTATGAACAGATTACATCTACTACAAATGGTTATTTAATATGCAATCGCCCCTTAAACCCACAAAAATTTCAAATATAAAAAATCTGTTACGGGCAATTAGTGACTGTATGTGAATTAATGTGAAGAGTAAATATTTTTGCAAGGTGAACCAGTAAAACCAACGGTGAAAATTAATCACTATAAAGTTTGATGTAATTCAAGACATAATTTATGCATTTTGTCGATTTGCTGTGTATGTCTAGGTATTTTTTGCTGCAACTGCGCTATAATTTTATTTTTCTGGAATAAATCATTTGCGCTCCAATTCCCCCACAACCATAGTTTTGCTTAGCAACATCAACATTTTTTTTCCTTTTCAAATGAGTATTTATTTGACAATCAGCCAAAATGGAGGAAAGATGGATTGAATTCGTAAAAAATAAAGATTTTATCTGTAATAAAAAATCAAAAACGTACATCTATTTATAGAATAAAAAGTTTGACGAGCTATCAAAAATGTGTCACGTACATACTTTTTTGTAGATTGGTTTAGACTTGTGTACAATAAACTTACATACTTGCTGGTTAGAATTGCTTAAAATTTTTAAAAATATATCAGGCACGGTAATGGTAAAACAAAACATTGAAGAAGGTTCACGGAGTGAAGGTGTAGCGGATTCCATATGGTTCCGTATTCAAGTTAACATGACTTATGTTGTCGCTTTATGCAGATAATTGCTTTTTTATTCAGCTAGTTTTAATCTAATCGATATTTTGATGCTAGTTTTTAATTTATGTATATAAGTTTTTAAGTATTAAGGCGACATAGCACCTTCAAATTTTCAAAAAATCGAATTTTTTTTTATGATAGAATATGTTAGAATGAACGTTTAAAAACATGATTTTAATGATATAAACATGAAAATCTCAAAAAAAAAAAAATTATTTTATTTATTGCGAAGCGCACCAAAGTCGTTTTTTTACGCGGTTATCTCGAAATGACGTTGTTCAAGTTGGCGTGCAATATTGAGAAAAAACTACTTATCCAATCGTTCTAAAATTTTAACACGTTGATCTACATATATTTCTGCTCAGAATGAACTACGGAAGGAAAAATCGGCTTTCAATTTTTTCAGTTACAACTAATTGGGAGGGACAAAAAAGCTGCATTTTCGAAAAAATGCCGCCATTTTTTTATTTTTCAACCAATTTTTTTCTTTTAGTTCATTCAAAGGGCGATTTAATGCTGAAAAAACACCGTTTTTTATTTTTAATCAGACATTTCTGAGAGTAGTTATGATGCACGTCGCGAATTTTCAGTGTTTTTGGCAGACGACCTTGGGCTAAAAAAAATCTAAAAAATTTGTTTTTGTACTTTCGTTAAATAAAATGTCAATGGAAAGTTTCATTAAAAGATATCTCTTTTTATTCCATTAAAAAAAAATCTTTGAAAAACTTTTTTTTTTCAATTTTGAAGGTGCTATGTAAGAGGACATAGCACCTAGTTTAAGGAAGAAGCACTTGATGAAATACATTATTTGCTATAATAATATCAATATCCGTTTAACACTATTTGCCGTAGGCACTTAATTAATGCGTAATTAATGCGGTGTGCCGTAATCGACTAAATTAAATAGACTAGAATTAAAGTGGATGCTTGTGCATTGTTCGCTATAAGACCGATGAAAAATTAATTTGAAATCATTCGATAACCTTGAATGATGCAGTTTAAAATTTAGTCATACGTGCTTTTATAGTTAACGAATCTCTTGTGTTCTTTTAGTTTACTCAATTGAAACACACATCAATAATATTGAAACAATCTCAAAGTGAACGAGGGAACCATCTCGAACTACTTTTATTTAGCTCTCTGTATTACAGAAAATATTTAAAATGAAGGAAACAATTTATTTTTATTCCGAAATAAGAAATTAAATATTTAATTTTCCTGGAGGAGTCTCGCTCGAGTATTCCCAAGAAAACCAAAAATAATTTTCAATTTCTCGAAAAATGAAATAAAGTCGAGAAATGCATATCTCTTTGTGCTACTTGTGCCACAATTGGTTGGGTTCCTGGTTGATTAATATACGTATGTACAGTCAGTAACGAAAATAATCATACATCCTGATCTTTGAGAAAAATTTACAAAATATAAGGATTATAGAACTTATTTTGCACTTTTTTATTAGATTAAATTATTTTACAAATTAACAAATTCAAAAATACAAAATAAAAATTAATTTACCGTTTATAATAAAAAAAAGAAAAAATCAAGAATTTTTTGCAACGAAAATGATCATACACTTTTAGTACGATTCTTGATTTTGTTTAAATTCCAAATACACAAAACACAACCAAGTGAAACAGGCGTATATAAAATAAAATGCAATGACTGCACAAAATTCTATGTCGGTCAAACTAGACGAGATTTCCGAAGACGATTCAACGAACATAATATAAACAAGAAATTAAAAACAAGATTTACAAGAAATTAAAAAACCAACAGACACAATAAAATCCAATTATGCATTACACATAAAAAACAAGAACCATACATTCACCAGCTATGACGACAACGTATCGATAATAAAGAGAGTCAATCAATAAAAGCGATATGATAAACAGACTAGAAGAAATTGAGATTTATAAACACCGACAAAACAGAGATTTATTGAACGATCGAGTGAAGAAAAACGAGATGTATGAGTATATCAACGAAATAAAATAGACTTCTCACTCTACAAAATTTCGAAGTATATGTGTGTACAATAACGTGTAATTACAGTATGCGGGTATTCGACAGACTAGAAAATTTAAAATTTTTTAAATAATTCATTTAGTTTTAAATCCACAACCGGAAGAAGAGCAGCAGGGCTCGAAACTAGTAGTTGTTTATTTATTTTTTATAAATAAAAAAACATTGTCACAGTATGTAAAAGAAAGTGATTTTTTTAAAACTCAATTGTTTTATTAAAACATAAATTATGTTTCGAACTGGTTAATTATTATTTTATTATTTTAATATCGATTTTTTATAACCTCTTTCAATCTTTTAGGATTTGATTCTACTAACTTTTTGGTAACTTCCGGTGAAATTTTGTCCCATTTTTAAAACAATAATGATTCTAGAACGCTTTTTTTCTGATAATCCTGTATTTTCTAGTTTGGTGTTTCTGGTGATCTCATAAATGTTCATTGGGGTTCCGATCAGGCGATTGGGGTGGCGAATGTAACTGGTTTGGAACGTTATTCAGAATCCATTCTTTCACAATGTGGAAGAACCAGGTGGAAGATCGGTTGGTTTCGAATGATCCTTTAGAATACCTAGATATTTCCAGCGATTCAAACTTCCATTTATAAAAACAAGTTTACCTACCCCAACCGCTAACATTGAACCCCGTAGCATAACCGAACCACCATCATGTTTAATAGTTGGAATGACGTGTTTTAGCTCCAGGCCTGTAGTAGCAGATTTACTCCAAATTTTACTTCTCCCATCGGCTCCAAAAATGTTTAATTTACTTCCGTAAAAACAACCGTCTTCCAGAAGTTGAAGCCTTTAGTTTCTAATTTTTCTGCAAATTCAATTCTTTTTTTGGAATTAAAATTCGAAATTAAGGGCTTCTTGCGTGTCACATTTTTCTCAAAGATCAGGGTGTATGATCATTTTCGTTACTACTGACTGTATATGGTTGCGGGCTGCGGCGGAAATTTTAGATGGTACACAATGAGTGAGAACAGAACGTGCTCGTTGTAAAATGGTTTAAATTGGGTCCATTGATATCATATGGTTTTGGCCAGTTTGATACCGGGTTCTATGTTGATTTCAGTTTAAAAATCGGATAGTGCAAAATGGGACATTATGCGTTGAGCTACTTGAAAAAACTATATTTGCGGCTCTCATCTCCAACATCCCTATCTAAGTAATTACAAACTATTTGGGACAAAGTATTAATTGGAATAGAATATAGATGTGAAAAGACTGGCAACGTCAAATGAAACTAGTTTTGAATGTAACGGAATGTCGTCGTCTTAAATTTTGGTCAATCAATTCTACCGAGTTCTTAATCGAGTCAGCCGAAAAGAAATTAGTATGACAATTAAAAAAATTTATGAAACCCTTACATAGCTTGTAGGCGGGAGCATTGCAATACGCCACTATTGGTCTAATCGGAATGCCTTCCTTATGGATTTTTGGTAAACCATAAAGGATCGGGGCAGATGGATTCATGACAGAGTACTTCCAACCAGTTCCATCAAATAACTTCTGGCATTGGTTGATACACTTACTAAACGAAGTCTTAAATGACTTAGTTGGATCCCTGCCAAGTACTATTGCTTTGCTTTCTGTAATAAAATCAGAAATTTTATTACAGTAATCGACTTTTGTGAGCACGGTAATTGTATTGCCTTTATCCGCTTTACACGCTATTAGGTCATGGTCACGTAGTTTTTTCTTTATCGCACCAATTACTTTGAAGTTAGTATTAGAAGCAGCAGAAGAAGAAGAGTTTGACTGAGAAGAAGAGTTATCAATACTTTTCTTTATTTGTAGCGCACACACTGATTTTAGTTGGGTTATTTGGCCAGATAAGGCTGTTTCGGCATCTACAGCCAGATTCTCGAATGATCGAAGGCCGATTTTGTTTGGTGTAGGAGCAAAATTCCCTCCGTTGCTAAGCATTTGCACCTCTGTATCACGGAAAACGACTGAGAACAAGTTCTTAAAACTAACTATTACCTCTACGGTTAAATGGATAAATCTTATCTCGCAACATATCCAGCTTAGGTTTGTGTTTCACATATTGAATATGTGAAATTTCAGCTACCTCTGCACGAACTTTTTTGTCCAGCCAATCGAACTCAACAGAGTGCAAACGAATTGCTAACTCAGTGTGAACAACTTTAAGATGAAGATATAAGTTGTTTTGTTCGCTTTTTTCTATTATATAACAATTTTTTTTTTTTTTTTACAAATCAGTAGATACTCACAAGTGGTTTAACACAAGTGGTTAATAAAAATATGTTTATTAAGTATAAGTGTGTTTCGCCAAGTGCCTACAGCAAACAGCGTAAAAAGTATTTTTACGATACACTGAAGTTTTAAACAAAATAAATCAAATTTGACAAATTTACAGCATTTTTAATTGGTAACAATCACAGTCATGTTTCCTCTCCATGGTCGGTATGATAGACCACGTGTGCACTCCTCCCACTCGATGGCAATATCACGCACAGCAGGTTCGATATGCCCCTCAGTGTTGAATGGTGGATTAGCCTATACCACACAAATAGATTTAATCACGCATTGCGATGACCAAGCAAGCAGAAATGTAGAATGTTAAGATCGTGACAGAGAAATAATATTAAAAAAAACTCTCTAAATTCGTTAAACAGAATAATTATTGATACATTTTAAAGGTGTATAATATAACTGATTAATTTAACAGGAAGAGAAAACAAAATGTATATCAATATGACTTATCGGTTACTTAATATAAGTTTTATCTTAATATCAAAGAATTAAGGTTTTTAATCGGATCCGCGGGCCATTTTCTTTGCAATATTGTAATATTATTGTACACACATAAACAACTTAAGGTTGCATAAATATATATAGTATGAAAAAAAAAGATAAATTATCATTGGAAAATAAAAAAAAAACAAAATGACATATATGATTCAATATACTCGTAGCTTAAAATATAGAATTATAGTACATATCTATGTAAGAAATATTTATACTAATTAGTACATAAAAATAAATATAAAGTTGCATATAATCAGAGCCTCCTAAATATAAGAGCCGTAAGATTCCGCCATTTTTTTCCATGAGCTTTCCATAGAGGGGAACCTTTTTGTTCTTTTCCATACCAATCAGTGTATTTTAATATTTTTTAGAAGCTTTTTTGTATATAAAAACATTAATGCTTCGTTTCAATTTTTAATTTGAATGGTTAGTTCAATATTCAGGATAAGCATATTTTAAAATTTAGTCATGTTATGTCGAATTAACGCAAAAATATTTAATTAGTCTACCACAAAAATTTTTTTTTATTATTAAAATAAGAATTTGTTTATATGTGTATGTAAGAAATTAGTATAGAGTGTTCCATCAAAAATTTCAGCATTTCTTTCCCAAAACAAACGTTCGTTAAAAAATGCTTTTTGAGTAGCTATGTAATATGGGGGTTATTGTGTTCTAGATTCTATTACAACATTGTTGATGAACAAACTTCGAAAACCGTTTTTTCGTTATTTGTTAAAAATTTCATCGCAACAAATTCGCAGGCTATACTGTCTCATCTTGTAGTATAAATAAAGCGTAGCTTCATAAAATTAAAACATTATAGAGCTTTTCGCAATTAATAAACCAATCAAAAGACGTCGCTAAGTATAAATTAAAGCTAAATATTAAAACCTAAATGTTTGTTAACTAAAATTTAACAATTTATTATGTATACTGCCTGTGCCTGGTTCAATAGATTATTGAGATCTTCTGGAACTGAAAATAACCGAATACGAGCGAATTGAAATAAGAAAAGAAAAAATTTGGAAAAAATGTGACATTTTTCTATTATTGTTTTTCAGCGCACAGCAACTACGATGGTAAATATTTTGCGATGAAAAGCTTTATTTATGCCAACCGTATTATAAATAAAAACTATAATTGTTTTGAGTTTTATTAATTATGTTAAATTATTATATTAAATATTTCGCGCTTAACTTACTATAATAATGGTTTATTTTCGTAAATAGTTATTTAATTATTTTACGCTTTTCTGTAATTTCAACTAAATTATTACAGAGACATCTGTAAACGGATTTTCAAATTACAGAAAGCTCGGTTTTGCAATCGGATAAAATTGAAGTTTTTTACGTTTTGTTCTGTTTTGTAATAATATTTAATTAAGAAAATCATGACATCGTTCAAAAAAAATTTCGTAAATAGATTTTGATGTAAAAATTTTATTATATGAAAAATATTATTGTTTCTACATAGTGATTCATAAAATTTCGTTTCAGCTCACGTTTTCTCTTTAATTTTGTTATAAATGGGGAATGTTTAGAATGCTATTAAGTGCATCGTTCATCTCAAAAATTCTAATGTGCATGTGACCAGAATTTACCAAATAAGTTAAATTTTTATAAAACTAAATTTTAAATTGGATGTAAGAGGAATCCGCGGCAGCACCCTTTATTATCTTACTTTATAAACCTACACAACTAAACGGAAAGCTCATTTTTATAGAAAATTAATAAATTTATGCTCCGCTTTAGTTTAAATTTACCAAATAAATACTACATTATGATGGCTGATTTTCAAATATGTGTGCTTTAAATAGTTTATTAAAAATATAAAATTAAAATTTAGATGATTTGTTTAATTTTTTATTCATAAATTCATGTTCAAAAATTTTCCAATTACCTCGGTTTCTTATAGTAATTCAATAAAAGCTTCCCCTCTACTGAAAGCTCTCTTTTTAATATTACGGCTCTTCAAAATTAAAGATGGCTCTGATATAATCTAATAACATACAAAAAACACTTAGCTCATATCGTGGTTCCGAAGGTGATGGCCACCCAAGTAACATTTGTTAGAGCTATAAGCAGCGTTGAGCTCTATTTCAGTTCTAAAACAGATAATATGAGCCTAGCAGTTCCACAAGGTAAATATGTATAGCTTTCAGCTTTACACAATATTTCTGCTGCTTTAAGAATATTTTACCCCTTTTATTCTTTATTTCACGTGGCTCTAAAAAATAAAAGAAAACGGAAAAGATATAACAAAGCCATCTTTTGTTTGTACGCAGACGTACAAACAAAAATTTACGTAATCCCATAATAAGAAATTGGATTTACAATTTAAGCCCGAAATATAAACATACCTGTTTTCTCGCGACTATACAAAACAAATGTTAGGCGCCGGTTATACACGGCTTCAACTGATTTTGTAATTGATAATATACTATATATCAATTAATTTAATATTTGTTATTAACTATAACAACAATTTTACTTACACTTTTACGATATGCGTATTATGAAAATGAGATTTATTATAAAAATGAGATGAACACCCACAAACAAAATTATCGTCATCCAACGGACATCACCCTGTATGGAACGATATCTAAATTAATTGATTATACCAATAATGATTCAGTTCAACCAGCTACACAAAATAATTATATATTATACCAATTAACGCTTTTATGATAGTATTGTGTACTGTCTTCTATACAACATCTGCTAGCCTATACAAAATTACCATTCAAGCCGCTGGAACGTCAAAACCGTTACAATTTGTAGTTATCATAGTTTAGCAGTTACTACAGGGGGGATCCTTGGTTAGTCTTCGCCGTATATTCTAATCAATCAATCCATCAATTACACTTCTTCGTCATGTAACATTTTTTATCAGAAATGTGTAATATGTTGTTATCTTTATATATGTATATAATTCTTCTGTACGTGTGTATGTAATTGAACTCCTCCTAAACGGCTAAACCGATTTTAATGAAATTTTGGATGTGTATATCCAGTGGGTTCCTGGATGGTTTAAAATTACAATTGGACCCGGTAGGTAGCACTGCAATCGGGTTCTAGGAATTTTTTTTTTGTTTTTTGACGAAATATTTTTTTTATTTTTTTTTTTTTTTGTATTTCTTACATATCAGAATATATAACCCCAACATTTCACCAACCCCCACCACCCCCTAATCTTTATAGGTATAATTCTTATGTACGATTTTTTGTGATTGTACTCCTCCTAACCGATTTTAATGAAATTTTGTGTGTGTTTGAGTGGATATCTGGATGGTTTAGATTTACAGTTGGACCCGGTAGGTTGCACTGCGATTGCGTTCTAGGATTTTCTTTTTTGACAAAATTTAATTTTTTTATTTTTTTAAGATTTTTCTTATATTAAAACATATAACCGCCAAAATTTCACCACCCCCACCACCCAAAAATTTTCTGTACGGTTGTTTGTGACTGAACTCCTCCTAAACGGCTGGACCGATTTTAATGAAATTTTGTGTGTGCGTTTGAGTGGGTCCCTGGATGGTTCAGATTCACAATTGGACCCGGTAGGTGGCACTGCGATCGGGATCTAATAATTTATTTTTTTTGTTTTTTGACGACAGTTTTTTTATTTTTTTTTTTTTTTAGATTTCTCGCATATCATAACATATAACCCTAAAACTTCATCATTCCACCACCACCTCCAATCATTATATATATAATTCTTCTGTACGTGAGTTTGTGACTGAACTCCTTCTAAACGGCTGGGTCGATTGTAATGCATTTTTGTGTGTTCGTTTAAATGGGTTCCTAGATGGTTTAGATTTAAAATTGGGCTGAGTTGAATATCCAACTCAATATTTCCAAATTGTCTACTATATTTTATTACGTAAGCAAATGGAGGAAAATTCATTCCAATTGATGCGGCATTGTAATTTTAGAATTCGTTTTGCATTTAAAATGTTCGGGCCCTGATAATTTTTGTTCAATTTTTGTTCAGAATCGGCTAATTACAATACAACGTGGCGGTTTCTATTTATACTATTTAACCACGTGATAAACACATCATCGTACGCCACTAAAATTGAGGAATTAGAAAACTATGGGAGTTAGAACAAAATCGAGTGATTATATTGCATCTATAAAGTCCAGTGTAATTTTTTATCAAATGCATATAAAATAGTTTTATTGTGGTATGGATATACTACAAAGTCGAATGATTCTGCACATTGTGTAACACTAAACTATTGTAGATAGAACAGTTTTGATTAGAGAATTAGAAAGAACTTGCAAAATTACATATAAAATCGTTGAAACCCCCAAAAATGTGATTTTAGACTTACAAACTCGAGGATGAAGAATAATTAATTACGTTTACCTATAAAATTACATATGGGAGTCACACCCAAAAATATAAGTATATTCCTCCGAACGATTAATTCGATTGAATATCAATATTTTGTAGGAGCTGTAGCTAAAACATATAGTCTCTATCAAAAATAAATTTGTTTCCAATTAATCCAGAGAAGCTTGCCTATAAACTATAAACATATCTCCGAAATTATAATTTTTAATATCGAAAGTAACTATAAATATTGAATGATCTCCAAATTCTTACTTATGTATCTATATTGTATAGGCACAAATATACTTTTTTCTCAGTGTTCTATAAAATTGACTGAGTGTCGAAACTCGAAAACAAACAACATAAAGGTTTGTTCAACAAATGCCAACGTCGGTCAAGGAAAAGTCTGTCGGCTCCGCTAGTATGAGAATAAAGATCAAATGTAAACGTAAAGAAATGAAAATTGCCTTCAAAATCACAATGAATACAAAGACAAACTGTTGTCACTTGTAGCTCGATTTACTTACGTACCTTACGTATTTTATCAGTTAATAAAATTATTTTATGTACTATATATGTATTCCAAACGCTTTTTATTAACATGCATATTTTAGTAAAAACGCTTTCGGTTTAAATTTCAAAATTCTTTCTTTGAAATGGTTACATTCTTTGCATCGTTTATTGTACATTATAGTTTGTGTTACATTTACATTCTGACCGGAATTCCTTAAATCCCAAAAAAAATATTCATACAAATATGTGCTTAGCGAAAGAAGAGAAAATATTATGTTAATTGTTTTTCCAATTAAAACTTCTAATCGTAGTTGGATTTCTCTTTGTAGAGTATCTTTACATTCATGAATTTTAATTAAACAATATTTTTTGTTTAACCGAACATTATTTTTTATATAAAATTAATGATCCATTAGTAATTATTAATTACATAACTTTTATGCCCCATCATGCAATTAAATATACCCTTATAACATTTCATTTGTACAAAACTCAACACATTTGAGCTGTATCTTTCTATCGAACATCAATAATACTATTCATAAAATCCTAAAATCTACATACATAATTTTTATTACAGGTAGAGGTACAACGCTTAATTAAACAACAAATATTTTTTTGTATATATGTACATAATATGTAAATTAGTTACCTGTAAAAAATCGCGCGGTGTGGCACCCAGCACTTGCAGTATTTTATCATATCCAGAATCTTGGCAAAATTCAAAAAATGTCTTACCAAATAATTCTAAAATATCGTTTGCGGGAATTTCTGAAATTAAAAAAAAATGTATAAAATGTTAATTTAATTAATAAAAAAATATGAAATTTTATTAGAATAAAAAAAACCATAAAATAAAATAAAATATAAAAGACATTTTTTGCGCATCTACCGGATGTTGTTACCTTTTATTTAACTGTCAAAGGAGATACCAAAAAAAAAATACGGTAAAATGAACGTTTGGGTAATTTATGCTGCTGTTGCTGATAATATCTTTATACTGTTAATTAAATTTTTGTTGTCCTTCTAATCTTATACATATATCTTTCAAATGAGGAAACATTTCGATAACGACTCGTTATTAATGATTAAAACCAAAAATACAAAAATTGAATGAGTAATGTCGTGATAACGGTAGGATTAATAATGATTATATAAAAGAATTTGTATTATTTTTGTAAAAAGTATTAAATTTCCTTAAATGTCTAATTCATTGTTTCAATTAGATTATTCTTATCATAAAAAGAATATGATTTCACTTTCATTTTAAAGCTTAAGGTTAAATAAAACGTATTAAGATAAAAGGTTTTGTTTTTGTTTTTTACTTGAAAGTTCAAATTATTGAAAATTTTCGAGTGATTATATTTAGTATAAAGGAAAAACATAATTTTATGCCTGAGTAATTATGAAAGTAAACATAAAATAAATTAGATATAAACATTACCTTTGATCCCTTGAAGAACATAGAAATTTGATATTATTATTACAGTCATTTTCGAATAAAAACAAAATTTGCTCTATGCTCAGATTTTATATTAAATAAGTAAACCGCATAGGCTATAGTGGTATTGGCCACCCGCACGGTTCCTGAATATAACTTATTTTTTGTGCTCACATATTACGTTATAAAGATAGCCTAATAGTAATTCCTATAATATATAGAATGCAATAAATAATAGCATTTTACTTTCTTTTGCTTTAGTAAAACGAGGTACTGAGGTCATTGTACGTATTTGGATTCCAGAAATCTGAAGATACCAAATACAAAACTTATTTTAGTAAAATCTCAAAATCAAAATCAGTCACATGTGTCAGAATCACAACAATCAGTTTCGAACGGATAAAATTATTGATTTGAAAACGTCAGTCTTCTCATCAGGTCGCGACGACGGATGTTATATTATAAGTTAAGTGAATAAATTAGTAAATTAAAATAGAAAACATTTGACACCAGTGCAAAAATTAAATTTTTATTTTTATTTTTATGCAACTAATGCATTTTTTCACATAATTACGATAAAAATCAGAACAGTTAAACCTTTTACACGCGTGTTTATCTTGTGATGTGAATGAACGGTAAAATTTTCTAAAATGTCAAATTGTGAAAAATGTAAAAAAGCTACTGATTCGAGAGAGCGGACTACAATTAGATGTTTCGGACGGTGCAGGAAATTGTATCATTACGCTTGTGTGGATTGGAACTTTGAAAAGTTTGTAAAGTTATTTAAAGAATGTCCATATGCAAGATTCGTTTGTCTTGAGTGCCAAGGTTACGAAGAAGATACGTTGTACGAAGAGTTCAACAAAATTAATCTTTTTATCATGGAAATGAAGCAACATTTAACGGCAAACCATTTAAAGATAGGACACCAGCTAGGAGAAATTAAAAATTAAGTAGAAGAAATTCAAAAACTGACGGAGCAACCACACTCTTTTGCAGCAGTAGTAAAGAGTAATCCCAACAAGTTGGTTATGTTACAACCAAAATAACCTCAACCTAATAAAAAAACTAGAGAAGATTTAACAATGTCACTCGATCCAAAAACTATACCAATAATGGGCTGTCGCAACATTACGGATGGTGGAATTATTTTGCAGTGCAACACTAATGATGCCAAGGAGAAACTAAAGACAATCGTGACGGAAAGGATGGGAGCTGATTATGAAGTAAAACTACCAGCGGAGCATAAACCAAGGGTAAAAATACTTGGAATGTCGGAGAAGCTAGAAAGTGATGAAATAGTATCTGCGCTAAAACAGCAAAACCATTTTCTCGCTAATAGTGATATCAAAGTAATAACCACTTATTGCAGAAGAAACTCGCAAAAAATTGATACAATCATAAAAGTAGGCTCCATAGATTTTACAAAAATCTTACAAGCTGAGAAGTTAAATATACATTTTGATAGATGCCATGTCGTAGAGTCAGTAGGGATCTCAAGATGCTTTAACTGTAATGGTTATGGCCATCATAGCAATAGGTGTACCGGCAAACTTTGTTGCCCAAGATGTAGCGAGAATCATAAGTTAAATGAATGTAAAAGTCAAGAAGTAAAGTGTAGCAATTGTATTGCTGTAAATACAAAGCTCAACTTAAATGTTACTATTAACCACACAACTTGGGACACCCCTTGTGCAGTATACCAACGAAAGATGAAAACATTGAAAAACCAAATAAGTTATCAATAGCAGTTCAAAACAAAAGACCTTCTATATACTAATATTCGCAGCTTACACACTAATTTCTTAGAGTTATCACAAATAATTATTCAATATAAACCGTCAATTGTATTACTCAGTGAATCTAGAACAACAGAAGACATGTACGACTCGGAATTTTTTATTGAAAATTATAAATGTGTACGGTGCGATTCGGATAGTCGTCATACTGGAGGGGTTGTCATGTATATTCACCAAAACATAAGCTTTAAAATAATTTCGAATATCGAGAAGGACCGCGCTTGGTTTTTGGTGATTCAGATCATAAAAGGATACCATACAACTGGAATATTTGGCGTGGTTTATAGATCATACCAAACAACATAAGCAGCATTTTTAAATAATTTAGATGGATGGTTCGAAGAAGTTATCAATTATAATAAATCGAACTATATATTTGGGGATTTCAATATTGACGTGAAAAGCAACGATATTTACAGTTTACAATTAAAGCAGTCAATCATGGATTATAGATTGGCGCAAGTAGTTCCAGATTATACCAGAGTCACACAAACCAGCAAAAGTTTAATAGATCTTTTGATAACTAATTCAGTAAATACAAAATGTGAAATTATAAAAGAACAACAAATAAGTGATCATAGTATGTTATGTGTGGATATAAGCAGAAACAATTCACAGTTACTTGATCAATTTAAAGAAATTAGATCTCGGAAAAATTATTCTGGTGAAAAATTAAATTGTATACTAAACACTAGACTGCAGCACTACAAAACACAGAATGAATTGAATGAGAAAGCTGAAAGCTTAATACTGGAGTTAAAGAATGCGATTAAACAACTGACGCAAACAAAAATTGTTCAAAGTAGAAATAAAATCCCTTGGTTCTCAGAAAATTTGTCATTATTAAGACAAGAAAAGGAGCGTAATTTTAGTATTCTGAAATTAATAAATTCAAGCGAGAATTGGGAAAACTATAGAAAAGCTAGAAATATTTACAAACAATCGATAAGAAAGCAACAATCTGAATACTTCAAGAATAAGTTCATTGAAAACCAATATAAACCAAAGGAGCTATGGAAAACTCTCAAATCTATGTATAAGACTAAAAATACGATGCAATGGAGTATTCAATTTAATAACAAAACACTCACCGATAAACAACAGATAGCAGATGCACTAAATCACTCGTTTGTGTCCAGCGTGGTAGATATTCACCGTAACATCCATGAAATATCGGATTTTGAACTTCCTAATGCTGTTTTGAACATACAAAAATTTCAATTCCAACAAACATCACAAAACGAAATATTAAGAATAATAAGCAGAATAAAATCGCAATATGGAATAGATGGTATAAACAAAATTGTCATGCTGGATGCAATGCAGAATCAAATGTTCTCTGAACATTTTACTGATATAGTTCATTGTAGTTTAAGGCAAGCAGTGGTACCAGATTCATGGAAAATATCAACAGTTGTTCCCATTCCAGAAATTTCGAAGCCAACCACGCCAGAAGAGCTCCGGCCAATAAATATGCTCCCACTGTATGAGACTGTTCTGGAACGAGTAATTAAAAACCAACTGGTAAATCATATCGCTGATAACAATATATTGGTTGATCAACAATCTGGATTTAGAGAATCCCATTCTTGTGAAACGGCCTTAACCCTAATGTTGGATAGCTGGAAAAGTCAAATAGATGACAACAAAGTAATCATTGTAGTCTTTTTAGATTTTAAAAGGGCTTTTGAAACCATCGATAGAGAAATTCTACTTAAAAAGTTAACCAAGTACGGCGTTGTTGGGAAAGAACTAGAGTGGTTTAACAGTTATCTTCAAGGGAGGCAACAATATACGAAAATTGATAATTACTAGGGCAACCAAAAATATGCTCTTAAAAATAGGTTTTAGGGGTATAGCCTCTATCCGGTCGCAAAATATTTAATTGCGATGCGAAATATGGTTACTAGATTTATGTTGCCATGCCAATTGACACATTTTTTTAAATTTATATTTGTTTTGCGATGGTAAAGTAGAAATACACGAAAAGACTGTTACGCGTCGCAGCCTTTTCGTGTATTTCTACTTTACAATCGAAAAACAAATTTAAATTTAAAAAAATGTGTCAATTGGCATGGCAACATAAATCTAGTAACCATATTTCGCATCGCAATTAAATAATTTGCAACCGTATAGAGGCTATACCCCTAAAACCTATTTTTAAGAGCATATTTTTGGTTGCCCTAATAATTACACATCGTCACTAATACAAAATAATCTCGGAGTACCTCAAGGATCAGCTGTGAGTCCGTTACTCTTTATTCTGTACATTAATGACATAGTCGATGTTATTCAAAATTGCAAAATAAATATGTTCGCAGATGATACTTTACTTACTATTTCGGCAACAACTCTGCCAGAAGCAGTGCAGAAAGTAAACGAAGATCTCGAGAGTCTACGGAAATGGCTGATGTTTCACAAACTATCACTGAATATCTCGAAAACGAGGTACATGCTCCTATCAATCAAGCAAAGTTCGAGAGTAATGCAGATATAATAGTTGACAACCAAATTTACGAACGAGTAAAACAGTATAAATATCTTGGTGTTATTATCGACGAGCACTTAAGTTTTAACGATCATTTGGATTATATCGCTAAAAAGATGAATAAAAAACTTGGACTTTTCACCAGAATTAAAGACAAATTACCAATGCAGACAAAAGTGGTTTTTTATGAATCAATTGTGACTCCACATATTGATTATTGTTCTTCTGTGCTGTTTATCATGAATCAAACTCAAATTACACGTCTTCATAAAACTCAGAATCGATTCATGCGACGTATCTTGAATGCGGAAAGTAGAACACACATAAAAGACATGTTGGAAATTTTAAACTGGAAGTCAATCAAACAGAGAATACAATTTAATGTTTTAAAATTCTTGTTTAGGCTGGAAAAGGGAGATCTGCCAAAATATTTAGATACTTTGCTTTCTTCTAATCGAAATGTTCATACTTACAATACTCGGAGTACACACTTCAGACTACCAATGTATAGTAAATCATTTTCACAACGGTCGCTGGGATATAATGGAGTAAAGTTGTATAATTCATTGGGTGACTATTGCATGCTAGGTGAACTTCAAGAATTAGAGTACGGTCAATTTAATAAATTATTGCATACATTCATTAAAGATAAAGTAGACATTTAGTATATAAAATAAAATTTAATTAATTTAAATAACAATGTATTATAAAATGTCATTATTGATAAATAAACAAACAAATAAATAAATAAATTATTTACATTGGAATATTGACTATATATATAGTATATATAGTATATATATAACAATACCATGTAGTTGTACTACTAGCGAATTACTGCGTAGCGTACGAAATTCATTTTTCACATTTTCCATCTATATTCTATTCTCACAACTAACTTTTCGTTTTTACGAATTTTTATATATTTTTTTTTTTTTTTAATGTTTCAATGGGGTGGAGATATCTCAACTCCACCCAAACTCAGCAATTATTCGATTTAAAGTATTTCTGTAATTTTTGCAGAATTGTTTCTTTCGGTGGACTTAAGATATAGTTTTTTGAATTTAGGATCTTTTTGTTTGTCTGGCTTGTTGCGAATGAATGGAAGAAATATAATGGAAAAACGACTTGAATGAAGAACAAAAATAATCTAAATTGGTTGCATAATTATTATTCCGAGTATTTTGCAACATTTTAGTTAGTTTTGGTGCTGAAGGTGTAGTTTATATGTCTGTGAAGTTAGCCCGAAAAATATCCCGAAGAAATGCGATGGCAACACTATAAAACAAATATCACGACATTTTTCAGTGTCATCCCGAAAAATTTTCTATACCACGCTAGTTTTGAATGTCATCCCGAAATTTTTTTTACTATCATGACAATTTTACTATCATGATATTTTTTTTTTTTTTGTTATCCCGAAAAGAATTTCTATACAGAAAATTTCAGTAAACAAATAGCGACAGGTGTTCGAACCATCCCGAAACCAAAAAAAATATTGAAGCGCAGAAATTTATATCACGAGAAATTAATTCAACAACCAACAATTTACTAGCGTTGTTAATCCAAAAACGCAAAACAAATCACTCTGGTTATTAGTAAGAAAACAAACATTGTGGATCAAGTCTATGAGTCAGATTTTAGATATAGTCGTGTGAAGTCGTAGTAGATATCACTTAATAGAGCAAGGTTGGTATGGAGTTTGTAGAGGAAGGATCCACCTTTCAAATGCCCAAAAATTTAAATCAAGTCTATTAGTTAAATTTTAGATAAAGTCGTTTGAAGTCGTAGTAGATATCAATTAACAGAGCAAGGTTGGTATGGAATTTGTAGAGGAAGGATCCACCTTTCAAATGCCCAAAAATTTAAATCAAGTCTATTAGTCAAATTTTAGATATAGTCGTCAGAAGTCGTAGTAGATATCAATTAACAGAGCAAGGTTGGTATGGAATTTGTAGAGGAAGGATCCACCTTTCAAATGCCTAAAAATTTAAATCAAGTCTATTAGTCAAATTTTAGATATAGTCGTGTGAAGTCGTAGTAGATATCAATTAACAGAGCAAGGTTGGTATGGAATTTGTAGAGGAAGGATCCACCTTTCAAATGCCCAAAAATTTAAATCAAGTCTATTGGTCAAATTTTAGATTTAGTCGTTTGAAGTCGTAGTAGATATCAATTAACAGAGCAAGGTTGGTATGGAATTTGTAGAGGAAGGATCCACCTTTCAAATGCCCAAAAATTTAAATCAAGTCTATTAGTTAAATTTTAGATATAGTCGTGTGAAGTCGTAGTAGATATCAATTAACAGAGCAAGGTTGGTATGGAATTTGTAGAGGAAGGATCCACCTTTCAAATGCCCAAAAATTTAAATGAAGTCTATTGGTCAAATTTTAGATATAGTCGTTTGAAGTCGTAGTAGATATCAATTAACAGAGCAAGGTTGGTATGGAATTTGTAGAGGAAGGATCCACCTTTCAAATGCCCAAAAATTTAAATCAAGTCTATTAGTCAAATTTTAGATATAGTCGTGTGAAGTCGTAGTAGATATCAATTAACAGAGCAAGGTTGGTATGGAGTTTGTAGAGGAAGGATCCATTGGGCATTTGAAAGGTGGATCCTTCTTCTACAAATTCCATACCAACCTTGCTCTGTTAGTTGATATCTACTATGACTTCACACGACTATATCTAAAATTTGACTAATAGACTTGATTTAAATTTTTGGGCATTTGAAAGGTGGATCCTTCCTCTACAAACTCCATACCAACCTTGCTCTGTTAATTGATATCTACTACGACTTCAGACGACTATATCTAAAATTTGACCAATAGACTTGATTTAAATTTTTGGGCATTTGAAAGGTGGATCCTTCCTCTACAAATTCCATACCAACCTTGCTCTGTTTATTGATATCTACTACGACTTCACACAGCTATATCTAAAGTTTAACTTGTTATATCTTCTTACCATTTTAAAAAAATAAAATAATTCTATTTTAGTTCAGAGAATTGTTGTTTTTCTAATATTAAATATTTGAATTAATTTTTTTTTATATTTTATTAATTTTGATTTTATTGATGTAGATTTTTATTGTGTAATTTTCTCGAGGTGATATAAAAATTTATCACGAAATGTTAAATAATAATAATATGTTTTGTACATATACATAATTATAATTGAAAATTTCGTGATACTAATTTAATATTACAAAACTATATAATAATTTACTATATATTATAGCTAATCTCGTGATATATTTGATTTATATGCAGCAATATTAATTATATATACTTGACTATTAGGATAGTATTAAAATAGTCTGTGAATATATAATAGTCTTGCCATATTTAACTATAATGGTTTTTCGGGATAATTTTTCGCGCTAACTTCCTAGAGGTGTAGTTTATGGTATGATAGTTTCATGTAAGATTCGCTTATTGTTTCGAATAATGTTTATTTCAATGAGGAGACAAATTATGAAAATAATGCAATTTTACCTTGGAGATATTTGGCCTTATTTACACATAGTATAACAAAGGAAATGGGGAGTTATACATTTTGAAGAATTTCTGATTTTAAACACATTTTCTTTACGTTCATCAAAATCTTCATTTTTTACAATAGGCAGTGTAGTGATTTGTTGTAGTGATTTGATTATGGAATTAATTTTCAATACCTTGTTTTCAATTTTTATTGTTTGTGGGATATGCTGCAAGGCTATGGGTTTTTGCGTTTGGTTGTTAAGGTGCTCAGTATTACTTATTGCGTATTGATTTAATTGGGTTAATAAATTTAAACCACAACATCTTTTTTGAGGAATCGTTGTAAAACTTTTTTCTAGATTTTGAATGATTTGCAAATGTTAGGTTTTTTTTTCAACAGTCGACTTCCTGCAAATTTCGGTGGAAAATTCCGCAAGTAGGATTCTTTTTAAAAAAGAAATCTGTTATTTGGGTAACATTATATTCGCAATTACTTTGTAAACAAAATCGTAATTTAGATTTTTTTTAATACCAAATAATGCGTCGTAACGTAAATTTTCTGTAAAATTTGCATTGCCTTTGTACAATGAACAACTTGGAAATAGGACATTCCGTTTCTTGAAATAAGCTGGTATGTGTTAGTATGTCGACAATACATTGAATAGTGTTTCCTGGTGCTGTTGCAATATGGATTTTTTGTCCTATTTTTTTTTGTTCACAAAATGTTTTATTTGCAATTTTGTGGCAAAATCGTATTGCCCATCTTCGGATATTTTGTTAAATTTCTTAATATTTATGAAACTAAAATAATTATGTCTTTCTCTTTCATGATTGCTTTTCTTCGGTCTTGTTTAATGTGCTTAATAGATTATACATACTTTTTTATAGATTGAACGACAAATTTTGGCTGATCGTTTAAAAATTTTAGAAAGAAATTATTCAAAAATGATTTCATTTCTAATAATAATGTCTTGTAAAAAGCGTATTCATTTCGCTGTAGCCGAGTCTCCCTTCGTAGTAAATAATTTGTTACCAAAGTGGTACGTACGTCAAATATTTTTTAATTCATTTAGGAAGGGTTGTCAAAATTATTCACAGAATTTGTTGTACTCGTATTTCTTTCTATATATATGTATATATTACACTCAGTGAGTAATTTAGAAAAATCTTGGAAAAATGAGCTCAGCTCATAAATTGTTTTGTTGAATAAATCATTTTTTCGTACACAATTAGATTCTTCTGATTATCATTAGATCCTTCTGAGCTAATGAAATCTGAATTAAACACTGATTTGAGAATTTGACTAAGAGCAGCAATATTTTTAGAAGTAGTGTATTTTGATTTTAATAAAAACACATTACATAAATAAGGCCACTATTTTTTTAACTTATTTAGATACTCTGGATGATTCGCTAAAATGTTCATTAATATCATATACCAAGTTCTTTGTTAAAAGCGAATAAAAATGGTGTATTTTCACAAATTTGCGTAAAGCTACGTCATTGTTATTGCAAATATATTTGTGGCTTATTTTTAGATAGTCAACGATTGTTAAATTGTTATTAAAACGACATTAATTTCTGCGAAACTAGAATCTATAACAACTGTTTCAAAAATAGGTCATTTATTGGTTTGATATAAAAAATAATTTTTAAGTGCTATACGCTAGTTCTTATTGTCAAGGGTTAAGGCAGTATGACTCGCACTAACAAAATCACTTATTTAAAAATGGATCATTTGCATCGTGTTCATTTTGTTTCACTGGAATAATAAGGGTATAATGTAACACCATCGACGTTCCAGGATTTGATGGTCGCATGAGTCCCTCAGTTGCATCCATATACACAACCAATTGCTTCGGCATATTTTTATTAATAATTAATTTGACCATTTCTACTTGAATTTTACTAAAAGAAATTACAAAATTATAAAGAAAGTGCTTCCGATTTAATTTTTCGCAAAATATATACGGTGGTACATTTTACTATAGATTTTGTTGTCTTGACAAAATCTTTATCTTCACTAAAAAAAAAAAAAATCCGATAATTGTTCCACGGATATGCTTCTCTACGAGAGACTTTCAATTGTTTCCTGAGAAACCTATTCATTACTCGTGCCATCACGTGTAGGTGAAAGACTGTATTATTCAAAACGCTTACTTTGAAGTGGCCAACGAATAGTTTCTGAGTTCAGTGGACTATATCTCGAATACTTAACATACACAAATTCTCGAAAATTATTAATTATTAATATTTCAAATAGGTTAAATGTTCCTCTATCGCCCGATGTAACCCACTAGTCCAGCCAACGAATAGTTTCTGAGTTCAATTGAATCTTGAATATTAAATAATAATAATAAATAAACATTCAAATATTTAATATTTTAATCTTATGATGCTTTTAATTCGACTGTCATTGCTGAAAATACTTGCTATCACGACAGTTTAATAATGATAGCAAGTATTTTCAGGGCTGAGCGTAATTTATAAAGTTTTTTAAAATGGTTTATTTTGCTGTTATTATTAAACCATTCATTTTAATTATGTTTCCTCTTTTGGTAATAAATTGTACTCAAATGCTCGAATTTAAACCAAATGTTTTCTTAATAGTATATCTAAAGTTGTATAGTATTGTCCTATATGCAACTATTTAAGTTTTCGAGGATAGAAATTTGGGTTATCTTCAGAAAGGTAATTTAAGGTATAGTCATACCTTTAAAAGTCATAATCATATTTAAAAAAAATGTTTGTTGAAAATGTTTGCCACTGCTAATTTTTTGATAACTTACGTCTTAGCTAGAATTAATTCATTTTCTAAATCATCTATAATTTTATAAAGCTCACTGTTTCGTTTACGCACAACAAGGGTAAGTCGTCGATGTCATGCGTCTATACTATTCTGAGTACTCGGGAATTTTTCCTTCCACGCATCTTCAATTGACCAAAAGTTGGGATCATATTTTGGATCAGTGTTGTTTAGTCCTGCAGTATAATTGGTTTTTAACCACTTTGCATTTTTTGGAATCGGTATTTTCTAAATGTTTATATAATTCTTTAAAATATGTTTTTATTTCGGTAAGAAGGACAAAAGAGAATCTTTTAATCATCCTAATATCTAAACTAAAAGCATCAATTTCAATTTTTCTGTGGATACTAAATAGTTGCGCCATAATGTACCGGGAACTACATAAAAAGTATCATCCATTAGCCAGCGTGATGACTCATATAAAATCTTTATACTTGAAACAGTTCCACAGTATTATAATTTTGTCGTTTTGGATATTCTTTTCTAAGAGTATGAATAATTTCTCCTCAAGGTATCTTAAACGCTACGGAATGTCGATTTCAGATAAATTTGTTGGCTTTCTAACTTGAGCGAATCCTTTTGATTTTTCGACTTTGAGCTTGCATCCATTTGTTTTAGAGAAATAGCATCCTAAATCTAAAAAATATTAAATATTGACATGTAAATACCAACACAAAATGACTACCAAATTAGATTTTTTTGCAAGAAAGAGACAGAAAATAAGTCACCGTCGTGACAATCGTGTTTTATTCTAGCTATATGTTAACCTTGCACGCATTTACGCGAATTAGTAAAGTTATTGCATAACTTAGTATCGATAAAAGCACTAATGAAGTTCCACAATGTCTAAATATTTTTTTCGTGTATATATGGTTCCATTACAGCGATACTGAAGAATATTTTGAGGACGGGTGTTTGCCCACTATTTATAGATCTTGTAAGAAAATATAAAACAAAATTTGTCCTATACGTATGTTTTCATTTTTATATCAGTAGTGAATAATAAATAACATCCAGTATTTTTTGAAATGTGTAACTTTATTAAAAAATAAAGCTCCCTTTAGTGATGCTTCACTTTTCGTTCTTCTTTTCATATACTTATGTAGAAACGTTAAGTGCCTGTTTGTTTGGCGCCATATGAGTTCCTCTCAATTAATCATATACAACTTGCTATTGATCTATACCAGTATAAGTGCTTATTATATTGTAAAATTGCTTTATGAAATGCATTTAATAATGTTCCATTAAGTGCGGTTATTACTATTATTTATGTAAAATACTAATACTCGTAATATAATGCATAGTGTGATCCATAACTTACTGTTTTATTAAAAAACTGATTTAGAAAATTTTAAGGAATTAATGCCTAAAAATAAAGGATATATGTAATTCGCCTTGGAAAAACCCGTTTCAGGATCCAATTATTTTGCAAAAAAAACATAATTTTTAAAATTGCTTAGTTCCAAAACTCACCACAGTAGTCTTTGATGATATTTTTCTCGCTAAGCCTAAAAGCCGAGGAAAAAGGGAAGATTCAAACGCTTCTCGGAGAAGATTTTTCTTTTAGGAAAATAAGTAGAAGATTAGGCCGCCAATATGTAACAATTGGACTCGCTCAATATGTAACATGCGGACACATTGGATTCGCCATCTCAGGCACCTGATGTCAAACCGATCAAAATTTTTTGCCACTCATGAAGATTAAGCTGAATATGTACCCCATAAAAAATATGAGCGCTCTAGCACGGGTTGTCCGGAGGATATGGAAAAATTTATCAACACAGTATGTAGAAAATTTGGTTGATAGTATGAACAAAAGGAGCCAGTAGGGCTCGTATTCTCAGGCACCCGGGTATTTCGTCAACATTTTAATTACCCGAATACCCGGGTAATAGATAAAATTATAAAAAATTTCTGCCTTTTTTATGGTTAATAAATCATAGCATGTTACATACATTACATTTACATATGTACGTTTTGTGTTTACATACATTTTCTACATATCACTAAAAATTATGCTTCATTTTGTAGAACGTTTTCTTTTTCTTATCTTCCCTAGATAAGAAAAAGAAAACGTTCCTAGAATTAAATGAGACAAACAATTAAGTTTTTTAAGAAATCCACAGTAAGAACTAATATTTTATCTAAGCACGCAGAAACGCAGGAAGGCAAAAATTTGAAGCTTATTTTAGATTGTAAGACTCGTTGGAACACGCTTATAACGGCAGTAAATCGATTTTTGAAATTACAGAATTGTATTTACACAGCCCTCGATGAATTAGGCGCTGAAAAAATTAACGAATCTGATCTAGACATTTTAAAAGAAATTTCATTTATTCTTGAACCGCTTATGTTAGCAGTACAAGAGCTTAGTAAAGAGAGCGCCACACTTATAACAGCTGAAGGTACTCTTTACTACGTACTAAAAAACTAAAGGAAATTAATACACCACTTTTCTAAGATCTATTCTGTAATTTAGAAAGAGAAGTCGATGGGTGGCGACAAAAGAAATTAATAACATTTCTGTTATAATATTCGCATCATGGCATTCATCCTAAAGGAAATGAATTTTTAAGCTACGAAACTAAACTATCTACTAAACAGCTTGCAGTTCAACTATTATTACGTCTGTATTCAAATAATAACAATATAAGAATTATTGATCAAAGTTCAAGTTCTTCTGAAGAAGAGTTGGTACTAACAAACGCCTATAACGAACTCCAAAAGTGCCTTATTACGTCATTTATCGTGTCCGTCACGCCAGCCGAAACCATATCAACCGGAACCAAACAACTATGGCACAAGTAGCACGATGCATTGTGCATCATTGAGCACTATATGTTTTTCAACAGTCGGAGCCTGATAAAGCCAGACAGAACCATACAAAAGCCAAACCAACTAGGGCACTAGTAGCACGATGTATTGTGCATCATTGTGCACTATATAATTTTTCGGTCGGAACCTTTCAAATCCATAAATATAAGATTTTTCTGGAAAAAACCTTACAAATTCAGCCGAAACCATACACAAGTAGCACAATGCATTGTGCATCATTGTGCACTATATAATTATTCAGCTGGGACGTTATAAATCCAGCAATATATGATTTTTCTGTGGAACCTTATAATTCCAGCCGGAAACGATGGTTTGGTTATATATAATCAAACAAACTATATATCACAAGTATCACAATCTATCGTGTATCATTGTGCACTATATCGTTTTTTAGTCGAAACCTTATAATTCCATCCAGAACCTATTAAAGCCAGCCAGAACCATACAGCAGCCAAATAAACTATAGCGCAAGTAACACGATGCATTGTGCATCATTGTGCACTATACAGTGATTATTATTCGTATAAGAACAAGTAAACTCGTTCAAAAATTTATGATTAGGACAAAAACTATGTCCACTTTTAAAACTAAAAGTATATTGTATTGTCACCCTGTGTTCGAATATTATGTTCGTAAACAGGGATCAACTAATAGTACTGTGTTGGAAAAAAGAAAAATCATTTAATAAAATTTAGAGTAATTTAGTTAAACATTCGTATAAGGACAGCTGACAAAAACGTGTTTTTACGCACTTAATAAATATATATACATATATGTTTTAAATTTTTGATATTCGATCTTATTCAGCAAGTATATTACGACGCTTATAAAATGGAATTTTATTTAAATTATTATTTATTGTAATTATATTTTATTATAGTGATGCCAAAGGGAAAGTTCTTAAACGATGAAGAAAAAATCTCCATCAGAAGTTTTAAAGAACAAGGATTTACCATGCTTCAATCTGGTACTAGAATTGGTCGATCATCAACTGTGGTCGACGAATTCTTAAAAAAAGCTCCAAATTGTGGGCTAAAAAAGGAAACAAAAGGAAATAGTAAATTACCCAAATTTCAAATGGACAAAATAAGAAAGGAAACAACCCGTAACAAGTTACCCGCCAATCAAATTAAAGCAAAATTGGGCTTACCTGTTACAAAACAACATATAGCTCTTAACATTTGAACACCAAAAAATAATAAATGGTCGAAATTGCAAAGTAAGACTAATTCTTCCTATAAACATATTGAAACGCGGCTACTGTTGGCCAAGCGACACACGCATTGGAAAGATAAATGGCAAAAAGTAATTTTTTGGGATAAGAAAAAATTCAACCAAGACGGCCCAGGCCAGTACTCTTGCTACTGGCACGATATCCGTGATGAAAATATATTACAGTCTAAAAGAAATTTCGGTGGAGGTACAGTAATGGTGTGGGGAGCATTTCACTATGGCGGGAAGCTACCAATTTGCTTTATTACCCCCCTAATGAATTCAGACATGTACAATGATTTGTTAGAAAAAGATTTCAAAATTTTTCTTGAGGACTACAACGACAATAATTTGATTTTTACCGAAACAATGCTTTTATTCATGCATCAAAGCAATCAATAGAGTGGTTTTGTCAAAAACAAATGAATGTTCTTGATTTGCCTAGCATGTAGTCCCGGTTGTAATCGGTAGAGAATTTATGAGGCATACTTGCAGCGAAGGTTTAAGCGAATGGTCGGCAATTTAAAACGCCCATATACTTAAAGCAGTGCATTAAGAGCTATTCTGACGAAATTGAGGCAGACACTTCAAAAAAACATCAAATTCAAAGGCAGCGCGCATATTTGAAGTCATTAAACAACAAGGGCGTCATATGAAATATTAATTTAAAATTTTCTTTATTATTATGTAGTTTTTTGATGAAAGATTTGAAGTGTTCTGATACGAATATTTAAGCAATTTGGAGTGTTTTTTTAAACTGAATTAATATTAGAAGTATCTTAATTTTTTACTTTGTTGAAATATCAAATAAATTTAGCGTAATTCTTTACTGTTTACGAAATAAACAATTATTTTATTTATACGTATCTGTTTATTTTATTATTTAATAAAAAATCAATGTTCTTATACGAATATTTATCACTGTATAATTTTTCAGCCAGAACCTGATAAATCCAGTAATCTAAGATTAACTAGGAGCCAGGCAATTATTAAAAATAACCATTACTTTACTACGACTTTACTTTGTATTACTACGACTTTACTTTGTATACACGCTCTTGTTGCACAGAATGTAGCTATGAATCGCACTGTATAATTTATCTATTGTATTTCAATAGTTATTAAAATTGTGCATATCAAATAATTCTCTTGACTATTATTAAAGGTAATATTAATATTGTGCTTTAATATTGTGCTTTGTGGTTAGATTTTGTAAGAAACGCAAAGATACAAAAAATAATAATTATTAAAACAATAACTTCTTTAATTTGGTCTATCGCGTTCTAATAATTTTAATTTTTAATTACTTGAAAGTTATTAAATAATGAACAGCGAAAAATATAATAAATTTTATCATGATAAATGTGGTGTATAATTTTTAAACGATATAATATTAATTAATTCTTACTTAATATTTCAACAGCGGCACCAATTAAATTATAAGTGATTTCATCATCATAAATTTGTCGCACTAAAAATTGTCCATCCATATTTACATCAGCTTTTTTTCTGTAACCAAAAAAAAAAATAAAATTTGAATTAGTGAGACAGTAAAAGTTGATGGTAGTAATATAATAATAATGGTTTAATCATAGTACTTATATTAATTAAAAAAAAAAATACTAAAACCAGTCATAATAAATTTGGTAATATAATTTATATTTGATTAATACGAGTATTGCGTACAAGTAAACATTTTTTATTTATAAACAAAATACCATATACATAACTATTAATGGTTTTTAATAATAAATGAGTTTTTGATTAAACCTCATTATATTATTAAAAGGGGAGTTAATATGGTAGAACAATAATAAACAACTTCGGGGATGAGATTAAAGTTTTCAGCACCGACCAAACGGCACAGTGGTTAAAGCTTTGGCGTTTGGATCGGGAGGTATCGGGTTCGAATCCCGATAGGGGCAGGGTGCAAAACGGAATTTTCATCAACAGATTACGATCTGTAATGAAATAAAACACAACTATGACACCCTGTCGGAGTGGAAAACTCATGGGCAGACCCATATTTCATGCCAGTATGGCATGGAGCTATGCAATGCGCAAATGGTGATAAAATCGGACCTATAGCCGTACGTTTTCGATTTGGCAAGCAATGCGTAAAGTAGGACGTGAAAAGCGAACCGCGAGAGAGTTGGAAGTGCTTAAAAAAAACAACAAAAAAAGTTTTCAGCATGAAACCATGTCATGTAATACAAAAAAAGACAAGTTCGTTAATATTCTGCTTTAAGTATCCTGCATCAGCTTTTACAGGAAGCTCGCGTTACGGGTTTGAAATAACATAAGACGTAATGTCGTTGGACCTGACCAGTTTTTAACCTTTACCGCAAGCAATAAGATAAAAGAAATTTAGGCCACAGACTTGATCAGAATAAAAATTTACACTAAAATTTGTGCAATTTATGAAAACTTATTAGGACTAAGGAAAGCATAAACTAGTACTATAAACGGTAATAAATCAATTTCGATTTGAGTATCATTTTTTTCAATATTTAAATTAATCATTTTATTAATTTTAATGTAGGCCCGGTATTTCAGGTATAATGGAATTAGGGTATTCAGGGAAATTCAGGTATATTTTGGAATCGGGTGTCAAACATTTTGAATGGCAATCGTTTCAAGGAAACCAACTTATTTTGAACTATGTAGTTTCTCGATTTTGACACAAATTTTTAAAAAATTATATGTAAAATGATGTTGATACTAGCGTGTATCGTTGCAAAAAACTTGTGAAGACATGAAATCAGTAATAAACTTTGGGCTAGACTGCAGAACAAAAATTATATTGCATATTCCTAAAGTATTTTTCTATATTCAGTATTATCTACAGTAACTGATTACGTAGGTAAATCGAAAATCTTGAAAAAAATTCGAGACAAAAGCATTATTATCCGTAGCTGGTTGATCGAAATTTTAAGGCGGTCTCTGCAATACGTTAGTTATCTATCAAGCAAGCTACACATTTGGTTTAGAAATTATACTCGTATCTGTTTTTTGTGATTTGACGTTTATGTTACTTTGTTTACAATTACATTTGTTTAAGAGCCATCTGCCTGGTAGTCCAATTTTTTATAACTTTACTTTTATTGTACCTGGATGAAGAAAAAAAGAAGAGGAAAATGTGTAGAGAAGTTCATATGGAGTCTTCCACCAAACATCCCCGTAGAAACTACGGGGATGTATGGTGGAAGATCAACAAGTCAACGAGTAAACGAATTTAAAAAATTTAAATTTCGAACATTTATCCATTTCGGACTTTAGCCATAATATATCTACTATAAAAATTTACCTAGAAAATTATTTTGATAAGATCAGGTTGAAACTCGATTAGTATATGCACGCAGCTGAAATGAAATGAAATTTTCCATGTAGAAACGACACAAGCGAAAACGAGAATGAAAATTTCACCGCAGAATTTGTAAATGTCTCTGTTTAACTCTACACATTTTGCACTATTTTTTTTCTGCACGTACATTAAACGTACGCTAAATTTTGGCCATTTCTTCAATAGTTTGTTGTTAAACAAAATCACATAAAAAATATTTTGACATGAAGTTATAAAAATTGGACTACCAGTGGCCCTATTCTGGCTTTCTCTGCGAATAGGGAATTGGTAAAAATATTTTCATAGCATTTTGTCTAAGAGCGTGTTTCAATTGGTTTAAATACCGCATAAAAAGTTAAAAATCGTGGTGAATAAAAATGTCAAACTTTTTATCCGCTTCAAGAGCTGATAAAATTTTTATATAGAAAACATTTGGCTAACAAAAATATTTGTTTGTAACCAGAAATTTGTCAAGTACAAATTTTGAGAAAAATCGTAATGATTTAGATGTAAACTAACCATAATTAACTAATATACATTTAAATAGTATTTATTTTAAATATTTTCATATTTAAATTTGCTATATACCTTCATAATTACACATAAAATAAGCAATCATATTATTGTCAAAATTTTAACCAATTGAAACAGATAACAAGTTAAAAAGTTAAAAAAAAATACCACGAATATTATTTTAACTTTTTAACTTTTTATGCGGCATTTAAACCAATTGAAACACGACCTTAATTGTATTTTTCTAGCCTACTGAGGGAACATGATTGGTGGTATATATGAAGCTAGCCCGATACTCAGCCCGAAAAAACGCGATGGCAACACTAAACTATCACTATCGTGACAGTTTACTATCCCAGCCCGAAAAAATGTCACTATCGTGACAGTAAATAGTGTCATGATACAATGTCATAACATTTATAACATTCAGCCCGAAATTTTAAAATTACTTTTATGTATTTTTAAGATATATTACTATTGCTTGGTAAATAAAGCTAGCCCGATATTCAATTGAAAAACCCCGTTAGCAATACTAAACTACAGCTATCAAGAAAGTTTTATATCCCAGCCCGAAAACTACCACTATCGCGACAGTAAAATATGTCATGGTAATCTGTTATGACATTTAGAGCATTCAGTCCGAAATTATAAATATAATTTTACGTATTTTTAAATTATCCCCTCAATTGTTTGGAAACTTACACAGCCCAAACCTAACATGAAAACGACAATGCGGAAACTTAATTAGCATTACGTAATTGAACACTATGAATATAGCAAGAAATTTCAGCCCGAAATTTTAATTTGTTGTTTATATATAGTCGATTGAAGTTTTGCCTACAAACTGAGAGATTTAAAAAAAAATATCGGAAATAATCGGGATAAAGACGTTTAAATCTCGTCTGAGAAGCGATTCACGAGCACTTGGAATATACCACCGGAATTGCCTGTGAGTAGTGATTCACACGACTACATCTAGTTAATTCCAGATAGAATTTTTCTACAAATTTCTCAGTTTGTAGTCAAAACTTCAACGAATCCGGTGGTATATGCCAAGTGCTCGTGAATCGCCTGTGAGTAGAGATTCAAACGACTATATCTAGTTACTTCCAGATAGAATTTTTCTACAAATTTCTCGGTTTGTAGTCAAAACTTCAACGAATCCGGTGGTATATGCCAAGTGCTCGTGAATTGCATGTGAGAAGAGATTCAAACGACTATATCCTGTAAGGATGTTTCAAGAAATATTCTAGTTTTGTAGCCAAGATTTAACGAATCCTTTTGTATAAGTGAAGTGGTTGTGAATCTTTTCTAAGGCGATATTCAAACGACTATATCCAGATAATTCCAGATAGAATTTTTCCGAAATTCTGTCGGTTTCTAGTCAAATCTTTAGCAATTGTGAAATACATAGGTCAAGTGCTCGTGAATCCTTTATAAGGCGAGATATAATAGGATTTACTCCAATTAATATCCGATAAAGTTTTTCACAAGCTGAATTTAGTTCCCATAATTCCACTGAAATTTTTTTTGAAAACTTAACCTAAAAATTTTTTTAATTTGATGTTTCAGCAGTAATATTTTTTTTTATTATTTTATCAAAATTTAGAAGCCACGATTAGTTCGATATTTATTTAATACACAATTAATTAATAGTTATAATTTGCGTGTGACACAAATTTGCTTTATAGTTATAATTTGCTTATATTTTGTGTCATGACAGAAGTTGTATTGCCATACGTAAAAATTAAAATTTCGAGCTGAAAATTCGGGCTAACTTCACGGAGGTATTGGTGGTAATATTTTCGAAACAAAGTTAAATGGGAAAATATTTTTCCCTACAAAAATTTTGTAAAACAAAAGTTTCCCAAATCACTTTGTTTTGAAAATTTTTTGCACTAAACTTATTCTTTCAGTAGGCCAGAAAAGTATAATTTTAACAAAAATGCTATGAAAATATTTTTCCCAATTCCATATTCCAAGGGAAAGCCAGAATAGGGCCACAGGGGCCTATTTCATAGGAGTTAAGTTCTTTTAAATTTACATTACATTGTAAAATTGAAAAGGTACAATGTACTTTTTTTTTGTTCCATACATCCATTTTGTACAAACGTTCATTCTTCCAATGTAAATGTACATGCTTCCAGCGCAATTTTACATTATTGTAAAATTGTACATTTTGTGACAGATGACGTAAATTAGTCATTTTCATTAGAAAATATAGGCTACTCTGATGTTTTAGTTATAAATTATAAATTTTTATTTTAGCGAAAACCATACTTTGTATATATTACTTTTATACAATTCTGTGGAGTTTTCAAACGTAAATGGTTAAGACATGGAAAAATTTCGTTCAACAAACCAAGTGATCGTTCAACAACTTGACGTGTTGCCTTTAGCTTTCTTAAAAATCGACGTGCACCATTTGTCATAATATTATTGGGAATAATTGGCGATAACAACCAATTCCTCAAGCTGTATGCCGACCGAATCTCCAATAGTATATATGCATTTGGAAATGGTCGCCAATTATTTAACTCCCACTTTGTGAACTATATCTAAAATACGGAAAAGTTAATAAATATCACTATAGTAGTAATTATTATGATTATTATCTATAATATGTTAAATACGAAGACCTCAGCGCCAGAAGGCCCTAGTTGATTTTTGTTTCACACGACGTTTTATTTTGCTACAGAAAGGTATTGACTGAATAGCTAAAAAGTTTCTGTATTGTAACAGCAGTTAATTCCTTTTGATTCTGAGCCCTTCAGAAAATTATTTGGTTAAATAAAATATAATAATTTTACCTGAGTGAGTACTCGAGCATCATGTACTGGAGGCCTATTATGAACTTTATGCGAAGCGAATCGATTTTCGCATTTCTTGCGACTTATCAAATACGAACCGCTTCGTATGAGATTATTATGTAATATCATTATCGCATTTCCCATATTCGAGAAATTTATTTTCTGTCAAATTGTTGTAAAAAGTGAGGTTAATTGTACGAGTAACAAAAAACGTAAATTTGATAAAAAAAAAAAGAAAAAAAAATATGGATACTGCGGCCTTATATTTTTTCTGTGATGAGGATGACGAAGAGGAAAATGTAAATAATACGAGAATCAGACGAAATGTACTGCGGAACGAATCATGTCCTTTGGATATTCCCGAGAAAAAGCTAGTTTATTAATAACACTACCTATTATTTTATTATTTAATTCTATTACAGATTTGAACGAGTTTTCCGACTGTCTAAGAAATCTTTTAAACATTTGTTGGACAAAATAAACCCTAAATTTAAACCGACAAAATATAAAAGTGCTATTCCACCAATTCTAAAATTAGCAGCAACGTTACGTTTTTTTGCTGAGGGTTCTTACCAGCAGTCTGTTGGCCAAGACTATTTAGTTGGCATGGCACAACCTACAGTTTCATTAGTTATGTCGGAAGTTATTAATATTTTGGAGTCGTTTTGTAATGATTACATAAATTTTGACCAACCGGCGGAGGGTAAAAAACGTGTAAACAACATTACAATGTAAAGACTCGGTTTCCGGGTATCATCGGTTGTATAGATGGCACCCATGTTAACATTATACGGCCAACTAAAAATAAACATCATTTTTACAACAGAAAAGGGCGTCACAGCATAAATGTCATGGCTATTCGTTCTTTAGGCTAAAAATTAATTAAATTTTTTCACATTAAATTATTATTTTAGACATGCAACCACAACCTGTTAATCACTTCAGTTGTTGCAAATCATGGAGGATGTTCTCATGATTATTCTGTATGGTCGACGAGCTTAGAACGACAGTATTTGGAAGCTAAATATAGAACTGGAAATAAATCGGCATGGCTGTTAGGTTTGTATAACATTTAATCATAATTAATTATTTTCATAATAAAACATTTTTATTTTACAGGTGACTCTGGGTATCCACTAGAGCCTTGGCTAATCCTAATGACCCCATATAAAAATGCTCTAGATGGTACCAATGAAGCGAAATATAACGAGATACATTCTAAATGGTTAACTTCCATTGAAAGATGCTTTGGTGTAATAAAAGGTCGGTTCAGATGTCTCTTAGGTGCGAAAGAATTGCATTACAAACCCGAAAAAGCCGCTCAAATAATAAATGTGTCATGTATGCTCCACACCATTTGCATAAAGTATAATGTGGAGTTTGTCGAGACCTTGTTGGTGAACGATGAAAGCTTTGAACACGTGGGCAAGTTCGAGATGGATTACGAAATGGACTAATTGTAGTTTAGTTTATATGTAAATCTTTTTTTGTCGCCCTCGTTAGCTTAGTAAGTAGTGTGCTTGCTCTGTGACTCGGAGGTCCCGGGTTCGATTCCTGGTGGTAACCAGTAAAAGTTTGCGACTGGGTGTTTTTAACGTGTTATTTATATATCTTCGTCCATTTCAGATTTTCAGATTTACAGCCATAGTAGTTACGGTTTTGTCCTTAATATTTTATTTTAAATATCAGTTTATTATAATTTCATTAAATTACATCACATTCAATAACATTTCAAATAAAAAATAAATCACAAAACAATTCTTTGTCTAAAAATTAATTATAAAAATATGAATAATTCATTTGCAAAATTAGTTGGTTATAATAAAAAATTTAAATCTATTTTTGTACATTAAGGCACTCTGTTTGGAGTTCTATTAGAGTAGCTTTAAGTTCCAATTTTCCTTTAATCAGCTTTCTTTTCTGTAGTCTGTCTTCTCTTTCGTTATCACATTTCTTAATAAAAATGTTAAGCTTCTTTTCTTTTATTCTTCGTATGTCCTTCAAGCAACGTAAAATATTTCTTTGATTAGTTGTTGATTCTTCATAAAATTGTATTGTTTTTTATGAAAATCAACTTGAGAGTCAACCTGCTTTTCTACCAAACCAAAAGTGGATTTTTTTTTTCTGGTGGATTTGATAAGACAGTAGGACCATTTTCTTTATCCACCTCCAGTCTATGTGGATAATCGATATCATGAATAACATTGTCGACTAATGTTTCGTTGATTTGAATCTCGTCACTTGTTATACAAATATCTTCCGTTGAGTAGTGGGGGCTACAGTGTGTTGCACTTAGGCTTGGACCAGCTTCACTGTCAATGTTGGGTTTTGGCGCTCCAAAGGTTTGGGCACTAAATCCATCAACATCCGAATTTAAATTCAGTAGGACTACAATTTGTTCCTCGCAACTGGAAAATTTATAAGATAGGTTTATGCCGCCCCCTGCCGCCCCCTGTTCCCATGAATTGATTTTTAAGCATTTTTGTTAAAAAAAAAGCTATATGGTTTCGGTTTGCCGTCTGTCCGTCTGTGTCTACGATAACTTGAGAACGGATAGATATCAACTTAATTTTTTCACTAAAAGTTCAAGCAATTCATGGGAAAGTGCCCTATTGATTTGGACATTTCTGTGTTTAGGGTGTTCGGAGATACGTAGGGTTTTGTTCCTTAAAATTGATAGAATTTTTTTTTTATTTTCTATACTATTTTGATTTCATAGAGCATGTGAATGTGGAACAAAAATTTATCTCGTGTGGATATGAGTTTGTGTGGATGGTGTGGTTATGGGGGTGGTAGGAGTGGTGGTATGGGGTGGAGGGGCGGATTGGATGAGGTGTTGTTTGATGTGGGAATTGGGATTTGATGGATGAGGGTTTGTGTGGTGTGTGTGGGAGTGGGGATGGAGGTGATGTTGATATGGATAGTGCGGTATAGGGTAGTGTGGGTGAGATGGGTTTTAGGGGTTGGATAGACGAATGAAGAGATGAATCACCCTTCACATCTTTATAGGCAACAAAAATGCTTATAAAGTTCGGTTCCGAACCTTTCCGTCTTTTTTTATTGTGCTTTAGCTTGTTTTTAATGTGGTATTTATAATCTTTCCAAACCTAGCATTAAAAATAGTATCTTGTAGAAAATATTTTACGACATTCAAATTTAATATTAACCCTTTTCTAACCTTCCACTGTTTTTAAAGGGGGGCCTTCGCTGTTTAGTTGGGTTGTTAGTTATGACCATAGCCCATTTGCCCGTTGTTTATACTGTGGAGCACACAAACAATTTTTAGCTAGCCCTTCATTTTTCACCATGAAGTCGATGATAACCTTAAATTGCTTCGAAGTGGTGGTCCTAAATAATTAATATATATTAATCATTAAAATAAATAGTAAAATTTTAGTGAAATAAAAAAACTTTGCAATTATTTATATAAAAATATTAATTAACATTTAATTACATTTTATCGCCGCACAAAATATTGTTTCACTACTCAAATGCGATATCCGACTGCTATTGAGCAGGTTGAGTTTATAATATGGCGCATCATGCGATTAAGAGCGCGTAATATCCGAAAAGGGTGTTTCATAATACCAAAATGCGATATCGCATGAAAATGCGAAATGCGATCCACTTCGCATCACGTTCATTATAAGCCCCCTGATCCAGGCTAATTAGCGGAAGCATAAAAGAAATTTAAATTGGGTCCAGCCACAAGCATTACATTCAATGAATGTTGTCCTTTCCGATCAACGAATGCTTCTTCATGAATAGAAGGTGCATCAATTGGAATTAATTTTCCATCAATAATTCCTGCTACAGCCATGCATTCGTCTGAAGTGTTGCGGAATTTCTAAGATGTTATGACTTCGCCAACGTACTTCTGAGCCTGATAAATGAAAATTATGATAAAATATTTTTAGTTCTATTCTTTAGATTTTACACTGACCAAATAATTTTCTTTGGATAATATTGCAAACTTTCAGAACACATCGGCACACAGTAGACTTAGAAACACCATACATGTTTTCAACACCATACTGACCGCCATTGCCCATCCAATGTAAGGTCACTAACAGTTGTTGCATTGGGTAGGAAATGATAAATCATTGCCTATTTCTTCAAGTAAAATTCAGCCACGGAAAAATAAACGTGAAATTTTTCAACAAAACATAAATCTTCAAAATGAAAATTAACACGAGGCTGAAATACTCATCGGTTGAGTCAGAACTCGATGATAACATATAATTCATTTTATTTAAAATAACGAAATTAATTAATTCGTACATATTCCATACCTATTTTATTTTCATTTTCTTGTGATTTACAACTTTAAATTCCATGGAAAATATTAAAAACACTTAAATTGTACATTTTTTATAAAATCAACCCGTGCTCTTTAGAAAGGTAGATATTTTTGTTCAATGTAGTTTCTAAATGGCATTTCAAATACAATTTAAATTTCTATGAATCAAAAATGTACATTTTCCAGTAATACCTATTAAAAATTGTATGTAATATTTTTTGTGCATTCAAAAAATTACAAAAAAGTGTGAAACACAAAAAAAAATCGAAAATGTACAATATTTTTGTACAATGGAAAAAAAGTACAATGTAACTTCTATGAAATAATCCCCAGACAGGCTCTAAAATAAAAGTTTAGTGGAAAATTCCGCACGATTCCATAAACTCAAACTAAGACTCGATCCACTTTGAAGACCAACCAACTCTAACTCGACAATCGTATTGTCGAGTGATCAAGTATACGTTTTTATACGTATTGAGTAACTCAAACGTTAGATGAGACTGTTAAAAAAATATCTTTATTAAATCGATATGTCATGTGAAAATCCTAATAAGAGTAAAAAAAATCAGAATTTTTAGAAATTGCTAGAATTTGCCTGTGTTTTGTGGAATATATCCTGCAAAATACACAGGAATCGAAATGCTCGAAATCAGGCGATAGAAATTAAGCTGTTTCGTTCGATGGCCAGGTCGAATCGAGAACATGAAAAGTATGTAAAGTATTATATTATGTATTCATATTTGTAGGTTCCATAGACAATTTAATGAAAATGAACTCGGTTCATCGGATGTGGCAGCTTCCATTAGTTTTTTTTACGATTTTGCAAATATTTCAAAAAGTATAGTACCTGCGAAAAGATCTATTGAGAAGAAAATGGTTTTAACACTTTCCATAATTTATGCGGAAATCCAGATAAATGACACACAAAGCACTCTACTTGGGCAGACCCCAGGTAAATTTGGCGGACATCGGTTTTTTGCCAATAGTTTAAAAATCATAACATTTAGGAAAAATTTGATCGAGGGATAAATCGATTCTAAATTAAATTTGCAAAAAAATTATCCAAGCCATTTTCCATAAATTTTTAGTGGAAAGAACGAGTTTTAATATTAATGTATTTTCATTCTTTTACTAAGTCAAAGTAAGTAAATCATGAACATTTTTGACCTCAAAATTTTTGCAACTTTAGCAGCATTGGCTATACGAAAGAAGGCTGTAGTTCGAAAAATTGGTTTTCGAGGTGTTCTCGGTTTGTAGTAGCGCAAAGGATTGAGCAATTTGGATGGAACTTCTTAATAAAACTGTTTTAATTAACTGGGAGTAAAATTCGACGGATATCGGTGCACTGTAAGTAGCAGCTACCGCAGGAGCTTTTCGATTTTAGATGATTTTCCATATAATTTAATAAGTATTACATCTGCGAAAAAAATCATTACATCTGCGAACGAAAGACTTTCTAAATTAGTTTTGCAAGAAATGCATATATATTTTGTCCAAAATTTAAGCGGTAATAACGGATTTTGAGAATAAACCATTGTTTTACCAAAACTCAGCCACTCTTCTGCTCAAACAGAAAACGAGATAAAACTTCATTCTAAAGGTTTTTTCATAAATTCCTAGATCCTAGGGAAATTTGGTGTAGATCGGTGTACCGGAAGTCAAAACTTTTATGGTAGCATTCCCGTTTTTGGCCATTATTTTAATATGCGTAGCATTTACGTAAGAATCAATTAGGAACAAATCGATTATAAATTAAATTTACAACTAAACTGGTTCAGGCCGTTTCCTAAAAATTTAAGAAGAAATGTCGGATTTTGATATAAACCAGCTTTGGTCTATTGTTAAATTTTGTTATAACATTTACGCAAAACCAAAAAGATTCCAATTTAAATTGGCAACAAAATTGGTCCACACCATTTTCCTAAAATTTAATTTGAAATTACGATTTTTGATCAAAAAAACTGTATTTTACCGAAATTCGGCCAACATTTCTTTTTATTTAGGAAACATTTGTTTAAGTTTTTTTCGTTTTTATGAGATTACGAAACATACACAGATACAAAAAGGAACACTTTGATTTTTGTGGGAACCGACTAACCGGATGATTTTTTTTAACAATTTTATTTATTTATTGAATCTTTCAAACATTGAAAATAACAATAAGTTTTCAAATCTTAATAATTAAGGTTATTATGTAAATCTGCGGGAGCAGAATCTACTTCTTATCTACTTCTAATTCGAGTTTGTTTTGGTTTATACCGTTTGCGTTCCTGTGACATTCCTTCAGAAAATTTATCGGAGACATTCTAGTTCCTGGATGCAGTTATTCCAGGTAGGTTCAACATTTGAGGATTCACGTTGAAGCACGCTTGCGTATGTGGGTTTGCTGGTTGGTGTTCTGGGCGAACGGGAGTCAATTGGCGTATGCGAAGGTATATTATTGTGCGCATCTGGTCTGGTGTAGTTTTATACTGCCTGCTGGGACGTGACAATTTACTAATATTTCTGTAGACTGTGCGTCCTCAGTAGTTTGCAGTGTGGTTTTTACCGCAATTGCTGCATTTATTTTCAGTTGAGGAGTTCTTTGGTTTTGGACAACTTTTGGTTTTGTTCCCCACATACGACGCACACTGATATCAGCTTGCAATATGTCCTTGAGTGGCCATATTCTTGGCAGTTTAAACAATGTATTCCAACAATATAGTCCGGCCCTTTTCTTTGGTTCTTCAATTATTTATGCGTCTGTGTATGAGGTAGTTTAGTTTATATATTGGATGAACTTCTCCCTTTTTCAAAATGCTTTCGGATGGATCTAGTTCAACTTTGACCATTGGTTGTGGTTGTTTTAAGCGGTTCATGATCCTATATGCATTATGTATCTTAAATCCATCTTCAACAAGCGCATCCTAGATTTCGGTTGTTTCAACCACAGAATGACTCTTTGAAGACTCCAATCGGTATGTATAATAGTTTCTGTTAGATTGGAGGTGAATTTTTCGATTAGCCTGCTCGTGAGTATTTACAATTACAGTTTGGCTCTCTTCCGCATCCTTTTCGGTGTACGTTTCAAATCGGTTGTTTAGTGGTATTTTGATTTTTTTGACATTCGATTTCTTAATTATCAGTAGTTTTGCCGTTTTGGGGCTATCCCTTTTCCATTTTACAGTAATATAGCGGTCGATGCCAGTGTGTGTCATATGAACATTGCGTTTAGTGCTCTCTTTAAGGCTTGTATCACTACTGTGAGTTTCGAGAAGTTTATTCATTGGGTCATCTAGCACTTCTGGCTTCATATTCAACATTGAAATTGAAATACATCGTTTGACAGTGGTGCGTGTGGCAGGCGGTTTTATAGGCGATCTTGTCACCATACCTCTTTTTAAGAAAGGATTGTTTACTTCCGTAACGGTGTTTGTACTTCCGTCAGCCGTACTGGATGAACCACCCACCAGACTGACTACTTCGGTGGTATTGCTTGTAGCTGTATATGGTGTGGCAACCAAGCGTTGAATCACTGCGGTCGCTAGATCTCGACGACTGAAGCTCGCTTGCTCACTTCCGAGAGCCGCCGGTATTGAGCATTTCATCATTACCTGCACCGTATCTTTTTTTCCATGGTTGACTATTTCCATCGTTGATACTTTTCATAGTTGAGTAGTTAGAGTCTGGGTTCCTTCCCATGAACGAGTTGAATTTTTGTAGTTTGGTTGTTGCAATCTGATGAGTAGACCAACTTTTTATCAGTACGAAACCAAGCTGCCAAGAAGAGAGCTGTGGGAGTTCTCATTTTTGTAACGGTTTGTGTATGTTTGTGTACACAAGTACCCTGGGGTTAAAAATGGGGGAGTGCATTTTTTTACTTTTTGTGGTAGAGATATTGTGACTAAATGGCTACTTTATTTTCTACATCTAGAAAAGTCGTAAACATTATAAATAATATTTTGTCCGAAAAGTAGAAAAAAAAATTTAAATAAATTAATGTCAACGATTTTAAAAAACTTCTTAGCATAAAATAAATTCGTTTCTTATAATTTTAATGTTATCTTTGTACATATCTGTGAAATTTTATTAAACTGTGTATACATGTTACGGTCAAAGCCTCAAAAATGTCCGAATAAAAATTGGAAATAACGCTTTCATTGTTTCGAAATCTATTAAATGAGAGTCCTATATTCTTGAAATGGATCATCTTTCACGAGGTATTATATCTTACAATATCTTTAATAAATATGTTTCTCAACGTTTCAACGGAATATTTATTAACTTGGTGATGACGGAATAAACCATCGAAACGTTGAATAATATATTTAATAGAGAATAATAATGTAATATTTATTAATGCTATTTTAAGCACCATACCAATAATTTTATTTTATATTTCATTCTATAATAATTATGCTTTTTTGCAGAAACTAAATAAGCAGTTTAACTATTTTACATTAACAAACGATGACGTATCTGTTTTAGGTTCACGAAGGTGTGGAACCGACTACCAATTGAGATTTTACATTTGTATTAACATGCAATAAATGACATGCATTTGTCATAGTTAGATTATCACTCAAGTTGTTGGTGATATGTTAGATTATCACTCATGTCAACCACAAGACATACTTCGTGCCACCAATGATTGGTGTTTATCTCTTTTTTTCATATTTGAGATTTCGCATGCTTGATAAAAAAACAAATTTATAAAACCTGAATCGCCCATATCGAATAACGTCAAATTTTTTCGAACTTTAAATTCATTTCTACAAATTAGACAAAGTGGAAGTTTATCTTGAAACCGGTATCCTATTATTAATTTGTGATACCAATCTTAACACACATCTACATGGTCTGTAGGACCGGTATTTTGTAGAGATTTTAGAGTTAGGCCGGATTCATATTTCTTCGTTCATTCTGTCAATCAATGTTTTCGACCAATCATATTGCTCCTAAATGACGTTCTGCATTTTTTCGCAAGAGATGGTTGGTCGAAAAAATTGTTTGAACAAATGAATGAAAAAGTATGAATCCGGCCTAAATTGGCATTTTGCGTAATTTGTATGTATCGAACAAAATATACACACATTCTCAGCGAGAAATGGCAAAATGGGTCACTCGCAATTAGATATAGACCAAAATAACACTAAGATTCCGGTTTGTTTATAGCGATATTTGTATTCTTCCAAAAATTGTGATAGCGGATATTTCTTTTGCCTAGAGCTAATGCGATATTTTGCTACCATTTTAGTGAGAAAATAATATCGTCAAAATGTAAACTACAGAACAGAAAATAAAAGCTATTTCTCAAATTGAATAATGTGCGGATTTATCCTTTGGTGATAAATTAGAATTCAGAAACGAACCACATAATAAACAATTTATATTATGGTCTGTTAGTGATAAAAGATTATTTGATATTTCTTCTTAACGTGGATACAAATAAATTTATTTCCTTCTATTAAGATAAAAGTGGAATAAGGTTACTAATATTACCGGCATTAGAACTTGAATTGAAATCAACCTCATCACCTTGTGCGACACACCTATACAAAAAGGAATAAAATTATCTATGTATTAGAATGTATACATAAAAAGTTAAAAATAAATTAATGTGTCAAATGGCTCAAAGATTTTATCGTCAAAAATTTAAATACACATGGAAAATCAACAATAACGTCTTCAAAGTTAAAACAAAATTATCGCCGTACCTTTCTCGCATTTTTTTTTTAATATATACATTTCTCTTTCCAATTTTCTCAAACGTAGAAATATAATAAAAGTTTCGTGTACAAAAAGATACCTTCATACACCTACTGTGTGTCATTTGCGAGTTAAGCTTTTTTGCTAGTGTTTTCCTTTTCACAAAATATAATAATGATCGTCATTTAAAAGAAAAAATAAAAGTAAACAAATTTGTTTAACTCTTCGTTTCATTTCTAACAGCAATAAACAAAATAATTTAAAATTATAAATTTCAAACAAACTATTTGCCAGTGACAATGTGGAATTATTATATAATATTTATACTTTAACTTCTAAAAAAAATTTAAGATTTTTGTTTGATTTTCTTTTAAGAAAAGCAAACAGCAATTTTTTATCTTTGTGAGCGTTTTTTTATCTCAACTGAATACAGAAAAGCTCAGCTTTATTATTATATTCTGTTCGTTGATACTTTACATCGTAAATTTAATTTCAAACTGAAAGCAATATTTTCTTTTGTTGTGCTTTTTAAATACAAAAATGTTTTGTTTATTTCTATTTTTTATGAAATAATTATATTTACTGCAACATAGAACACATAAAAAAATAAAACGCAAAAAATAGAATTTGTAATTTAAATTTTTGTTTTGTTTCCACTGTGATAAATTTTTTAAATGAGATTTTAAAAAGGATTTACCCTCCCGATATAATTTGTATTATGTAGGAAAACATAAAAAAACAAATTCTAAAATGTGTTTTTATTTCTAAAGTGTTTTTTTATCTGAACTTGAAGTAACATTTGAATAGGAGTAGGGTAATTTAGAATTAATAAAACAAGCAAAACCTACAGAGTCGTGAAATATTTCAAAGTTATACTAGATTTGTATGTAACAAAAGGATAGGATATTTAAAAAGAATTTATAATCGGTAACATCCGCAAAAATTATATCCATCCTAATAAGAAAAGTAATTAAATTATGTTATGTATATTCCAAGAAGATTATAAATAAAAATGTCGAAAAAGGAAACGGATTATAAGTCTTTTAGAGAACATAATTTTTTTAAACAGATTTAAACTCGTCTAATCTGGGCAATTTGGCCAAATTATAATACTTTTATGCAGAAGAATCGTTCCATTATAACTTTTATAATAAAATTATAATTATTATGTTTGGATTTTATTGTGGTTATTACCGAACAAATGTTAGCTATGTGTTGTGCTGTTTCAGCAACCTTCAAATATTCAACACGAAAATCGTTGCAGGCGAGATAAATTTCTCAAACAGAGGAAATTTGAATGTTTAATTTGTGAATTTACAACTTTTCTTGTGAGTTTGAAATTGTTCAAACTTATGTTTGAAAAAACGTATATACATATATTCGTTCGATATAGATTCGTACTCGATTTTGCAAATAAGACACTCAGTGATTTAAGTCACAAATTTTATTTTGCAACCCCTTTAATTTCTGCAGAAATCCACTAATTCCTATCATGTACTGCTCACTAATTCACTTTTACTGTTCACTATTTTTCCCACTATTGACTTCTCGACTGCACTGTTCACTGGTTAAATTACAACCGTATCTGCGTTCCAAATTGCTCGGGCACAAATACTTGTCTTTGTCTATCGCTGTTCGAGATTATTCCTTTTATTGCATCTGGCGATGTATGTGTATTGCAATTGTAAATCACATTCATTTAGTTCTAATCACATACGTTCATGCCATCACGTACACTACTCCTGTGTTGGTGATTAACGCCGTTTTTTCCAGTATTTTGCCATGATGACTGTAGCCGTCGTTTACAATTGCTTTCGTTATCTCCATATTCCCCTCCAGTTGGAATGCCATTCTTAAATCTAATTGGCAAACAATACTATTTTAGGAATACTTGATACGATAACATCGATGATGTTAAGAATAATAATTGCTTAACCCTTCATAGCCCATATTTGTTTTTTAAAGAAAAAATATTTGTTAGATTTAATTTAGCTAAAGCTGATTACTGAGATATTACAGAAAATATATTTGTGTTGTCCATTTTCCTGGAAAATTGGGGTTTTCAGTTATTGCAGATATGCAATATCGAGCTGTTAGATCACACATTGTTAAAAAATAAACAAATTTATTTTCAACTTTTTTTGATTAACAAAAAATATACAAAGTTTACAAAATAATTCAGTACTCAAATAAATAATATAATAAAATATTAAGTATCACAATTCATTTGACTTATGCTTCAGTTTCTTTTAATCATCATAGTATCACACTAAGCTTTTGATCACTTACAATGAAACGAAACAAAACAGTTGCAGTCTTTATTTAAACAAAGGGCAGTCCCACATTTACTGCATTTTATAAAAGTATAGCCACCACATTTCGCCAGTTTGCACATTAAACAATTCTGCATCCATTCCGGCCAATGACTGGCGCCATCCGTGTGAACTTCACTTAGGGCATTGGCGCTGAGTTTGGCTTTTTTCTTTTTTCCGCAATCTTATTATTGAGATCGGAAGCAGGTCGGCCACTGGTTCTTTTAGGTGCTCCAACCTTACACATGGCCTCACCAATGTCCATTATGAAATCAGATAATGTCAGGAGTTTACCGTTTGAATGCTCAGTATCTGATGAGTTGTGTTTGTTCAAAGTCCAGGCGTTTACAACCGTTAAATCGATTAAATGGTAGAAAATACGGTGGTACCATTTTTTTGACCTAAGTCGAATTTTATAGCGGCCAATATTACTGTCTAGGGACAGAAGTGTTTATCATTCCTTGCTTCTTGTCGTATCTTTCAACTGTATCACTGGATTTTGTCCTACAAAATTGGATATTAGATTTACGTTTTTCGTATCCTTATATCATATATGATACCACCACAATATCTGAAGAATCGATAGCAGTCACGAACAATACTGATGTGCCTCTAGTTGCTTTGATCATTTCTTTGTCGGTCGGAAGCTTGCAATTAGGCAATCGATTTTTGACAACTGTTCCTAAACAAAGGAATGCTCTAATGGATAGTTCCCTAACGAGTGAGATTGTTGAAACATAATTATCGAAAATTATTGTAAAGTGTTGTTGTTGGATCATAACGTAATAAACGTATGACAATGTTTGCACACGTTTCTAAGTTGGGCTCCGATTGTAGGCGGATTTTATCATCGTTCTCTTGTCCTGTATACAATTCAAAATTATAACAAAATCCTGAGGTTCATGATAAAATAAATAATTTAAATTCCCATTTGTGGGGCTTTGACGGAATATATTGTTTCATGAAATGTCTCGTCTTTGTAGCACATAATTGCTCATCAACCGATAACTGCTGTTTTGGAGAAACTTTTCTAAACATCGATTGGAAGATATCGACAACTGGGCTAATTTTAAAAATCCTGTAAAAATCGGGATGGCTTTTTGGAAGTTTGTTCTTATTGTTGTTGAAGTGCAGGTACTGTTTAACTTTTTTGAAATTATTCAGAGACATGGCGTCTTGAATAATTCCGTTTCCAATTTTAGGTGACCAATATTGAAGACTATTTGATATTTGCATAACCGACGTTATGATGCATACCCCATAAATTTCTTTAAGGATTCCTCATTTAAAATTGCTGGCAGGTTTGGATTTTTTTGGGTAGCATATAAGTTTGACTCAATTACAATTCCTTTCATCAAATCTTTCGTGAAGAAATAGTTGAAATAACTATACGGAATTGTTAAAGGCTTAATTTTGTCGGCAAGCTCATCAGTACCTTGAAAACTCATTTGCTTTTCTGAAACATGAAACTGCTTCTTTTTCCAAATTAGTTTCATATTTTTATAATTACTCTATTGAGAAGTGCCCGTTTGTTAATTTTCCAATAACGCCGCTGGTAGTTCTTCAACTAAATCAACTGGCATATTAACTATATCAAATAATCCATAATTCGAATCTTCCAATCCATTGTTTAAATCTGTTTTATTTGGCTTAATTTCATCTATCGGTTGCATCCTTTCATCTATTTTTTGTATACTTAATTCTATCTCCGTAGTATCATTTCCATCTTCATCTAAACCATCCTCACTGTCGGTCCAACTTTCTACTATATCCAAAATTTTAGCTTTGGTCAAATATTTTCAGGCATTTTCTATAAAATTAGATTTTTTGTAAAAACATTAATTATTAATCATTAATTTTCCATATATTATTCATAAAATGAAAAAAATTCTAACGGCTCGATATAGCATATATGCCATATATTGCATATGTGCAATATCTATTTTTTTTAAACGTATGGCACAATATTGCACATATGCATATACCAAACAAAGTGTTTTTTCTAACTAATAATGTTTTTTTATATGGAAAATCGTTAAACAAAATTAAAATTTAATATTTTTAATCTATTTAACTATAACTTACCAATTATTTACTTATTTAATTATTTCGAAGGCAGCCAAATTCGTAGAACGTCTTTGCACTATAATCTGTATAATACGTCTGCCATTTCATTTTACTTTTCCCGCCAATTTGATTTTAGTACGAATACCAAACACTAAATAAATTCAAATAGAACATCCCAAAGAGCAATAATATAGACATTCTATAATGTGAAAACATTATATTTACGAATAAATTTAATTCGAAGTGGTCATTGCAGGTATGCAATACGGTGCTATAAAGGGTTAATAAAATTATAGTGTTCACAAATGAGTGAACTCACGACATTTGGGATGATAAGACTTGGTGTTGTACACCTTAACCACCAAACCACCTGGTACACTTCTGTAGAAACGAGTTCGTAACAATATATAAAATATCCGTAATAAAATTAATCTGATTTACCTTTCGTTATTTAAAAATTACTCATTTGTGTGAAAGTTATTAATAATGATACTTGGTTTTAACAAATTGACGATTGGAGTCTACCACCTTTATAGGTGGTGATTCCATGTATATTTTGACATTTCAACATTTTGATTTGATAAATCAAGGCGTTTATTGTTTTTATATTTTGAAAAGCACGAATAGAAATTAATTAAAGTGAAAAATTAGTGAAATATTATATGTAATTTGAAGCTAAGTAGTTTTATTTAATTAATTAAAGATTGTATTCAAAATCATAATGGATAATAGTGAAGCTAAACGTTCAAGATTATCGTTGGATTATTGTGGAATACCCCAGTGCAATTCTCGTAGATCAACGAAAATTTATATGCACCGCATTCCCAAACAAGTGGCAGAATCACGATCAGAGTTAATAAAATGGCAAGTAGCATTGAAAATGGGAAAGGATTGGGACGGAAAGGAATTTCAAAACGTCGTTGAAGGAAATGTATTAAAAATGACGAATGTTAATTAAATGTATAAAAAATTTCGTCAAACTGTGAAATATTTTGTTAAAACTAATAAACGTTCTGTCAAATTTTATTATTAAATTATGATGAAATTTCCGTAAATGTTTATCAAATTGATAGACGCTTTTTACCCCATTTAAGAGACGTTTATCAAAAAAATCATCTATGGTATAGAATTTATTTAATTTGATGATGTTTATTGAATTGTTAAGAAAATTTTATTAATCTAATAAAATTTAATCATTTTGTTTGTGCAAATGTGATGTTAAATTATGCAGTATAGCCATTTAACATCATACTGTCGAACTGAACAGCAAAAAAAAAATGGGTTTTGTGAGAAGTGTTTTATTTGCTTTAATCCATAAAGGTATTAACGAAATGTAAGTGCATATATTTTCATTAGTAATTAATATTGATTTAATATTGATAAATAACATAAATGTAAATTAGTATGCCATTTCTACAAAACGCCCGAAAAAATTTCTGAAATCGACGTCGAAGAAGATATCATTCCACAATTTGAAGACGAACCCTGTGATTCTGATGAATACAATATCAGTAATGGCCTAGAAACAACTACAAACGAATTTATTATTATAAACTCAGATGCTAATTATCAAGTAACTAATACTAATTTGTGCGCAATGAACATGGACAATTTTCAGTTTTCTTTTGGATCCAGTGAAGAACTTTATCAATTGATGAAATCGTGGAATTTAGAACTATTGATTCAAACGTGCATAGGTAATGATACCAGAAAAAGCATTTAAGCAAATTTAATAATTGATATTATTTTTTCTATTCTTACAGAAAATCTCGTGGACGTGGAGGCATTCAAGCTAATTCATGACTAATAATTTCAAAAAAGAATTTTATAAAAAATTCCTGTTGGAGTTTAAATTAAATTGGATTATCAAAACCAGCGATTTATTATCAGTTGTTTATTAAACGAAAGCCACACCAGACTCCAAATTATGTCGTTTTACAAAACAAATAATATTTTAAGCGATACCTTACTTAATTTTTGTTAGCGACTAAACTTTCTCAATACAGTCAATCCCGCTTAATTGGGACACCGGTTAATCGGGACAGCCGCTTATTTGGGACAAATCCTAAAGAACGGAAACAAAACCAAGCAAATAACATAAATTTACTTCGCTTTTTCAGGACAATATTTCGTTTAATCGGGACAGATCATACAAAAAAAAGGAACTAATCATAGTAAACATAGAAAAAAAAATTAAAAAATAGAACAAAAATAATAAAAAAGAACAAACACACTATATTGTCGGGCTTTAAAAAAGCAATGGACTGATTTACTGTCTTATGTTGTTCAAATATGACAGGGAGTCATAAACAAAAGCTACTCATCATAGGAAAAAGTAGAAAGCCCGTTGCTTTAAGGGACTAAGAATCGAGAGTTTACCAGTAGAGTATACTATGCTAACAAGAATGCGTGGATGACGTCTGCAATTTTGCGAAGTTGGCTTATGACTTGGGATGTAAAATTACAACTTCAGATGGAAATGACGGGAGTCCCATGTCAGCATTAAATGTGTGCTCTGATTTTGTTTAGCTACAATCCAGCAAAAACAAAAGGCAAACCTCTTTGGACGAATTTGTTCAAAAAATTTAATTAAAATGTAAACCTTATTTTTCTTTTACATACATATTTATTATCTACATATGTATATGTATACATATATGTACATATACATGCTTTTGAATTAATATAATTTTTTACTATGTATGTACATGGTACATACATCCATTTTATACAATTTTTTAATACATATGTATGGATACGTGTAGTTTTGAGATTTTTTTTCAATTTTGTGCAATTTATGAAATAAAGTACATTAAAAATTACTAATCCTAGAATTTTAGTGGAACTTCGGATAATTGGGCCAGCCGCTTAATCGGGACAAATTGTACTAGTCCCGATATGTCCCGATTAAGCGGAATAGACTGTATTTGATTAGCAACCATATTAAAATGTCGGTGGAAATCGCAAAAAATATTTCCTTTAAAGTGATCACGCCCTAAAGAAAATATGGTAAATATTTTTATTTTAATAAAATTCGATGAAGTTTAGTATAGTCTAAAAAACTGTAACTGTAAATAATTTATTTACAGGGGTGTACTATTTTAAAGTACCAGGAGAAAAACCCATGGGTAAAATTTATTCCAACTATTTTAACCAAATTAGATCGCTTCAGAATGGAGGTTTAAGGAAAAAGAAAGGCTGTTTGGGAAAAAAGAGTGCAGAAGAAAAAAACAACAAACGGATTCGTTTATCTCAGTTAAATATTGAAACAAATATAGAAGAAAATTTAAGCGAAATTGCTTAAGACAACTGTAGTTCTGCCGAAATGGAACAACACTACTCAGCAACAAATATTACAGAATTCAACAAACTTCGAACTGTAATTCAATGGCAGAAATGGGTGCAGTATAAAAAAACCGTACGGCTATAAGTTAGTAAGTATTATATAAAATTGTATATACACCATTCATAAATATATTTTTATTTAATAGCATTGGGTGACATAAGGAGCTTTACTTCGGAATACGATACGTAAATGAAGGGACTAGATTTAGATTAATTTTTATCAAGAATCTTCTTTGTTCAAGTAAAATTCGAATAAAGTTGTTTCGTTTTCAAATCATGTTCAAAAATAGAGTTCCAGATTCGCTAAACGTTAGAAACATGTTTATTGAAATCACTGAAATTAGCACGCAATTTATAGAAACTGAGACTGTTTTGCATTATATACCTGTGTGGTTGCCACCTGGTCTTATTTCTGGTGAATTCTCTACATTTGTCACATTTTTGCTCGCATTCTCACCTGGTGCTAGTAAACTAATTTTAATGAACTACACATAGCGTTAATTTGGAAAAAAATTTAATTTCGTTAATCTCTTTCTGTTTTATTTCGAATTTTACCTAAATAATTAGGTATTATCCTTAAAATTTATTTAAACTATATATCAAGCTTTTTTATTTAGGCTTAAGCTTTTTTATTTATACAAAATTTCAAGCCCCATCTTCGAAGTTTAAATTTTTAGCCTTCGGTTCAAACTTGAGATTTTTTATTTAAGGTTAAAATAAATTATTTAAATCATATAGCTAATATTAAAAATTAACAAAATAAAATAATTGTTTTATTATTAGGATATATTTAATTTTATTTTATTAATTAGAAATGATTTATTTTTAGATATGGTTTAATGTATTACATAAATGAATTAAATAAATCTATGATTTGAAAAGAAAATTTAATTTATTTTACTGATCAATTTAATAAAAATTAAAAATCGTAAATTTAACAGAAATCTTCTATTTATTTTAAAAAATAGCTCGCCAATTTCCATAAACTAAATTATGTATGCAATTACATTCTCTATCAATTTGAAAATTTAGTTTATAATTGAAATGGCATTTTTATATCAATTAAAAAATATATTTCATTAAATAAATAAAATTATTTTTCAATTCACGAAATAATATTATTAAATTTAAAAAAATGTTCGTCAATGTGAGTAAACATATTATAATACGAATAAAAACTTTCTGAAATTGAAGTAATATTTTTTTAAATAAATTGTCATTTCTATCAAATCGATGGAATCTTTTATTAATCGAATAAAAAATTTAATTAAAATTACATTAAAACGAAAACTATTACCATGTTTGTGAAGAAATTTTGATGAACTTTTGTCAAATATTGTTCAGATTAATAAAAAAGTTTGTTAGCGTTATATTGATGGTTGTTTTATGAAAAACATTGCCAATTTATTCAGAATGAGTGCCACATTTTTTTTGAGTGTGATAAAGGCTTTATGATTGCAGACGAATTAGCTAAAGCGGGTGTAGAAATGATCAGACCAGCATTTTTCTGTGAATCATTTACGAAGCAGCAGATTAACAGAAACACAAAAATTGCTGCAGCGCGAGTTCATGTGGCGAGAAGAATAGGCCGTCTTAAAATATTCAAGGTGTTGTCTGAGAAAATTGGAGTTTCGGTAATTCCATAAATGAACGATAATATGGCGGTGATTTGTGGTTTATCAAATTTATCAAAACCGATACTAAATGACAACAAATTCAGGTAAATAAAACAATAAATTTATATTTTTTTAAAATTCTTTTTACACTATTTGCCGTAGACACTTGGCGAAACACACTTACACTTAATAAACACATTTCATTAAACACTTGTTTTTTTTCGCAAAAATATATTTTTTGAATATTTTCAAAAAGTTTACAAAATCACTCGATCGATTTCGACTTGTTAGGTCATCATCGTGTAGATACCCCTGATGATGACCTAACAAGTCGAAATCGATCGAGTGATGTTTTAAACTTTTTGAAAATATTTTGCGAAATAAAAATTGATTCAAAAACAAATATTTTGTTTTAAATATTGATGTACTAATTGAGACTATATAATTGTGTATACAAATATGTATTTAATTTATGTAAGTAAAAATAAAAATAGTTAATTTAATTCAATGTAAATAAACAAAATAAATTTAAAAATATATCACATTATTAAAATTCACATTATATATTGTATATGTAAGGAATAACATTTGTAAAATAAATTTCCGTCAACGTTTCTATATAATTTTCTATAAAAGTCTAAACTCTAGGTACTTGTATCGTTGCAAAACTTTGGTCAAATGTACAAAATATTACAAAATCACAGTGCTTATGGTTGGTTATGGCCAAACCTAGTTATATTTGACCATAATATTCGTGCCGTTTTTTTAGCTTATATAATTTTTCAGTCTTGTATATGTGACTTAATTCCTCTACTACATTAATACCTGACATGGGTTTTCCTTTAATAGGGTTTTTAATTTCCACTAGTGTCCATTCATCGCCATTAAACGCAATACCATCCAGACTTACAGCCAAGAATGGTAGGTCCGGTGAGCTCATGAGGCCACATTCAAAAGGTATATTTATGTGCCGATATAATTGTTTAGCAATTTGTTCCGCCACGAGACCGTATCTGGTCGTACAATTTCCCTTAAAATTGCTTTTGTAAATAGCTATTAATTTTTTTTGCCAATTAGGTTCTTTATCATTGCAATAAGTAAATAACTTATACGAGATGCTACTCGTAATTCGAACTTTTTTCTCTGTTAACCACAAAGAACTGGTTTGGCTCTTTTTGCAAATTTTTACTGATTCTTCAGCTGATTTTTTAATGCTATCAAAATATTTTTGGTTGTTGATGTTTGGTTGATAAAAGATATTTTTTAAATTTAATTTTGAATTGCTTATTTCCTTTGATTTTGCTGGTTGCAACACAATGTCTGCAGATTGCATATATGTGATCCATCACTTAGCAATAATTAATTTAAAAATATTTCGTTAATTAATTTAAATTTTTATAAAGAGCTAATTCATGATTATGGAATTACACATAGCTGTGAAATTGCTAGTTAAATTAAATTTCAGAAATTAACCGGCTGTTAATTCTTTTACCAAATTACCTACCATAATATTAGATTTATTATTTGTGATTGTCCTGTGCTACTCGACTTATTGTACTTTGTTACTAACTAATTGATCAGCCAGGTGTCTATAACCGGGCCGATTTCCATGCTGCTAATAAACTTGTCCTATCCTCCTTATGTTATGTGTAAAGAGAGTAAATAATCGTGACCGATATCATTCGGAACACAAGTTTAGGCTTGGCTATATTACATATTCAGTCGCTCGAACCAATTCTGATTGTAGCGCAACTCCACACAAAAAAATAAATTATTTTCTATGAACTATCAAGATCTCGTTTATACAATATAGTATAAATACAATACAATACAATATAAATGGTTCCTATAATATTGTAATAAAGTAAAACAATAAATTTACAATTTGTTTATAACAATAATAAACTTTACTGATAAGTCATCAATCCAAAATCGCTAATTCAAATGTTCTGTCAGTTTGATTTTAAACATTTTCAGAGGTTCAATATATTTAATATTGGATGGAAGTGCATTGAATTTATTAAGACCCCGATATAATATCTTATTAGTAGATGTGTTTGATGTAAAAGAATCAATTTCAAAATTTGGCCTTCTTGTTTCGTAGCTATATGACGATCGTGTATTTTGGTCAATTGAAAACTGTGATTATGACACATATGACATTTTTCAGAGCTCGTTTCGGCAATAATTCTAACTCATTTATCATGCAATTTGCAAAGCCATTCCAAATCGGGTTTAGATAAACGAAACGCGATTGAATAAGTGCAAAGCACAAGAGTAACAAGGTTTTTTTAGGAATAATGTGTTTAGTTCTGTTTATGGCAAATATATGTATAGAGTAGTATAGATTACTTTATTTTACCGACGTAACATGACCAATTAAATTTACAGTCTATAACCAGACCTAGATAATTCTACTTAGTAACCCTTTAACCTCCCCTTAGTTAAACATGTAAGGGTACATATTTAACACATTAGGATCCAATTAGCTTGTTTCAAATAGTATGTATTTCGTTTTTTCGTGGTTTAGAAGTAGATGATTGGTATTGACCCACTTACATAGGGTTCTTAAGTCATTTTGTATTTTAGATAGCAGAGATTCTAAGGTTTTGGCTTCATAAGCAACAACAGCATCGTCCGTATACAATTGTATTCTTCCCTATAGACTAATGTGGGTAGTATCATTAACAAAAACTATGAATACCGTAAGGGTCCTAGTATCGAGCCCTGAAAAACTCCAAGATAAAGCAGTATTTCATTACTTTTACTCTCTTCTATTTTAACAATCTGCTTTCTGTTACATAAATCACTTACAAACAATTTTAGTTGTACGTTGGTAAACCCCATACTTTTTAATTTAAGAACCCTGTTTTCTGGATGTAGTAATCAATATATTGTGTGCGTGGAAAAATAATTAAATTATTTATTAAGCGGCAATTTTAATTGCTAAAAGTTATAAAATATACATAAGAACTAAAGATGAATGTGTTGTAATGTAAGATTTGTGAAAGTTTGAGAATTAAGTGAATAAAATAGTAAATTAAAATAGAAAACATTTGACACCAGTGCAAAAAATTAAATTTTTATTTTTATTTTTATGCAACTAATGCATTTTTCACATACTTACGATAAAAATCAGAAAAGTTAAACCTTTTACACGCGTGTTTATCTTGTGAAGTGAATGAACGGTAAAATTTTCTAAAATGTCAAATTGTGAAAAATGTAAAAAAGCTACTGATTCGAGAGAGCGGACTACAATTAGATGTTTCGGACGGTGCAGAAAATTGTATCATTACGCTTGTGTGGATTGGAACTTTGAAAAGTTTGTAAAGTTATTTAAAGAATGTCCATATGCAAGATTCGTTTGTCTTGAGTGCCAAGGTTATGAAGAAGATACGTTGTACGAAGAGTTCAACAAAATTAATCTTTTTATCATGGAAATGAAGCAACATTTAACGGCAAACCATTTGAAGATAGGACACCAGCTAGGAGAAATTAAAAATCAAGTAGAAGAAATTCAAAAACCGACGGAGCAACCACACTCTTTTGCAGCAGTAGTAAAGAGTAATCCCAACAAGTTGGTTATGTTACAACCAAAACAACCTCAACCTAATAAAAAAACTAGAGAAGATTTAACAATGTCACTCGATCCAAAAACTATACCAGTAATGGGCTGTCGCAACATTGCGAATGGTGGAATTATTTTGCAGTGCAACACTAACGATGCCAAGGAGAAACTAAAGACAATCGTGACGGAAAGGATGGGAGCTGATTATGAAGTAAAACTACCAGCGGAGCTTAAACCAAGGGTAAAAATACTTGGAATGTCGGAGAAGCTAGAAAGTGATGAAATAGTATCTGCGCTAAAACAGCAAAACCATTTTCTCGCTAATAGTGATATCAAAGTAATAACCACCTATTGCAGAAGAAACTCGCAAAAAATTGATACAATCATAGAAGTAGGCTCCGTAGATTTTACAAAAATCTTACAAGCTGAGAAGTTAAATATACATTTTGATAGATGCCATGTCGTAGAGTCAGTAGGGATCTCAAGGTGCTTTAACTGTAATGGTTATGGCCATCATAGCAATAGGTGTACCGGCAAACTTTGTTGCCCAAGATGTAGCGAGAATCATAAGTTAAGTGAATGTAAAAGTCAAGAAGTAAAGTGTAGCAATTGCATTGCTGTAAATACAAAGCTCAATTTAAATGTTACTATTAACCACACGACTTGGGACACCTCTTGTGCAGTATACCAACGAAAGATGAAAACATTGAAAAACCAAATAAGTTATCAATAGCAGTTCAAAACAAAAGACCTTCTATACACTAATATTCGAAGCTTACCCTCTAATTTCTTAGAGTTATCACAAATAATTATTCAATATAAACCGTCAATTGTATTACTCAGTGAATCTAGAACAACAGAAGACATGTACGACTCGGAATTTTTTATTGAAAATTATAAATGTGTACGGTGCGATTCGGATAGTCGTCATACTGGAGGGGTTGTCATGTATATTCACCAAAACATAAGCTTTAAAATAATTTCGAATATCGAGAAGGACCGCGCTTGGTTTTTGGCGATTCAGATCATAAAAGGATACCATACAACTGGAATATTTGGCGTAGTTTATAGATCATACCAAACAACAAAAGCAGCATTTTTAAATAATTTAGATGGATGGTTCGAAGAAGTTATCAATTATAATAAATCGAACTATATATTTGGGGATTTCAATATTGACGTGAAAAGCAACGATATTTACAGTTTACAATTAAAGCAGTTAATCATGGATTATAGATTGGCGCAAATAGTTCCAGATTATACCAGAGTCACACAAACCAGCAAAAGTTTAATAGATCTTTTGATAACTAATTCAGTAAATACAAAATGTGAAATTATAAAAGAACAACAAATAAGTGATCATTGTATGTTATGTGTGGATATAAGCAGAAACAATTTACAGTTACTTGATCAATTTAAAGAAATTAGATCTCGGAAAAATTATTCTGGTGAAAAATTAAATTGTATCCTAAACACTAGACTGCAGCACTACAGAACACAGAATGAATTGAATGAAAAGGCTGAAAGCTTAATAGTGGAGTTAAAGAATGCGATTAAACAACTGACGCAAACAAAAATTGTTCAAAGTAGAAATAAAATCCCTTGGTTCTCAGAAAATTTGTCATTATTAAGACAAGAAAAGGAGCGTAATTTTAGTATTCTGAAATTAATAAATTCAAGCGAGAATTGGGAAAACTATAGAAAAGCTAGAAATATTTACAAACAATCGTTAAGGAAGCAACAATCTGAATACTTCAAGAATAAGTTCATTGAAAACCAATATAACCCAAAGGAGCTATGGAAAACTCTCAAATCTATGTATAAGACTAAAAATACGATGCAGTGGAGTATTCAATTTAATAACAAAACACTCACCGATAAACAACAGATAGCAGATGCACTAAATCACTCGTTTGTGTCCAGCGTGGTAGATATTCACCGTAACATCCCTGAAATATCGGATTTTGAACTTCCTAATGCTGTTTTGAACATACAAAAATTTCAATTCCAACAAACATCACAAACCGAAATATTAAAAATAATAAGCAGAATAAAATCGCAATATGGAATAGATGGTATAAACAAAATTGTCATGATGGATGCAATGCAGAATCAAATGTTCTCTGAACATTTTACTGATATAGTTAATTGTAGTTTAAGGCAAGCAGTGGTACCAGATTCATGGAAAATATCAACAGTTGTTCCCATTCCAAAAATTTCGAAGCCAACCATGCCAGAAGAGCTCCGACCAATAAATATGCTCCCACTGTATGAGACTGTTCTGGAACGAGTAATTAAAAACCAACTGGTAAATCATATCGCTGATAACAATATATTGGTTGATCAACAATCTGGATTTAGAGAATCCCATTCTTGTGAAACGGCCTTAACCCTAATGTTGGATAGCTGGAAAAGTCAAATAGATGACAACAAAGTAATCATTGTAGTCTTTTTAGATTTTAAAAGGGCTTTTGAAACCATTGATAGAAGTATTCTACTTAAAAAGTTAACCAAGTACGGAGTTGTTGGGAAAGAACTAGAGTGGTTTAACAGTTATCTTCAAGGGAGGCAACAATATACGAAAATTGATAATTACACATCGTCACTAATACAAAATAATCTCGGAGTACCTCAAGGATCAGCCCTGGGTCCGTTACTCTTTATTCTGTACATCAATGACATAGTCGACGTTATTCAAAATTGCAAAATAAATATGTTCGCAGATGATACTTTACTTACTATTTCGGCAACAACTCTTCCAGAAGCAGTGCAGAAAGTAAACGAAGATCTCGAGAGTCTACGGAAATGGCTGATGTTTCACAAACTATCACTGAATATCTCGAAAACGAGGTACATGCTCCTATCAATCAAAGCAAAGTTCGAGAGTAATGCAGATATAATAGTTGGCAACCAAATTATCGAACGAGTAAAACAGTATAAATATCTTGGTGTTATTATCGACGAGCATTTAAGTTTTAACGATCATTTGGATTATATCGCTAAAAAGATGAATAAAAAACTTGGATTTTTCACCAGAATTAAAGACAAATTACCAATGCAGACAAAAGTTGTTTTTTATGAATCAATTGTGACTCCACATATTGATTATTGTTCTTCTGTGCTGTTTATCATGAATCAAACTCAAATTACACGTCTTCAAAAAATTCAGAATCGATTCATGCGACGTATCTTGAATGCGGAAAGTAGAACACACATAAAAGACATGTTGGAAATTTTAAACTGGAAATCAATCAAACAGAGGATACAATTTAATGTGTTAAAATTCTTGTTTAGGCTGGAAAAGGGAGATCTGCCAAAATATTTAGATACTTTGCTTTCTTCTAATAGAAATGTTCATACTTACAATACTCGGAGTACACACTTCAGACTACCAATGTATAGTAAATCATTTTCACAACGGTCGCTGGGATATAATGGAGTAAAGTTGTATAATTCATTGGGTGACTATTGCATGCTAGGTGAACTTCGAGAATTAGAGTACGGTCAATTTAATAAATTATTACATACATTCGTTAAAGATAAAGTAGACATTTAGTATATAAAATATAATTTAATTAATTTAAAAAACAATGTATTATAAAATGTCATTATTGATAAATAAATAAATAAATATAAAAAAAATAAAAAAAAAATATAAAAAAAAATTTAAATAGTAGAATGTCAGGATGCCCCATATCAAATGCTTTGCAAATATCTAGGGACAGATAGGTACAAAACATTTTCTTTTCAAAACGTTTACTCAAATAATTCGTTACGCTTAAGCACGCGGCTGGGGTGTTGGACTTAGCCTTCTAAACCCGAATTGCCATTTACTTATTACAGTATTTATTTCTAAGAACTAATTTAGTCTAAGAAATAGAATCTTTTCAAATATTTTTAAAATGGAAGATAAAATGGATATAGAGCGGTAGTTAGATATATCCATTTCACTTCCAGCTTTATAAATCAGAAGTACTTTACCTATTTTAGAAATATTTGGAAATATGTCCGTCTTAAAAGAGTCATTTAGATATAAAGCCAGCCAATGGAGAAAAAATGCTAACTGTGTAGCATTCCGGCTACTGGATGCATTCATGTTTAAATTCAAAATTATATTCCGCAGTTTTTGTTCGGTGGTGCTAAAGGTAAGCTTATCTCGTGCTTCCCATCATCCAGAACCAATTGGAAAGTGTACTCGTCCTTTACAATGAAGAACATTTTGAAGATAATTTCATATTCCAACAAGATAATGCTGCTTGGAGTGGACATCGTATAGTCCAGATTTCAATCCAATGGAAAACCTGTGGGCAATACTTACAAGAAAAGTTTACAGAAATGGAAGACAGTTTAACACCATTCAAGAATTAAGGACTACTACTGCAAGTTGCTGGAACGAAATTGATGATCAAGTTTTGCATAATCTCATACATCCATGCCAAATCGTGTGTTTGATGACATTAAACAAAATGGCAAACAAATAAAATATTGAAATATTTTATAGACAATTTTTTTGTAATTTTATAATAGTGCGTTTATAATAATGAAATATTTAGCTAAATTCTTGTTAAGTTTGAATATTTTTAATAAATTTTACGGATTAATGAATTCTAACAACTTTTTGTAATTTTGTGACGTAAACGTATTAGAATAAAATTTATATATATATATTATATATATATATATGAAATAATAAATAATCCAAATATTTTTGAATGCGTATAATGATTTGTTTACTTCTGTAAATATCAAGTAGATTTAAATTAAAATCTTCTATGACGATAGAGTTCTTAAATTTAACTAAATATTCTTCAAAGATTGCAAAAAATTTAGTTAACAAGTTTTTTTGGGAACGATATATCGCAATAATATTTATGTTGGACTCGACCAATCGTACACCAACGACTTGGCAAAAACTAATAACCGTATTGCATTGATCAAAATGGATTAGGGTTTAGTTTTGGATTTATAAATAATTTAGTTTTTGTTTTTAATGTTGGTAGCACAAAAAAGTATCTGTCAATTGAATTAAAGTTTGTTTATTCGATGTGATGTAAAATTTCATCTGTTAATTTCATTATTAATAAATTTAGTTTATGTTATGTATTTATTTTATGTATGTATGTATATTGTATATTCTTCAGACACTGAAAATAGAAATTACTCAAAAAAATGTCACACGAAATGTCACTTTAAAGTTTTAGTACCAACCTTTTAAAATAAAATAATTAAAATAAATTTATTGCGGTAGAAACCAAAACTAAAATTGGATTGGATTTACGAAAATCCAAAATCATTAAGGATTTAGATAAATCCATTTGGGTTAACTTTTAATACAATTGTTGTTGTAAATGACCAATGCAATACGCTAAATATCATCTACTAACATTTTTACAGTTTTTTTTTTTTAAGTTTGAGCTTACGAAAATTGCTGTATCACCATATCCACCTTCTCTATTACAAAAGAAACCATTACAATATTTAAAATTGAAAAATTTGTTCTCATTTACAGAGAACTAGATCTCCGTGAATACCAATACGTTAATATTTACGATGTATTTACAAATGTTTCAATGTCAACTTTGCGCATGGTCCGTACATTAATATACAAAATACGTAAATTTGCATGATCTACTACGATTTTTTTATGACGATTCTCATTAGTATAGGTATATTTGGTATAGGTGACATTTTGTTAAGATATGTTTTCAATTTGAACATCACTTGTCATCATCATGAACCAAGAAAAAGAAAAATTATTTTGTTAACTAAGTTAAGAAAATTAATATCAATATCTTCATTAGTTAGAAAATAAGTTATTATATCTTTAGGTGTATCGAAATCAATCGAGTCGAAATTAATTGTCAACAATTCAAAACTCCTATACAGTAGGTTCAACAAGAGCGTGTACTGCATAACTGTAATGTCGGTTGCAAGTCCAGCAAAATATATAAAAAAGTTGAAATCATTTGTATAAAAGAGGATTACACATTATTCAATGTATAAAAATGTTGATGATTTGCCAGATAGAGGCCAAATCCGAACTACAAAAAAGAGGATGACGCTAGCATACAGTTATTTGATGAAAATTCTTCGCTTACGCTGGATGCAGCTGTGGAAAAACTGGCGTAAAAGAATAATATTATACCAAAAACCACCATACGAAATATAATTATGTAACATGGCTACGCATATGGAAATACTTTGGTCAAACCACTGTCCACTAGTAACACAAAAATACACGGAAAAGCGACAACAGTGGGCGGATGAACATAAAAAGAAAGATTTTACGAATATTGTGTTTACCGATGAGTCATCCTTTTGGGGCTTTAATGTTAAAAGGCGTGTTTGGCCAACTAAGCAAAAAAAGTCTGTGAAGTACCCACCCTAGCTCCATGTATGAGGATGTTTCACCAAGCAAGGTTTTGGTTAATTATTCGTTTACACACGGAACCTAAACGCACTTTTCATGAATAAAATTTATTCACGAGGTTTGTTACCATCTGTCCTTAAATGGTTTGGAGCGGGGAACTCTAATTAGATCTTGCAAGAAGGCAACGATCCAACACATCATAGAATACTTTGTTCGGAATTTAAACTCAAACAGGGCATCACAACATTGGATTGGCTATCTCAGTCACCTAATTCCAATTCGATCAAAATTTATGGATAATCATGAAGATTGAAGCTCTAGCGCCCGTAGTCCGGAAGATATTGAAAAATTTACAATATGCAGAAAAATTGGTTGATAGTATAGACAAAAGGAGAAAGTAATGGTTCTTTACTATGTATTAGTTAATATCGCTCTAGAAAATATAACAAACTTTCATAATAAAAACAACAAAAAAACGTAGTTTTATTTTTACTGCACAAACAGTAGGAACCTCCAAATTGCATAATAATAATAGTATACTGCGAAAATATGAACGCAAAATGTAATCAATATGAGATTTTGATTGATAACTTGGAGAATAAGAGGTGATCCGTGAAGTTTATTTGAGTGTCGTTGTTTCCTGGAGCATATCCCAGCTGCCCAACGTGAATGGTTTTCTTATTTTTAAGGTTTGAATCGAGTATTTTGCTAACGTCGATTTGAAAGTTGAGGGTTTCAGTGAGGTTTCTCTTTGATGAGTCGCCTTTATAAAGCAGACATTTTCTACATTTGCTATTTCAGTTCGACGACCTAATATTTCAAGCATGTTACCCAAGACTGTGTCAACTGCGATTCTCTCATCAGGTAAACCCGGAATCACCAGGTTACGTTAAATATTTTGTTGTTGAAGCACATCTATGTCAGACGATTGATATATTATTTTTGTTGTTCATTGCGAGCTTTTGATAATAGTTAGTCGGTTAATTCCGAGTTTTCTTTCGGAAAAAACTCGGAACTAACCGAGCAAGTATAATCGTCAACAGCTCACAATGAACAACAACAAGAACATATCAATCGTCTCACATAAGTGTCGTGTAAATGTAGATGAATTTTTACATAACAAACATAGTTATCATGTTTGCGAATGTCGCTAATTTTCTGCGTTGATTTCAATTTTATACTTTAGCGCAAATAAATTTAAAATCCAATTATTCATAAATTAGATAAAAGTAACACCATAATTATACATTCATACTACCCCACTTATGTACAATAAGGGTACAAGATATAATTTATAAATAAAAGAAAATGAATGAGAGACTTATTTATAGACAAAAGATAACGGTTTATATTCGTATAATTAGTTTCATTTTTGGTATGTTTGCATTTTTTTTAACACATACTGTTAATGAGTTAATATCCCGTTTTCTACCAAAAAAAAAATAAATTTTGGCTCAATTTAAGTCCAAATTACACAAATGTGTGAGTAAAATTAATTTTTGATAAAAAACTCGCTTGATTTGAAATACAACCAACACAATTGTATGTATAGTTATAGTGTTTTTTCGGACGAATATAAGTTTAAAAGGAATGTACAAATGTGTAAGTTAGTTCAAAACACATACAAAAATAAATTTTTGACATGATTCTTTTGCCTTATCCACACAACTGTGTAGGCAGGCAGGAAAAGGGATATATAAAATTGTTTAAAAGTCTAAAAACTGGAAAATAAATATTTGTTTTATTCTTTTTAGATACTTATTAGAATTAGTATTTTTTAGAAGAATAAATTATTATAAATTATTCATTTACATAGTATATTTTCTTGCAACATGGCCTGTAAAAGTACCTTCTCAATGATTCCTTTCAATGAATTCAATGAATTGACCATCTACTTGAAATAAATGGAAATTCTAAATAACTGGTGGCAGTTGTATAATTTTAACTGGTTCGACCATTTTTGCGAATTTATTAATGGTGCGGGCGTGTTGTCATTTTGAGACGCTGGATTATTCCACGTCCATTTTGAGAAGCTGGATTATTTCACTTCCACGTTCCACCACAATACATTCATCTTGAATCTCAATGGCATACATACATATCAGCTTAAACATTTTATTTATGTTGTCTCATTGTCTAGATATTTTATTATAAAGACGTGAAACGTGAGTAAAATACTGTCCACACTCCATCCTGTTCCCATTTTCCGCCTACATTTTACCTAAATTTATTTTCGCTACAACAAATCAAACACAAAAAGTTATTTTATACCAAATAAGAAAATACAACATTTGTTCACCAAAATATCAAATACGACGAACAGTTTGCTAGCAAATATATGTACATAACATGTTGAATTGTGTGATATACTTGGAACAAATAATGAATTACCTACCGTGCTGGAATAATACATATACATTCTGACGTTATTAATTTAAATAAAATGTAAAACGTTAAGTCGGATTATTTACCATTTTGCGTTTGCACAAGTAAACAGAACATTAATTTTACCGTTTGAATTAGTAATTGATGGTTGTTTAAATAATAAATTACAAATCACAGTGAAAGATATCGATGTATGTTTATTTTGAATCAATCGAAACGAAACGCGTGTAAATAGAAAAATCGAATACATGCGGCAACATTTAAATAATTTATTTTGTTTTTTTTTTAAATCTTAAGAATAATAACAATAGTATAACGACAAAAGAGTGATAAGGTACAAACACCCCCATCTGACCCCTCCAGGAAAGTGGAATTCCATATATGGTGATTTGACTACAATAATGACTGATATTGTGCGAATCAATGCGTAAGTATTGCTTTTTCCTTCAAAAAATAATCTTTTTGAATTATAAAGCTGTCTCAGAAGTGTAGCAACTAACACTTTTAATATTTCTTAGTAACGTCACATGTGGACCCATCAAAAATTGATTTTAAGAAAAGCAAAGAGTTCTTTTGTTTAACTTTCTTTTTATACCTTTCCAATAAAATCACTTTTATATATAACTATCCTGTGGCACTATTCTTGCTTTCGCTGGAAATAGGGAATTGGGAAAGATATTTTCATAGCATTTTTATCTAAATTGTGTTTTTCTGGCCTTCTAAGGGAACATGTTTGGTGTTAATATTTTCGAAACAAAGTTAAATGGGAAAATATTTTTCCCTATAAAAGTTTTGTGGAACAAAAGTTTCCCAATTCACTTTGTTTTCAAAAATTTTACACTAAACTTATCCCCGCAGTAGGCCAGAAAAATATAATTTTGACAAAAATGCTATGAAAATGTTTTTCCCAATTCCCTATTCCCAGGGAAACCCAGAATAGGGCCACTGGTAATTAAATTAATTAAAACAATTGTTTTTTGAAGTATGTACTTTGGTTTGCCAAAAATCTTAATTTTAAAATGATGCTGAAGGAAAAAAAACTTACTACAGAAAGTCGGAATCTAAAACGGTATCACGAATAGTAGATACTATATAAACTTACTATAGTTTTTATAGTAAGTAGTATTTATTAAAAATTGCAGAAATAAAACAAAATAATTTAAATGACAGTAACCTATGTAAAACAAATTATTTAAGCAGTTCTATTAGTTACCTAAATTACAAAAATTGGTTGTCTACTAAACAAAAATGTTTTTTAATTCATAATAGCAGTTCGATTCTTACGAGTACTGTACCGTTTATAATTAAAATGTTAATATCATTGAGAATATGCAGAAATCCATTTCGTTTACAGTGTTTGAAATGGCAACGCTCGAGCTGGGATACTACAAGGGATACTAGATGCAATACCCAAAGTCGGGACAGCTTTTCCAATTACAAACTATAACGATGTGGTTTTACCGTTTTACCAGAGATTTTTTAAAACTCCTTTTTGTGACGTCGCGATATAGCGAATGGGAAATCTGCAAATAGCTATTATACTTTATTTTACTTCGAAAAAAATAGTAATACCGGTGAGGGTTTTGGGAATATCTAGCATAGATGGTAAAACATTATTTAGACTGTCAAAAATTACACATCTGTTAAATTGTGTATGAAATATTGATAGATGTTTCCAGTATACCACATAGGTTATTTCGAGTTTATTGATAGTATTTGCAAAAATCGGCTGGGAGGGATCGGGGAATATATTTATTAGTAAAATTCATCAAAATTAACTCCAATTCGCGCTATACGTGCACGGAATAAACGCATAAATGAAACCAGCAAATTATATGGACGATTGGATCACAGATTCCATCAATCGGATTTTCAAGAAACTTTGATAACTACAAATTTTGTAATTTATGCTCGGTGTCTAAAAAATTTAAACATAATCAAAGTTAATCGTGATAATTTATTCGTTTTGTTGTGCGAGCTTAGGTTGGTTTAATTTTGTTAGTAATTATATAAATTAATAAAAAGAAATGAACGTTTTATGGTATATAATCAGTATTTTTTGTGGCATTTACAATAAAAACCACTTACATGAATTGCATTTTCAATACAAAAATATCATCCAGCTTATCAAAACTTACGTTACAAATCGAACTTTTAATTAATGTTCTACAATCATATGGGTAATTCACAAATTGCATTCTTAATAGAAAATCAGTCTTCTTATCAGGTCGCGACGACTGATGTTGAATTACGTACATTGGAATATTGTCTGTATACAGAGTGTTTGGCACGTGGGCCGAGAAATTTTTTGGACAGATTTGGGGGGTCATTTGGAAGCTTTCATCATATAGGACTGACGTCCTAAGTGTCACGGTAACTGAGACATGACATTTTTAAGTTGTTTTTTTTTAATTACCCAAAATCTCATCTTTAAATGATCATAACTTTTTTGTTTGTAGTCTTTAAGACACAAACTCTAATAAATGAAGTTGATTAAAAAATTATCAATAACTTAAAAGATATATTCTTAAACCTGACCCCGGCAAAATAGTATCTCTTATTTTGACCACAAAATGAATTATTTCTATGACATGAAGCATACCATTTCAAAACAACCTCTAGCCTTTTGTTAATGCATTTAGGAGGTAGACATTTTGTATACTTTTACATTTTTTAGGATGTGGAACTCTATAACTCATTTTTTTAAACCAATTGTTTTAAATAATGATTTATTTAGAATATCATCAAGTCACATTGCAGATTACAACAAAAGTTATTTCGTGTCTTTTGAGTAAAGGTGAAATTTTGAGTAAATTAAAAAAAAATTTAAGTATCATATCTCAGTTACCGTGACACTTAAGACATCACTTCCATAGGATGAAAGCTTCCAAATGACCCTCCGTCCCCCCCCCCCCCCCAAATTTGCAAAAAAAAAACTGTCGGTCCACCTACCAAACACGCTATATATAGAACAATGCCATGTATTTGTAGTACTAGAGAATTACTCCTTAGCCACCTTAGAAATTGATTCTTTCATGTTCTCCATCTATATTTCATTCCAACAACGAGATTTGTGCTCAAGATAATTTAGTAGAATGAATTCAATATCGCTTCAAATCGTATTAAAATAATTAAAATATATTTTTAAAATTGTGGGTCTGTAAGAATAACATTTCGTAATATTCGCGTTATTTTTGGGTGAAAATATTTTGAGGAAAAATTTGTGTCCACTGCTCCAGTAGCAAACATACCGATGTTTCAACCGAAAAGATTGTTATAATGAGAGAAAGTGTTGCAGATAACCGAAGTTTATCAATTTGCGACGTTCTCGACAATTAAAATTATCCACAACGACCACATGGTGAATTTTACAATATTTGAAGATATGAATAACGATTTGTGATTAACCTTTTGTTGTGGTTTTAACGAACGACTTGTGGTTTTAACAAACCGCGCCGCAACCCGCTCCGTTTCAAATAATCAAATAATCCATTCCAATTACCGGCGACGAGATAGTTTGTCGCCTCAATTTAAGTTGTTTTATATTGTCTTTGCTAATCTTGCTCCTCGATTTGTATCAATTTTTCTTTGTTCAAATGCTTCTTTGCAGCTACTACAATGCCAATAATTTTGTAATAGTAAAACTATACTACATTAAAATACCAAGAAACTTTTCCCGACCCATTGATAATAATGTTTTACTTGCTAGGAATAGGGACTGACGATTTTGAAAATGATACTGTTTTTAGTAGTTTTTACGTTTTATGTGAATCTGTTCAGTATCATCGGCATGTTTTTGTGAATGTTGGGTGATGATGAGATAGCGATGGGCATGTTTAGTACACTTTTTTCCTATAATGCGGAGAATTGCATTGGGTTTTGACGAGTGATGCAATATGTGTGATCGATTTACACAGTGGCGGCGGGGATATGGTATAGCTGTTAATTATTAAGAAAGAAGGCAAATTCACAGTTTTATATAGAACGCTTGCCTGAGGTTTAGATTTGTATGTCTAAATTGGTCTCTTTGCTGAATGTTGTGGATGTTTTTGTTGAAATTTGCCGTCAATTTCCCCGGCCGGAATTAGAAATTTTTTGGTGATCGGTCGTACGCTAAAATTTTTGAGTTATAGGATTACACGGTATGTTTGTGACATGTCATGGATTCATCACGCCTTTGTAAAGAATGGGCTTTGTGGTTGGTGATGTTGGCGCGGGATAGTAGAAGTTTCACAGAGAGTGGATTCGAGCCATCTATTGGGATCGTTTCGGAAATAATTTTATGATGTGTTGCAGTTTGTTTGGTTTTTTACTCTAAAAGAACGAGTATCGAATACTCCTGGATAAACATTACATATTTTTCTTGGTACATTTTACCACTGTGATTATTCATAAAAATGAGTCCTTCCACATTTTGATTTCGGAGATTGGCTAATTTTAAGAAATTTTCCTTCATCCAAGTAATCAGAGTAATAAATTATTATATTTTTATTTGATTCGCAATTTAGAGTTATCGTGGTTTATCGGGTGTATATTATTAATTAAGCTAATTTATTCAGTTCTAATGAAGATTTTTGATTACAGAAGGTCTTAGAACTTTTAGTACTTTCTCATTAAAAATAAAATTTTAATTTAATAGTCGGAAGAGCAGATAAGATAGGAATCATAATGGCTTTTGGGTTTACTAATGAATTTGGTATTTCAGTAGCCTAGATAGTTTTTTGAGGATTATAGATTTTCTTTAATTAAATTATTTTATAGGTTGTTCGGGAGGGAGACTGTAAACTGGTAAAAGTTTTGGTTAGCTTGTTATAGGTTGGATAAATAATTATGCTGCTTGTTCATTTTAAATAATTTATTTAATACTGTTGTAAATTTATTAATATAATAGTTGAATAATAGTGTATTTTCGAATGCCTTAATTTAATATTTACTTAATTATTTATTTTATAAAAAAAAAGTTGAAAATTCAATTGGGTTATTTGGCTATCAAGGATCTTACAGTTGTGCTACCTATTTATTGTTAATTCTGTCATCTTATAGATTCCTGATTACTTCAATAGTTTTATTTAATGCTGGTTTAATTTGTTTAGGTATTGGTTATTTTAAAACTGTACCAAACTTTCATTATTGATATATTACCTTACAAATTCCAGATTAGCTGTTTTTGGATTTCGTTTGGTCATTTTTTAAATTTTATAAATAAAATATTTGTACTAGATTAGCGATGACAAGGACAAGTGACAAATCAACACCTTTACAAACATTCTATCCGCTGAAGATAGAAAAATTATGCGTTCCTTTCCTGCTTTGATACTACAATATTTGGTGGTCTCTGGATGCAATTTATTTTATCTTGATTTAATTTGTTGTAAGAGAACCAAATTAATTTAGTTAATACAATTATTACATTACATTTATTTTATTTTATCGTACGGTTCTAAATAATTAATCATTAACTCATAATACATAATGACGTTTTATTTCATGAAATTTACCATTAAAAGGGAAGCTAAATTAATTATAAATTTCTTTTAGGATGCTGATTGCTGAATATGTATTGCCAAAAAAAATCAAAAATAATTGTGCTGTCTTGTGCTAACCCGGCTTACATTATATTTTTAAGTAACTATTGACTGCTTAGGTGTCTGTAACCGGGTCGATTCGATCATATTTAAGAGGCCTATACTATCCTTCCATCTTGTTAAATGTAATAAAGGTGTATGGCTGGCCCAGCTTCATCCGGGAGTCTCGCTAACTTGCCTGGTCATACATTGCAATCAATCAATCAATAAACTTTTCCCGACTCATTATAATCGAATAACCTAATCATACAATAAACATCACAATACGATTTTTGACTGTGATATACTCGAACGTTTCGATCCGTTATAATCCTATTATTATATTCACTACTCAGTTCAAGCCTGTTAACTTTGAACTTTTTTCTAATATCGTTTTAGCTTTACCATTATTTGTGCTTATGTGTTATAATCTGAACAATGTTTACTATTAAATGACATATTCAATATGACGTTATCAATTGTAAGTGGCTTTGTACATTTCTATTATTCAACTAATTGAAATAAGATTATCTATTAAGACTATGGTTATTAAGTAGTAACTTTAGATTCTGATATATATTCATAATATATCATTAAAGTTTTCCGGTTTAATTTTTCGTTTTGATATAAAGTTTTCTAACAAAGGATAATAAATTTAATAATTTTAAGAGATTATTAGATGTATGAGTTTGATGATTCTTAATACTATGTTTTCAACAAAATTAATATAAAAGAAGATAAAATAGGAAAACTAAACTAAAGTCAAACTGAAATCCTGAAGGACTGAGAAACATCAAACAACACTCTTGATTCAATTATAGAGTTAATTATTATTTTTTGTATCGTAATAAATACGGTGTCGGGTGTTATTCCTATTCCATCTCTCCATCCATAATAATATATCGTACTCGTAATACATAAACGAATGCGACAGACACGTAAAGAACAGGCTATCAATCATTCTATAAATATTTTCTTTTCATGTTCAACTAACATTTTTCATATTAAATATCGAGATATATATATATCGTTATCAAAGAGCAGTGACCTCAGCCAAATGGCTTTTTCAGCATAAAAATTTAACTACTAAGTTTTGTTAATAGGTGACATGGGACCTAGAACGGCAATCAAAAATATTAAAATCATGATTGCATGATATGTGGTGTTAAAACTAGTGATAAACTGTAACGTTAAATGGTTGCATAATTTTACTTGGAGAAAAGTTTAAACTACAAAAGGAATCGGAGTATAGGTAAAAATCGCCCACGCCTGATAATAATTCCTAATATTAATACAAATCATATAAGTTACTTATTTTAATATGCACTACCAAACTGTCCACGAAATGATTTTAAATATGGTTTAATGTTACATAGACCATTTACTTCTAACATCAAAATAACAATTTAACAGTTGAACGTGTGGGACAAACAGTAAAATAAAATAGTGTGTTTTTATTTTATTAATAAATTTTAATTATGTAATTAAAATTTTCCAGGATATGGTATGTTTGTTTAAAGGTTTGTTATGTTTGTTTAAACATTAAATATTAATAATTATGTCACAAAACATTCAAGTATTCCTAAAAATCGACAGCAGTTTCTCTCTTTCCTCCAAACAATGTGTGTGCGAATCCTAGGAAGAGCTGAATGGAAAAGGGAGCTATATAGCAACAATAACAAAATATGTGTAGATGTGTTTGTATAATGTCTCGATAAAACGAATTTTAGAATAAATAGTTAAATGAAAATATTTTCTAACCAACCAATTTTAATTTTTATGAATTTTTGAGGGAATTTTCTACAAAAACGTCCCTTCTAATACAAAAACACGTTTATTTTCTTCAAATTATGATGGGTTTAGAGTGTTTAGGATAGCCAAATTTGCCTTTAAGTACTACAAATCATACTAGTTTAGCCACACTTCCACAAATATGTCGGGTAGGCTTAAAAGGTGGTACTAAATAAAAATTGTTTGTATTATTTATTTTTAATGATGATGCAAATTCCTAAGTGCCTTCGACAGCAACGAATGGATTAACCTTCAAAACAAAAAATGTTTCGGATGAGGCAAAGACATCGTCGAATGTGCAATAAGTCTTGATGTACAACAACTGGTGTTAGATAAAAATCGGATCCTGTAAATGAGGCAATCCATGTAGAATTCATGAGTAATATTTCGAAATATTGAAAATAACAGAATGGCAGTAGGATCTAAGGTGCTATGAAGATGTACTTTAGCTTTCTCTCTCCAAAACCAGTGAAACATTTTCATTTGCAGGAATAGTAAATTAGCATGCGTTAACATTTTTTAGTTTTAGGTGAACCTTCTTAAATGAAATCACGTCTTCCGAAATTTTATATGTAAAACTGATTTTATTTTTAAATTTAATTTATTTGTTTTACTTAATTTTTTATTTTTTTTTTTTTTTGTTATTTTTTATTTTATTTAAGGAACAGTATTTTTAGAGAAAACTCAAATTTATTTTCAAACATAATTTCCTTCCAACACGATACATCGTGTTTCTAATGGCACGATGCCTTTTTTATGTTATTTATTAAGTGTGTGAATATGAATCCGCCCTTTCCCAATAGGTGTTGTGACGATCGCTAGTATCGCGATCGCCCCAGGCTGATTCAGGGTTATACCCCCGGAGGCACTACTTTGTTCTCTCTTTCTAGTTGCAATTGAATATTTGTTTTCTTCGTTGCAATGAAGTATGCAACAAAATAGAATAAAAATTTAAGGCCAAACGAACAAAAAGAAGCATTTACATAATAGTTGTAGGGGAAATAATAAATTGGGTTGTCTCATTTTGAAAATAAAAAAAAAAATATCGCGAATTATTGGTTTGTTTATGTTGCTATAAATTGGGAGAAAAGTGAAAACACTATGATTATTAGTTTGATTTTGATTAGTTGATCTCTATCAAATATATGAAATTATTGTGGGCTGATGTAGCCAAAATATATAAATATCTTTTTTGTGATGAGATAATTATATTATTTACAATTTGTATTTCATTAAACTAATTTGTATAACTTTATTTAGATATCTGTCCACTGGTGAATCCCAGAAAAGCCGCTCGACTTGTTATAAGTACTCGCCATCCATTGTCTATCGCATAATTCAAAAAACCACACCTGCGATAATAAATGCTCTTAAATCATCCATGTTTAAACAAAGTCAGTGAAGAAAACTTTGAACGATGAATTTTTCCACATTGCATTGGAGCTATAGATAGAAAGCTCGTTTCGATACAAGTACGAAATTGATGACTAGGAATTATTAATTTAATGAAACCAACTTTAAATCATATTTTATTAACAGGCTCCGTCATATAGTAGATCATAATTTCTTAATTATAAAAATTATATTCTATTGTACTCATGGCAGTATGCGACTATGAGTACAATTACTGCTGTAACAATACTCGTAGAAACTATATTTTATGGCAACATTCTCAGTTTAATTCCAATATTTGCTCAAATTAAAAAGAAAAAATCCAAATTTTACTGGAATTTGTTTCGTGCTCCTCTCGCCACGAAAATCGTAATATACTTAGCCCTTCATTTTTTACTGGTAAAAAATAATTGGAACATGTAAATCGTCTATGAAAATGTCGAATTTTATTTCAAATAAACATCATTTGCATTTTGCATCATTTATTCGATTATTTTGTTGCATAGAAAATTGCAGCGGAAACTTACCGTCCGCTGGTGGAAATTTACGGTGAACATGCTCCATCGAATACAACGTACAAAGAATGGTTGAGATGATTTAAAAATTATGATTTTAGCATTGAAGGTAAAGAACATGAAAAACCACCCAAACAATTTGAAGATACTGAATTGGAAAAGTTATTGGCTAAAGATTTTTCTCAAACACAACCAGAATTGGCTGTAGCATTAAATGTTGATCGATCAACTGTTGCAAAACGTTAACAAACAATCAGAATGGTTCAAAAAGAGGACTAACGCAGAAGAGCTGCGAAGTTAGAGCTTGATAATAAATGTGTAAACATATAAAACCATACACTTATACATATAAAACGAAGCACTCGATAGTCGTACGCGTACATATTTATACAGTTTCCCTTCTTTTTTCCGTACTTTATAAATTCATGTTTTCTTTTTCATTGATTTTTGTTAATATTACATTTTTCATATTTCTTTGAAAATATAAAGGAAAAACAGTAACACACATAATGGATAAATCTAAAGCTATATACGGTACCATACGATACTGTGCTTCACTTTTCATTTATGTTCTACTTATTTATTTTACTTTTGGGATTAAAGTTGTGTTATAGATTAAATCCTTAAAAGCAAAATAACATAGCAAAAATTTATACGAGTACGAGTATCTTAACTTAAAAGGCATTCTCCTTCTTCTCAATAATTTTGTAAAATAAAAGTAAATTAAGAAACTCTAAAAATAATGAAACAAGTAGAAGAAGAATGGAATCTAATTGTTGATTGATACATTTTTACACTTTTCTTTAGGTGTACCTTTTTCGCAAAACTTTTTTGAGCATCATTTTTTTGGTGCTTCTTTCAAAAATCAATATAAATGTAGTTGGTTATTTACACACAATTTCTAAATCATTTGACAGTGTGACATTATAAATATATGTATATAGAGGTGTACGCAGGATGTAAGGTAAAATATATAAGCTAAAATATATTCGCCTGATACATGCGGCCGCATGCACATTTACTTAAAGTTGCAATACCGATTCAAACACAAATATTTAGTTCAAAAATAAATGTAACTTCGAACTCAAAAATTGGTAATGTCTGTATTTCTTTACTGGTGTCTTAAGGTTTGCAATAACTCTGATTTTTCCGCTTTTAGGATGGGAGACAACAAATCACAATACGTACATTAAAACGAGACAAACGATTATATCTATGTGTTGAAAAATTCACTACAATTGTCAAGATTATTAATGTAAAATGTGTGACCCTTATTTGAACTTAGTACAACGAAAATATCAAAATATATTGGGATACAAATATATTTTATACGCATTAATGGTAAATGATGAAGAAACTAATTTTAGCTAAGTATAAAGAAAGAGCTGAAGAATTGACAAATGTTGAAAACTGAAATGTGAGAGTTTTTCCCATATTCCCATGTGGTGTTACTGGAATACAACTACAACAAACAAATGACGTAAAATAATGATATATTTTTTGTTATCATTTTTATTGTATCACATCCCAAATAATTCAACACTGATAACGATAAAATTCTAGACGTATAAAGAGAAAACCGATATCTACAAGCGCAGAATTTCACTAGCAAGATTGCTTGTGTTGTCGGGGTGAAAATATAACGTGAATTGCAAAATATATTATAAAGAATCGTTTATCTGAGTAGCACCTAAATAAATTGGTGGCATCCAGCAAAAATGCTTTATTTGTGAATTATGAACCATAATATTATTTCGAGCCTATGATTTTACATAACAAATCGCATAGGAACAGAAACGTTCATCATGAAAAACGTTGAAATGCTTTATAATTGAATTATCGAAAAATTGTGTCCTGTTTAAGTCCTGTGTTTTAGAAGATTTTTATTGAAAACCTCAATAAGGGCTCTGTTGTACTCTAAAATATCTTTGTAAAATAATTTATGAAATTGTCTCATAATTATATTTTATCCTATATTTTAGCACATTATTACAATGATTTTCTTAAATAAAGAAGTAAAACGACTGAGTAACACCACGCTAAGTTCTATTAAGAAGTGTTAGTTTTTAAAAAACACTGTAGTTCTCTTGGATAGGAATCTCATACGGTATACTTATTTTCCTACCCAATTTTCTAAATGTCTATAATTTTGACTTGTCTTTTTCATTACTTTAAATAATTATTGCAAATATCAGAAATGTATTCCAGATACCTATTTATTATACTAACAAAGATCTTCGACAAACTTAACACATTAGCACGTTCATCAAAAATCTATATTTTAAAGTATTATGTGTATGACTTAATTTTTTACAGATTTTTCAGAAAGTTTTATTGGCCTTGCGCCATCTCTCAGGTAACATACAAATGCCATCGCAAAATAAAGTTGCAGGCTTTGACGCGATAAAGTGATCGACAAATTTACGCACATAGCCCACCATTTTGAGCTGTTTATTCACTAAGGCACGTGCTACATTGACCGGAACAAACGGTAGTCGGATGGGACCAAGTCTGGTGAAAATGACGCGTGCGGGGGACCTACTCTTCATGTGGGACCCACCGTACAAGTTAATATTTTTCAAATTTGGTGCAAACGCTTGGAAATAGATGTTGCAATCCCGATCACTAAGATCGAAATCACCACTTCTAAAACGTTTGTACCGATAATTACACGTTTCATAAGACACAATGTCGGCACAAAAAACATTACAAATTGATTCCCGTGCTTTAGAAGATTGCATTTGTTCTTCTTGGAATTTGTATAGAATGCAGTGCTGAATGTACTACAATTTATCAGTTGCCATCGTAAACTCTGCTAGTCTGAGAGGTTATGTGTAACTCACATAGACTTGTCGTTCGGTATTATTCTACCTTACGTCCGATCCTGTAAAAACCGCAAAAACCGTGAAAATATTTCTACCTTAAATATAATTTTAGACTCGAAGAACAAATCTGTAAAAAATAAATCATACACATAATCATATATGGGCAATTGGGCACATACACAAAGTAGTAACATTACAACAATAGTGTTTTCTTTTTTTTCTCCGGAGAAGTAATAATTTTCACAGGAGATGATTTATAAAACTTTGGCTACTAATCAATCTAGTTAATTCAAATTAATCCAGTTTTAAAATAATGATCACTGAAATAACCAAAGAGTTGTTCGTTATTTTTGATCAGCACAAGGATTCTAGTTCAGTGAGATGAAATGAAATGAAATATTATATTTTATATCGATTTTTGTTTTCTCCCCCAATAATTCTCCTCCATCGATTTACATTTTGCTCGTTTTGCACAAAATAAAACGAGTATACACGGTGTTATGATACTAATGGTGTTATGACACTGACTAGTTTTTCAAATGGTGCATGCCCTCTAAAGAAATTTGCGAGGCCTCGCCAAATTGAATTAAAAGCGAGTCGCAAGCGAAATAAAATTTTCATACGACACCAATACATGGAAAATTAGTATAGTATACGCGAGCATATTTATTATGGGTAAGGTAGCCATTTTGTTTATTATCATTAAATTGATGCATTTAGTGTGGAATAGTTATGAAAAATTTGATTATTGATAAAAAATATTAAAAAATAATAAGTGTACATATATAATAAATATTAATAATTAGTTAGTTAATAGTATAGTATTAATTAATAGTGTTAAAATAGTATTAATAATATAATATAGTTTGTAAGTGTTAAGTATAAGTATACCCAATCAACCAAATAAAACCAAAGTTTCCAAAAAACCTTTTGGTTAATTTTAAACGATTTTGATATATTGTTGTGAACGTTTCACAATACCAAAAAAAATCAAAATCAAAATCTGATGAGTTTGGTTTGTTTAAAACGATTTAAATGCATTTGAAGTACGTGTTAATAAAACGATTTTTAAACCTTTCTTTCAATTAATTTTAAACGTTTTTATCTCGTATCAGTATACACTTTTACGTTTTTCAAAAACGATTTTAAAACTGCAAAACAAACGTATTTAAAATCGAAAATTTTACATTGAAATGCTGTTTTAAAACGTTTTAAAATGGATTTAAAAACCCCATATCATAAAACCCTTTTTGATGCCATTACTTGTGTGTAGAGCGTAAAATTTTGAGTTGAAATTATTATTTGTTTCCATGCGATCAAACAATAAGGTGGTTAAACAAATATTTGTTTCTATGGTTCATAATTTTTAGAGTGTTTAACTATTAATAAAAATCGATTAATTTGAATTAAAAATAGTAATTTAATTGTTGTGTACCTCAATTTTTTCTAGAGTATTTTTGTAAAAGTGTAATAACTAGTGTTTTGTGAGTAACGGTAAGTTTTGCGCGAGAGAGTGATAATTTTTAGATAAAATGTGCTACGCTACATATGAAAAAGTGTATGTAGTTTAGAATCTGCATGTGTTAGTGTGTGTATTTTTTTTAATGTGATAGAAGAAATATTTATAATGCATTGAGAAAGAGAATTATTAGTTACGATATTAATGATTATCAAACTGTAATTGTTAGTTTTGTATAGTTTTATTCTAAGTTAAAACATGTATCATTTTATTATATAATTGAAAAATTATTGAAATTTGCTAATGTTGCTTGTGAATCAATTTGTAAGTTATTTCTATAAATACTCTTTAAAAATGTAAAAAATACCGTTCAGTGAATTGTGTTCATTAACAAGTTCGCGGGCACTTTCTAAATGTGTAAATCACAAATTGCAATCACACTCATTCATTCACAAAATTAATTACCTTTTTCATAAATCCACAACACTTTCGATTTAAAAACAAACTTCTCATAGTCATTATTTTTTATTTTTTTAAAATCAAGTCCAGAATTCAGTAGTCAAATCTTGCGAGAATATATGTAACGCAGTTCATTATGTATTGCGTGGTAGAAACCATTTATGATAGCGGACCAAATTATATAGCAGTACCCCAAATTTGGGGATATGATAAAATGATGCTGCACTATCCGTGTAATAGCAAGGATGTTAACAAGGCCAGACGAACAAGCATTTCACCACAGAAGGATTGGATTAACATGCAATGTACTATTTTACGAGATGACATTGGTAAGTTTTAATCATGCTAATGTAACCGAATATGTAATTAATCTTATTTTATTATTATCTTGCGATTTATTAGCCACTCTTAAGGAAGCTTTGGAGAAGGAGAGAAAAACAATGATTGTTTCATGTAGCGAAAATGAAATATTATCTCAGATTATTTTCCAGGAACCTGCTAATTTTAATGAAATTTTTATACAGAACCTTAGAAACGACCACCAATCATTATTATTTAATTATATATTAATGTATATTTTAATTAAATTAAAATTATTATTATTATAAGAACTACTTGAATTCCAATGAAATTTCAAATACAATTTTTTTAAAAACATTATATTTCTGGGTTTTAATTTTACTCCATTACCTACAATAGACCAGTTTGCTCTTTATGTGTGATTCCAAAAATTTATTTCAACATAGTTTTGAAATCGTTACATAAAACTTGATATAATTATAATAAACGATTTCAGCTATTAACTAACACGTTTCTAATAAACTATTTTTTTTAATCGGAAAACGTTAAAATTTAAAACCGTTTTTGAAACGTTTCAATTAGTGTCTGGTTTAAAAATTGAGTTTTTATCGTAGTATAAAACCCATTTATGAAAGCTTTATTAAAATGTTTCAGTTTGTCCAACGTTTCAATAACGTTTTAAAATAACGTGATTGTAGTACCAGAAAATAACGAAACTGTAAAACCATATAAAAACGTTTTAGGAGGGTTTTAAATTTTTTTTAAAGTTTTATTGAACCTGGACAAAATTGGGTGTCAGGAGGTTTCTAAAACATGTTTATGCGGGATCTGCGACAAATTTGGAAACCAAATGGTTTTGAAACCAAAGTTTCAAAACCAGATTAATACTGGTTTTATACCAAAAATTGTTGCTTGGGTAGTGTTAATTTTTGAAAAATTTTAAAAATTCAAAATGATGTTATAAAAGGCCGTTTTATAACAAACTTAAATAATTGTTTTAATTATGCTATACCATCGTCTAATTTATCAATCTTTCACACAAATGTGGAACAATAGAATAGGGACATGAAAATTATTTAACCTGACAGACATCAAAACAAAGATTGTCACGCTTACTACTGAGATTAGATCATACCACTACAACACATATAATGTTTTCTTCTATTCCAGATATAGTACGTGAAATCAAAATTTATTTAGTTTGAAAGGTAATTCTGAATATTGCAAATAAAATAAATTAGATAAAAACTAATGTATTTTCTCAATTTAGAATAATAGATTAACAGAAAATGTTTTCGGATTCTAACGAATTTGGTGAAAACGATTCGGATAATTATCATTTTCAGTTTTTGAAAACGACAAAAACTCCTAAGACCAGCACCCAAAAGCAAATACATGAAAAGCAGCATTTATATCATCAATATAGTTACGAATCGGAACTTCAAACATCAACAGAAAAATTTGGCAATAAAAATGTAAATGTTCCGGCTGCTACGAATACCATAACAGCAACATCTAACGGTGCATGTAATTTTATCGCTCGTAAAAGAGCATATGATGAGGCTTCTGTATCACAATTGAAAACATCGTCAGCCAAATTGCCAAAAATTGTTTATAAACGTGTTCCGAATACTAAGGACATTAGAGCTGGGAGTATCACTCCCATTAATAATGGATCCGAGGTGACTTGTAAAAGAATTATATTTCCAGCTGCTACGAACACCATAAGAGCGTCATCTGTCGGTGAATGTAATTCTGTCGCTCGTAAAATAACATGCAGTGGTGAGGCCTTTACATCACAATTTCAAACTTCATCAGGAAAAATGCCAACTTTTATTTATAAAACTGTTAAGGCTACTTCTAACATTAGACCTGCAAGTGTCAATCACAGCAATGATGCAACCGATAGCCAACCAGAGATTATTGAAAGTGATTCCACAAATAAGCAACGAGACGAGTCAGCAATATCCACATGCAACATGGTATGCACAAAATGTGTAGATAACGAAAAATTGATTTTGGCTAATATTGCACTATTAAATGTTTTACTTAAAGAAGTAAAATGTTTAAGGCATGAACAGCAGCATAATTTAGCAAATCAATCTGGTAATAGAGATGGTAATCTCCCTCAACTACATCTACCTGCAGAAACCCTCGATGATTCTAAAGGTATAGAGCACCAAATCAAAGCAGAGGATTGCGAGATGGCTTTGGTAAGACAATCTTAATAATGTAGTGCACATTATTTAGTACATTATGAAATATTGATTTCCAATTTCAGAAAAAAAGTGTTTAAACAAATAAATGAACCGACCAATGATAAATTCATACGAGCATGTTTGAAATCGGTGATTACTGAATTACTGATACCACAGCAACAAATTTTTCATGGTTTGGTAAGGGCAATAATATTCCGGTGAAATCATTCGCTATAATGAACATAACCAAAGGTTAACATAATGATGATGATTCATGAAAGATTTAAGGCTTTAGGTTTTTTTTTATTCATTCTAGAAACCACAATACAACGTTTCCCATCAGTGCGTACCTATGAAATAGTGAATATTATAAAAAAATGGTTTCACTATGAACGAGTGCATAAGGCAAATATGCATTTAAATAAATAAATATAAACGTGATAATGAAAATCTGTAACTAAAACATGAAATCTAAAATTTTTGTAAGGTAGAAATTAAAATCCTGCAGAAGCTTTTATAATTTATTGTGATACTTTAAAATAAAAAATAATAAAACGTGATAATGAAATATAAATATACTAAACATACATAATATAAATAAATATATGAAATATAAAAATTTTTATGAGGTAGAAATTTAAATTCTTAATAAATATTTGTAATTTATTGTGATATTTTGAATAAAATAAAATATATGAAACGATTTCTAAATATAATGTAACTTTAAATATCAAATTTTCAATGAAATTATATGTCTTTATAATTATGTTTAAAATTTTATTTATTTTTAATGAAAAATGCAAATAATTGATTACATACTTATAAATTTGACTGATTAACATATATTAAATTAAAAGAAAATTTTAAGTATTATTACAAATGTAAAATGAAGGATCATACAAAATTATTTATAAAATGTTAGAAATAAATATATACGAATTTATTGAAACCAACGTTTTGAGTTTTATTTTCAGACATTATTTATGAAAGTATTGATTGAGAAATAAAAAGCTGCTCGGTAATGATTCATTTTAACGTCGCCTGCATTTCATTCTGCATTCGCCTGTAACTCGCTTTTAATTCACTCGCACGTCGTAAATGACTCTAATGTGAAGAGAATACGAACTACCAATACATTTACATGAGCTCGCTTTCATTTTAATTTCCATACGCCAGGTGAAACACTAACGACTTGCTTTTGACTGAGTCGTTTGCGAGGTCTTTCATATAAGAATGACCTCGCTTGTGACTCGCTTGCGACTCACCATGTTTAGAGCGTGTGATTTAAAATTAAAATAGAGTAGGACAATTAATGCTAGCACAAATCACATGAAAGAAAGAGTGTATACAACATATAAACAAAAATAAATTCAGCAACAATGATATAGCTTACTTTTGCAGCAGTTTAAATGTTGTAGCAAATCCAAAAAAATAAATCAACTGTATTTTTTTTTTGACGTCGTATAGTCATTTTTAGTAATGTCATTTTGTGGGTACGTGTATAGTACAAACATATTTCAAAACAAAATATTGCAGCGCACGCTGCACAGATATATTATTTTATTTTCATAACGTTATTTTATTTTCATAAATGCGCATAGTGTTGTCTACTGTTTAAATTATTTGTTTCTCTTTTTCGCCTTAATAGTTTTACAGCACATTACAACACTTGAAAACTAGTCAGTATCATAACACCATAACGAGTTTTAAAATGCTGTAAAGTGCTATAAAACTATTAAGGTGAAAAAGAGAAACAACTAATTTAAACAGTTATGAAAACCAAATAATATACACGTACACACAAAATCACATTACTAAAAAATGACTATACGTCAAAATAATAATTGAAATTGGTTTGTTTTTTATAGATTTGTCCAATTTAAACTGCTGCAAAAGTAATCTATATCATTTTTGTTGCTGAATTTATTTTTATTTTTTGTTTATATGTTGTATATACACTCATTTTTTCAACTGATTTTTATTTACATTACTTGCCCTACTCTATTTTATACATGAACAATTTGAAAAACTAGTCAGTGTCATAACACCATTATCGACTGGTTCTAAATCGATATAAATACTTAAAAGCAATAAACGTAACAAGTTAAACCACCTTAAATTATATTGATAATATTTACATTTATGAACATAATTGTTTTTAATCATAAAGATGCAATTTTAGTTTCACTAGTTATTTGCGAAACTGTCCTGCTTTCAAAATTATTCGAGAATTTCGTATACGAATTCACACGAAATGCCATATAGCCAGGAAAGGAGATTGCTTTTGTCATAATCATAACAAATTTCAGTAAACCCTTTGTTAGGGACTCCCACATTAATATCAAGTTTAAACTTAGATAAGGAATATTCTTCAAACCCTTAACTTCCGCTCGTTTATTGCAAGATCTGCTGTGCCGAGGGAAGTAATTTAGGGCGAACATTTTGCAATACATATTCCTTTGCCAATATCAAAAATCGATATAAATGTGCGATATGAAATGGACAATTATAAACCAATTGCATACGTATATCGGTTCTGATATAGGTATTGCAAAATAATCTAAAACTCTTTGCAACTAAGTGAAACCATGTTAGAAACTCCGCAATTTTCCTAACTCTTCTGCGTTTTATAGACATAGACTTGAAAGCTTATTAAAACTCAATTCACTTGAAAGCGCATTAAGCGTCGACTTGGTGCTGATATATTTTTTGTTCAACTGACATGTGTGGTGGTAATGTGGTATCAAACTCTAGTCATACTCGAAAAAGTATATTTAAATTTAATGAGACCTGAACACGACCATAATGAACCAATTACTAGATTGTCGCGAGACGTTAACAATGACTATGAATTTTTCGACTATAATATCAGTAAGTTTATTTTGAAGAAAGTTTTGTTTTACTTCGACGACAAATAGCGTATACATAGTCTATGGGTTATTACAAAATCTAAATTAGCTTGATCCTTCCCAATCGTTGATAAATCAGAAAATGCATCGCGCAGAACAAAAGAAAACGTAGAAAAGTGGAATATAATAATATGTTTTATAGGTGCTGCCATTTTTTTTTTGTTTAACTATATATTCGTGCAAATTGATTTATGTAGTAAATCAATAAAAATCCGGAATACCCAAATTATGAAAATTTTAAATATTTTTATAAATAATTAGAAAATATTTTCATCAATTAGATTATTCCAGAAACGCCTACGAGTAAGCCTTCCCCAAACAAGACAGATTATGAGCTAATCCTTCATTTTAAGCTAATCTTGTACAAATGATGAAAAACAGGATTAACAAATATCACACGGCTACAAAACAACGTCGGATTAGTGCCTAATCCAGATCTTAGTCCGTAGTTTGGGCACGTTATAATACGAAATTGTATTTGTTACTGCTAGATTTAGAGGAACCCAAATGATCGTGAAGTAGATTGTAAAAGAATATTTCCCGTGAGAATTGAAAAATCTTTCACGTTTTTTTTTTCAGAAAATCCCATAATCACTATATATTGAAGCCAGTATATTTGAAAAAAGACGATTATAATTTTGCTTCTCAAATTTCGGTTTTATGTATTCATTCATTCATTCTTTAGAGAAATTATAAAAATTTTTAAATACATATGCATAATGCATATACGTTTATTTTAATTATTTTGAAATAGTAGTATACTTTACTGTCAGTTCAGTAGTCTAGTAAAAAATGTAATTTCAAATATAAAACATGTGTATTTGTGATCCATCCACAAATGGCAAGGTCACGAATCAAAAATTTTCCACACATAATTGTGACGACAAGAATATAAATGATGTGATAATGTTTCTGTCTATATATAATATGAATAGTATCATTAATTTATGTTAAGCTGTTCCAAAAATCACTTAAAGCCAAAATATGTGTATGAATTAAATACAAATTTAATTTATTTTTCATGATTGAAGTTATCAGTTACTTCGAATTCAAAGAAAATACGTTCGGTAGAATATCTGTGCTTGGAATCGTGGATGGAATATAAATGAATGTCTCGTAAACACTTTTCATTCCAGTTATATTATTATTTGGTTGTAAATTGTTTGTAAATATTTCGAATTTCTAAAAACACATTTTATTCCGTATATTAAGCAAATTTAGTTTGTGAGTACTAATTCAAATAATCATAAGCATTTATTGTATTGTTAAAGGGCAACAAACATAATTAAAAAATCGAGGGGTGAATATGTTGTGGTGAACACCCGACTTTCTTTTTTTCAACACTGCATTTCAACTAAATTTCGCAAGGATCACCCAATTAATGGAAAAGGTTTAAGAATAAAGTTTGATTCCGAATAGTATATAGCGGGTATTTTCTTCCACAGTAAGAAACTTCGCACAATTATTTCACAACGGACAATATGGTACACATAATTCTTTATAAATGGACAATTCTCCACATAAAGAATTATTTCAAATTACACACAACAATCTACAAAAGCAAAAATACAACACAATTTGTAGATATCAAAATACAACAACAACTTGTATATAAAAAATTGGTACATATAAGCAAAATATAATTGAAAATTATATTTTGGTTACACAGCAATTTCATATTTGTTTTACCTCTAAAATCGAAGCATTTAGACTTTAGAGTATACAAATAATGTATTGATTTTGTAAAAAAAACAACAATACACATCTACATAGAAAGCAACATGCAGTACCATTATACGAGAGATGGCATTGCGAACATTTGTGAATATTTCGCACCAGCGGTGTGCATCCGAAATGTTGTGAGGCAGTCCAGCCAATCACAAAAGAAACGGGGTTTTACTTATTTTTTTTGTTAGGCAACGAATCTAAAAAAAATGAAAATGAAAAATCTGCCTCAACTTAAATTGCGATTCGCGGAGATCACATCGCAGCCTCAATATACAAACAAATTTTATTTTATTCGAAATAAAAGTTCAATTCAAAATATAAAATTTGAGTTTTATATTAATTATTTTCATATTGTTTTTGCGACATAACAAGTCAATCCGCCTGGACTGTTAAGATGCTAAATTTATGTGAAAGTAAGTTTTTCTGTCAAAATATTATTCGTCATTTCTGGTAAAATTTAAAAATCATCAAAATTTGCACAAAAGGCGAGAAGCGAGTTGATTTGATATTTCTCGCCTTTCAGTTTTGTCCGACAGTTTATCTACGATTTTGCACAAATCGACAAAACATAACGGCGAGAAAATTGAGCAACTTTTGATTAGTTGTCAAATTACGATTTTTTTGTGTCATTTTGTGGTGAAATTTGGTAAAAGTTTAATATTTCTATATTGAAAATAAATAAAAATAAGTAAAATAAAATTCTAATAAATGTTGGTTCAATAACTAAAATAATTCTCTAAAAACATAATATGGATAGTCTTCCAATAGCCATCACATACAACAGTAAAAACCAAATGAGAATTATCCGGGCGCGGTTAAGAGATGAGTTAAATCCTTTCGACATCGACGCAGCAAGATAAACATTGAATAGAATTAAAATTTGTACTTATAATAAATTACACTGTTTATGGTTATTTTTATTTGAAAAAAAATTTTAAAACTCTATCGACTTCCCAGAGAATTAACCGTGAAGCTAATAAATGAACTGGAACCATTTTTCAGTACACATACAGATCCTCACGGCGTTAAAATTGTATGCCACCGGTGGTTATCAGCGGCAAGTGGGGATGAATTATTTAAAAAACTTGTCCCAAACAAAAGTGTCAGATTGTATACGGATGTCATCAAAAATAATCTCTACAAATTTATTAAATAAATATGTACAGTATCCAGTTTCTGACGTGGAAATTTCATCAATTAAAGAGCGGTAATTCCCAAACAACTTAAATTAAATTTTAATTATTTTTTACATGTATTTGTTTTATTTTCAGATTTTTTGAAAAAATTGGAATAATAGGGGTTATTGGCCGGATTGACGGGACCCAGATTAAAATATATGGCCTTAAAAAAACAATTGAAAATATGTATGTGAATAGGAAAGGGTTTCATTCAAATAGTAAGTTACATAATTGAAATAATTTGTTATATTAAAAATAAAATGTGTGCTTTATGATATCATTAAAAGGTGTGTGACGATAATTTACGGGTATTGAACGTAAATGCGAGATATCCAGGATCTTGCCATGGCAGTTTTATTTTCAACAATAACCATTTATTGCAGCATTTAAAGCAACATTTCAATAATAACGCTGACAAATTTACTTGGTTGCTCGGTAAGTTCTATCAAATAAAAACCTCTTAACGAGGTAAATGTTCGAGTGACGAAAGCCGAATTCAATTCACAAAATTTCTGATATCAAATTTGTGCCGAAAAAAATAATTACATTCGATTTGTCAACGATTTTTCGGAATGTTAGTGCATTCAGTGCGCTGTTGTTGAACATTCCGAAAAATTGTTGACCTGTTGTTGTTTTTGACAGCTAGAAAGAAAAATTTAAACAAACGCGCCGAATGCACTAACATTCCGAAAAATCGTTGACAAATCGAATGTAATTATTTTTTTCGGCACAAATTTGATATCAGAAATTTTGTAAATTGAATTCGGCTTTCGTCACTCGAACATTTACCTCGTTAAGAGGTTTTTATTTGATATCAATGATTTTGGCACGGCAAATTGAAAATGAATTGAATTGCGATTCGTTTTATTGTTGTCAGTCAAAACAGTGCACACACAGTCGATAGCACACAAGTGGAAAATGTAATTTATCCGATTTGATTAGTACTCTAGATTACTCTCTCGCTGATATTCCATCTTCATGCGATGGGAGGAGAGATAAGTTCTTTTTTTTAAAGAAATCATCATAAAGATTAAAAAAATATCGATTTTATGCAAGGAGACTGTCAAATGTTCAATGTTTTTGGTGACTTTTTCGATCACATCAATTTGTCAGTTTCTTCATTTTTTTTGTTTTGAAAAAAGGGTCACTGGTAAAAATTCTCCTAGCAATGATAATAATATGATGTATTTATATTTGTTTCATTGTAATACGTTGATTCACTATCATTATGAACCGCAACGGACCGAAATTAGGGTGCATTTCAGCCAAAAAATGAAATTTTGCAAAAAATTAGGGTGGCTTTTAAGTTATGGAGGTCAATATCTAAAATATACGAGATTTCTGGGACAAACGGTTGATGTCATATTGTAGGTGAGGTTTGTGGCTAGTAATCCTGTAAATATGAACCAAAAGTCTTGGGCTAATTTATCAGCAATTTGGCCGAATGTGGCCCGCCGATTTGGCATTTTTCAGTTTTTTGGCCAAAATGACCCCCACCCTAATTTTTTGAAATTTTTTTATATGCTATTTGATAGCTGGCGTCAATACCTTTCCAACGATTTGCATGTGTCCTGGGTATGTCAAATAGGTTCAGCACTGTGGGCGTGGCCAAAATGGCCAAAAACGGCCGTTCAGAGGCCGGCCGCAGCCAACATGGTGGCCAAATCAAAAAGTTGTAGAACAAAAGTTGCTTAGTTTTTCAAGTACTACAAACCCTAAATATGAGATCAAATGAAAAAAGTACGGACAAACATATTTACCAAAGCACGATTATATGGTGACGTCATAGAAAAATTTCCAAATGTCATAACTTTGGTCGAAATCATCCGTTTTGGACGTTTGAAGTGTCGTTGAATTGGTATTGACATCTACAATCAAAATTTGCTATTTAAAAAATAATTGGGGCAGTTATACCCGAAAAACTGATTTTTTGGGGCAATTTTCGGAAGGTTTCCACTCAATATTGGTAGAAATTCATGCTTTTATACATTATTTGGGTCTACTATTCAAGACCTTTCCAATGGTAACATGATCCTGGTGGCATCAAAGGGAAAAAGTTCGAAACTAGCTGTACATATACGAGTTCGACTTCCAGCACAGTAGGTGCTTTCGTCACTCGTTTGGACTGCCGTCCAAAGTGATTGTTGGTATTTTTATTTTTTTTAAATTTTTTTTTCTTAGGCGATTCTGGATACGCGTTGCAACCGTGGCTAATTACTCCTTTCCCACAATCAAATATAAGCCATCAAATTCATTTTAACCAAAAGCATGCTATTGTGAAGAGTAGTGTTGAACGCAGCATTGGACTTTTGAAAGTTCGATTTAGGTACATATTCTGTAATATCAAATTTTTGTGATATACAAACATATCTAATATTTTAAATTTAAGGTTGGATATTCTCCCAAATACTTTGGGTTATTTGTGCTCCTTGTGGCGATTGGAACCGGCCGTTAATAAATTCTAATTTAGTATCAATTAGATTTATTAGCATGGTTTTCTGCCGCTTTGTGATTTGCTCCATTATACTGAAAAATATAAAAATGACAAAATAAAAAATAAATAACAATATATATTGGCAGTATGTATTATCTTACCGACATCCAATTCAAACTTTATACTGTTTGACGTTTAGCATGAAAATATAACCCAACAATCTTGTCGCCTTTCTTCTCACTATGCATATACATGGTTGAAAATAAAAGCGAGAGCGAGTGTCTACTCGCATAGTGCATAATCGCTTTTACTCGCTTTTAGCTACAATTCGCTGAAAAAAGGCGACTCGCTGTGTGCAAGATTTGGGCCCTGAGCTAACTTTGTTTATAATTTAATCTACAAACTTTTGCTTTTAATCATATTTTCATAAATGTCACATAGTTTTAAAAATATTTGCAGAACTAACCGAAAGGTCCTATGGAAGCAGCCACTTCCCTTAGTTTGATTTCAGCCAAAAATCACTCGGATCTCCCAATTAATGAAAAAGTTTAAGTTTGAAGTGTTCACCGGTTGTAATATTATATATTTTTTAGTGTTGATACAGATAAATCCACAAAAAATTATGAGACAATAACAATAATGAATGTAGGTTAACACACTGTTAAAGTATTAGTATTAAAATAATAACCGTATAGTTAAATTAAATTGAAATTTTTACTGAACCATAAATATATTTTTATGCATGCTATATCAATTATATTTACATACTTTTCATAAATAATTTTGATCCAAATCGTAACATTAATAAAACAATAAATATAAAACAGCGGGGATCGGAATTATAATAGTGTATTCAATTTTACTGCAAGCAAACGCATGATGAAAAAATTAAATGTTACAATAAAGACAGGGGGGTTACTATGAAAAACGAACGTCGACGTTTTTTGTTCGTTGTTTATATTCAGCAATAGTAATTACTATTGCTGAATATAAACAACGAACAAAAAACGTCGACGTTCGTTTTTCATAGTAGGCCCCCAGATCTCTCAGGGTAAAAGTTTTTTAACATACTCGTTTGTAGTATTTAGATAAAAAAAAACATTTTTTAATTTAGAAAAAATTATATTACTTCCATTACTTCCATTTTACTGATAGTATGAATTATTCAATATAAATAGTGTTTCCATCTGTGTAAAGTCGCCTAAACAAAACTGGAGTAGTATCACCCTAATAGTCGCCGGTTCGAGGCTAGTAGGCGTTAATTATTTTATTGGATGATTATTATTCTTAAATCGATGGTACCGACCGGATCAAGTATTTCATCAATATTTATTGGAAGTTGGATATTACACTGACATTCTAAGTGGTGGGAGGTACCGGAATAACAAGCAATTGTAACCGGTGGCTATAGTCATCATTGAAAATACTGAAATTAACTACGACGTTAATCATCAAGCCAGGGGAATTAATGACTTGGAATGTCCTAGAATACAACATGCAAGTGATATACAATCGCAATACGCTTATACCGACAGATACAATAAATGGATTTATCTCGAACAGCGATACACAAGTATATAAGCGCGATAATTTTTAATTTGACAGTGATCAGTGCCGGTCAAGCAGTAAAAAGTAAACAGGGTGAAGTAAAAGTAGAATAGTGAACAAATATACAATGTGATAAATACAAACAGTGAATTTATTGAACAAGTTAAAAGTGTTGGTAAATAAAGTTTGTAACTTTAAACGCTGAACGCAAAATCCATTACAAATCCGTATTGAATATCCGAAATTTCAATAGTATGTTGATACTCAAGCGAAGCACTTTAGAGCAACTAAAACCGTTGGCTTGAATTGCACAAGATATGTTTTATGACTTACAATAAAAATTACGTAAAAAATTGTATTTATTCAAAATGATTATTGTTGTTTTAATCTTATCTCATAATATGCTCCTTCAAAAATAGTACTTATGACAAGATATATATTGGATAAGCTTTACAAAATCGTGCGGCACACTAATACATTTCTTATAAGTTTCAGAAAAAATCCGACAAAATTTCTGATTTAATTTTTTTGCCTTATTGTATAAATGTTTTGGGAGTATCGCTCGATATTTTTAATAAAATTTCAACATACAAAGCAGATGTCGCTTTTACAAGAATAAACGTAATTAAGACACATATCGCAGTCCCGCTTTTACATGGAAAACTATTGTCACTTAATATTAAAACTCGTGAAGCTTGATTGCTGCACAAATAAAAGAATAAAGTGTAAAATCTTACACTGCGTCAAAATTCTCCGCAAAACCGTACCACACCTTAAATTAAAGTTAGGTGACATTCATCCTAACAACCTAGCGTTTATATTTTTGTGTATTGCCATCGCTAGGTCAAAATTTGGTTATGCCTTTATTCCACCAAGAAAAATGTGCTGTCAATACAAAAATCAGAAAAAGAAAAATTATATACAGTGTAAGGACTTCGATGGACATAGCAAACAAAATAAACTGAGAAGTCATGGAAGAAGATATAGGGTCAGACCATCGACCAATATTTATAGATATAGAAGAAGACGTGGAACAAGATAGGAAACAGCCAAGTATCAGAAACATGAACCTAAAGAAGACATTGGAAAAATAGACACCAAAATATGAAAAACATAGAAAACTATGAAAATATGTTAGTAGAATTGGTAAACAAACACAGTTATGAAATTACAGGGATAAGATTAAAAAACAGAAACAAACATTAGTGGAACGAAGAAATAGAGAAGTTATGGAAGAAAAAAAAAGAAGCGCAAATAAATTATAATAAAAAGAAAGAACTCATATCAACAGTGGAATTAAAGAAAGCTAAAGCAATGGTTTATTGTTAAAAATAAAGAAGGCACAAAAACTATATTGGTCGACAATGACAGAGGAAATTACAAACAAAATAGATAATAAGAATGCCTGGAGAATGGTTAATAGGCTAAATAAAAGAAAAACTAAGACCTTCAATATTCTGGAAAATGAACAATCGGCGTTAGAGTTCTTGAATCTAAACTTTCCAGAGAGTAAAGAAGAGATTGTGATACCATTCCCTTACATTAAATTAATACAAAACGAAGAGGAATTTAAGGAGAGAGAGAGAGAGAGAGAGAGAGAGAGAGAGAGAGAGAGATCAAAAGAATAATCAGGACCAACAAAAACACAGTCCCAGGAATAAACAAAGTCTCAAATGAATAATTGAAGAATTCGAATCTTCAATTATTCATTTGAGACTTTGTTTATTCCTGGGACTGTGTTTTTGTTGGTCCTGATTATCAGAGGACCAAATAGCAACACTAACAAAACACATCAACAAGGCATGGAGTAGTCAAGAGCTACTTATAAATATGAAAGAGATAAAAATAGTGAAATTACAAAGATAATAAACAAAATGGTTAAAAACAACATGAACGAAAAATTAAACAAAGAGAAAAGATTACCAGATCATTCTTATGGGTTTAGAGAAAAAAAGGAATCACGAATTACTTTGTAACATTACTAACGAAAATAAATGAAAACAGAGGCAATAAAATGAAAACAATACTAATAATTCAGGATTTAAACAAAGCATTCGACAACATAGATAAGAAAATATTAGTCCAAGAGCTGATAGATATGCAAATAGATAAAAAAACGATAAATTGCATCTTCAAATACCTGACTAATAGAAAAATTACGGTTGAATCAAAGACGGTAAACATTAGCAGAATAACAAATAAAGGGATCCCGCAAGGGTGTGCACTAAGTCCACTTCTGTTTAAAATTTACACAAAAATAATACATAGCTTAAACTCAAGAAACATAAGGGTAATACAATTTGCTGATGACATAGGTATATTGGTTACAACAAAAGAACATTCAGAGATGGAGAGGACAGCTAACGAAAGTATCATATTATTTTAGCGAAATACTAACCAAAATTAAAATGGAGATTAACCCAGACAAAACAAAAATTATTAATTTTAATACCAACAGAAATATAACACTCAACCTTAGATACGAGTTGAAGGAGCTGGAAATAATAGAAAAAACAAAATTACTAGGAGTCATGATTAGTAATAAATTGAAATGGAACGTACACTTCAAAAATATAAAGGATAAAGTATTGAAAAAAATAATATAATAAAAGCATTTACTAACATAAAAGGAGGAGCCAACCCGCAGAAAATGTTAAACATATTCAAAGCATTAATAATCTCATTAACAAACTACGCAGCCACATTTATATCCATGAATAAACAAATAGAAAAACAGATGCAGACAATCCAAAACTTAGGAATCCGTATTTGTCTAGGTTTAACGAGAACTACGCCAATAACCGTAGTGAGGGCAGAAGCGGGCATGCTAGGAGTTAAAGCACAGAACGAGGTCATTACGGTGAAATACATATGTAAGCAGTTAGCAAATAACACGGAAATCGGCAAACAAATAATGAAAGATAAATCACTGCAGAAATTCAAAGAAATAATAGACAAACATAAGATGATAAAAGAGACAGGAATAACTACAATGGAAAATAATCATACGGAAAATATAAGAATAATTGAATCATTCAACAACTACAAAAAAATTCGAAATTATAACGCAATACAATTAAATACAGATTTTAAGATATTAAAAGACAAATACAGGAATTATAAAGCGGTGTACACAGATGGATCGAAAAAGAACGGAAAATGCGGAATAGGAAAACATACGGAGCAGACAAACTTCTCAATAACTCTGACTAACAAAGTGAGCATGAAATCAGCAGAGATGATTGCGATATACATGGCGGTAATACAGTTAATTAATAACGAAAAAGAAGATAAAATTATAATATTCACGGATTCGAAAAGCAGTTGTATGTCATTAAAAAATTGCATAAAATCTATGAAATGATTGTGATCTGATTTGGATCTGGCCATAAAACATGAGACGGTAAAAATAATAATTCAATGGATACCAGCACACAAAGGTATCAAAGGAAATGAGATAGCAGATACTCTAGCGAAGATGGCTATCGAAAGAGAAAATATGAACAAATATGAAAATAAAATTCCGTTAGAAGATATGCTGAAAATCATCATAGATAAAATCAAAGACGAAAATATCAAAGAATACGAAGTAACAACAAGAACATAGGGAATATTTAATAGAATAATTAATAATGCATCACCACCGAAAACAAATTGGTTCACAAATATAAACATTAAAACAAAATACATCAAAGTGATAAACAGAATAACGGCAAACCACACCTACAACAACATTTTTAGGCACAGAATGGGCATAACTAACAATGAATCCCGTGAAACATGTAATATGAGAGAGACGGATGCTCACATAGTTGAGATATGTCCTAAATCAAAACCAACAAAAATTAAAAGCCCTGAACAAAGTCTGAAACGCAGATACCAATATACGATAAACTACAAAAGATTGTGTTTATTACACTAACAATCCCATGTTAATTTTTTTCTTTCGCACCACTACTTATTAAACTAGTGCGCACATACTATGTACCAAAACCAACAACAATATAAAGCCATGCTAATGCAACGAATACATAAAAAACTACACTACAGATAGTTGTATTAGATTATATGAGTACATCGTACGTGCGCACTAGTTTAATAAGTAGTGGTGCGAGAGAAAAACAATTAACATGGGATTGTTAGTGTAACCAACACAATCTTCTATAGTTTGTTGTATATTGGTATCTGCGTTTCAGACTTTGTTCAGGCCTTTTAATTGTTGTTGGTTTTGTATGTACACATATATGCTAATACAACTATCTATAGTGTATTTTTTTCTGTATTTGATGCATTAGCATGGCTTTATATTGTTGTTGGTCAGAGTTGTTAAATTACATGTAATTTTTTAAAAACTACATTAACTACATTTGCCATGTAGTTTATGTAGTTAATGTAGTTAAAGTAGTTAATGTAGTTCAGTGTAGTTAATGTAGTTAATGACGTCAATGTAGTTTTTTATACGCATGCGCATTTCTGTTATTTTGGTTTAAATTTTGTTTTTTACTCTCTAAATAATACATAGAAATACATATGAATATAATAAAAACTAATTTGTTTTTGTGTCATTCATACATACTCATACGGATATACATATATTATAATTTAAATGAATGAAGGAAGGGTGATTGTAGTTAACGAATGTAGTTAATGCATGTAGTTAATATGTAGTTAATTCATGATTTTCGCCTACGTAGTTTATGGATTAACTACACGTAGTTTTTGAGGTAGTTTTTACCTCCTAAAACTACTTAACAACACTTTGCCTAAATACAAACAGCTAAAACAGAAATACAAAACCATTAAAAACAAAAAATTAATAAACATACTAAAAAGCAACATAGCAATAGAGTTAACAGAACTAGCAAAATTTTACGAAGAAACAGGATAGAAGAATTAGCAGGCAGACAAACAAAAAGAAACAGTGTAAAAGTGAAAAGATAAAGATATAGAAAAATTTAATACAATAAAGAATAAACACAAGAAAAGTCAAAAATAGATAAGGAAAAAATAAGAGCAAATTGGTAGAAATACTAGGCTCATAAATACTAAATAATAAATAAATAAAAACTATATAAAATTGCATTAGAGTGACAGAAACAAAATCAAAATTTTGACATCTTGAAGATAACATAATCAACGAAACTTTATAAAATAACTTTATTTCGGAATTTTCACCTACTAATTAAAAAATATTTTATAAATTTCTACTCGCGAAGAAATCACATATTATAAAAATAATAATAATGTTGGTTTACCATAATATTTTCCCAAGCATAAAACGATCTTTGTGTGTGAAACATATTACTCGACATATACTTTTTTTATGTAAATACATATAATGTTGCTATAAAAAATACTCTGGCTAGTATTTTTTCCATTTTATTATGGCAACACACCACTACATATAAAACGATTTTGTCAGTAAAATTTTACTGAATTTTTTTTATTTCGTTTTCGCCACATACGAAATAATATTTTTATCTCGCTCGTTTTTTTACATAAATAAATAAATAAATTTTTTATTTTGTATGATAATATTTATTTGTTGACATTCAACCTCGGAGCTTTTTTTCTTATATGGTTACAATTTTTAAATTTTGTCTAACACTCTGAAGCCGAGACCACACAAAGCCGACAAAACAAAATACAGTCTTTTGCGACAAACTGGAGACATTTTGAAACCAATTCTGCGACTTTTATTATCGTTTTGTATTTGTCTTCGATTTTACGAATTTGTATTGTCCTGAATTTGTTTGTCTAGTTGAAGTTGTTGTTAAACAAAATAATATTGCCGCCAAATTAATATTTATCTTTTATAATTTTACCGCTGTAAAAATGTGGCGTCGGTTATGTTGAAATTAGTGTGGACGGAAGTTTCGCATGTGTTTTATTTTCAAAATATGTTTTGGTTTTGAAAATATGTAACGGTTTTGTTTGAAAATAATGTTTTTATTTTGTCGGCTAAGTGTGGTCAAAATAATGTCAAATAATGGAAATAGAAAGCATCAACCCTCCGCTCCTGAACTCATAACCAATCAAATTTCGTGTAATGCCTTATGCCCCGCCTACTAGTTCCATACTAGAGTTGAAATATTTGTTGGTGTTTTAATACGTTTTCAGTGATACCATGGTATTTTTTCCGCACTAACTCCCGATGTCATGTAAGCTGTCTAAAAGAAAAAACTATGTTTCGCAAAATAATTTCTATAAGTATGAAAATGTGTGAAGTATGAAAAGTGGAGTGAGTAAGTTTTTTTATTGGATCTATGCGGACATTGCTATTTATTAAATTATCGTTTATACCATTCTCTACCTTCGTTTTGCCGTGTAAATTTAGTCGTATGGTCAAATTTATGTTTTCACTTATCGTAATAACAATACAATTTGCAGATGTGCCCTCAACATTACCGTAAATAATATTATGTATTATTTTATTTATTATGTTTTCTGAGGCTTATTATTTTTTCTTTGCAAGTATTTTTCAAATAAACGTTTAATGAAAAATGGAATTAACCAGAAATAATCTGGTGGTATTCTTTGAATTGTGGTGTTCTTTATCCATTATCATCTTCAAATGAAAAACATTGTTACAGTAGCTTTATAAAGAAAAAAGTTTTATTTATATAAGTTATAATCTCTTGATTGTTTCTAGAAAATTATTTAAAATTTTCCTTTTGATATCTTCGGTAAAACGATTACTCTTGAAAGATTGTATTTTGTAACTAAGCATTTTAATTAATTGTTTCTATTAATATTAGGCGGCTGGTTAAACACACACTCAAAGGTTTGGTTTTCAATTTAGTTGTCATTTAAATTTATCCTGTTTCCATGTAGAGCCAAAAGCGGCTTGAGTTCGAGTTAGCGTTTATTTAAATTGAGAATAGAGTTGAGTTTTCTTTAAGTTATTTTTATCTTGACAAAACTAGTGCGATTGGATAGAGCTATAGTGGCAATGAATAAATTTCACTGTTAATGTGCAAGTAAAAACTCTGCTTTTTTTTGGTCAAATTCAATTTTATTGAAAATGGAATTGTTACTTAAAGATTTATAATCAAAATATTCGCCATTAATATCTATGGTCTTTTGCCATTTATCAGATAGATGATGAATACCTTTACGATAGAAACTTGGTGGTTTCGAAGCAAAATAGTCATAGAACCATTTTTGCACATCTTCAATCAATTCTTAGCTTGAGCAGCATTTATTTCATTTAAAAACTCAAAATTGAATGCAATGACGTAAATGTTGCTTATCAACATCCGTCTCTTAAAATTGATGCACACGGCACGACAGCTTATAAATGACTGAAACTTATGTCTTAAAAACAGCAATGACTAAATTACACATATCCAAAATGGCGGGCGATTTGGATGCGTTAAAGTATATTTTAATGCAACAAACTTCAGAGCCGAGTTTCTACTTCTAGTTCTTTAAGATTTTGCAAATTTTCTTAGAACAGTTTCCAATATCTTTTAAAAACTTAAACACATTTTAAAAATTTAATTAAATTTTATTCTATGCACTATATGTCTCAAAAATTAAAGCCACAACCAGCCAACACTTACGAGCTTAAATTGCGCTCCGGTGCGTCCACCTAGGGGAGTGGTACGATCACCAAAATTTTAGGAGTTGGTTGTTTATTTGTGAAAGCGAATTATAAAAAATTTTCATAGTCGTAATGCTAACCGAAATCGTAAGAACAGCGTGCAACTTAAGCTCTAACCTCTTAGCTAGTTAAGCACTTATAGCAAAATCAGAAAACTAAGAAAGTGTTTCTTAATCATGTGTGTTTAGTGCATCTTCATAGTGTTTTATCGTAACCAACAAACTAAAATGACTGAAGCTAATAGTGGAAATTCCGTAATAAGCAAGAGTAAGTATTAGTTCCTTAAATTCATTTAAGGTGGTTGTCCCTAGTACGTTAACACCAAAAGTTCTAGTTAAGAACCTAAATGTTCTAGTGAGTTTGTAAGGAAAATGAGTTCGCGAGTCCAGTTAATGGTTAAAATATTTCGTGAAAGACAAAATTAGAATATATATCCTCAACAACCGAGTCAACATGAACATGTTGTTAATAGTGGAAATTCCGTTATAAGCAAGAGTAAGTATTAGTTCCTTAAATTCATTTAAGGTGGTTGTCCCTAGTACGTTAACACCAAAAGTTCTAGTTAAGAACCTAAATGTTCTAGTGAGTTTGTAAGGAAAATGAGTTCGCGAATCCAGTTAATGGTTAAAATATATCGTGAAAGACAAAATTAGAATATATATCCTCAACAACCGAGTCAACATGAACAAGGAACCAAAATTAGTAAATTTAAATTGTAATTTAGGTAAGATAATATTGTTGTGATTTACATCCAATCTCTATATTCTTGTTTCAGTTAAAGAAAACAACTTATCATCTAACCATCATATTAACAGTTTTCATTCCAATTACAGTCGCTCAAATGTTTGTGAATAGATGTAATGAAGAGAGCGTTATCAATAACATGACTATCTGAAAATCGCTAGATTCAAACGCTACATTATAATTATCTTTATAATGTGTGGTTTGAATCTAGCGATGCTTCCATCGATGATAGAAATTTTTTATTTTTTTATTTTTTAGTATTTCTGTTGTGGGGTCGAAGCACTCCCAACTCTTTCGCATTTCGCTTTTCACGTCCTTACCTTACGCAGTCGCCTGCCAAATCGAGCACGTACTATTGCATAGCTCCATGCCAGCCTATAGTACTATGGAAGATGGGCCGACAGGGGTTCATAGTTATGTGCTTTTCATCACAGATCGTATTCGATTGATCAAAAATCCCTTTTTTGAGAAGCAGGATGTTCTATCGGGATTCGAACCCGGCACCTCCCGATCCAAATACCAAAGCTTTAACCACTGTACCATTTGGTCAGTTGATCAAAACTTAAAGCCATCCAATTCAGAACAGAATTATATTCGGATGTGAAACCAATCATATAAACTTCAATATTGACGAAATGGCAATTGTACCGAAAATAGAAAAAGCTAAAACCATGGAAGGTTGTTTGAAACGAAGTAGGTAAAAGTAGTACAATCCCAAGGCAAAATATGATTTTTACGGCAGAAGTAATCTTTTTATCTGTACTGGTCTCTTAGATTATACGAACAGCGAATCTTGTGAATGGCGCCATGGATCGATCGATATTCAAGAAAAACAAAACAAAAATCTGGAGTAGCCCCAAGAAGTGATATTTAAATGCAATTGAATATTTGGAAAGGATAAAAGGTCTTAAAAGCATCGTGAGCCAAAAATGTTTTCACGGGAGTTTTTTGAAATGCATCATGAAATATAAATTGCATGCTCCGATGTATACTTTTTGCGAATCATCGAGGAAAATTTACACCCCACAACAAATTTCCAAAAAAAAACCGTTGAAGAAAGAAAAAGCATATAAGTAGATTGCCAGCTTATAAAAGCCATTATTGCGCGACTCAAGCATTAAGCTATTAAGCAAGTCAAATATAAAAACTTAACTAATTATTTGTCTTAAATGTATGGATTTGTAACACTTGCGACATCTTAAAAACCAAAATCGGTATTGCCGAACGCATGGTTTGTACATATATTGAAAATTTCGATTACATCGAAACAGTTGGTCCAAAGTTTTTGCTTCCAGATATGGAATGTGATTTCGACCACAGATTTATCGATAAAATCGAAATATTTTAAAGTACTAGAAATGAAATCCGCTGTTTTTTATTTTTTTTTGGGGCGTGGTAAAAATAAATTTATGTGGCGAAGCACTAATGAAAATGGAGAAAAATTTTTCTGGTAAATTCTAAAGTGGCTTACATACCCCAAAGGAAACTTTAAAATTATAAGCTATAAAAATACTTTAAACAGTAAAAACCTTTTTAACAGTTAAATATAGAACAACGGAGAACAACTTGCAAACTATTAGCAATAAAAAGAAGAAAGATCTTATGGATTCATTGTCGTTTATAGATCCATGCTTCCATAATTTTTACAAAGATCTTAAAACTGTTGAAATGATTAACACCCCCATCCAGATTTAGAAGAGGAAGTTGAGGACCTAATTTAAACAATAATGAAAACTAAGACTGCGTACCAATCCAAGAGTAAATTATTTACTACGGTAAAAATCGATTTTAGTACAGATTTTTCGATCAGTTTACCATAGAGTTTTAACTTTTATCCTTGGATTGGTACGCAACCTAAGTACTAATTGGATTGTGATTACATTATTTAACCAAATATATGTATGTTTTATATATGAGTCATTTGTTTTGAAAGTGGCATAAATCACTTTCAAAGTATATGGCTCATATGTATTATTTATGATCGAAATGTGTAATTTGATGGATTAGTTATATAAATACAAATGGACAACAAAATTTAACAAAGAAATATTTTTAATGTCTCATTCAATAATGAAATATACCGACGAAATGGCACAGTGGTTAAAGCTTTTTCGATTGGATCGGGAGGTACCAGGTTCAAATCCCGATAGGGTCAGGATGCGAAAGGAAATTTTCACCAACCGATTACGATATGTGATATAAAAAAACACAACTATGACCCCCTACCGGCATGCAAAACTTATGGGTCGACCCATCTTCCATTACCAGTACTATAGGCTGGCATGGAGCTATGCAATCCCCACATGGTAACGTAAATCGGACCTATCTTCGATTTGGTAGGCAACTGCCTAGGGTAGGACGGGAAAAACGAACTACAAAAGAGTTGAGAGTGCTTCGGCCCCAGAACAGATTGCAGGGATTAAAAACAAAATAACAAAAAAAAAAAAAATGAAATATGTAATAAAAGCTTAATTCGATTTACAAGTTGCGTAAGTGGATTTAAGAAATTAAAATAGAAGTTACACCATTCGCAGTAATCGCTTAAATTTACCTAAGTTTTTAACAAGGCGAATCTGTCACATGAGTAACCGCTTAAGCCAGTTATAGTTTATTTTCGTCTATACATTACATACAAAATAATACATGGGACAAATACTTTTTTTCCGATTTTTAAGCCCGTTTTTCATAATTCGTTTTTAAAACCAAATTATAGCTCTACTGAAAATGACAGAAATTAACTTAAGCGTTTATGCCTTACGACCACAGAAATATCAGCTGGTTCTTTATTTACGAGGATTTTTCTTCTCAAATTCTCTCAATGAACGTTTGATAATATCACTTTACTCTCAAATTTATACAATGTTCCAAATAAGTAAATCTCTTGCAAAATATTGCAATTTATGTATTAAAAAATATTATTACAGCGTTCCTACGCGGAAGTAATTATTTTTGCACCATCATTATCAAACCTCAAAAATTATTCCCATAGGCAATATCAATTATTCTCCTTGCTCGTGATAAAATAATCTTCCATTCATTCCAAAAAAAACCAACAAACAGGAAACAATAGCGAAAAAAATCCAATTATATTTTAGTTAAAATTTTAATTACTTATCAAATATTTTTATTTCCCAACCAACATTGGTAACTGAACTGTATAATTAATGATGTTTCTACATAGAGTAGAAATAGCGTTTAAGCATGCAAGGTATAGTACAAAATATAATACCTTTCTATAACATAACTACGTAAGTCAGATCAGAATCATTAATTAGTTACCTCAGTAATTATCCTTTCTTTCTCTGTGTACATCTTTAAATGTAAAATAGACCAGTGTTTAATCATGTAAATATTTAAAGGAATCTTTGTGTTTTTGGTTTATAGTTCAAAAATCTCGTAAATTATTTGTAACCAACCAGTGCAAGGCTTGTTTTCATAAAGAACTTAAAGACTGAGTGGCAAAAATTACGTAAATCGGGTGGGATTAGTTAATATTAGCCGTTGCATTCATAATTTTATTTACAAAATAATAATAATTTTTATTACAAAACTCTGTTTTTGGAAGGTGATGCTGCTCCTGCTGAGAATTTAGGATATTATGAGACATTGAAGTTACTACATATTGATGTTAAAATTTTGTTAAGATTTTATCAGAATAATTTTCAAATCAAATTATATTACAATGAATTATTACAAGTATTACAATGTAAAATGTTTGCTAAGCTTGCGATGGCGTTAAAAAAGTAATGATTACAATAATGTTACCCCCCGATTCTAACGTACAGTCACAGACGTATTTTCTGTCTTAGCAAAAACTTTTGTCTTAGCAAAGACTATAAACTTTCTATTCTTATTCTGCACTTAGTCTTATCTGTCAGTAGTCTTAAAAAATTGTCTTCGTTAATATCAGCGAAATAGGTAGTCTTAGGAGTCATAATTTTGACATTAAACAAAAACAATAATTATATGTATTTCGAATTGAACTAACGTTTTTCGTTCATAAAATTGAAACAATATGGTGTAAATTTGGTTTGGCAGCTCTACAAAAGTGTTTGGAGAGTTTATAATATATTATTTAAGACTACTGCCTTCAGAATTTCAATGAAGACTTTAGTCTTTTAAAAAAAGTTTTTACAATAAAGTTTTAGCTAAGATGGTCTTAGAGTCTTATCGTCAGAATCGGGGGGTTAGTATTTCAACACGAAAACAATAAAAGGCATTTTTATTAGCTGTGCAAGTAGAAACTTTGCATTTTTCGTTCAAATTCAACTTTATTGAAAATATAATTTTAACAAAGATTAATTATCGAAATATTCACCATTATTATGTCTTTTGCCATGTATCAGATATGTAGATGATGAATGCCTTACTTAATTTAATCAATTGAGCCTGATAACATTAAGTTATAACCGTTAGCGCAGGTTCCATAACCTCGTAGTAAATTACTCCTATCCAATCCCACCAGACACACAGTAACATTTCAAATTTGAATAAAGAATTTGAGAATATCTTTTTCTTTAGTGATAAAACTTTTACTCATTTTTATTTTTATTTTGTACTAGATTCGAGAGTTCTCCCTTCGTCAACTATTTACTCTATTCTCAGTGTAAAGAGTAAATAGCTGACAAAGAGAGAACTCTCGAAACTAGTACAAAATAAAAAATAAATGAAAATTATCACTAATGCTTGGTTCACGCATGCGATCAAAAAATGATTCGCGAATCAAGCCAATCTTTGAGCGTAATTATTTCGCATTATTACTCATAATTTGTTAATTGTTTTATTATGTTGGATGCTTCCGATCAAAATTTTCCCAAAGTTAAAATTATTTCATCTCGGGCGGGGAAAATTTGTATATGTTTTTAATGATTTAATTTTCCTATGATTCGTGAATCATTTTTTGATCGCACACGTGAACCAAGCATTAAAGAAAAAGATATTCTCACATTTTTTATTTAAATTTATAATTAAATCTCGCGGTAAAATAAAGTTTATTGAAATGAATTCTTTTGTTTTTATTTATTTGCTGAATATATTAATTTATTTTATTAAATATAATTTAAAATGTATTAAATTTTAAATACATATAAAATTTGAAAAAATAACTTAATTTCGTGTCCCTCTATTATGCATAAACAAAAGCGTGTTCTCTAATACAATTCGCATATCTCAGAACAAGTAACTAAAAAAGAGCAACTGATATTTTAGGAACAGGTATTTGCCACTGTTATTATAAAATAACAGGAACAGGTAGGAACAGTGATTGCAAAATAACAGTTTTTTACATCTCTACTGGCAAGGATCACCTCATGATTTTCTGCGTTTAGGATTATCGAACAACATCCACTTTTCATCACCAGTGGCCCTATTCTGGCTTTCCCTGGGAATAGGGAATTGGGAAAAACATTTTCATAGCATTTTGGTCAAAATTATATTTTTCTGGCCTACTACGGGAATAAGTTTAGTGTAAAATTTTTTAAAACAAAGTGAATTGGGAAACTTTTGTTCCACAAAATTTTTATAGGCAAAAATATTTTCCCATTTAACTTTGTTTCGAAAATATTAACACCAAACATGTTCCCTTAGTAGGCCAGAAAATTACAATTTAAATAAAAATGCTATGAAAATATTTTTCCCAATTCCCTATTCCCAGGGAAAGCCAGAATAAGGCCACAGTAATGATTTTGTGCAAAAAAAAAATTTCTTTTGTACCGAGAAAGCAAATTCATACAGAAGTGAACTCTTCGCTTTTGGTTTTTTTCGGTTAGTTTATGAGGAACCCAGTTTCCTTTCTTCTGTATTTTTCTCATTGCATGCAATCGAAGTGATATTGCTTGGTGAGTATCTCCTAACTGTTCTGCAAGGCTCTTTCATCTCGTAACACTTTAAGTCTTCATCTTCAAATTGTGTTACGGCACCTGACTAAAATTGCCATCACGAAATCTTCCAAACTTGTTTGCTGTTTTTACTGTTCTGAACAGAATGTTCACTTAAAGTGATCGTTAAATGATATATTAGGTGTACGTGAATTTTAATATATGGTTGTCGATAAGCAATATTTACGTCAATGCATTCATTGTATTCTGTTTTCAAATATTTGAAATTCAATAATTAGACATGTGGTCTTGTATTAATAAAATAACTATTAAATTTGAAGGTGTTTCTAATCAGTAAATGAAGAGAAGACTCAAAACTCTTGAATTGATGAATGTTTCTAGATCTTAGCGAAGACCTGACCACAGATTATCAAAGTTATCTCGAGTTTTAGAAATTCCAGGTACATCATGAATTTTTAAAATGTCGGTTATATCTAAAATTAAATCGAGTGTTTTGATAAAGAATCCTAATTATCAAAGTTTAATTCATTTGTTAGTCTGATGAGATTTAAAAATTTGCTGTCTAACTAGGTTATAATTAATTTGTTGTCATATATTTTGTATCCAAAACTCAACAAAATCAAAATATTTCTTCATGAAATTTGAACATATTTGGTATTAACTTAGAAACTACATCGATGGAATTTTAAAAACGAGATTTAGACTACTGCATCGTGTACCAGGCTGAAGTGATGACGATAGGGGAAGTCGTGACATGGTTGAAGCATAACGTGGTATCCGTTAGGGATATCGCGATTTATGTGGACAGTCGAGCGGCACTCAGGTCATTAGAAGCAGGTTTCTCTGGAGTCACGGGTGGCGCTGGATTGCCGATCATCTCTTAATGAGATGAGCGAGTATTTCAGTATCCAAATAATCTGGGTCCCTGGGCACTCGGACGTCACGGGAAACTGCAGGGCAGACGAACTAGCTAGGTATGGTACGACTCTCCAGATGCAACCGGAAAGGGCAGGTCTGGCAATCTCATTGACAGATGAGAGGTGAACCAACACTCTCACGTGCAGGGTAGCAAAACAGGTTTGGCCAAAACTGGACCTGCGGCGCTCCGAGGCACTAGTTTTCCTGGGAAAACGAGATTTAGGATTGGTCGTAGGGATACTGTCAGGACACTGCCTTTTTGGGGAACATGAAGAAGGCTGGGTCTAGAGACGAATAACTTTTGTAGAAGTTGTATGGACGAAGAGGAGGAAGAGACGTTAGATCACTTCCTATGCTCGTGTCCGGCACTATCATATAAAAGACGTAAGTACTTCGGTGTGTACGACATGGACAGTCTTTCTGAACTCGCGGACTGTGAGGTGCGACATATTTTCCGCTACAAAAGTAGATCTGGTTGGTTTCAGCGGGAGTAAGAGGAGATTGGATCTTGTGGTATCGCAATGGGCCATTATTGGCCTAAGTGTGCGATAGCAGCCACTCTAACCTAACTGAAGTCTGCTTCTAGATGGTTGAAATTAATAATAAATGTTTTTGTGAAAAATTTGTATGTGTAATTGGTAGTCGGAGGACAAAAGATTTAACATCGGCTAACGTAATCTTCGTGCGATTGCTGAAAATGCAATTTTTTGAAAGTTTTTCATATTAATATAAAATGAAAAGTGACTAAAGCCAGTTACAATGGACCTGTTGTCAAACATGGGCAAAGTTATAATAATGATAATAATCTGACAATCTACTCCCATAATGTAACCAACACCACAATTTCACAATTTTGTGCTAAAGACTTTGTTTCTTTTGTTGGTTTTCATTCTGTGTGAGACGTCCTTGATCAAAAAGATCCGTAGCTCCGTATTCTTTCTACCCCAATACGTGGTAAAAAGATGTGATCGATCGCCACTAACTATAGCAACAAAAAAGCAGGTGGAAGGGTACGGACGGCGATTCAATTCCTAATGAATGTACCTTATCCATCGATCCAACGATCAACAAAACGTCTTTATTTATCTATGTTGCATATATTTCACCTTACTCTCGACACTATCGTAGAAATCTACAACAAAGCCAATACATCTGACACTATTGTAACAACGGGTGATTTTAATTTGCCGTCAATTAATTTGATCTATGATGTTGAAATTGATGAAATTCTACCCACTAATTTGTTTGTTCATACATACCATAAGTAGTTTCTAACCTGATTCAATGGTCTGCTATATTAAATGAACATAGCAGAATTTTAGACCTGTGTTTTACTAATTCACCTGATTTGTTTAATATATACGATTCAATATCATCATTCGTTATTCACGATATTAATCACAAAGCTATCGAAATAAATCTGAAGAGTGAGACCAGTATGAAAAACCACCTGAACCAAAGACCATAATACAACTACAGAAAAGCAAAAACGCAGTGAACTTGGTTTATACTTTAAAAACATCAACTGGGATAGCGAAATAAACAGCAACAACGTTGACTTAAATGGATATAGATATATTTATCTCCAAAGGATATACATTTATTTGTCTCCATCGCTGTCTTTAATGAGGTTATCCTCCATGGTATGGTGAAATACTAATAAAGCTGAACAATAAAAAATCTAGACTTGCAAAGAGAAAATCAAAGGTTACTCCGAGGCTAGTTACTATAAACACACAGCATGCAACCAACTCTGCGAAATATACTACCAAACGAAGTTCAATAGTTATATAATAGTATGTCTTGTATTCCAACTTTCAAATAAACGCATTACATATGACACATATAAAAACATAGGCCACTTATAGGCAAAATTAATTTTGTGATCCACAAGTCATATCAAATATGTTCGCCCAATTTTTTGAGCCTCATTACTAAAAAACTTCAAAAATTTGCTAATTCCATCAATCATTGAAAAAAAGTATATTTCCTCAGAAGTGGAAAATAATAAGAGTAATTCCATTATTCAAATCTGAAACATGGAATAATATTTCATTTTATACAGGTATAACGTCAATTTCATCAATTCCATAAATAAGATAGCGACATGTATTGCACAATATAATGCAGAGTTCTCCTTTATGTTATGGTTTACGTAATATCAATAATTGCATTGTGGCCAAAAAGAATTGTAAATAAAAATGTATCATCAGACTTATTTCAGAAAGAAAGAGAGTATATAGTCGTATATAGAAAGCTCTCCACCCAAAATATGCTTGTGTATATTTGGAAAAGTAACCTACAAGAGAAAATTTTTGCTATTGACCGAACTCTTGAAAGTATTTTTCTTACTAGATATGTATGTCATAGTTTTATAGTCTATCATGATGATTTTTTAGAATGGTAAGCAATAAAACGTAAATTGCTTATGAAGTATCAACTACGATATCCTAATAACGAACGTAAAACAATAAATTTATGTCATTCTGATACAAATGTCCTAAACTTTTATACATAAACCAAACTTTGCGAGATAAAATCTTATTCATGTGGTAAAAAATTTAAATACCGAAATAAATGCATTCAAAGCAGATAGATACTTATTGTAGATATATATGACACAAAATTAAACAATTTATATTTAAATGTGAAAGAATCCAAAAAACTTTACGAGTACGAGTTGATTTGCGGTTAGATTAAATTTCATTCGATTATTATTTATGAATATACCGATAGAAGCTGTAAAAATCAGCAAATACTTAAAATACAACCTGATAATAATTCGGTTCTAGCGATAGCGTTATTATAATTTATGTGGGCTTTTACTGTATTTAAATACAGATCTACTATTTTAAGACTTTAGTAGAGAATTTTTTGTTAAAATTGTTCAGAAAATCATTGATTGCAGATTTAAGTGTTACGAAATATTGCAATGTTTTTTAGTTTTATTTCTACACATAATTTTAATTAAATGTCTGGAAACCACCATTTTTACCACGCTTCTATTAGCTCACTCTGTGTGTCTGTTTGTATCGTCAAATTTTGTAATCAATTCTTCCACCACTTGCGATAGTCCATATCAGCTGAAAAATTGCATGCAGGCTTAACTCCGATGACAATACAAGATTCTAACATTATTGGACATTAAATATGCTCTGGCTTGTATATTTATTGATATTTAAACTGTAAGTAGTGAAGGAACAAACCAAATTTGAAAAGCAAAAGCTATAAAAATCTTATCATACATAAAAAACGAAAATCTTTTTCAAAGGCTGCCATCTAACTAAAAAGCTAACTAAAAAACTTTTCAATTACAGTTTGAATTACCCTTTCGATCAATTTTTAATAAATTTATACATATACGTATACAGTTTGTATGAAGATTTTGTCATCGCGGTGTTACTGTTTCCCTTCATATCAAAAATATGACGTAGACGTTAATGTGTTGTATTTTGCATGTAAAAATATTTAGATGGAAAAATGTTTGGATGTTTGGAATTTACACTACTACTAGCTGCTACTAAGACTGTAAAACAAAAAACTGTGAAATAAAATATATTTAAAAAGAACTTTTTTAAAAAAGACGCTTATATTTAAAGGATCTATAAAGTAGATAATAAAAGGCTTTGAAAAGTAGAAAATAAAATTTTTCTTCCTTACTCCTATCAAGGTATATTTATAACAAGTAGGAACTTAAAATTAATATGACTAAAAATATAAGCGTGGGGCGCTCCTTTACGGTATTAGTAATTTAAGACTACTAGTCACATGAAGTAAAGTCTTAGTAAAGTCTTTTAGTAACACTAATGGAACAACAGTCTATTCTGATGTATCCTAAGAATAGATTTTTTGCTAGAGGATTTCAGTATTAATGTAAAAATGATATATTGAGAGATAGTATTATGTACATTCAGAAGGAGCGCCCCTCGCTTATATTTTTTGTCATATTAATTTTAAATTTCTACTTGTTATAAATATTGATAAGAGTAAGGAAGAAAAATTTTATTTTCTACTTTTCAAAGCCTTTATTATCTACTTTTTAGAGCCTTTAAAAAAAGGGTGGTTTTAAACAAAAAATTTAAATATATTTTTTATATTTAGCACATTAAGCATAAATACTTTCGCGTCTTGAATACAAAAATTAATCTAATAATTAATTTTTATAATATAATGTATCTTAATACTTTCACTTGTATTGATATTAGGTATACGCATTTTCTTCACAAAATGTTTGGACACCAAGTTTTATATCAAATTTGGATTAAATCGAATGGTAAAATTTGTACATTGAAAAAACACGGTCTGAGAGCACGAAATGCTCCCCCGAAGAGCTAAAGAGTAATTCTGGTAGCATATCCGTAATGATCAACAAGCGCAAGTAAATTCAGGTATACTTAGACCGTACGCTGGTCTGGTCAAAAATATTTAAAAATTTCATATTAATGACCGTGAAAAATTCTCAAAAAATGAGATGATTGTATTTCATAACAAGTGATAATATAAAAAAGTGTATTATTTAAAAAAAAAATCATTAGTTAAAATTTCAAAAAAAATATTTTGTTTGGAAAACTATTTTATTCTAACAATAAAATGAAATTAATTTTGTAAAAAAAAGGAAAATAATTAGCAATTTATTTATTAATCATAAAAATGAAGGATAAAAACTAATAAGGATAAATAATTTGGAACCCGATATTTATTGCGCTTTCTCATTTTAATGTAGAATATTAATTGCTAAAAAAATTGTTTAATCTACATGCACAATTTTTTACGATTTAATAAAATAAAAAAATAATTAGTTATTTTAATTTTAATAATAATAATTATGTTTTTTTCAGATTTCATGATAAATTTTTATTTATTTATGTTTAAATTAAATTATGTGCTATTGATTTTTAAAGTATTTGATAATTTATTATTATATTCTTGTTGTTGATGTTTAATTTAAAACTATATAAAGAAATAAATCACTATGTAAATGTACTGTTTTATTTTAATTTATTAAGTATTAGTTATAACTATCACATTTTAATCTTTCTGTCTAAGAATAGGACCAGCCAGGCATTTTTTGCTTTTGAAATTGCTTTTGTCAATATTTTTTTCACAATAACAGCAGCTCGTAGAATTTTCATTTAAAAAAATTTGTTTGTTGTATTTAGGCCATATAATATATTTCGATTTTAACATCATCTTCAGTAGCACTTCCTATTATAAAAACAAGTTTTGTGATACATGTAGGCTTAATTTTATGAGGTACTAACTATATAACACAAAAACTAAAATTAAATTTACCTGAGATTAAAATAATTTGAGACAAATTAAAAGACAAATTGTTTATGTAGTACAATATTGCTTAAAATTAAGTAAACTAAATGAAAATTGTTTTAAACGACATTTTGCAGAATACCAAAACAAAATTTTTTTATTTTAGTATTTTTCAAAATGTCGACGAAATGACACAGTGATTACAGCTCTGGTGTTTGGAACCGTGGAAGAGCAGGATGAGCCTTGAGCCCCAAAACAGATTGCTTAGTTAATAAACAATAAAAAAAAACAATAAAAAAAAATTGCACAGATAAAACCACTCACTCACTTAATATTAATTATAAATTATGCACAATATTAATTACAGAATTGAAATAATGGAACTATATAATTACATTTTTTAAAAAAGATTTTTTTAATTGTTGTCATGATGTTATTTAGTCACACTTTGCTACTTGATTGGTGTGTGATACCGATAAAAAATTTATTGGCTATTGGTAATCAATCTATTTGTTGTTCCAATTTGAATAATATAGATTTTAATGTTATACAAACCGAACCGGTACAGATTGGTGAAACCAATGTCGTTATACATCTATGCGGTCTATAATTATTGTTTGTGAGTGAAAAAGATTACCGACCTTGATGACGATATAGAAAAATATGTATGAGTGCTTGAATGTTCATTGAAAATACAAGTGATGCTTTGGATTTAATTGAAATTATTTTTGTTGTCCCAAATGTTAATTAATTTGGATTTGTATTGTGACTACGAGCTTTTAGACTAGTTAATACTGAGGTGTAATTTTCATTTATTAAACGCGTATCAATTTTATTATTCATTCTTTTGATGTAAATATTCGCGGCTTCAATGAATTCCCTTTTATTTCTGCTCTGTCTTTGTCAATGAATATGGTTTTGTTAAAATTGATTTTGTGTTTTTCATCAATGGCATGTTGGGAAAAAGCTGTAATTTTTAACTTATTATTGATATTATTGGAATTTCGCCACTAAAGATTATTTTAATATCGAAATATATGGCCTAAATACAACAAACAAACTTCTTTAAATGAAAATTCTACGAGCTGCTGTTATTGTGAAAACAAATTTGACCAAAAAAGTAAATATGTACTTATATTTTATGTAACTACAAGAATTCGTAAATCCGTAATTCGTAAATGTTTTCTCTTGTCACAACAACAAAAAAATTAATTTGTATTAAAAATTAATTTGCATACAAATAGATCTGGCTAGACCGTTACTATTCTCGTACGGTAAATTACTGTGATATTAAATTACTGTTATATTTAAAAAAAATCCTATTTTGCAGTATTGTTGCAAATGTTTCAATCTTGAACAAATTACTGGAAATTAAAAATCTCCAATTATAGTAAAATTATTTAATTCATAAAAAACTGAAGCTCGGAAAAACATAAAAATATTTTTTTTCCTCATTTCCTTTCTTTTACGTAGTAATTAATCATGAAAATTTTTGATCTCGAGATTTCTGCAGATTTAACATTCGCTAAATCACCGAAATCCGAATTCTGAATTCGAGATAGTGTCCTTTTTGGTGACCAATATTATTTATTGGGAGATGAAGCTTTTGGGTTAAAAACCAACTTAATAACCCCATTTCATCTGGCAAATCATCTGGTAAACTGGATTATGAAAATATTATATTTAATTACCGGCAACCAAAAACTAGAAGGATGATAGAAAATGCCTTTGGGATTTTAGTTGCTCGCTGGAGAACTTTCAGGACCAGTTTTGAAACATCGAGAGACACTACTGATCGAATAGTTCAGGCATCTGTATGCCTACAGAATTTTTGCTTGGCGAAAGAGGACGGTATACTTCACCACCAAAAGAAATATTGCCCAAATAATTTAGTGAACCAAGAGAATGTTGAAAACAACCAAATTCGATATGGTGACTGGAGGAGATTTGAACAACTTTAACAGCTATTAAAGTGCGAAGTGACCTAGATGAACATTTTATGATCGATGGGTCGATACCGTGGCAATGACGAGCTGTTTAAAACTTTATATAAATTAAACAAAAATTGAAATTACAAAATTATTTTTGAATTATTTATTTTGAATTACTTCCAGAGCCATCTATGATTTTGAAGAGCCGTAATATTAAAAAGAGAGTTTTCAGTAGAGAGGAAGCTTTTATTGAATTACTATAAGAAACCGTGATAATTGGAAAATTTTTGAACACGAATTTATGAATAAAAAATTAAACAAATCATCTAAATTTTAATTTTATATTTTTAATAAACTATTCAAAGAACACATATTTGAAAATCAGCCATCATAATGTAGTATTTATTTGGTAAATTTAAACTAAAGCGGAGCATAAATTTATTAATTTTCTATAAAAATGAGCTTTCCGTTTAGTTGTGTAGAAAATTGTTTTAAACGACATTTTGCAGAATACCAAAACAAAATTTTTTTATTTTAGTATTTTTCAAAATGTCGACGAAATGACACAGTGATTAAAGCTCTGGTGTTTGGAACCGTGGAAGAGCAGGATGAGCCTTGAGCCCGAAAACAGATCGCTTAGTTAATAAACAATAAAAAAAACAAAGAGTAAGATAATAAAGGGTGGTGCCGCGGATTCCTCTTACACCCAATTTAAAATTTAGTTTTATAAAAATGTAACTTATTTGGTAAATTCTGGTCACATGCACCTTTGAATTTTTGAGATGAACGATGCACTTAATAGCATTCTAAACATTCTCCATTTATAACAAAATTAAAGAGAAAACGTGAGCTGAAACGAAATTTTATGAATCACCATGTAGAAACAATAATATTATTCATATAATAAAATTTTTACATCAAAATCTATTATTATTTTTGTATACAAAAAATCAACGTTGTCATGGTTTTCTTAATTAAATATTATTACAAAATAGAACAAAACGTAAAAAACTTCAATTTTATCCGATTGCATAACCGAGCTTTCTGTAGTTTGAAAATCCGTTTACAGATGTCTCTGTAATAAATTTACTTGAAATTACAGAAAAGTGTAAAATAATTAAATAACTATTTACGAAAATAAACCATTATTATTGTAAGTTAAATGTGAAATCTCTAATACAATAATTTAACATAATTAATAAAACTCAAAACAATTATAAATTTTATTTATTATTCGGTTGGCGTAAATGAAACTTTTCGTCGTAAAATATTCACCATCATAGTTGCTGCGCGCTGTAAAACAATAATAGAAAAATGTCACAATTTTTCCAAATTTTTGTTTTTTTTATTTCGATCCAATCCAGGCGGGAATTCTTACAATGTACACGAATTTGTTAATACAAGGATTTATTGAGGATTTTTGATGCTAAATGCCCTCGGCTAAGGTGTATGACAAACAGTTCGTATACATTGTAGTAATTCCCGGCTGGTTCAATAGATTATGCAGATCTACTGGTCTTGAAAGGCTATGCATGTTTCATGTTTCATTTTTATAGCTTCGTTCGTGCACGTTTTCTGGGATCGTTGTTGTGTGGAATTCAATAAAATAACCCAAGGCCTTTGTATACTGTTAATAACTTAATGGTTTTTGTGAGTATATAAATGGCCCGTGGCTCTACCCATTTTTTGCATGGTTGGCTCATTTACGGATACAAAATCTTAAAGCACAAGTCGTACTTTGAACTCGTTTATACAACGAGCTGCCTGCTATAAGACACGCCCGTTACAACCGTCCTAACCTGGAGACCCCCTTTCAATTTGTGTAACAATTTCTATACGGGTAATTTGAATTAATTTATTAATTTGAAGGCGACATCTTTTAACAGGTTTAGTAATTGCGAAAAGCTTTATCAAATTATAATATTTTTATTTGGTGAAGCACTGTTTTGTTTATACTACAGGAAGAAACAATATAGGCTGCGAATTTGTTGCGATGAAAAATCAAATTTTTAACAAGTAACGAAAAAACAGTTTTCGAAGTCTGTCATCAACAATGTTGAAATAGAACCCAAAACACAATAATCCCCATATTACATTGCTACTCCAAAAGCATTTTTTAACGAACGTTTATTTTGGAAAAATAATGCTGACTTTTTTATGGAACACTCTATACTAATTTCTAATTTTCTGTTCATACACATAAACAAATTCTTGTTTCTACAAAAAAAAAAAATAAATGTGTTAAACTAATTTAAATGTTTTTGCGTTAACTCAACATAATATGACTCAATATTAAAATATGCTTTTCCTGAATATTGAATTAACCATTCACATTGAAAATTCAAACAAAGAATTTATGTTTTTATATACAAAAAAACTTCTAAAAAAATACTAAAATACACTGGTTGGTATGAAAAAGTACAAAAAGCTTCCCCTCTATGTAAAGCACATGGAAAAAAATGGCGAAATCTTACGGCTCTTATATTAAGGAGGCTCTGTTACTTCATACATACAAGTCATAAAATATAGTTGGGCTTGGTACTTCTTTTTTTTCAAGTTCCCGTAAAAATATGGCCACCTGATGACCAAAATGTTGTTCCATATCATTCACTACCACAGGTCTGTTACCTACCTTATCCACTAATTTATTAAGGGGTTCTAACAAATCTGACATTGTGGAACATGTAGACCGACCACTTGTTTGTTTAGCCCTTTTAATTGGTTTGAATTCCATACTGTTTTCTATATCTATATTAACATCGCACTGGGAGCTGGAATTATCATTTGATGGCTCCTTCTCAGTTGGTGCAACATCGAAATTCCTTTTATGCCTAAAATACGAAACATTATTTTAGTTTACATTAATTAAACTATGCTCGTTTTTTTATATATATATATATATATACACGCTCGTTTTACAAGAACACTATCCAGACGCCGTAATTTTTGGCAGTGTTTTGGTTCAGTAACATTTTTACAGCTTGACCCGCTGGTTTGCTCTTTTTGAATTGAATGTTTGTAACGCGTATAGTTATTTCGTAGCGTTTTGTATAAATCTTTTACGAAATCTATTTCGATATTTATATCGTCGAATTTAGCTTTAAGTTCCTTACACACTTCTTTCCAAAGGGTCGTTAAAATCGATGGTGTGCGATTTATAATTGGAAGGGTATAATCAAAAAGAGCGGGACGATCGAATACAGCGTCCAATAACCCACTTTCAAAAACATACCGATTACTTTTTAACACGTCATTCCTCATCTTACATTTTCGATTATCTCTCTTTTTGGAGCTTGACTGATTCCTTTCTGAATAATTGTTTATTGGTAGTTCCAGCGTTGCAATTTCAATATCTTCATTATCTAGAAATTCAATTTCATAGGCCGTCATACTAGAATGACAAAACTATGAATAGCAACTTTCAATTAAAAATATATTGTCTTAATTTACTACAACGATATATTTACTTACATATAATTTTATTTTAATATAAATTAATTTAAAATTATTATTTAATTTATTATTTCTATGTTTACACAAATAGTTTATTATCAACAAATGATTTTTGTATGCAAAATTATGTATACACCACGAGAGCTGTCAATTATTAGTAGAGGGATATACAAATATTAAATTTCCTATAGGAAATTTTATATTTTAGTACTAATGTAAAAATAGCAACCAGAAAACATCTCGGTAGTCAGTATTAGTACTTTTTGGTTGCTATTTGCTTTGTTTTTTTAATATGTGTGTATAAAAAAAATTGTGTTTGAACACAATTTTTCTTGTATGTATACTATCCATGTGAGCTGCTTTGCTAAAATAGCAAAGAATTCTTTGGTCGAACCGTACACTAAATTAAAATTTGTTTCTAGTTTTTGTTTAAATTATTTTTTGTTTAATTTTTTTTTTTAAATTTTAATTTTTTTTTTTTTTTTTTTTAATTTAATAATGGTTTTAAACTGCATGCTCCGTTTTAATTTGAAATAATACATGTACTCACAGAATCGATTTCTTTACAAATAAAAAAGTAAATAAATCAAACAATGAATGAGCTGTAACGTTTTCAAAACAATTATTTAACATTGGAAATGGAAAAATTCGAATTGATGGTGCAACTGGTTTAATTACATTTCCATAAAATGTTTGTATTTTAAAAGAATAAAAAGAAGAATTAATTGAAAACGTATACTCAAATATTGTACAACAATTGAAAAATCATCATTGGTTAAGTGAACGAGCAATATTGGCAGCAAAAAACGACAAAGTTAATGATATAAATACTGTAATTCAAAATAAAAATGTTGGTGAAACATTTGCATACAAATCAATTGATTGTGTTATGTACCACCAAGACGAAGTGGTAAATTATCTTATAGTATTTTTAAATTCATTAGATTTGCCTGGAGTACCACCACATATTATTCAATTAAAAATTGGTGTACCAAAACTTTGTATTGGTACACGACTTGCTGTTAAAAAATGAATGACAAATTTAATTAGAGCAACCATATTAACTGGCAAATACAAAGGTGAAGAAGTTTTAATCCCATGCATTCCTATAATTCCATCAGATATGCCATTTAATTTTAGAAGAATTCAATTTCCAATACGTCTAACTTTTGCTATGACCATCGCAAGGTCAGTCACTTCAAGTTTGTAGTATATATAAATTTGGAATATACATGTTTCTGACACGGTCAATGATGGATGCTCACGTGTAGGAAAGTTATCAACATTATATGTGTTGAACCTGAAGAAACAATAAAAAAAATATTGTATACCGAAGAGCATTGGAAAACACAAAATGAAACAATTTTTATGTAATTAAAATATTTTTAATTTCATTTTTCATTTCATCTCCCAATACCTTGTATACTAAAGATAAATAAATAATCTTGTACCAAAATATTATGCGTCTATGATGAAGGCTTTTGGTTGCAAAGTCTGATGAGATTATAAAGGAAAAATGTGTACATGGCCAGTTCATATACGAGGCAAATATAGAAAAGGTATATAAAGGGTACAAAGTCTCGCCTTCCCTGGTCCTTACACCATAAAAATCTTATTATCAATCATGTTTCGAGCAGGAAATTAAACAAAAAAGAATAAGTCGCGTTCAAAAAATCATTCAACAATCATTCATGAGACATGGCTCAAACAAACACACTCGTGATAAAAATTCTGTCGTTGGTACTACTAAATAAAATGATCATTTTTGAGCGAATTTTTTTTCTGCCGCATTTACAAATGAAACGATTTGGGATATCTTTGGGACCCGTCTTGAAATACAGGCCAAGGAGTCTAGATACTAGACTCCTCGATTTCATATTTGTGAATCATTGTTTTTTATCCTAATCATATGATTCCAAGCAGAACCGTTGTGAAAAATGTTGATATCCGAGATCCTGACAATATATAAAAAAAATTGTAATCACATGTCTTTGAGAGAAACTAGAAATGCTGAGATACTATTCTACTCGTATGTGCTTCCATTAAAACAAAATAATGTACTTAAGATGTATTTGAGCTATGGTGAGGAACTTGTTGTAATATAAATTGCGATAATGTTAACTTGATACGATCGTTTCTAATACCCAAAGACACTAGATATTTTATATTGTGACAATCGCTTGGTAAATCAATTTTTTTTTTGTATTTTTTGTAGAAACGTCAATTGGTGTGTTAAATTATAAATAAATTAAAGCATGGGTTTTACATTTGGTTGAAATATGTTTTGTTTAGATTTTGTGTCAACCAAATGTTTCTCCTATAAAAATTTTATCAGCTCTTTTATGCGGTTTTTAAAAAAATTGAAACACCCTCACCGCAATATACTGTGTTTTTCTATTCAACCTGAGTAAATTTACTCTGACACTGCATTTTTATTTGTAAACTGTGCCGTGTACACTCGATTTTTCAAACTTTACTCCGAAATGAATGTCAGAGAACGAAGAGGGTGCAAAGTAAAAAAAAAATTTATATTTTATATACCCCGAAGCATTTGACACTGCACAACCTTAGCTCGGCGTATAATACCCAAAATAAGCATGTTTGCTTGGGTTGAATTAAAAAATAAACGGTATATTGCTTAAAATTAATACAACAATTTAAAATGTGTGTGAAAATGAATTCAAATTATCGCTAAATGATTTTTATATCAAATAACTCTCCTTTGAACTAGATAATTATTCTAAATAATTAATTCCGAATACGGAATTTTTTAAGTTTAATTGGGCAACTTTGCTTACATTTTGGAATGAGACGAACCCTAAACATGGCTGTACCAAAGAGCATCCTTTTCCTAAAGACTACTAAACAATTAACTCAATAACGAGCCATAAACTAACAAAATCAGATGTAGCATGGAAATATTAACTTTAACTTAGTATTGAACATATTTAAGTAGTTAGACTTTGCAGATAGTCATTCTGATGACTGACATCCCTTCATTTAACAGACCTTTAACATCAATAATGCTGTCACAATGCACGGCAATAGCCAATCGGCAAGAGCCAATGCTCGACAATCTTGGCAAGTGGAGATTATAGCAATTTTATTTATCATTTAAAATATTTAATAAATGAATTATAGCTTAGTTAAACTAAATTAATTTTATAGGGACGATTCAATAATAAAAAACTATAATTAATAAAAAAAACCATAATTGATAAAATCACTGGGGCTTCCGTTATCTCAAATATAGCCACGTTGATTTATTATTAACATTGTATCTCTAATTCCAAAAATGATTAAATATCTTGAAAATGTTTGTGGCCGGGATATTTCAAAACACAATCAATTCTATTGGTATGTAGCGGGCTAATTTTCGTATTTTCAATTCTTCATTCAGGTTCACTCACACAATTTAAAATACTTGCAGGATGACATAGAAATTTCTATAAGAGCGAAAGAGCGGAATTAAAACAAGGCATTGAAAATGAGCTGCCTCAACAGAAAAGATTCTGAAACATCTGAACGTTTACATTCGAAGTTGCCTGAGTAAAAGTCAAAATTTTGTAACACAGTCTTTAATTATCTGCCATTTGTAGAGCTGACAGGCCAAGTGACCCTATTCATTTGCTGGTTTTTCTTGTAACTTTATATTGAATTTTCTAGTGCCTCTCTGAATACCCAACATTTTCAAAATGTTCGATCTAAATGCCGACCATCTGGTAATATTAGTAAACTTTATATTTACAGTAGGTCCATTTACAGAAATAAAGGCGGCCATAGTTAATTTTTAACAAATCCCCAAAATAACGTGTGTAAAAGATTCAGAATTACTTATTCATGCGAATTTGGACGGCATATTGCAAAGATTTGCTTTCATCACTTATTTCACAAAATATGTATTCTATATGTTATGAACCAACTGTAATAGAAAACGAAAAATAAAATAAACCTAACAAATTTAAAATAATTTTTTTTTATATTTTTACACTCTTCATTGATTTTCTTACAAATAAGAAAAATTTCATCGGTTTATATTTATACATAATTTATGCCACGAAAGCATTAAGTTTTACGCAAAAATGACAAAAAACAAAATTTCTGAGACGGTAGCAAAAAATAATATAACTTTTCTTAACTTTTCATACGTACGTTATTTTGTATGAAATCTGAAACTTAAAGCAATTATAGGACTATCAAAACTTCGACAAGGCAAGTTCAGGTTCATTTTTCTAAAACAAAAATAAGTAACATTTTTCGGAGATATGTCATTTATTTTCATTTTATTGTTTATGTGATGGCCTAATAAATTTATAATTTATAATTACAGGCAAATGGCAGCGATAACTTCTTTATTTTATATGATGGCCTTTGTCTAATGTTAAACAAGTATAAATTAATTTAAATATGCTACCGCATTTGTCAATTCAATGTGTAAAAACGTAAATTGATATTTTATTTTATCATAATGCTATTTGATTTATTACTTTCAATATTTACATTTATATTTCTCTGTAGTACGATAGGAGTACATATTTATAAATACATTTCTCGTGATGACATTGGGGGAGGGCCCTACATATCATTTAAAAAGGGGAAAATAATAAAATATTAATTGTAAACGTTTCATTGGTTTACATTCTTCATATACATCTAAAGGATTTAAAAAAGAAAAATAATAATGTTTGAACCAAAAAAAGGAGCCGATCGATAAAAATTTGACAAACAAAAATCTTGGGGTTAAATAACAAAAACAATACAATAAGTAAAATTCATCATGTACCAATTCATCAAAACATGTCTTACAATAAAAAAAATTGAAATCGATTTTTATTATTAACATTATTATTTTTTTTTTTTTTTCATTTTAAATATCTTGAAAATATATAATAGACGATGAGTATTATATTACGAAGAAAAACTCAATAAAACGACAAATAATTTCCTTTGAATTGTTGTTGAAATGAAAAGAGGTTAAGTTGAAGCTGAAAATATATTATATACTTGTGTTTTATTTAAATTTGATGAAAATATTATGATTTATGAATAAACTGTGGTTGCATTATTGTTTATTCTAAATAAATATAAAAATACAATATTAATCAGCCGATAGATAGTAGATGTATGCAAAGAATAGTTGTAAAATTTTATTTCATATTGAAGCACCTATTTATTACTTCAAAGATATTTCATCTAAAACAAATATTCAACTTGACTCTTGTCTAGCTACCTTACTCCAATACTGAACAATATTACATTATTCCCAATGAAGAGGTCTGTCCCAAGAGCATCCATTATTTATTTATTATTTAGTTTTGAGACGTCAGACACCATTATTTCGTATTATGAGTCCGCATTAGGGAATTGGATAGTTAGTTACTAGGCGTGTGTTAGATCTCTATTTTATAGTTTTTATAGTAAGTGAGCTCATAACCATTGTACAATTTTCGTATTATAATTCTCGCAATTTGTGAGTGAAATGTAAAAAGTTGTTGAGCTTTACAACAGCAATTTATTTATCATCGAAATTAATTGATTAATTGTCTGTTCCCCACTACTATTTTCCTCCTTTAACGTCCCAGTTCTTAAATACCTAATCATAATTAGAACTTGTACTTTCTTTTTGCAACTATCGCGTTGTAGCCATTGCGTACCACCTCCACTCTAACTAGCTTAACCCCTTTCCCACGCGAAATACTATTTTCTGAATTAAAATCAACTCTATTCAAACGTAGATGTCGCTGTGCTGTGTAAAGTAACAACACGACAAAATTACCAATATTAGTGCGAATTTTTTCTTTCTAGTTCTAGTAGTGAGCAAATTACAATTCACGTGATCTGGTAGTGAGTGAGTGTTAACACCAAAACGTTTATCTGATGACCCAGTAGATCAGTACAGAGTACTGCAAGACTGTGTTTTTTTCCTCGTCTCTCATATTATTGCCAAAAAATCAAAATTTTATAGTGGCGATTTTTTAATCAAAAAAAATTGCTACAATTTTAATCGCGGGTCTTGTCAATGTGTTGTCTGACACAAGCAACAAAAACGATACAAAATTTGGGTCAAAGTATCTTTTTTGTTGAGGAGGTTCAAATTTTCAATGGTTCAAAACATACTAGAATTGTAAATTTAATTGTTTGTTTATTTTGCTCAAGCATCTAATAGGCGTTTCCGTAAATACATCCGGGTAACTCAAGTATAGAGTAGGTTTCAGTGGTTGACACTTAGGCCATTTTTTTGGCCCATTGTGATACCACGCATTCACGCCACATCATTAACCCATTCACCTATTCACCTACTCACACAACTACAGTATACCACCTGCACATTGCAAGCTCCATGTTAACCTGTACATTGACATGGACGGTGGGTCGGCGCTGAATTCTGCACTCCATCAGAGGGTCGTAGTTGTGTTTATTAACATCACCGATTGTAATCGATGATGAAAATTCAATTTGCATCTAGCCTCTGATGGGATTCGAACCCAGTACCTCCCGGTCCAAGTGCCGAAGCTTTAACCACTGCACCACTTGCCCGGTGAGTATAGAAGAACTTGCTGAACAAAAAAATACCAGTAAACGGATTCTGTTTGCCAAATAAAACAAAAAAATATATTAATTTTAGCATACATTTTTGAGCCTGAATGACCTTGTTAAAGTTAGCCGAAAGTTACAGTTCCTTATAATAAATTGAAATATCCCAGCTGAAAGTAACTAACCAACAATATCAGCTGAAAATATGTCAATATTCATTACAAACAAAAAAAAATATAATACCGACATTAATTTAGTAGTTTCATGTGCATATAATATCCCTTTCCCAGCGTGGTCACACAATTGTGTGGGTAAGGCAAAAGAATCTTGTCAAAAATTTACTTTTGTATGTATTTTGACCCAACATATACATTTGTGCAATTCGTTTTCGTCCGAAAAATCACACTACATATAATTATAATAATAATAAAATCAAAAACAAATAATTAATATGTTATTTAATTTACATATCATCAAATTATAATGTTTTTTACAAAAATAATTCCAATTTGTCTAAACTCCGTTAAAATCCGGAAGACATTTTACAACCTGTTATTTTTGATTCACACATTTGTGTGGGTTGGACTTAAATTTAAGCAAAAAAAAAATCTCTGGTAGAAAAAGGGATATGTATGTAACGTAAACTTCAAAAACTTAGAAAAACTTAACGTTTAAAGTGTTATGTCGGAAAAAGGCCTCGTTTGAATCCAAATTTTCCAAGTCAAGTTTCATGTTTGGAGTTCGGAAATATTGCGGGGGAGTGAAATACACTTTTTGTCTCAGTCCTGTTACATACTACTATTTTCATTGTCAATTTCATTGTCAATTCGATACTCGTCATATTTGTTTTAATTTTTTTTATTTTTTTGTATATTTTTAATTCTTTTTCCACGTTTTTTGTTTTTGCTCTTGGCGCCTCTCGAATGTACACGCAAAGTGGACAGTGATATGAATTTGATAATTCAAAGGCAGTTGCGTCAACTCCTACTTCAATAAATATGCATTCAATAAATATGCATGTACCGATGGCACTTGGAACATCGAATTGAATTTGACGTTAAATTAACGTTTTCACCGCATAACAAACACAGGTCTTGCACGTACGTTCTGTTTCTTAAAAATTCTGTTTATATTAGTTCTTTTTTTTTAAAGACATTAACAGGTACATCCGTATACATATAAGTTTATATTACATATTATTACATATATTCATTGGAAAATAATTTAATTTTTTCTTTTTATTATATTGCTCCAAAAATTTAAAAAAATTATTGAAACACCTTTGGTAATAGAATTTGGCGCCGAGTTTCGTTTATTGGTCAAATTGATACCACAGGATCCTATCTCACCTTTACTCCTGCTGAAACCATCCAGAGGTACTTATGTAGCGTAAAATATCTCACATTCCACAGCCCGCGAGTTGCGAAAGGCTGTCCATACTGTACACACCTAAATACTTATGCCTTCTGTATGATAGTGCCGGACACGAGCATAGGAAGTGATCTAACGTCTCTTCCTCCTCTTCGTCTAAACAACTTCTACAAAAGTCATTCGTCTGTAGACCAGCCTTCTTGCATGTTCCCCAAAAGGCAGTGTCCTGTCAGTATCCCTACGACCAATCCTACCTCTCGTTTTCCCAGGGATACTAGTGCTTTGGAGCGCCGCAGGTCCAGTTTCGGCCAAACCTGTTTTGCTACCCTACACGTCAGGGTGTTGGTCCACTTCTCGTTTGTCAAGGCGATTGCCTTTTTACTGAGGGCCGATTTAAGCGATGCTGTAGGCCTCCCCAGACCGGCCCTTTCCGGCTGCATCTGGAGAGTCGTACCGTACCTAGCTAGTTCGTCCGCCCTGCAGTTTCCCGTGATGTCCGAGTGACCAGGGACCCAGATTATCTGAATACTGAAATACTCGCTCATCTCATTAAGAGATGAACAGCAATCCAGCGCCACCCGTGACTTCAGACAAACCGCCTCTAGCGATCTGACCGCCGCCTGACTGTCCACATAAATCGCGATATCCCTAACGGATACCACGTTATGCTACAACCATGTCCCGACTTCGCCTATCGCCACCACTTCAGCCTGGTACACGCTGCAGTAGTCAGGGAGACGAACGGAAATATTAACATTAAGCTTCTCACAGAAGACTCCGGCTCCTACTTTGCCGTCTAGCTTAGAACCGTCCGTGAAAAATTGCAGTGCCTCGTTTTCCAGTATTAGTATAGTATTAGTAATCAAATATAAGATACCAGCCTTTTATGCAATCTATCACAGCTAAATGGAAATGCCGTTTGTTTTCGTCGAAGATCGGCATTATTAAATACTTGCTGTATAGATTAAAATTTCCTGCAATATCTTTTAAGTCGGCAGCAGAATTATTCGGAAAAAATATTATAGAAAAACCTAGCGTTGAAAACTTTAAATACCTCGGGTCAGTTATAACATCGTTGAATGATATGCAGGCAGAAATAAAAACCGGATCACTGCCGAACACCCAGTTTTCAACAACCAATCAAGGTTATTGCGATCTAAATAGCCATCGCCCAGTCGTGCAAGCTCGCTCTTTATAAAGCACTCATTAACTTGAGCTGGATTTCGGAAGCTATATAGAACTGGACCAAGACCTCTAACGATTTTAGATGGCTATCTACCTTCGAAAGGAAGGTGATTCGTTCAATCTTTGGTCCAATTAAAGTTGCGAACAACAAATATCGAATTCGTATGAACCACGAGATAAAGCAACTTCTCGGAGGTAGTGTTATCATCGAATTCTATTGAGTTAGATGGCTCGGCCACGATGTCTCCACAACAACGGGTCAACAACCAGCTGGTGTGCGTTGTAGACGAAGACCCCGACTAGCCTGGCGTGACGAAAGCTAGAGAGAGAGGGGTGTTCACCCCAATTTTCCCGGACTCTCAACATAAAACTTGATCTGGAATATTTTCCTGCGATCACCATCGACGAACCGATTCAAACGAGACCTTTTCCAGACAAAACACTTTAAACGTTAAGTTTTTAAGAATTTTTGAAATGTTCCCATAGACATTTCATATACTTTATAGTATATTCACATGAATTATTGTCGGTATTTAAATTTTGTTTTTTCTTGTGAAACAATTGTTTTCGGCTGATTTTGTAGGTTATTACTTTTGGCTGGGATATTTCATTATAATACATATTTTTTTTAACTTTCGGCTGATGTAGTCGAGACACTATCTGCATTATCAATTTTTTCACTTTCGATTGGCAACTTTCGGCTAACTTTAACAGTATCATTTTGCGGCCGTATACAAAAATCAAAATAATTAATTAGATCTGTTTATAAGGCCAATCAAAGTTATATACCATCCCAATAACCTGTCCACATAATTATGTTACACGAATATATCAACCTATACACTGACAAGGACGATGAATCAGCCCGCAGTCTAACAAAGAGTCATATATGTAGATGTATTTATTAACATCCCGCGATTGGCATCATGTGTGAAAATTCAACAGTTCATCCTGTCTCTAGTGGTATTCGAACCCAATACCTCCTCATCCAAATACCACTATTGTATTTAGTGGTTTATTATTCCTTTCATCTTTCTCTCGCTCTCTGGCACTATATCCCATCAAGGGATTTGGCCGCCTCAAATGAGGTTTCATAATCATATTTTCATTTCAGATAATGAGTGATTAATTCATTGACCTTAAACCAGCAGTGAAATTGTTTCCTTGTCACCACCGGTAATAGAACCCGAGACCTCCGGTCGCTGGAGCAAGCATGCTGACCACTTTGCCACCGGGGTGGCGGAAAAATAAAATTAAATTGTCATGTCTAAATTGATTACAAAAACATCTCGTACAAGTATTTTTCAATTGATAATATTTAAAAATGTTAAACAAGGACCTTGTTTATCTATACTTGACTCGACCAAATTCCACCTAACAATTTTTATAATCTCACTAAATTATGTGCATTTTATAAGATTACAACGAAAACTTTAAATCTGTTATCAATCGAACCCATAAAAATACGATTTTAAACACTTTCTTAAACCCTTACGCATAATATTTTTTCTGCGAATAGCATCAATAAAGATAAGTAACCTCCCTACTTATCTAAGTTTCAGTTAAGTTTTTGTTGTTTTTGTTTTGGTTGTAATACAAAAAAAAAATCATTGGGAAAAACACTGTTTACTTATTTTTATTTTTACTGTGAAAGCTCCATTTGATCCTTTTAAAATATTCTCGACGTCGTTTTATTGTATGTATTCATTTGAAATAAAAAATAAATCAATTACTCTAGAGAAATCAAAAATAACTTATTTTTACAGAAAATTGTTATGAAGGATGGAATTTTTTAAAGCATTAATATTAATTACCAAATTACATTTCGAGTTTATATCCAGTAATAAGCAAATTGGAAATGCTCGTTCGCTCTGCGTGCAAATTAAATTTTCCTAGAAACTGTGGATTTTATGGTTGATGTTTACTATGTATTAAGACATTGTTAATATATTGATAAATATATACTCGTAAACTGTCTCTACAATTAATCAGTGATATAATCTAATCGTTCCTATTTATTTTAACATGAGTATACAACAAATTTGCCCTTAAACGGTTTTGTAAAAAACGAGCGACAATTTAATTTTTAGATTTATAGACAAATTTTTAACACAGTACATTTATTAGAAAATCTTGTTATCAAAACAGTTGTAATAAAGATCGAGGGACTGAGATTTAATTATTTATTGTATTATTACATTATTATTTTTATCTTCGCAGCACGAAAATAGAAGAGAAAAAAAAATCTTGAAAGTTTTTATAATAAATATACAGAGGTTCCGTAGAATATCAACACAGTATTAAATTAAGATTAATTATATTTCATCATCCTGGTTTTAGAAAAAGGCAATATTACAAAATTTTCAGCGAAACTTAAGAAAAAAATTAAATTAGATTACGCTAGTCTGTTTCACACTTTGATTATTTTATCGTTTCGTTATATATTTCCAATAATACATATTTACAATTCAACTAACAATTAGTACATCACCTAAAAAGTTCCCGGTCTGACACATAGATGGTGCCCCAAATTTAAAACCCATATGATTTTTGAATTCTACCAAACCTTCAAATGATACCTGTTAAAATTTCATGAATTTTTGGTCATTAAGTTTATAACTTACAATAATTGTTTTAGTGGCGCTACTTTTTTTAATTAAAAAAAAGAATCTCGTATGACGATTAAACACTGTTCTTTGGTGGGCGAAAATACCGTTCAAGCAAAGCAGAGGCTTGATAAGTGTTATCCGGACTCTGCACCAGGTAAATCAACTATCATTGACTGGTATGCTGAATTTAAACGTGGTCGTACAACCACTGATGATACACCAGAAAACATAAAAAAAATCCACGAAATTGTTTTGAAAGACCATAAAGTGAAGTTGCGTGAGATAGCTGTTATTGTAAAAATGCAAATGTTCATGCAAAATATGACCAACACGTTCAGGTCATATTTTGCATGAACATTTGTCCATGAGAAACCTATGGAGCATAGGTTTTTCATTCACACATTGAATTGCTTCCGCACCCGCCGTATTCGCTAGATTTGGCCTTCAGCGATTATAGCTTATTTCCACGCTTAAAAATGAGACTCTACCGAAAGAGATTTGGAACAAATCCAACGAACAAGAGGTTGCCGAAACTAAAGCTTATTTTAAAGACAAAGATAAATCGTTGTACAAAATGCATTGTTCCCAAAAAAAAAATGTTTTCTTTGTTAGACCGGGAACTTTTCAGGCTATGTGTTATATAAATATTTTAATATTCAAACTATAGATTTTTATTTTTCTAAAAACCATCGGTTCCAACGGGCACATACAAGGATAGTAAAATATCAAGACACCAGTTTCGATTAATTTTTAGTGGAACTTCTGGCTTTCTCCAATTTTAAGAAACGTTGTCGACCTTTATATAAAACGATCTTTATATAAAAAAAATCCTAGTTTCTATTAAAAATTCCTAGTAGATTGCCCTTCGACACTGCTGAAATTTTTAGTTAGATAACATAAAACAAAAATCTATATAATTCGTAAAATTGTGAGAGTTTTTCGATTATTGTTTGAGACTTGATGACCATTTTCCGGTAGGGATGTTCGCAAATACAACTACAAGAAAATGCGAGCAATTTGAGATGCAGGGACGGCTGTAATTTAACCAGTGAACAAAAGTGAATTAGTGAAGCAGTGAACGAGCGAAATTAGAGAATTGCTGCAGAAATTAATGGTGTTGTGAAATAAAGATTGTAACTTAAATCGCTGAGTGTTTCATTTGCAAAATCGTGTATGAATCCATACCGAACACCCGAAATTCCAAATAGTATTATAAAAATTGTATCTATTTTAATTTGAACTGAACAGCTCTCGAGTGTTCCAATTACTCCTAATTAAAAATAAGTGTGTTGTTAAGAATTGATTTTACTTAATTGCGTGTATTCGTAACTGTCAATCTCAGTCATCAGAAATAGGGTTTAAAAATCATTTTTAATCAAAAAAAACAAAATATAAATTCTATTTCTGCCCGAATTTATTTCACTTTCTCGAATTTTTGCTAAGTCCATAATTATTACGCCTTCTTAAAACGAAAACTGAAATTGTTTGACTCACCGATATTCTGATATTACATTTTCCTACACTAGATATACGAATAATTAAAGGACACCACAAAAAATATTTTTAATTTAATTAAGAAACCGCAATAAAAATATACATAAATAAGTTGTTAATTTTATGGTAATTTATTCATATAGAATTTTGCTCATATTTTCTTGCTGGAAATGTAATTCAATTACATCTTTTATCGTGAACCATATGGGAACAATAAGCAGATTATTGACTCAACAAAATATTTTATTATTTTAATAACTTTAAAGGCGGATCAGTGTGGCGTTCGTTCGTTCAGTCATTCATTCAATCAATTTTTTCGACCAACCATCTCTTGTGAAAAAAATGCAGAACCTCATTTTGGAGCAATATGATTGGTCGAAAAAATTGTTTCAATGAATGAATGAACGAACGAACGCAACACTGAATCTGCCTTAAAACGCAACAAAAAACATTGCGCTTATATAGCATGTAAGTGAACAATTTACATTTATTTATGCAAAAACAAAACCTCAAACTATAAATTCAATTGTCCATTAGTTCTTAAACGCTCCTAAAACATTAAAGTTACTGTAAATAGTGTAATACAAACATAAATAATTTTTTGCGACTGTGAAAGACAAAAATAAATTGTTTGGTATCAGCTAAGTCCCACACAAGTGTTTAAAAAAATTTGTCCTGAGTATTTTAAAGAGATTTTTGCTGGTACGAGAACAGGACAAAATTGAAAATTGCGAAGAAAAATAATGTAATTCTTTATCGATTTATACATATTATATTTTATTTTTTAGATATATACAATCATTCTGCAGTATTTGCTGCAATATGGATAAAGTTATTATAGTTGTATTGTGTGCAGAGAGAATCAAAAATTCTAGTTTAACAATTGCACCATTAATCAATATATAATTGGAATTGTAGTATATTCAAGTTTACACATTGCATTAGTTATTCTTCATAGCAATCCACATTCTGCGGTTTATATCATTCACCACAAGTTTTATCAGTATTCAATGAATTGAATTAATGACGTTTGGGTTAGACTTTCGTGATAGTGTATTGTCATGCGAATGTTAGATAAATTTTCTCATCATAATATCGTGTATTTATAGTATGTGCCAGTTATTTTACTCAGAAGTGCTTTATAAAACCTTACGGAAATATAAATGGTACGTGTTACTTTCCGCTTTCGAAATAGAAGTAAAATACCAAATTGTTCATCTTCACAAAAACGACAAAAAACTAATAAAGTTGAATTCGTTAAAATTTTCTAAGTTTATCTCGATGAAATGATTACGTTCTTTGTGTATTTCATGTAGTGCTTGTAATTTATTTGTGTGATCACGTACGCCTAAAGTCTAGTTTCGTTTTATATGTTTATTTTTAGAAATGGGTTCTTTTAATAATTGGTATCGTTTCTTTTTCTGCAGAAGTTTTATTTTTAATTTTTTGTTTAATAACTCTACGCTTTTCAACTAATGTAAAGTAATATTGTACGTACAATCAAAAATGTTCATAAAACTTGAAATTAAAAATGAAATTTTATTATTGCCAGAATAACTAGATAAATTTAGTTCAGATCTTAATGATAAATGTCAAGCTAAAACGTTGTTCGTTCTTATTTGTTTTAATTTTATAAACTGAATAAAATTCTTAAGCATTATATATTTGTGAGACTCGATAAAAATTCTTCCAATTAATATTAAATTCATTATATCAATGTACAACGTTAAATAAATAAAATAGTTCAGAAACATTGCTGCGTTAATAATATGGATCTAAAGCATTAACCATATTAATATATGATTACGTGGTGCCATGAGGCTTAATAATTCATTCAAAATATTTAATTTGTCGTTTAAATGCATAGACCATACGAATTGTTTCGTTATATTTATGGATTGTTTCATTGTTTCACGGAATCAATAATAAATATACGAACATTTGTTACGTTAGATCAAATGTTGATCTTATGAAATTCGTCATCTTTAGCAAAAATTATGAAATTGGAGATATGGAGGCTCATTATTCCATTATGCTTGAAATCGACATCGCTCACTTCAGAAACGACCCAATTTTCCAACTCATTAAAAATCAGTGTATTTAGTTATTTGAACAATAATTACACAAATTTAAATTGGAATGTTTTGTGAATTTAAAATATCTTTAGTGGTAAATAAAAGTTATAATCAAGTGCTAAGTTTCAGTAATATGTCATAAATGGAACACACAAGTTTTAGCAAAACCATGTTTTGTCTATTTTGTCTCCCACACTAATTTGAAAAAGTTTTTATTAAAAAACTTAAAGGATTTTTGAGTAATACTACCCTTAACATGAGTTATTTAATTTAATACGTATTTGATTTTCTGTTTTCTCCTTCACCGACTTGGATGACGTTGATTTTAATATATGTACCTATGATCTAATACAAATTAATAAGATTTTTCGCAGTTTTGAATATTATAACAATACACGATAAAAACACATCGCCAACTTTACAAAATTCAACGAGGTAATTTTTTATCTAAGTTCGTTTCCTTTTTAATTTTTAATCACATTTTAAATTAATAATCTGCAACTAATTGTAAGATAAGCTTTCGAACATAAAACATCATTTGTAAAGAAACTTGAAGTTGCGAGTTTTAGAATTACAATATAGAAATTTCAGTTAGCTGGTAACTAAATTTAGCACAGTTTCAAAGTATCACGTAATTAAACTTGTTGTTATGGGAATTACTTTATTTTTAAACCATTCGCCTTTGTCTTCGGGGTCATTCCATTATATTTCAGAGAATTTTTCGCTATTTTCAAAATTTGTCTCTTAGATTTTAATTTTTTGTTTTTTTTTCGTGTTCCTTATGTAATATTGGCATGGAAAAGAGTTTTTGTTTTTTATTTGACAATCGAAATTCCTGTTATTCGATATGTCAGTTTTGACATCTTTCGCACTTTTAATATTGTATCTATACATAAAATGTTGTATTTTCCGTTCTGTAAAAGATATTGTTTTTGTTTTTACTACGTTAAAAAGGTGAATATTTATGGTTAACGCCAAAAAATAAAAATAAAATTCAAAGTACCGTTGTTTTCGAAGTTATGGCAAGATATATGTGCGCACGGTTTCTACCGCTAGAGGGCGCAGCTACCAAAATCTTAATACTATTTATACATGGCTCGAAAGGTAGAGATTCAGCCCTTTAACCTTTATGTTTACAACCAATTACTTAACCTTCTTCTTTACAACCAACATACCCGGGTAAGCATGAAAAGTTCCATACGTTTTTAAATATATTAAACTGATAAACTAGTGAAACAGAGAGTTTTGATATTTATTTAGGGAAATTTGTGATATTATTATTCGTGAGACAAATCGGAAAGGTACTCAAAGTTACCAAGCATGGAATGCCGAACACCTAAACGAAACGCAACGTATTTGGAAGACAATAACCGCCACTGAGTTTTACGCCTATCTCGGTATCATTTTATTTGCTGGTGTGAGCAGATCAAGGAATGAACATATATAAGATTTATGGAGTTCTTGTGCTTATCCTCTTTATCGTGCTACAATGGGCCTTCAGCAGTTTTAACAGTTCATATAAACCACAGTTCATATAAACCATTATATTCGTTTTGATAACGGCAACACTCGTAGCCACTAGCCAGCACTTACTACGCGATAAAGCTGCTGCCATTTCAGACATCTGGCTTATGCTAAACAGAAATCGTCAAGAGTGTTTCGTAGCTGGGGCAAATATTACTGTGGATGAACAGTTGTTTCCATATCATGGCGGTACACGCTTTACCCAATATATTCCGTCCAAACCCGCCAGATATGGAATCAAAGTGTGGTGGGTGTGTGATTCGAGTACTTCATACCCAATAAAAGGGCAAATATATACCGGAATCGACGCATCAGGACAAAGAGAGACAAATCAGGGCGAAAGAGTAGTAAAGGATTTATGCTGCAATCTATTTCGTGGAAGTGGTCGAAACATAACCTGCGACAATTTTTTTACCACTTATAATCTAGCTTCTAGTTTGATGCTTGATTTTAACCTATCAATACTAGGCACGGTTAATAAAAGACGTCGTTTTATACCTCCAAATTTCCTTATTGTGAAAGGCCAACCTCGACCTGTTCAAGCATCTGTATTTGGATTCAGCAACAATATCACAATGTGTTCCTACTTTCCAAAGAAGAACAAAGATGTAGTTCTCTTATCAACTATGCATTACGACAAAGAAATCCAAGGATCGGAAAATAAACCGACCATGATATTGGATTATAATAGGCCTAAGGGCGGAGTCGACAATATGGATAAAATGCTTGGCGAATATTCGTGTAAAAGAAGAACTAACCGATGGCAGCAACCGACTATGATATTGGATTATAATAGGCCTAAGGGCGGAGTCGACAATATGGATAAAACGCTTGGCGAATATTCGTGTAAAAGAAGAACTAACCGATGGCAGCAACCATTTTTTTTAGAATATACCGGATGTAGCAGCATTAGCGCCATTTATAATTTATAAAGAAAACAATACGTTTTTGAAAACTGCAACTAATTCCCGACGCAGATTTTTACAAAAACTTTGTGAACAATTGGTTATGCCAGGAATAACTCAACGTTCCAAAAATGTTCAAATTACCCGTCATTTTTCCACAAAAAATGGAATAGAAGCTATGTTGGGCCATACATTGAAATTTGGATCTAGCCACCTTTTAGATAGTTCGTCCTCCGCTCTACAAGAACGTGATGCTACTGGTCGAATTACACATAAATGGAACTGTTACCTGTGCTCTAAAAGAAGACCGACACGTAAACTCTGTGGAAACTATAAAAAACCAGTCTGTGTGCAGCATTCTTTGAATGTCACCAGTTGCGTTCAATGTCAGAATTAATTTAATTTTGTACTTTTCCCGAATGAATTTATTATATTTATATTTTCTTTTTACAATAAATAATTACTGAATAAATGCTGAATTTTGCCTTAATTATTCCTTCTTTCTTGATATATTACTTTAAGTTGTACTTGTATACCTGGGTATGTTGGTTGTCAAAGGTAAGGGTTATTTCTAAAAAAAAATTCCAAACACATTTTCCGATTGATTTTTCCCAAAAAAAAATTAAAAACTAGTTAAGGATAAATAATTAGAAAGCTACTGAAAATTTCAAGACGGTACGACCTCTAAATCGTAGAAATATTTGATTTTTAAAATTAAAAACATACCCGGGTATGTGGTTGTAAACATAAAGGTTAAACAAGCTATAAATCATATTTGCACTGCATCTAGTTTGGCTGCTACATGACTGAAGTTGAAAAATTACAAAATTTTCAGTTTTTTCGTTGTGAATGTGAATCAAATTTAAGGAAAAGGGCGACATATAAGCTGTATTGCTTTCAAAAGATTACAACAACTATTGCATTGTATTAAAGCCGATTGTTTTAGAATGTTAAGAAAAAAATTTTTAGGATTAGGGGAAATAAAATCATTTTATGGTTATGGTGTTTACCGCAAGGCGTTATTTTTTCTATTTTTCTCGAAAAATTTAACTTGTAGAATAATTTAGCATTTGTTATTTGATGGTAAAATACCGAATTTAATTTGTTCTATTTCATAAAATAAAAAAAAATAAAATAAATATTAATAAAATGAACCATCACAGAAAAATTAAAACGCATTAAAAAATTAAAGCCAAAAGTTGTTGCTTTCACATTTCTTAGCTAAGCTAAGCGGATTTGCGAAAGCAACACTACCATAGTATATGCTATTCCTAGGAATAACTTTAATTACAATTAAGTAGAGCTTCAAATGACTCTAAAACCAAACTTTGTGTTATATAATTTGAGCACCAGAGGATTTCAAATTTAAAATTCGCATTTAATTTTCTCTTTTAGTAAAACAAATATGTAACTTAAATGCAATTTGAATGTGTTTTAAGTTTTAAACCTGAAAATTCAATATTTTAAATGAGATTTGGAGAGGGTGCTAGTAATAAGGGAGTTTTATCGGCGTTTTATAGTAAAATAACTTAGGTCTAATTATAACAGCGAATGAGCTGTTATATCTAGGAAAGAAATCTTTGTTTGTTAGAAAGTTTATTGTACCGGATGAGTCAAGACTAAGGTAACCTAAAACACAAAGCCCTTATCATCAAAATTACACAGCATGACGCAATTTATTACCCCATGAGTTAAGTTTATTGTTTATTATGTTTGTTATATTATATCAGCCACTTTATTTTACTCTCTAAGGTACGTATCTCATTGTTTTATATATCTCTAGTATAATGAAGTTTAGGTAGTTTTCGTGATTTAAGGTTTCTATACTCGAATATAGATTTTTTGTATCGAAGCATATGGTTCGATACGCCTCTTCCAATGTTTGCTATTGTCAACTATAAGTGGATCTGAAGGCAATAAAAGATGTCACATTTAAAACTTTTACGGTTCTCAATATAAAAAGATGAATAAATGTTTACTTTACTTAGTTAATACTTAACAGTAAACGACGTAGTAGTGCTCTTGTAAATTTTTAAGTGAGATATTTATCGTAAAGTAAAAGATGGTAAATCCACAGTATTGCAATCCATTTGAATTGGAAAATCATAAAAATATAAAACAACAATCTAGAGCGGTTAGCGAAGCATTAGCTGAAAAAGCCAAAAAGTATTTAAACCGCGATTTATCCAGACAGAGAATTTGTGGAAATTGCAGCATAAAATTATACAAATTAAACGATGTGCCAATTATACCAAACCCAGCTTCCGAATTTGCAAGTCCACTTCCATCATCATCTGGGTCTTCTTCAAATCAATCGGAGCCGATATCACTGCCACCAACGGAAATTTCCCGAGAAAGTTATTTCGAAGAGTTCTCTGAAATATGTATACGGTTGGGTGGATTACCAGCAAATAAACACAGGCTCATTGGAGCCAGATTATAACAAAAAACAACTAGGAAAAGTAGTAAAACTCACTTGTGAAAATGTGCTACGCATATCGGTTCCAAAAATATCACCAATAGATGAGCCAGATGACGAACATGAGCTCATGAACAATATTATGGACGCATACAACCACCAAGAGACATCATACGCAAATCGAATGTTCCTCCTAACTTTGTTACCAGAGAATTGCTCAGTGGCTAAAATTATGGATACATTCAATACTTCGAAATATATGGCAGAAATGTCGAAGACCACGGACATGGTATCTCATCAAAGACCACGGACATGGTAGCTTCCCAGGACCTAGAAAAACTAGATCTGGAGTCTCTCCTGAAACAATTACATTAATAGAGGAATTCTACAGAAGTATGGACATCAGTCGTCAGCTTCCTGGAACCCACGACTTTGTTAGTGTTCCTGATCTTGATGAAGGTCGCATTAAAAAACAGAAAATGCTAGTTTTAAGCAACATATGCATACCAACATTTTTTGGAACAAAATCCAAATCAAAATATTGGATTTTCTAAATTTTCCGAGCTTCGCCCAAAAGAATGCATATTAGCTGGAAAACCAGGAACACATAATGTTTGTGTGTGCATATTTCATCAGAATAACAATAAATTATGTTCGGTTATATCAAAATTTGTAAATTGCGATCCTACCATTATGAATGAAAAACAGTTATTAAAGAACATATCCTGTGAAAATTTGACGTGGGATTGTTGTGAAAGTAAGATTATTAGTTATATTATGCAATTCGAAAATATTTCAAATTGGTCTAAATGGGCGTTACTTTTATCATTGTTTACAGATAAGTGTAACAGTCTGATGTATAAATTAATAGAACAACTGAAATCTGGAGTAATAGATGAAATAACATACAATAATTGGATTTTCGTTCAAAATATATAAAATAACTGATAAAAATCACGTCTTCAGTTGACGAAATTGCTGATATTTTATCAGAATCTTCAAAATTCACCCTAGCAGCACTTCATCACTTGACTACATAACCAAAGAACAGCCAAGATATCTAACGTCAGTAAAAAGTTATTTACAAGAAGGAGAATGTATATGTATAGTGGTTTTGGTTTTTCGAAAAATTTTAAATATGACACTCAGAATGAAGTACAAGCAGCACAATATTTTACACCACAAGCAACAATAATTCCGATCGTAGCCTACTATAAATCAGCAACAGGTTCAATAAGCATACTCTTCTACGTAGTAATTCCTTTGCTCCTAGCCATAGAAAGGGACCATCAGATGGTATAGGAGGCACCATTAAGAGAACCGGTAGATTAGCATCATTGAGAACTGTTGACGACAGTCTTTTCAATAACCCAGAAGAATTTTTTAAATGATGTAAATTTAGAAGTAACATCAAATCCGTTCACTTTGACTATGTATCTAAATTATAATACACATCAACTAAAAAGTTACTAAATAAGAGATTTCGTAATATTAGCACAGTTAAAAATACTAGACAAACTTTTCAGGTAACGCCAAATGCCGATTGACTTTATTAATACTAAAATGTTTTCCAATTCAATAGTTGTAAATAAAAGTTGCTTATGAGGAAAAATTCTTTCTATAATATTTAAATGTGTTTCTTAATTTGTGCTTGTTTACTTAGTTTAAGTATTGTGTTATTGTGTTTTAAAATCATAAAATTAGTCCAGGATTGAGAAATTCTCTTTTCTTCTAACTTTAAACAAACTTGTAGTGTATAATAAAACTGAACAAAAAAATAAAGTTTCAATTTTTAAAATCCTCTGATGTTCAAATTATGTAACATAAAGTTTTGCTTTTAGACTCGTTTGATGCTCTACTTAATTGTGATCAAAGTTATTCCTAGGAATAGCATACATGTAGCCTTTTTCCCTAAATTTGATTCACATTCACAACGAGAAAAATGAAAATGTTGTACTTTTTTAACTTTAAAGTCATGTAGCAGCTAAACTAGATGCCGTGCAAATATGATTTATAGCTTGTTATATTTAAAGCCAAACTTTTACCTTTCAAGTTCTGTATAAATAGTATTAATATTTTGGTAGCTGCGCTCTCTAGCGATAAAAAGACGTGCGCACACATACCTTACTATAACTTCGAAAATAACGGTACTTTGAATTTTTTTTTTAATTTAATTGTTAACCATAAATATTCACCTTTCTAACGTAGTAAAATCAAAAACAATATCTTTTACAGAACGGAAAATACAACATTTTATGTATAGATACAATATTAAAAGTGCGAAAGTTATTCAAACTGACATATCGAATAACGGGAATTTCGAATGTGAAAATAAAAAATAAAAATACACGTGCCTTCTTTTTTATCAGAGCAACAATAAAAAAGAACAAAAATTTAAATTTAAGAAGGTCATTTTGAGCGGTTCATGGAAATATAATGGAATGACTCCTTGGATAAGTCTTACTTGATACAAATAATCAGTAGAATAGTTGTTTTTTTTCATGTAGGAAGAACTCTGAATGAGTGATGATGACATGCAACTGATTTTTGCACCCTATTTTATGGACGTCTATTCCTTACTAATAAATAGCGCAAATTTGTTTAAAATTATTTACTTGTTGTTAGTGAAGCTTCCCTTAATTGAGCCTTAACGGCCCTTGTTGGTACGATTATTTAACTCACCTGTAGCAATGTTACAAATCGTTTAAAATTGGTGCAATATTATGAAAAACCTGAAAACTTAACGGAGTTTTGTGCCGCAGTATTCTTATAATTTTCGGTGATTTGTGTTAATTACATCCAAAATTATTGTTAGTTGTATATTATCTCTAACACTATTTGCCGCATGCGAAAGTCACTACTGTGTTAACAAACACATTTCATGATCACAATCATACATGGTAAAAATTTTATGACAATTGGTTGAGCAGCTGAAGCACCCATTCGACACAAACAGATTCATGAAGTTGTCTTCTATACTCGTATAGAATGTATATGAATGAATGTATATAGAATTTATTTTTATTTTTTTATTCAGTTTTTTAACCAATTGAAATACACTTTGAGATAAAAGTATAACAATTGAGGACACTCGTTTAATTCGTCTATTTTGTTGTCATAATGTGTTGCACTCAATACACGTGTGAAAAAGCACAATGAAAACTATTTTGTTTAGAAATTAACTTGCTGCTATTTTATTTTTATTTTAAGGATAAATATAGTGAGTTATCATATAGTTACTGACACGGGTGTTCTCATGTATAGAACACAAAGTGTGATTATTGTATTGTAATATTCAGTTGCCATTACCTGAATTTTTTCATGATCTTATCAGATCGAGACTGGATATTACTTCTATTACAAATATCATTGGAAATTTAGCTTCAAAAATAACTTGATCAAAAAATCAAAATGGGGGTGCTTTAAAATAGGGCGTTATATAATTGTTCCGTGTTATCTGAAAATATAACTAAATTGCCTTCGAGCCAATATATTCAATGTCGCTTTGAATTAGTTATTAATTCAGTATTAAATTTGGGGAAAATATTAAAATAGAAAACTCATAGACATAATACTATATATATTATACATAGACCGGTAATGTGCTTTTTCTCCGTATAAAATGGTATATATTTCATGTGTGGATAGTTAGGACGGGATGCGTATATAAAACTCTATTTATATCTCTGTCTTTGATTTCCATATCATCCACAACTAAAAGCTTTTGTTTCTGGTTGTTTGTCTTTCAAAATAAAATTATTTGGAAATTTAATATAATTTGTGATGAAATATTGTGTGTTGACTATACTTTGTGATCAAATTTGTGTGTTATTAAAATAAAATATATCAAAAAAAAATTTGTTGTAGATGATATGAATTATGCACAATAGATTCCGCCAGTCTAAAATTCTTGAATTATAAAAATTAAAACTAAAATTATAAAATTCTTGAATGCTGGTAATTAATATAGACAAAATTCTTATTCTACAAGTAGCTAACTTCATTCACATTCGTTAATAAAAATTCATAATACAGTACTGATTATTTTTTATCTATCTCTTTTTTTCATTGAAATTTACTCACTTGACATTTAGTTATATCCAGTCTATATAATATCATTAAAGTTTTTGAGAAAACTACATATTTTATTTTTCATAAACAAAATTTTGACAAACAGTGCCGACATGTTATATGAGATCACTTTTTTGCTTCGGGGAAAATACTGTGTTGCTTTGGTGAAAATTTTAAAATTTAATTAAGATATACTATTCGTACTTCTAAAATACCGTTATGCTATTGAAAATGCATCGAAACCTAAAAAATGATGGTTACAGCATGCCGGTTATGTTTTAGATATATCGTAGAAATCATAGCATATTAGCTTGTGTTATAAAGCTCATTATTTCAATATTCATATGAATGCACGCGGGCCTTGCTATGGAGGCAACTTTCACATTCATATTCCAGTCGTCCTCTCTATTTTGCAACATTCTATTATTACTAATTACCTATATAGGTCAATAATGAAATTTAAACGTAATTTTTTCCAAAGCCCGCTTACTTCATTGACAAATTTTCGCCATCAAACAAAACTCAAGCAGCACTTGCCTCTCCACGCTGCTCCACGTGCTCAAGTGTGGCATGTGTCTATACATGTGTAAAATTATTTTCATTTAATATTGGAAACTTGAAAGAAACGGATAGAAAAACAAAAAATTAAATTAAACAAATGACAATGACACAATGAAAATTCTCCATATTTGCTAAGACGTTCATTTAATTTTAATCTAATGTTTTTTTTGTTTTTTCGTTTGTGTTACTGAGACTGCGGTCCAATTCATGACTTATTTTGTGTAGACTGACTTATTTGAAAGTCTACAATAAGTCACCTCACGAGGGGACTTATTGTAGACTATCTTGACTTATTTTGGGGAGTTTCCACAAAAATGACATTTCATACATTTTTTGGTCGTAATAAAATTAATTCTCAAATGTTTTTTTTTGCCAAATTGGTATTCCCTAGATATAATTCCAAAACTAAAGTTGGTTGTACAATATTTCAAACCCTAGACCAAATATGAATTAGACAATATACAATTCAAACAATAAATTCTTTGAATACATACTCTTCGGCTTCGCATAAGACGCGTTTCCAAATACTTCAGTATCTCTACATCATGTTTAATGATTTTGGAGTAAAGCCTATAATATTCCTGATTACTAATGTAGCCAGTACCATCATTTGACACTGACGATTTTCCATTTTAATATTTTTTTCAAATGTGTTATTTATTTAATTACAAACAATAAAAAAGATCACTAATTATATTAAAACTGTGAACTGTCATCTCTATTATGAAATGTAGGGTTATGTTCAAATAAGTCTCGATTTGAATTGGACCAGAAGATTACTTATTTCAAGCCGCCATTTTGAATAAGTCAAATAAGTCGTCCTATTTGAAATAAGTCGCAAATTGGACCGCAGTCTTAGACTATGTGCCTGAGAGCGTTTTTTTCGACTAAATTACCGACTACACTAAATTAATGCCTGATTCATATTCTACATTCAAAGGTGGCACGAGTTTCTCTTAAATATGCTGTGCCGCGCCAATTGTAAACTAAACTAAATTATGACTTCATACGTCATATTGTTTTTCACAAATATGGATATGGAATTCGCATTATTCATGAATGTGATTATAAATTACAATCGAGATTTATTAATGAGAGTTTAAAGATTACAAAAAAACAAATACCAGTTATCGTATTGAAACAACATAATCTGAACAGTAATAGGATAAGTTATTCATTGATTTTTATGTATTCTTAAATTTCAGCCAGAATGAAATTTTGTAAAATCCTACAATCCTACAGAATAATGTTAATTGATTGATTTCCATCAAATATCTACTTCTTTTTCTATTTCCTTTTAGACATTTTTATTATTGTCACCGTAAATTGTTCGATCCATATCTATGCATACAATAAAAAAAAAAAAATAACAACTAAATAGTCAAGCAGCCTCAGCAGGAGTCTAAATGATAAAACCTGGTGGCTAATATCATGACTACTCATTAATTTAGTTTAGTCGACAATTTAGTCGAAAAAATCGCTCTCAGGCACTCAGTTTTAGTATCAAAACCCAACACAATCATATTCTGGGTCTATTTTTTAATTCAACCCGAGCAAGCAGGCTTACCCCGGGTAGTGTACACCGAGCAAAGGTTGTACTGGGTAAAATTATCCGGTGCGCATAGAGTAAAAAATTGTTTTTTACTTTGCACACTCTTCGTACACTGACATTAATTTCAGAGTAAAATTTGAAGAACCGAGTAAGCTCGGTGTAAGCACAGTTCACAAATAAAAACGCAGTGTGCAGAGTAAAATTACTCAGGTTGAATAAAAAAACACAGAATATTTTTTTACAGCGCACTGCTTGCTCAGGTTGAATTAAAAAATATACCCTCTGTAAACCGTACTCAGTGCGCCTAGAATATCAGGCAGTTCGGCTTGCTTTGTCATCTAATTTATGTCTAAAGTTTATTTTTTGAACTGTAGATAGCAGTCATGTCGAGTGAATAAGAATGGATGTACTCTTTTTGTTTAACAAACACATTTTACGTGTGTTTTTCACGTTAGTTGTTTAATGAAATGTTAAATTAATATTTTTGCAATAATATAATAAATTATTTGTGAACAAAGTTTCGAATAATAATTTAGTTTCCAATAAAACAATAAATATAAGTATCAATTATCCATTCTGAATCAGATGTAACGGTAACGCTGTACGGTAGTAGACTATTAATTTCACCGTAGACTTTCCATGCGATGTTTGGAAGGTGAAGTCCGTGATTGAAAGTATTATATCCGAACTATTAGTGTTAGTTAATAGTTCACGAATAGCATCGCTACCTCTAGCATATACTTCACTACTGGAAGGAGGTAGTAAGAAGGTTGCATAAATGTACATATTTATTTTGTTTATACATATTAATTTTACTAGTACCTGGGGAGCGATTACATAATTGGCCGATTGCATAATGGATACAATACATAGTCTTGCCCAAAAATATCCGTAGTTGGTTTCGCCAATGACAATTACATATGTTAAATGTTATTATTATTTAATTTAAATAAAACAGTAAAGATAATTTTACATAAATTCGCTTTTATTATTAAATAATATTAAATATTATTATGAATATTTAATATTTAAATGAATTTAAACTGTGCAAAATATTGCACAGTAAAATGGGGATTTACATTTTTTTAATTTTATTTTGAATTTTTTTATGAAAACGTCAATTGTAAATCGAAAAAGAATCAAACTAAACAAGTAAATTTTATTATTATTATTTAAGTAGATATTATAAGGTAATCGTACCAGTACTTTTTATCACAATTAGCAAACACCATATCAAAAAAGAAATGAAACCTCACGAGCTATGCAGATATACATACTATGGAGAAAGGAAATATATGATAATAATCAGAACCGCTAAATTACTAGATATTAGTATTCACTAGAAAGGTTTAGTAATTTGTTTGGTCGCCATTTTGGTAGACATGAATTTTGACTGTTCATTATACATTACACTCCCACACTTCTCCTTGTCAGGATATCTAAAGAGCAAGATCGTTGCCACTTGAGAAGCCTAAGCAAAACGTTCGTGATAAAATAAGAAAAACAGTTGAGTGAAGTGTGATAAAAAATGTTATAAACAGAAATCGCATTTGTGCCACCGCGGCGGACATTGTGCATATCCAAACCACGGTAACTTGAATCCGGTAACTTCTTGGTTTCTTTCCTCTTTATCTGTAAAATAAATAAATTTTTATAGATAAAGAGAAAAGAAACAAAGAAGTTATCGTATACAAGTCATTCTAGTGTGGATATGCATATTGTGTTCCATTAGTGTAATTCCAAACACTCAATAAAACATTAATAAGCATGCCGAATTAGAACTTACCTTTATTGAATCTTTCTATAGTGTTTTTGGTATTATTTAACTACAATTTAATTTAATAGGCTGTGGTTCTAAGAGCGGAGCGTAGATTAATATAAAGTTGCTTACAGCTGGATATACGCAAGTGGAGGGGCTACTATTTCGAAACGAAACATGTTTTATTTGAATTCGGACCTTTCAACCATTTAAAATTTAAATGTAGTATGTTGTAGGTATATATATGAATATAGTATATGTATGTACTAAAAAGATATGTTGCTTAAACTTTTGTTCGATTTTAATATAAATAAATATCTACAAAACAGTAATTTAGCAATTAACTTTATTAAGCTTCCGATAATTTTCAATGATTAAATAGATACAATTAGGAAACTTAATAACGACTCAAAAATCTAATGCAGGCGAAAATAATATTAAATAAACGTTTTGGAATGTTTTGTTTCGTGATAATTAAACACATTGAAATTATTTGTGTAGGTTAGGTTTCAGTGGTTGACACTTAGGCCATTTTTGGCACATTGTGATACCACGCATTCACGCCACATCATTAACCCATTCACCTACTCACAGAACTACAGTATACCTACCACCTGCACATTGCATGCACCATGTCAACCTGTACATTGACATGGATGGTGGGTCGGCGCTGAATTCTGCACTCCATCAGAGGGTCTTAGTTGTGTTTATTAACATCACCGATTGTAATCGATGATGAAAATTCGATTTTGCATCTAGCCTCTGATGGAATTCAAACCCAATACCTCCCGGTCTGTGTACCTGTATCCATTTTATTAGTTGGTATATCTGATGGCTAATTTTTAGTAATTTTCTAATGCTAGGTAATAGCTTTACAAATTGAAAATTTAGTGTATCGCATATTGGTAATACAAAAATGAAAAATTTCGGCGCATAATCAAGTATATTCAATAAACGAAATTGAATACTCACTTCAAATCCTATATTGTCTTATATTTAGTAAGTTCAGATAGAACTTAATCTCTTGTCAGTGTGGATACATGATGCACAACCATTTTCACAAATATATATCCTGCGATTCAATTTCCTTTTAAAATACAGACAGGGTGTTTATAAACGAATTTTGAGCTTTTTTCCTATAAACTATGAAAAATACTATAATCCTAAATAATAATCCCTATAAATATGGGCTACGAATATGTAGGTTTATGGAAGGATATATGGTAAAAGTAAGCTAACCCAAAAACATTATTCTACAACAAAAAATTATTAAACAATGAAATATTTTTGTTATTTTTTCATGTTTCCCGTAAAACACATGACAGTTAAAGTAAAAATTTCAAATATAAGTAATATACTTTTTGTAATATGTATACAAATTTACATGTAACATATTGCAAAGCTTAAAATAAAAACATATTTTGCCCTAACGATACATACTTTGGCGGTTTGAAATATGCCAAGATTACTTTGTATACACAACACATTTGATTTACGAATAATAGAACAATACTAAATAAGTTTGACACCCTAGTCTTGGTGTTTTATAATTAGAAATTGGGTTAAAATGAGATGCGGTTGTTTAACAAAGTGATGTACAGACTATTATAAACTAACAAAATTTAAAAGTTTCGTAACTACAACATTGTAGTCCTGTTAGAATATTTTAAGCGAGAATGTATAATGTATAAATTTATGTTTTAGGCAACGTATAAAATAAAGTTTCATTCATTTATTGAAATAACAATTCCGCATGTACGTCGTTATACATGCATATGGGTGTAGAATGTTGAAATTAAGAATATACGTAGATATACAAAGTTTTTGGAAAGAACAATGAGTGGAACACATGTTAAAATTTAAGAACGACATTTTATAAGGATATCAAACTAACCAATAAATAAGTTACCTACTATTATTTAACTAGACCCACCTGCCAGTGTGTGATTTAGTATGCGTCTTCTATGTTAAATATTGTTTAATTAAATGTATCTCAAGCCACCTTATATCAAAGTTTCTACATCTGAATAGCCAACAACTGGCTTCATCAAAAACGAAGGATATAACTAAAATTTTTGGTGATAATCACTACTTCCACATTTAATTTATAACACGTTTCTTATTTATACTCATGGTTATCATGTACGTATTACGAATATTTTTTATTTTGTTAGTTTAGGCAGATAGTTTCAAATAAAGCTAACGTTTTAATGCGCCCACAACATTTTTCACATGTCTCAAAACATCTACATATGTACATTGTTTAAGTGTAAAAATACACCACGTTTAATAGAAACACATGTATCACGTCCAATATAACTTATATGATAACATTAAAATCATAAAAATTATACGAAACAGATTCTCGGAAAATAAGCTTTCACCGATCCCCCAAATGTGTGTTTGGTTTTGAATACATATACGTGTCAGGCATATTATAGAAATTGTGTTTTCAATTTTAAAGGATAACACACCAAGCAGCAGCAGCGAGCAGCAAATTTAAATATTGGCTCTTTCGCTTATGTAATGATACAAAATCATAGTTTGAGTGTAAATATAGTTGCAAAAATACTATCTGGCTATCAATCCAGAATAACCCAAAATTTCATGTAAATATCGGTATTTCCGATAAAAGAAATCAAACATTTTGTAATAATTGCACAGCCAAAACACTATCAGAAGAAGACCTCCGAAGGTCCGCAATGATTGGTTCGATAATCAATTACGTTTGGTCGGCGAAAATAAACAAAAGCTTCGTGAGAAATGGTTGGCTCGCAACACTAGAAGTACTCTAGCAGAATATCTCAGAATATCTATAAAAAAAATAATCATAAACTTGTGGAACTAACTATATCTGCGAGAGAATACAAAAGGTATAATACCCGTATAATAATACGTATAAATATGTCAGTTGCAGCTGTCTTTAGCCTTCTTTATTTGGTCTACGAAAAACAAAACGAAAATTTAATTTACAACAAATTTAATCGGCAATTTACTTCGGAATTACGTTAAAAATTAGCTGGAAATTTGATTTCGTAAAAATTGTAATCAACGTGTAAGGTCTCATATTCTTACTATTATTTAACAATAATGAAATATAAAACTATTTTATGTATCTGCTAAAACTCATTTACACATATTCTTACCTCATTTCAAAACCAAGACCATATTATGCAACAAACATAGTTATTTCAAAATGGGTTGAATGTCGATATAAAAATGATGATGTTGGTGTTACTATGTATATAACTATCTGTCTGCATGATTGTGATGTGATTGCTATATAGATACATCAGAAATATTTTCTAATGAAACCAAGAATGAAACTCGATATGTTGCATAATTTTCTGATAGAAAACATATGTATAACACTGATGAGGGGTAAATTTTCTTTTATATTTAACATTCATAAAACAACTGATTTCTTCAATGATATTAACAACTTATTGATAGTGTCTCATACTCAATTAAATTTTCTAGACATTTTGCTTTAAAATAAATTCCTAAATAAAAGCTCACCAAAATAAAAATAAATATCTGGTAAAGACTGGTCGTGAGTACTACTATGTAGTAGAAAAATGTAAAACTTGTATCTTGTGTTCTTCTAATTGGCTTTTCGGGGTTTCTTTTATGTTCAAAGAAAGGGCAACATATTGCGTTAATGCCTTTTTAATTATGTTGGGTAGATATTCAACAATAACAGTAAACGACATATTGTGGGTTTTATTATTCCAAGTTTGATTCAAATTTATTTACTAAACTATAAATAAATTAATCTAAATCGAATGGACCGAAAAGAAAACTGTAGGGGTTTCTTTTAATGAAGAATACCTCGTAGAGATCTTGCATCTAAGAATTTTCATCGAAAATTAGATAAGAGATATAAATATTTAAGAGATACGCTTATCTAGAATTCTAAGCTGTGCGGGTGCCAAAGAACGACAGAATGGAATTCACCAAATGCATTAAACAAACTACATATTATATAATATGAGTTATTGAAATTTAAGTTACTATAATAAAGTAGAGCTAAAACGTTTATAAAAGTTATCGGAAACAGATATAGTTAAGAAATTCAGACATTTAAAGCTTAATTAACTAGATACCTACATAAAACTATAAATAACAACCCGAAATAAAAACGTAAGTTTCAAAAAGCCAATTTTTAACTTTGCATAAAAATGATTTTGAATAAATCAGATTTCAATTAAAAATTGATAATGCGTTGGAAAATGTGAAAGCAGTAGAAGAACAGTAAAGTAAATGATGTTAAATCCAATGTTGTAAATCATTCGTTTATTGTTGACGAAAGGTGTAAAACTGGTCTAATCCGCTCAACGTAACAAGAAGAAATTCATTAAGAGCCAAAGTGTGTGAGAAATTATAGTGAGATAGAAAACTTGAAGTACCTTAAATAATATTTGAATAATATGATGTATAGACACAAATATTGAGGTTGACAATTGACGCTGTCGTACATGAAAGGAACGTTGGACCTAAGGTGACCAATAAAATCATAGACTCGATGTAGCTATTTCGTAATGTAACAATGTCAATGTCACCAAGAATGAACACAGTTTTAGAAATAATATTGCAAACAAAATCAGTAATCTCTAGAATAAAACAATTTAAACTAAAAATACAAATACAACATAAGTCTTATTGTTAGAGTTTCACTCAAGTTTAATAATATCAGCTGACGTTAATTATAGATAGGAAATTCATAATAAAATGTGTGCATTTAATATAATACCGTAAAAGCTTTCGAATATTTTGCGGATTATGAGTTATTTAGTTTCTATTGATATCAGCTATCACTACCTATTTGAATAAATTTGAAGTATATCACTTTCCGTCATTTCGAATTTTGTTCATGTATTTGAAAAGAGTTGAATTATAGTTGAATTATAGTTGAATCAAGCAGGCTGGTAATTGATATAAAAAGAGAAATGGTGTCCCCTTTTATACTAGAGAAATGCGACATAAACTTCAATAAACATTCGAAGATGCTACGTTAAAACTGTTAAAATTGTCACAGAAATTGTAGAATTGAACATGATATTACAAGCATTCTCGCATTTTTATTAATTCATATTCATTTACAACAACTGCAAAAACTGGCCAGAACGGATGGGCTCCACAAACAAATATTTGAAAAAGAAAAATTTTCAAAATATGAAATAAATGTATACAAAATTGTCGGTTCTCACGCCCAATTCCACCGCGATTACCTACGCTCTTTCAAAAGCTCTTAAAAAATGTGTTCCTAAATAATGTAATTTGGTGGCAGCTTTCACGTTATTTGTTAAACAATTTACTAATTCCTTTGATATTTATAATTCCAAAATTTTCCATTTAATTATTTGACTTACTGTTTGACTGCGCATTCAAATCGACTATAATTATAGTTTTGTGAACAGGAAAAAATTGACAAAGCATATTTAAGAACAGAAACACTCTGTCCTTTGATCAAGGTCTGTAACGATATCCAAGAATATCACGAATAATTCATAAGGAGTACATCAACGTGATCATTTAAATTACCAACACGGTAGAAGCAACAATAATTACCAACGGCGCAATGATAGAAAATTTTCTGAAAATATGGAAGTACTCACCTTTAACGGAGCGATATAATTGTGAGGAGGCTCTCATCAAAATCTTTAAAATGCGCCAATTATTAAAATCATTAAAATGAACTGAACAAAATAGAATAATGGTTAAAAATATGTAGAATAAAAGTGCGGACAAACACATTGAACAAAATGTAGCCAATTCAAATGAAAATTTTCCAAAATACATTCCTAGGAAAAAAAACAATCGTCAATCACACCAAACTTCTAGTTGATATCGTAATCCAAAATACTTGGAAGTACTTTCCCATGATTCATTTCAATCATCAACTAAAAAGCCCTAACTGACAAAACAGGTAAAGAAACATACAGAGAATACAATTCGAAGTATAATTTCAGGATAGCAACGTACTCCAATACTTGCTTAGATATCAGTTATACATTTAAATATTTGCTGTTGGTCTCTTTCGTAAATAAAAGTTAAGAGGAATAAAAATCGAATCGCAGTTGAAACATTTAGTTAGTAAAATGCAGGGGTACCGAACCCCTTCAAAGACCCTTTACATCTCTATTTCTAGCTTCCAACAACCTCAAGCAAATATTAACATGAGTCTCATAGACAATTGCATTCTACACGTTGTATCGCGTTGTATTATATCAATCACGAAAATTTAAATTATTTGTTGCATTGTACATAAACATTACTAGAACAAATCGTTCGTGTCCCGGATTTTTCATCATCTGATTGGAATCGATGATGAAAATGAACACAACTATGACCCTGGAGCTATACAATCCGCAGATTGTTCCATATAAATCGGATCTATATAGACGTATATCCTCGACTTGGCTATTGCGTAAGTCAGTATGTTTAAAAGCGAAACGCGAAAGTGTTGGGAGTGCTTTGGCCCCAGAAAAGATTGCAAAAATAATAAACAAATAAACTAGAAAAACTCACGCATTTTAAGTTTATCAGGAACTTAAATTATAGAAAAGACATATAGAGACAGACTGCGGTAAATAATAGGTTTATATCAGCATTATACAAATGAAACGAAATATTTTCAATATATTGAAAATCCGTGATTAAAATCCGTTTAACTATTTACTGACGAATACAATATCCATTTTATCATATCAATCTTATTGTACCAATTTTTAATCATGTTACCCTGTATAAAACATATCCTGCATTTGCGTATTGCACGATTTACAAAATAAACTTATAAAAAAATTTACCTCGGTTGTTAAAACAAATATTATTAGATGTCTGGATCACAAAGGTATGCAAATAGTTCATCTATTTTCACTTTACCAAAATATTTGCAGGTTTACAAACTAAAATAGATTCAACAATCCATTCATTTGGATGGAATAATCATTCTGCCATCTAAATTCAAAACACAAAATTTTTTGTGTTGCCTATAATGTAAACAGCACAACAATAAATCATATTATTTTAATTTGTTTGCATTTTAGTTTTTTCACGTAATTTTAATTTGATTTTAATTTCATCCAGCTTTTCAGTTTTAAGAATAATTTACAATTTATATATAATTTATTTCTATATTTATTTTTTCTCACTCGTGCAATCAATGTCGTCGTTCTTCCAGTACAATTTACAATCCTCCTTTATTCATAATGATTTGTATGATTTTTTAGACATAATGATTTGTTCTCTGGCTGCTGTAGACAGGGCGAACAGTAATCGCCCGAAGTTAACGAAGGAAATGTTCTAGCGTGTCTGGAATCAGGCATAACTATTAATGTACTCTGCAAGTATGTTTGGTTTTCTGAATATGTACTAGTTTTCGTTTAAAGTACGTATTTTTGTTTAATATTTTTAAAATATTTCTCAACAGATAATACAAGAATATATACCTCGCTCGAGAAAACGCAGTAGTTGAAATGGTGAAACAGACGAAGATAACTTTTGAAAGGGGTCCGGGTCGAAATTGTACATTTTAAAGCGGCATTTTTCAAAACGGTATTTATCAAAACTGCATATTTCAAAACGGCATAGGTACAAAACGGCATAGGTGCAAAACGACACTTTTCATAACGATACACTGAAAAAAAATCTTGAGCATTATAATAATGAATCTCGTTCAAACAACAACTTTCGTAAAGATTATTGCGTAAAATTAAGAATCCAAATCATTAACTTTTATTAAATTTATTTTACGTAGCATAATATTTATAAATTCGCTGTTAAAATTCAGACCATATGAATTTGTTCATTATACCGTTATACTTATGAACAAGTCCATACTTTAATATTACGAAAGTAATTTAGTAGACAAGAAATAAGTTCTAATATACTCGTATGTGAACAGAAAAATAGAATTTACAATTTTTACATTTTTTTAAAGTTTCTAATTACTAAATTCTTTAAATCGGAATCACAAGTACATGTAATGGCCCTATTCCATTCAAAAATACGAGATTTTGTACAAAATTAAAAAGAGACAAGAATAAAATATCTACATGAGAGTGACTGAGACACATTTTTTTTATAGTAGAACATGTAGGGGAATTTTTCGACTACGATACAAACATAACCTAAAAATTATTTAAATACAATGAAAAATCATAGTTTTTAATAATTAACGACGTCTTTTACACTCTATAAATTATTTAAAAAAATAAATATTATTTTTGAAATGGCGGAAATAGTCTTATTTTATTTTAGTTTTATTAATTTGGAGAAATACGTAAAAAGTACTTGCTATAAAATATTTGAGGAGAACATTTTGACATGTTCCGGTATACCCAAAAAATCAAAAAAAAAATTAATAATAAACCAAAATGTCTACAATAGAGAAACCTAAAGTGAAGATAATTTTTTTTAAATAAAACGTGTCTTTTAATAATCATTAGATATATATTTGTGTAATTTATAATATAGTTGATTTGTAACCGTTTGAACAGTAAATATAAATTAAAATGAAGTGTAAATATTGCTCTTAACAATTTTCGCTTCTGGCGTCAAAATCAGCTGCTTCACATTATACTGGGAATCACAAGTTTTATTGTTAATAACTTTAATTTTATTATTTTTAATATCGAATTTTATTAATTCGATTACGTTTTAATTTCTTAAGATATATTCAAAAAGTCGAGAAATGTTTTGGAATTAATTTGCTGAATTGGAAACTGCACAATAATATTAAGCTGAATGAAAACTCATTGCGCAAAGTTAAAAGTATATATCGCCACTGGGTCGACCTCCCGTAGTTGTGGTACAAGGTTTAATGCAAGTCATAAATACACGTAAGTTCCCAGAGTTATAATCCTGGATTACATCCTGGATTTCAATGTATTTTTATTGTTCTTTCTGTATTCAATTTAAATACAACGTTTATATATTTTAATTCTAGATTATTATATTTGGATGAAGAGGCATTCGCGATTCTTCGAATTTAAAGCTTAATTGAGAAAATATGCACTTCACATTGAAGAAACATAAGGGAGCTCCTAACACAATGTAAAGAATTTCGAAATATTAATTCTTCAACGGCAATAGCGATTAACACATCGAATGATGAACCAATTTCCGAACCGCCGTGTAATTGCGTTGCTCGATTTCAATACATTTCTATTTTAATCGGATAAAACATTTTGGAAATTTTTAAAGAATTGGCAAATAAAATTAATTAGTTTAGATATAAGTGTAACAACATGGCAAGATCATATGTTTTTGCTGTTTCATATGCATACTTAGATCTCCGAGAGGAACACCTACCTGCATGGCATCTATGAGTTAAATTCCAGATTTATTTACAGACCTCAGAACACCTTTTTCGAGTAAAAGAAAGATTACTCGAAAAAGGTGGCCTGAGGTCTGTAAATAAATCTGGAATTTAACTCATCGATGCCATGCAGGTAGGTGTTCCTCGTGTACCAATTAAACAACGTAATGAATTTCTGAAACAGCTAAAGCTGGAATATGTTATTCACTCTGTGAAAGATGACGTTTGGACAATTATTGATTCAGATGACGAAGAAGGCATTACAACAAATAGTGAATGCGTAGGACTTAAGCAGCATTACTTAATCAAATTCCATTTGAAAATGTAATGCACATATTAATGCAAGCCACAATACAAAATTCTGAATACTATATCGAAGAAAAACTTTTATTCACAGCGTAACTTATTAAAGTTGTTTGCATTTTCAACGAGTTTAGTTAAAATTTTGGGCAAAGGTCTGTTGACCTACAACACAGAAAGATAACGTCATTTTGCAAAACGTTTGGGGGCGACTAGTTCATGTTGTTTTATACATAACCGATACCCACGAATTTCACGTAAGTGTCACGAATTTATTCTGATTTGGCATACAAATAAAACATTAATTTCGTTTAATTTCAGATACCATTCGAATAAGATGAATGATGTGGAACTGGGAACTTGTATATCCCTTTTTCATCCAAGAAAACAAAAAAATCGGCTCAATTTTAGTCCAACCAACACAAATGTGTGAGTATAAAACCATAGTATGTAATGGCGTTGTTGATAAAAAATTTCGCTTGATTTGAAGTACAACCAACACAATTATGTGTATAGATATAGTGTTTTTTTTCGGACGAAAATAAGTTTAAAAGGAATTCACAAATGTGTAAGTTGGTTCAAAAAACATACAAAACTAAATTTTTGACATGGTACTTTTGCCCTACTCGCACAATTGTGTTAGTAAATCACAAAAGGGATATCGAATTCAAATTCTCGGACAAGTGGTGCAGTGGTTAAAGCTTCGGCACTTGGACCGGGAGGTACTGGGTTCGAATCCCATCAAAGGCTGGATGCAAAGCGAATTTTCGTCATCGATTACGATCGATAATGTTAATAAACACAACTAAGACCCTCTGTTGTAGTGCAGAATTCAGCGCCGACCCACCGTCCTAGCCAGTTTACAGGTTGATATGGAGCTTGCAATGTGCAGGTGGTATACTGTAATTGTGTGAATGGGTGGTCTGTGCGTGAATGAAAGGGGGGTATTAATAGACCTTCAAAGGACATTAAATCCACTGGACAATTAATACTTCCTTTTTAAATATAAAAAAAAATAAAAAAATAAAAAAATAAAATTCAATATATCTCGTTTATATTTCGAACTTGCCACTATATGTACAATTCGCGACGTCTTGATACATGGCAATATTTAGTCGATTCACCATTTTCTACTTAAGATAAGCGCACATTATGAATTTTATGCTATTGCTTGATTGGGTTTCATGACAATTTTCTCTATTTAAACTATGAAGTTACCGAACCAAATCAATAATCAAAATTTAGTAGGCAAGTTCTATGATGTTACAACTGAACTCAAGCAATAGATGACAGCCAATAGATAACATATTATTTGTTGCAAACATTTTGCAATATGATTTTATTGAGAGAACAGTATGACCGGGAATTCATAAGGACTGTACCAAAGATATTTAAGGTAGAAATTTAAATTGCTTCTTAGTTCCTTTCTATTCCTACTAATTAAATGTTCTATTATTTTTTTTTAGATTGGATTCATTAATCAGCCGACCAAAGATATATGCTATAAAATAGCTCGTGATCTCCTGAATTGATGTCCAACATTTTATGGCGTGTTAAAGTATCCTTTGCCGAGATTAAATTATTAGCATCTTATTTATTTAAATCGCTTCCGCTGCACCGGGGGAAGCCATCATTTGTTGATTTTGAAATTTTATTAGCGTGGTTTCTAAATTTTAATATTGATTCAAATGAAAGGTCAACGGCTCGAGTTGTTATAAGTCATATAAATTGGAGATTTGATGAATATTATTGATGCTTACTTTTTTTGTTAAATGTTTTGTTAATCTATGGAATGTGTATGAATGATTTGTAATAAAATATGTATCTGCCAATTGTGTAATATTTTGTTTAAAGCGCAATGTGAACTGGGGTAGGGTGTTTAAGTCAACTACTTAAAACAACGATGTCACCATAAAAATAATAATTTTCAATTTGAAAATTTTTTAAATTTTAAATTGATGAAATTTTATCGGAAACGTACAACCGATGTAATGAACTTTCAATCGGTACAACCGGTAGAAATTTAATTTTATAATTCTAACAGATTACCGTTACAATACTGTTATTTTATTACAAAATCGAAATGGCCCTTTTTTCATCTCTACACTCACTAATACTAATTTGAAAAGTATTAATCTGACATGAGTATTTCATTTTTTAAAACGTTTAACTTTTCCGGTTATATTCTATGATACGGCCCCAGAGAAAACAACGTTTTATTAATTTTATTATTATTTAATAAAACTTTAAATCGAGTTTATTTTTATATTTAATCACAGTAAAATTCACCACCACACGAATCTATTTATTAAAGTTATTTTCTAAAATCACGGCATCATAAAAATTGAAGTTCTAAAGTCACGTCGTCGTATATCTGTACACCATAAAAATTTTCAACAAATAAATTAAAAAGAGAGTGGGGGATTTTTATTTTTGATTTTTATATTTGGTGCCATAAAAAATACTCAGCTTGATATTTTTCAAGGAAAAATTATAGCAACTCAACAAAAACAAAAAAATCGGAAATACCTTTCTCACAAATAGAAATGGTTTATTTCTGTCTCTTTTTAATTTTGTACAAAATCTCGTATATTTGAATGGAATAGGGCTATAACCCTTAAAATATGCGGGATTAATTAATGCGATTTTGGTTTTATGCAATTCAAATTTGATTAGTAATTTTTAAAATATGCGGTTTAGTGCGAACTTTTTTTTTTTATTTCTGTTTAGTGCGATTCCGATTTTTCCTTCTTCCTTTTATTATATATACGAAAAAAAATAGATTTCAATTTACATAACATATTGTTACGGTGACTCCTAGAATAGAATAGAATAAGCTGATTTCATTAATTATTCAATTGCATTTATAATTTATACTCAACATTTAGGCGTATTTCTATACTAACATATTTGCTGCGCATTTAGGATTATTCTAGAAACAAATATTTTGGTATATAAAGGCGCGCGTTGACGTGTATTACTGAGTATTATTTTAAACGTGATACAGTGAAGGTTAAATAGAAAGATTATTAAAGTGATTATTAAAGCGATTATTAAAGTGATAATTAAAAAGTGTGTTATAAGTGTAATAATTAATTGTGAATTTCGTGTTGTATAATAAATTGTGTTGTGTAAATAAATTGTGTGAGTTAAAATTTGAAGCAGTGTATTTATTCACAATCCAGTGATTCGAACCTTGATTGACAAGGCAAAATCGTAACAATTGGTGACAGCGGTGAGATTGTGAATAATAAGGAAAATGATTCTCTACGGAAGTTAAACGTCTCGAGAAGGAGCTCCAAGATGTCAAGTCAAATGGAACAACAGGTCAAGTGATCCAGACAGTTAACGCAGTTAAGATAAAACCACCAACATTTGATGGAACAACATCCTTCAGTATTTTTAAGTTCCAATTCGAAACTGCGATTAAGCAAAATCAGTGGTCTGAAGAACAATGTGTTGCAGCATTAATTGTGGCTCTTAAAGGCGAAGCGGCAGAAACACTACAAATCATTCCCGAGCAGGAACGGAACGTTTACATGGGAATTATGAAGGCGTTAGATCGAAAATACGGAAGTGACCACAAACGAGAAATCTATCGCATGGAATTGAAGGGTCGATACCAAAGAGGAGGAGAATCGCTACAGGAATTTTCATCGGCAATTGAGCGGCTCGCACATTTAGCACATTCAAATATGTCGGCCGATTACATGGAGCGAATTAAAATAGATGCATTCATTGACGGTATTCGAGATCCTGAGACCCGCAGAGCGGTGATGTTGTCACCTAAGGCAACTTTCAAGGAAACCATCGCTTGTGCGTTAACAAACGAAACTGCGCAAACCATCATCAAACCAGCAATGAAAATTCGCCGAGTGGAGATTGATTCCAGAATAGACACTGCGCGGGCTACGCCAAGATTCAGAGATGGAAGTGGCAGGATTAGATGCTGGATATGTGCTAGAATGGGTCACATCTCACGGGACTGTTGGGAGATTAAGAAGAAACGAGCAAGGTCGCCATCTCCTATGAAGCGTAGATCAAACGAGGAGCAGATAGAATCCAGAAAGGAGGGTCAGACGACAGCGGAGTCGTTAAACTAAAAAGAGTCAGTTTGAAGGGGCAGAAGCTGACTCCCACAACCGATTGCCCCATAACCTCCATCCAAGTTTCGAGAGTAGCAAGATGCGGTGACAGCTTGACAATTGAAGCCGATATTGATGGGAAGAAATGCATGATCACGCTGGATACGGGAGCAACTCATACGATTGTTCGTGAGGATATTATCGATGGAATTATAGAACCAGCTAATGGAATGAAATTACGAACGGCGACTGGAGAAAATTCAGCAATAAAAGGGAAAAAGGTCGTAAAAATAAAGATTGGACGAAATCACTTTCAACACGAGGTGCTGGTTGCAAATATTGTAGACGAAGTCATCTTGGGAATGGACTTCATGAGAACGAATGGCTTCGTGGTGGATGTTGGACGGGGTGTTTTAACCTACGATAATATCGAGTTGCCACTTCACGTTAGCGCTATAGGAGAAGCGACCAGGCAAATTATAATGGATCATCGGGAGAAGCTGCCACCGAACTCGGAAACAATAGTATGGGCAAGATTGGAAGGAGGTTCTGGGTCACCCAGGTTGTGGGTTGTGGAAGCCAATGAAGCGGAGAGCGGAGCCAGAGAAATTATGATCGGGAAAGTTTTAGTGAAACCAGACTGCGATAATAGAGTACCAATTAGGACTCTAAATCTCTCGGATAAGACGAAAACCATCAAGAAAGGGACAATAATCGGAAAATGTGAAGAAATATCGGCGATAGTGAAGTGCGAGCAGAAAAATCCGATTAAGACGGCTAACTCGCAAGTGCAGAAAGAGATTATCGATCAACTTATGGAGAAATGGACCGAAGATCTTACCATGGAACAGAAAAATTTGGCAAAACAATTGCCCGAGCGGTACATGCCAATATTCTGCAGTACACCGGACAATAATGGGAGAACCACAATGGTAAAACATCGAATAGATACAGGAGCAGAAATGCCGATTCGCCAACCACCCAAAAGATTACCATTGGCAAAGCAAGGAGAAGTGGATCGAATGGTAAAAGATATGCAAGCAGCAGGGGTAATCGAAACATCAAGCAGTCCATGGAGTTCACCAGTGGTGTTACTCGAGAAAAAGGATGGTACCATGAGATTCTGCGTGGATTATCGAAAATTAAATGCTGTGACGAAAAAGGATAGTTACCCATTGCCAAGGATCGATGATACGTTAGACACATTATCGGGTGCTCGAATATTTTCGACATTAGATCTGCAAAGCGGCTATTGGCAAGTGGAAGTCCAGGAGGAAGATCGCGAGAAAACGGCATTCAGTGTGGGTAACGGATTATGGCAATTTAACGTTATGCCATTCGGATTATGTAATGCCCCTGCGACTTTTGAACGGCTAATGGAGCGCGTGCTAAAGGGATTACATTGGAGGACGTGCCTCGTATATTTGGATGACATCATCGTTATGGGCAAGGATTTCGACGAGCATTTAAGGAATTTGGCAGAGGTTTTGGATCGGATACAAGCCGCCGGATTGAAGCTAAGCCCAAAGAAATGCAAACTATTTAGAACGGAAGTAAAATATTTGGGTCATAAGGTAACAACCAATGGAATCCATACCGATGAAGACAAGATCGCAGCAGTGAAGGAATGGCCACGACCTAAAAACTTACATGAATTACGGAGCTTCCTTGGATTGTGTACCTATTATAGACGATTCGTGCCAGGATTCGCCAATATTGCAAAGAGTTTACACGAGTTAACCAGTGGCACTATTCTGGTTTTCCCTGGGAATGGGGAATTGGGAAAAATATTTTCATAGCATTTTGTTCTAAATTATATTTTACTGGCCTACTGTTAGAATTAGTTTGGTGTAAATATTTTCGAAACAAAGTTGATTGGGAAACATTTGTTCCACAAAATTTTTATAGGGAAAAATAATTCCCAATATATCTTTGTTTCAAAAATATTTACACCGAACTAATTTCACCAGTAGGCGGGAAAAATATGATTTAGAACAAAATGCTATGAAAATATTTTTCCCAATTCCCTATTCCCAGGGAAAACCAGAATAGTGCCACAGGAAGAACAAGGCATTCGAATGGAAGGATGATCAGGAAGAGGCATTTGTGGAACTAAGACGTCGATTATGCGAAGCACCAATCCTCGCATACCCTATACCCAACAATAAATTCATTTTGGACACCGATGCAAGTAATGATGGTATAGGAGGAGTATTATCACAGGCAACAAATGGTGAGGAGCGAGTTATTGCATATTACTCCAAGATGTTATCAAAACCGGAACGGAATTATTGTGTAACACGGAAAGAGTTGTTGGCTATAGTGGAATGTGTTAAGCACTTCCATAAGTACCTCTATGGCCAAAAATTTCTTCTACGGACGGATCATGGGGCTTTGCGCTGGTTGTTACAATTCAAAAATCCAGAGGGACAAGTAGCACGTTGGATCGAACGTTTGCAAAGCTACGATTTCCAAATTGAACATCGGAAGGGAAACTCACATGGAAATGCCGACGCATTGTCAAGAAGGCCATGTCCCGTGGAATGCAAGCATTGTGGGCGTGTGGAGGGTAAGGAAAACATCATTGATATTCGGCTTATGCAAGTGCTACCTGATGAGGAATGGACTGATGAAATGATCAAGAAGGAGCAATTACGGGATGCTGACCTGTCATTCATCATGGAACATAAGGAAAAGGAACAGCGGCCCACATGGAGTGAGATAGCTGACAAAACTCCCATTGTAAAAGCATATTGGGCTCAATGGGATAGCCTCCACATAGAAAATGGTTGTTTAAAACGAAAGTGGGAAAGCACGGATGGTAAAGTAAAACAATTGTTGGTAGTGGTGCCAAAAGATCGGATAGCGGAAATCCTCAAGGAGTATCATGGAGGAGCAAGTGGAGGTCACCTAGGGATTAATAAAACATTAACCAAAATTCGTCAACGTTTCTACTGGTCCGGATGTAGACAGTCAGTAGTAGAATGGTGTCGAAGATGTGACCAATGTGCGGCAGTAAAGGGACCAGCGCGAAAAAGCCGTGGAGCTATGAAACAATATAATGTCGGGGCACCATTTGAGAGAATTGCAATGGACGTGGCGGGGCCATTTCCGACCTCCGAGAGCGGAAATAAATATGTGCTAGTAATAATGGATTATTTCAGCAAATGGCCGGAAGTGTACCCTATACCCAATCAGGAGACAACTACAATAGCTGATGCCGTGGTCAACAATTGGATTAGCAGATTTGGTGTACCGATAGAAATTCACACGGATCAAGGAAGGAATTTCGAATCGGTGGTATTTCAGGAGATATGTCAGATGCTTGGAATCAATAAAACAAGGACGACGCCTTTACACCCACAGTCGGACGGTATGGTGGAAAGATTCAATGGCACATTGGAGGAATATCTAGCAAAAGTTGTGGAAAGGAACCAACGTAACTGGGATCGACATATACCGATGTTCCTGATGGCCTACCGATCAGCGGTACATGACACAACAGGAGTGACACCAGCTAAAACCATATTTGGGAACAATCTGCGATTACCGGGAGATTTAAAGTTTGGAGCTGTTTCATCAGCAGCTCTATGCGGACAGGATTACGTCGACCGGAGGAAAGAGGAACTCAATGAAATACATCAATTTGTACGGGAGAAAATTCGAATATCAAGTGATCGAATGAAAGCTCGATATGACATACGAGCAAATAATCAAGGCTTCGAGGAAGGGCAATTGGTATGGCTTCACAACCCGCAACGGCAGAAGGGATTATCACCGAAGTTGCAACCCACATGGGAAGGACCTTACACTGTCATTAAAAGATTGAACGACGTGGTTTATCGCATACAGAAAGGACGGAAAGGTAAACCAAAGGTGGTGCATTAAGAACGTTTGGCGCTCTACAGAGGAGGTGATCTGGATCCTGTTCGGGACGAACAGGCTTAGGTGGGGGGTAGTGTTACGGTGACTCCTAGAATAGAATAGAATAAGCTAATTTCATTAATTATTCAATTGCATTTATAATTTATACTCAACATTTAGGCGTATTTCTATACTAACATATTTGCTGCGCATTTAGGATTATTCTAGAAACAAATATTTTGGTATATAAAGGGACGGTATATAAGTTGACGTGTATTGCTGAGTATTATTTTAAACGTGATACAGTGAAGGTTAAATAGAAAGATTATTAAAGTGATTATTAAAGCGATTATTAAAGTGATAATTAAAAAGTGTGTTATAAGTGTAATAATTAATTGTGAATTTCGTGTTGTATAATAAATTGTGTTGTGTAAATAAATTGTGTGAGTTAAAATTTGAAGCAGTGTATTTATTCACAATCCAGTGATTCGAACCTTGATTGACAAGGCAAAATCGTAACAATATAAATGACACACACTATTGCTATGCACACACATACATTACATAATTAACTCTCTCCTACCATTTTTTGTTTTATTTAATGTTTATACGCATGCACGATACTGTAAATATTTCAGACTACATAGTGTATACTTTTTCTTACATAGCAAAAACAAATTTATAAAAACTGTGTGTAAGAACGGAAAAACTATATTAGTTTCATTGTTTATAAAATCACACTATTCAAATTTAGTTAAATTAATGTTCCACTGGCCTCTTAATTTTGTTTTGGTATACTTATTGTGAGGAGAATCGATATCTATAAGTTTTAATTTTGTGTTCTTTAGAATTTTAGTGTTAGATTGAAAATCCTAAACGATAATAATTATGTAAGTCAACAAATTTTAATTTTGAAGTTAAAATATTTTTAACGTTTTTAACTGCATGCATTGTTTTTAAACATAAATTTAAAGTTTTAGTCCCATCAACGTTGCTATTAATAATTTTATTTATCGTTTTATTTCCAAATCCCTTACGAAATGTCGAATAAAGCTCGATTTATATTATCCGTTCCTTTCAGTTCTTTCATTTTTCGTATCAGACAAAAAAAACATTGTTATATGTTGTTTTCATTGGAGTATTTATATTATCCGTTCCGTACTTGCAGGAACTGAACGGAACGGATAATATAAATACTCCTATGAAAATACATGTAACAATGTTTTTTTTTTTTTGTCTGATACGAAAAATGAAGGAACTGAAAGGAACGGATAATATAAATCGAGCTTAAGAAAGAAAAACGTAAAACCATAACTTTAGAGACAAAAATTCAAATTTTGGATAGGTTGCGTAAAGGAGATGGTCCAACAACAATTGGAAATGATTTTGCGTTAGTAGAATCCACAATTCGAGCAATTAAAACTAATGAAAAGAAGATAAGAGATGCAGTAGCGGCCGAAGCCTCCGTTAGTTTCAATAAGACATCTCACGCTAGAAATCCATTGATGGAAAAAATGGAACAAATGTTGATGATATGGATAACATATAAAAATCAAATCGACATACCTTTAAATGGAATGGAAATTCGTATGAAAGCCGTGCGAATTTTTAATCATGTTAAATCCGAACCATCGACTTCATCCAGTCAGTAAACAGAATTTTCTGGAAGCAAAGGTTGACTTGAAAGTTTTAAAAAGAGATTTTCGTTGCACAATCTTAAATTAACCGGAGAAACAGCATGTGCTGTTGCAGAAGCTGCCAGATTGTATACCCCAAAACTTCAGGAAATAATTGACGAGGGTGGATATGTTGCCGATAAAATATTCAATGTCGACGAGACCGGCTTATTTTGGAAAAAATGCCTGATCGGACATATATTTCCAAGAACGAAAAAAAAGCACAAGGATTTGAAGTAGCGAAAGATCGCATTTCACTATTATTATGTAGTAATGCCTCGGGGGATTTAGTAACAAAACCCATGCTCATTCATCGACCATTAAACCCTCGAGCTTTTAAAAATGTTGATAAAAGTAAATTGCCGGTATATTGAAGGGCAAACCGAAAAGCGTCGATGACGCCAAACCTATTTAGAGAATGGTTTTCCGAAATGTTTGTTCCAGAAGTTGCGCAATACCTAAATAGAAAAAATTTAGGTTTCAAAGTTTTGCTTATCATTGATAATGCACCCTGCCATGAGATGTAACAGTTACCGAAATATGGAAAGAATACTCTATGAAGAATTGTGTACAATGTATCGCCAAAGCCATTAAGGAATTAAAGCAGAATACACTCCAAGGTTCCTGGAAAAAATTGTGACCAGCGGGAGTCGAAGGCTTACATGTTGTACTAGAGACAGAAGCTGAATTAAACCAAGTGGTGGCTTTAGTACATTCGGTCGGAGGTGAAGGATTTATTGATATCACATTGAATGAGGTGCACGATTACATGAGATTAGAAGAAGACTTAACTGAGGAAGATCTTCTGATAATATATGATGAAAACCAGAATTTAATGAAAGAATGAAGATGTATTGAAATCCGAAGAGGCACCAACATTTAAACCAAACATATTACAAGAGGGAATGGACATAGCCCATAAATTAAAATCTTTTTTCGAGGAGCATGATCCAGATATTTAGAGAGTGCTAAAATTTCATCGCGAAGTAGACATAATCATGGCACCATATTATGAAATTAAAAAACAGTTTGATATTACTAAAAAGCAGACATTAATTACAGATTTCATAAGCTGCGGCACTACATCTGCTCCAAATGAAAGTTTTTCGAGCGACGAAACTGTCATTATGCCTGCAAAACGGCAAAAGTGGCCAGTTTTTTCCGAGGAAGCTACTCTACTGATGGCGACGATCATAAAAATGATCCAGATATTTAGAGAGTGCTAAAATTTCATCGCGAAGTAGACATAATCATGGCACCATATTATGAAATTAAAAAACAGTTTGATATTACTAAAAAGCAGACATTAATTACAGATTTCATAAGATGCGGCACTACATCTGCTCCAAATGAAAGTTTTTCGAGCGACGAAACTGTCATTATGCCTGCAAAACGGCAAAAGCTTATGGCCAGTTTTTTCCGAGGAAGCTACTCTACTGATGGCGACGATCATAAAAAACCATGTCTATATATGGGACTTTTGACTTCTGAAGAACATGTAGATGAAGAAACTGAAGAACTGATGTGCATACTAAGGCCATCATAAAATATCATATCTATATATGGGACGTTTGACTTCTGTAGAACAAAATTTTTAATTCAAGTTTCATGCAACAACTGTTGCAGTTATTGCTTGTTATTGATATGGCCGACCCCAGAGACCGACCATAGAGACCAACCATTTGGCATTTTTCTATTAAAGTACATACCAAGGCCATCATAAAAACCATGTCTATATATGGGACTTTTGACTTCTGTAGAATAAAATTGTTCATTGAATTTTCGTGCAACAACTGTTGCAGTAATTGTTTGTTATTAATATGGCCGACCCCAGGGACTGACCATTTGGCATTTTTGTATTAAAGTGCATACTAAGGTCATCATAAAAAACCATGTCTTTATATGGGATTTTCGACTTCTGTAGAAGAAAATTGTTCATTGAAGTTTCGTGCAACAACTGTTGCAGTTATTGCTGGTTATTCATATGACCGACCATATCATAAACAACCATGTTTATATATAGGACTTTTGACTTCTGTAGAACAAAATTTTTCATTGAAGTTCGTGCCACAACTGCTGCAGTTACTGCTTGTTATTCATATGACCGAACAAAGGAACTGACCATTTGGCATTTTTGTATTAAAGTATGTACCAAGGCTATCATATAAAATCATATTTTAATTAATTTTATTTATTAATTTATTTTTATCAAGCAACAATTGTTGCCAGTATTCCTCCTAAATGTATACTATTTGTATATTCGCACACATGTATGTATAGTTTTGGTTATTTGGCAGAAATTTAACTTCGGTAAAATTACCGAAAAAAAATTAGAAATTAAGAAAAAAATGTTTATTACAATATTTATTGAAGATAATGGGTTGAAAAAAATAAAAAGGAAAGTAGCAATTACTTACTATTGTAACAGTTAGGGGAGGCCACAAGATTAGTTAAAATTAGATTCCGGTGAATCAAATATTAGTTATTTATGAACCATAAAAACTAATGACAAATACATATGTATTTAAAAAAAATATTCTCACACAAAGTTGATGCTTGTTAGTATGTACCATCGACTGAAGCAAAGATAAACAACAACACGATGTTAATATGGATTGTAAGCACTTTTCTTCTTAAAATTTCTATTTGGGGTCAGTGTTCTTTTGGTAACAGAGTTGTGTAGTAGCTCAGGTCATTTGACAGATAGATTTTTGTGTTGTTCAGTAAAATAATGAAATATAATATATTATATTATATATAATGTATATATTAGAGTGGACCATGTTTGTAAGGGGCGAAAAAAATGTTGAGATATATAATGGGACACCCCCAAAAATGTGAAGTTATGCTAAAAACTTAAACAGAATAAATATTGGGTCGACTGAAGAGGGCTTAGAGGTCGCCATTTGAGCGCGAAGTTCAATAAAACTGTATTTTTTCAATTTTTTACTTTCAAGCGAAAAACTAATATAAACCCAAATAATAAACGGTTTTGATTTATTAATTTATTAATTTGGAGAAATACGTAAAAAGTACTTGCTATAAAATATTTGAGGAGAACATTTTGACATGTTCCGGTATACCCAAAAAATCAAAAAAAAAATTAATAATAAACCAAAATGTCTACAATAGAGAAACCTAAAGTGAAGATAATTTTTTTTAAATAAAACGTGTCTTTTAATAATCATTAGATATATATTTGTGTAATTTATAATATAGTTGATTTGTAACCGTTTGAACAGTAAATATAAATTAAAATGAAGTGTAAATATTGCTCTTAACAATTTTCGCTTCTGGCGTCAAAATCAGCTGCTTCACATTATACTGGGAATCACAAGTTTTATTGTTAATAACTTTAATTTTATTATTTTTAATATCGAATTTTATTAATTCGATTACGTTTTAATTTCTTAAGATATATTCAAAAAGTCGAGAAATGTTTTGGAATTAATTTGCTGAATTGGAAACTGCACAATAATATTAAGCTGAATGAAAACTCATTGCGCAAAGTTAAAAGTATATATCGCCACTGGGTCGACCTCCCGTAGTTGTGGTACAAGGTTTAATGCAAGTCATAAATACACGTAAGTTCCCAGATCGCACTAAACAGAAATAAAAACTTTTTTTTTTTATTTCTGTTTAGTGCGATTCCGATTTTTCCTTCTTCCTTTTATTATATATACGAAAAAAAATAGATTTCAATTTACATAACATATTGTTACGGTGACTCCTAGAATAGAATAGAATAAGCTGATTTCATTAATTATTCAATTGCATTTATAATTTATACTCAACATTTAGGCGTATTTCTATACTAACATATTTGCTGCGCATTTAGGATTATTCTAGAAACAAATATTTTGGTATATAAAGGCGCGCGTTGACGTGTATTACTGAGTATTATTTTAAACGTGATACAGTGAAGGTTAAATAGAAAGATTATTAAAGTGATTATTAAAGCGATTATTAAAGTGATAATTAAAAAGTGTGTTATAAGTGTAATAATTAATTGTGAATTTCGTGTTGTATAATAAATTGTGTTGTGTAAATAAATTGTGTGAGTTAAAATTTGAAGCAGTGTATTTATTCACAATCCAGTGATTCGAACCTTGATTGACAAGGCAAAATCGTAACAATTGGTGACAGCGGTGAGATTGTGAATAATAAGGAAAATGATTCTCTACGGAAGTTAAACGTCTCGAGAAGGAGCTCCAAGATGTCAAGTCAAATGGAACAACAGGTCAAGTGATCCAGACAGTTAACGCAGTTAAGATAAAACCACCAACATTTGATGGAACAACATCCTTCAGTATTTTTAAGTTCCAATTCGAAACTGCGATTAAGCAAAATCAGTGGTCTGAAGAACAATGTGTTGCAGCATTAATTGTGGCTCTTAAAGGCGAAGCGGCAGAAACACTACAAATCATTCCCGAGCAGGAACGGAACGTTTACATGGGAATTATGAAGGCGTTAGATCGAAAATACGGAAGTGACCACAAACGAGAAATCTATCGCATGGAATTGAAGGGTCGATACCAAAGAGGAGGAGAATCGCTACAGGAATTTTCATCGGCAATTGAGCGGCTCGCACATTTAGCACATTCAAATATGTCGGCCGATTACATGGAGCGAATTAAAATAGATGCATTCATTGACGGTATTCGAGATCCTGAGACCCGCAGAGCGGTGATGTTGTCACCTAAGGCAACTTTCAAGGAAACCATCGCTTGTGCGTTAACAAACGAAACTGCGCAAACCATCATCAAACCAGCAATGAAAATTCGCCGAGTGGAGATTGATTCCAGAATAGACACTGCGCGGGCTACGCCAAGATTCAGAGATGGAAGTGGCAGGATTAGATGCTGGATATGTGCTAGAATGGGTCACATCTCACGGGACTGTTGGGAGATTAAGAAGAAACGAGCAAGGTCGCCATCTCCTATGAAGCGTAGATCAAACGAGGAGCAGATAGAATCCAGAAAGGAGGGTCAGACGACAGCGGAGTCGTTAAACTAAAAAGAGTCAGTTTGAAGGGGCAGAAGCTGACTCCCACAACCGATTGCCCCATAACCTCCATCCAAGTTTCGAGAGTAGCAAGATGCGGTGACAGCTTGACAATTGAAGCCGATATTGATGGGAAGAAATGCATGATCACGCTGGATACGGGAGCAACTCATACGATTGTTCGTGAGGATATTATCGATGGAATTATAGAACCAGCTAATGGAATGAAATTACGAACGGCGACTGGAGAAAATTCAGCAATAAAAGGGAAAAAGGTCGTAAAAATAAAGATTGGACGAAATCACTTTCAACACGAGGTGCTGGTTGCAAATATTGTAGACGAAGTCATCTTGGGAATGGACTTCATGAGAACGAATGGCTTCGTGGTGGATGTTGGACGGGGTGTTTTAACCTACGATAATATCGAGTTGCCACTTCACGTTAGCGCTATAGGAGAAGCGACCAGGCAAATTATAATGGATCATCGGGAGAAGCTGCCACCGAACTCGGAAACAATAGTATGGGCAAGATTGGAAGGAGGTTCTGGGTCACCCAGGTTGTGGGTTGTGGAAGCCAATGAAGCGGAGAGCGGAGCCAGAGAAATTATGATCGGGAAAGTTTTAGTGAAACCAGACTGCGATAATAGAGTACCAATTAGGACTCTAAATCTCTCGGATAAGACGAAAACCATCAAGAAAGGGACAATAATCGGAAAATGTGAAGAAATATCGGCGATAGTGAAGTGCGAGCAGAAAAATCCGATTAAGACGGCTAACTCGCAAGTGCAGAAAGAGATTATCGATCAACTTATGGAGAAATGGACCGAAGATCTTACCATGGAACAGAAAAATTTGGCAAAACAATTGCCCGAGCGGTACATGCCAATATTCTGCAGTACACCGGACAATAATGGGAGAACCACAATGGTAAAACATCGAATAGATACAGGAGCAGAAATGCCGATTCGCCAACCACCCAAAAGATTACCATTGGCAAAGCAAGGAGAAGTGGATCGAATGGTAAAAGATATGCAAGCAGCAGGGGTAATCGAAACATCAAGCAGTCCATGGAGTTCACCAGTGGTGTTACTCGAGAAAAAGGATGGTACCATGAGATTCTGCGTGGATTATCGAAAATTAAATGCTGTGACGAAAAAGGATAGTTACCCATTGCCAAGGATCGATGATACGTTAGACACATTATCGGGTGCTCGAATATTTTCGACATTAGATCTGCAAAGCGGCTATTGGCAAGTGGAAGTCCAGGAGGAAGATCGCGAGAAAACGGCATTCAGTGTGGGTAACGGATTATGGCAATTTAACGTTATGCCATTCGGATTATGTAATGCCCCTGCGACTTTTGAACGGCTAATGGAGCGCGTGCTAAAGGGATTACATTGGAGGACGTGCCTCGTATATTTGGATGACATCATCGTTATGGGCAAGGATTTCGACGAGCATTTAAGGAATTTGGCAGAGGTTTTGGATCGGATACAAGCCGCCGGATTGAAGCTAAGCCCAAAGAAATGCAAACTATTTAGAACGGAAGTAAAATATTTGGGTCATAAGGTAACAACCAATGGAATCCATACCGATGAAGACAAGATCGCAGCAGTGAAGGAATGGCCACGACCTAAAAACTTACATGAATTACGGAGCTTCCTTGGATTGTGTACCTATTATAGACGATTCGTGCCAGGATTCGCCAATATTGCAAAGAGTTTACACGAGTTAACCAGTGGCACTATTCTGGTTTTCCCTGGGAATGGGGAATTGGGAAAAATATTTTCATAGCATTTTGTTCTAAATTATATTTTACTGGCCTACTGTTAGAATTAGTTTGGTGTAAATATTTTCGAAACAAAGTTGATTGGGAAACATTTGTTCCACAAAATTTTTATAGGGAAAAATAATTCCCAATATATCTTTGTTTCAAAAATATTTACACCGAACTAATTTCACCAGTAGGCGGGAAAAATATGATTTAGAACAAAATGCTATGAAAATATTTTTCCCAATTCCCTATTCCCAGGGAAAACCAGAATAGTGCCACAGGAAGAACAAGGCATTCGAATGGAAGGATGATCAGGAAGAGGCATTTGTGGAACTAAGACGTCGATTATGCGAAGCACCAATCCTCGCATACCCTATACCCAACAATAAATTCATTTTGGACACCGATGCAAGTAATGATGGTATAGGAGGAGTATTATCACAGGCAACAAATGGTGAGGAGCGAGTTATTGCATATTACTCCAAGATGTTATCAAAACCGGAACGGAATTATTGTGTAACACGGAAAGAGTTGTTGGCTATAGTGGAATGTGTTAAGCACTTCCATAAGTACCTCTATGGCCAAAAATTTCTTCTACGGACGGATCATGGGGCTTTGCGCTGGTTGTTACAATTCAAAAATCCAGAGGGACAAGTAGCACGTTGGATCGAACGTTTGCAAAGCTACGATTTCCAAATTGAACATCGGAAGGGAAACTCACATGGAAATGCCGACGCATTGTCAAGAAGGCCATGTCCCGTGGAATGCAAGCATTGTGGGCGTGTGGAGGGTAAGGAAAACATCATTGATATTCGGCTTATGCAAGTGCTACCTGATGAGGAATGGACTGATGAAATGATCAAGAAGGAGCAATTACGGGATGCTGACCTGTCATTCATCATGGAACATAAGGAAAAGGAACAGCGGCCCACATGGAGTGAGATAGCTGACAAAACTCCCATTGTAAAAGCATATTGGGCTCAATGGGATAGCCTCCACATAGAAAATGGTTGTTTAAAACGAAAGTGGGAAAGCACGGATGGTAAAGTAAAACAATTGTTGGTAGTGGTGCCAAAAGATCGGATAGCGGAAATCCTCAAGGAGTATCATGGAGGAGCAAGTGGAGGTCACCTAGGGATTAATAAAACATTAACCAAAATTCGTCAACGTTTCTACTGGTCCGGATGTAGACAGTCAGTAGTAGAATGGTGTCGAAGATGTGACCAATGTGCGGCAGTAAAGGGACCAGCGCGAAAAAGCCGTGGAGCTATGAAACAATATAATGTCGGGGCACCATTTGAGAGAATTGCAATGGACGTGGCGGGGCCATTTCCGACCTCCGAGAGCGGAAATAAATATGTGCTAGTAATAATGGATTATTTCAGCAAATGGCCGGAAGTGTACCCTATACCCAATCAGGAGACAACTACAATAGCTGATGCCGTGGTCAACAATTGGATTAGCAGATTTGGTGTACCGATAGAAATTCACACGGATCAAGGAAGGAATTTCGAATCGGTGGTATTTCAGGAGATATGTCAGATGCTTGGAATCAATAAAACAAGGACGACGCCTTTACACCCACAGTCGGACGGTATGGTGGAAAGATTCAATGGCACATTGGAGGAATATCTAGCAAAAGTTGTGGAAAGGAACCAACGTAACTGGGATCGACATATACCGATGTTCCTGATGGCCTACCGATCAGCGGTACATGACACAACAGGAGTGACACCAGCTAAAACCATATTTGGGAACAATCTGCGATTACCGGGAGATTTAAAGTTTGGAGCTGTTTCATCAGCAGCTCTATGCGGACAGGATTACGTCGACCGGAGGAAAGAGGAACTCAATGAAATACATCAATTTGTACGGGAGAAAATTCGAATATCAAGTGATCGAATGAAAGCTCGATATGACATACGAGCAAATAATCAAGGCTTCGAGGAAGGGCAATTGGTATGGCTTCACAACCCGCAACGGCAGAAGGGATTATCACCGAAGTTGCAACCCACATGGGAAGGACCTTACACTGTCATTAAAAGATTGAACGACGTGGTTTATCGCATACAGAAAGGACGGAAAGGTAAACCAAAGGTGGTGCATTAAGAACGTTTGGCGCTCTACAGAGGAGGTGATCTGGATCCTGTTCGGGACGAACAGGCTTAGGTGGGGGGTAGTGTTACGGTGACTCCTAGAATAGAATAGAATAAGCTAATTTCATTAATTATTCAATTGCATTTATAATTTATACTCAACATTTAGGCGTATTTCTATACTAACATATTTGCTGCGCATTTAGGATTATTCTAGAAACAAATATTTTGGTATATAAAGGGACGGTATATAAGTTGACGTGTATTGCTGAGTATTATTTTAAACGTGATACAGTGAAGGTTAAATAGAAAGATTATTAAAGTGATTATTAAAGCGATTATTAAAGTGATAATTAAAAAGTGTGTTATAAGTGTAATAATTAATTGTGAATTTCGTGTTGTATAATAAATTGTGTTGTGTAAATAAATTGTGTGAGTTAAAATTTGAAGCAGTGTATTTATTCACAATCCAGTGATTCGAACCTTGATTGACAAGGCAAAATCGTAACAATATAAATGACACACACTATTGCTATGCACACACATACATTACATAATTAACTCTCTCCTACCATTTTTTGTTTTATTTAATGTTTATACGCATGCACGATACTGTAAATATTTCAGACTACATAGTGTATACTTTTTCTTACATAGCAAAAACAAATTTATAAAAACTGTGTGTAAGAACGGAAAAACTATATTAGTTTCATTGTTTATAAAATCACACTATTCAAATTTAGTTAAATTAATGTTCCACTGGCCTCTTAATTTTGTTTTGGTATACTTATTGTGAGGAGAATCGATATCTATAAGTTTTAATTTTGTGTTCTTTAGAATTTTAGTGTTAGATTGAAAATCCTAAACGATAATAATTATGTAAGTCAACAAATTTTAATTTTGAAGTTAAAATATTTTTAACGTTTTTAACTGCATGCATTGTTTTTAAACATAAATTTAAAGTTTTAGTCCCATCAACGTTGCTATTAATAATTTTATTTATCGTTTTATTTCCAAATCCCTTACGAAATGTCGAATAAAGCTCGATTTATATTATCCGTTCCTTTCAGTTCTTTCATTTTTCGTATCAGACAAAAAAAACATTGTTATATGTTGTTTTCATTGGAGTATTTATATTATCCGTTCCGTACTTGCAGGAACTGAACGGAACGGATAATATAAATACTCCTATGAAAATACATGTAACAATGTTTTTTTTTTTTTGTCTGATACGAAAAATGAAGGAACTGAAAGGAACGGATAATATAAATCGAGCTTAAGAAAGAAAAACGTAAAACCATAACTTTAGAGACAAAAATTCAAATTTTGGATAGGTTGCGTAAAGGAGATGGTCCAACAACAATTGGAAATGATTTTGCGTTAGTAGAATCCACAATTCGAGCAATTAAAACTAATGAAAAGAAGATAAGAGATGCAGTAGCGGCCGAAGCCTCCGTTAGTTTCAATAAGACATCTCACGCTAGAAATCCATTGATGGAAAAAATGGAACAAATGTTGATGATATGGATAACATATAAAAATCAAATCGACATACCTTTAAATGGAATGGAAATTCGTATGAAAGCCGTGCGAATTTTTAATCATGTTAAATCCGAACCATCGACTTCATCCAGTCAGTAAACAGAATTTTCTGGAAGCAAAGGTTGACTTGAAAGTTTTAAAAAGAGATTTTCGTTGCACAATCTTAAATTAACCGGAGAAACAGCATGTGCTGTTGCAGAAGCTGCCAGATTGTATACCCCAAAACTTCAGGAAATAATTGACGAGGGTGGATATGTTGCCGATAAAATATTCAATGTCGACGAGACCGGCTTATTTTGGAAAAAATGCCTGATCGGACATATATTTCCAAGAACGAAAAAAAAGCACAAGGATTTGAAGTAGCGAAAGATCGCATTTCACTATTATTATGTAGTAATGCCTCGGGGGATTTAGTAACAAAACCCATGCTCATTCATCGACCATTAAACCCTCGAGCTTTTAAAAATGTTGATAAAAGTAAATTGCCGGTATATTGAAGGGCAAACCGAAAAGCGTCGATGACGCCAAACCTATTTAGAGAATGGTTTTCCGAAATGTTTGTTCCAGAAGTTGCGCAATACCTAAATAGAAAAAATTTAGGTTTCAAAGTTTTGCTTATCATTGATAATGCACCCTGCCATGAGATGTAACAGTTACCGAAATATGGAAAGAATACTCTATGAAGAATTGTGTACAATGTATCGCCAAAGCCATTAAGGAATTAAAGCAGAATACACTCCAAGGTTCCTGGAAAAAATTGTGACCAGCGGGAGTCGAAGGCTTACATGTTGTACTAGAGACAGAAGCTGAATTAAACCAAGTGGTGGCTTTAGTACATTCGGTCGGAGGTGAAGGATTTATTGATATCACATTGAATGAGGTGCACGATTACATGAGATTAGAAGAAGACTTAACTGAGGAAGATCTTCTGATAATATATGATGAAAACCAGAATTTAATGAAAGAATGAAGATGTATTGAAATCCGAAGAGGCACCAACATTTAAACCAAACATATTACAAGAGGGAATGGACATAGCCCATAAATTAAAATCTTTTTTCGAGGAGCATGATCCAGATATTTAGAGAGTGCTAAAATTTCATCGCGAAGTAGACATAATCATGGCACCATATTATGAAATTAAAAAACAGTTTGATATTACTAAAAAGCAGACATTAATTACAGATTTCATAAGCTGCGGCACTACATCTGCTCCAAATGAAAGTTTTTCGAGCGACGAAACTGTCATTATGCCTGCAAAACGGCAAAAGTGGCCAGTTTTTTCCGAGGAAGCTACTCTACTGATGGCGACGATCATAAAAATGATCCAGATATTTAGAGAGTGCTAAAATTTCATCGCGAAGTAGACATAATCATGGCACCATATTATGAAATTAAAAAACAGTTTGATATTACTAAAAAGCAGACATTAATTACAGATTTCATAAGATGCGGCACTACATCTGCTCCAAATGAAAGTTTTTCGAGCGACGAAACTGTCATTATGCCTGCAAAACGGCAAAAGCTTATGGCCAGTTTTTTCCGAGGAAGCTACTCTACTGATGGCGACGATCATAAAAAACCATGTCTATATATGGGACTTTTGACTTCTGAAGAACATGTAGATGAAGAAACTGAAGAACTGATGTGCATACTAAGGCCATCATAAAATATCATATCTATATATGGGACGTTTGACTTCTGTAGAACAAAATTTTTAATTCAAGTTTCATGCAACAACTGTTGCAGTTATTGCTTGTTATTGATATGGCCGACCCCAGAGACCGACCATAGAGACCAACCATTTGGCATTTTTCTATTAAAGTACATACCAAGGCCATCATAAAAACCATGTCTATATATGGGACTTTTGACTTCTGTAGAATAAAATTGTTCATTGAATTTTCGTGCAACAACTGTTGCAGTAATTGTTTGTTATTAATATGGCCGACCCCAGGGACTGACCATTTGGCATTTTTGTATTAAAGTGCATACTAAGGTCATCATAAAAAACCATGTCTTTATATGGGATTTTCGACTTCTGTAGAAGAAAATTGTTCATTGAAGTTTCGTGCAACAACTGTTGCAGTTATTGCTGGTTATTCATATGACCGACCATATCATAAACAACCATGTTTATATATAGGACTTTTGACTTCTGTAGAACAAAATTTTTCATTGAAGTTCGTGCCACAACTGCTGCAGTTACTGCTTGTTATTCATATGACCGAACAAAGGAACTGACCATTTGGCATTTTTGTATTAAAGTATGTACCAAGGCTATCATATAAAATCATATTTTAATTAATTTTATTTATTAATTTATTTTTATCAAGCAACAATTGTTGCCAGTATTCCTCCTAAATGTATACTATTTGTATATTCGCACACATGTATGTATAGTTTTGGTTATTTGGCAGAAATTTAACTTCGGTAAAATTACCGAAAAAAAATTAGAAATTAAGAAAAAAATGTTTATTACAATATTTATTGAAGATAATGGGTTGAAAAAAATAAAAAGGAAAGTAGCAATTACTTACTATTGTAACAGTTAGGGGAGGCCACAAGATTAGTTAAAATTAGATTCCGGTGAATCAAATATTAGTTATTTATGAACCATAAAAACTAATGACAAATACATATGTATTTAAAAAAAATATTCTCACACAAAGTTGATGCTTGTTAGTATGTACCATCGACTGAAGCAAAGATAAACAACAACACGATGTTAATATGGATTGTAAGCACTTTTCTTCTTAAAATTTCTATTTGGGGTCAGTGTTCTTTTGGTAACAGAGTTGTGTAGTAGCTCAGGTCATTTGACAGATAGATTTTTGTGTTGTTCAGTAAAATAATGAAATATAATATATTATATTATATATAATGTATATATTAGAGTGGACCATGTTTGTAAGGGGCGAAAAAAATGTTGAGATATATAATGGGACACCCCCAAAAATGTGAAGTTATGCTAAAAACTTAAACAGAATAAATATTGGGTCGACTGAAGAGGGCTTAGAGGTCGCCATTTGAGCGCGAAGTTCAATAAAACTGTATTTTTTCAATTTTTTACTTTCAAGCGAAAAACTAATATAAACCCAAATAATAAACGGTTTTTTTTAAATAATGGAATGTATATTCAAAATTTAAAAAAAAAATAATAATATATAAATAAAAATTAGGTAGAACGAATAAACAATGGAATGTTTTATGATGTCATAACAAACCGCATGAGTCAAAAGGACTTACCATAGTTGTGTTTTATGATGTCATTATCATTTTTAATGTAATCATCATAAAACACAACTATGATACATAAGTCCTTATGACTCATTCGGCTCATCCTGCCTACCGCATCATCGAATATAATATATACACTTACGGACAATACCGTTCACAAATTAGACGAAATGCCGAATTTTAATACCATCTCTGTAAGATGAAAGTAATTATAATAATTATTTTAATTCTCTAATACTTAATCTAAAGGCTTACTAGACAACAATTTGTTTTAATCATAATATTTTACTGCGTGAAATATACTAACAAATAGACTTGATTGAACATGAACAGTTTTGTCTTAGTATTAAAAAATAGAAAGAAATGAAGCTGAAAATAATTGTGTGAACTTAAATATTGCGTAGTACTATAGAAATTCAAGGTAATTGTTTATTTTGAATTTTAGTTTGGTTTTGTTAAGTATTTAGTGTAAATTTTATAGTTCACCGAACACATTGTAAAATCAGTGTAATTTTAAAAAAAGCTATCGTTGGGTTATCATATCGGAAAATGGCACCATAACGTATTTGTTGATATGATAACAAAAATTAAAAGCGAGTTTGTGAAGTTGTTTGTAAGTAAACCAGGAGGGCATCCAAAGAAGCTGAGTCCGAAGCGTCGACTGTTTGCAAAAAAAAAATATAAACAGTTCACGATAGATGACTATAAATTATTTTCTTTTTGAAGTATGCAGCTGTAAGATGAAGCAACTAATAACATAATCTATACATGTAATAGGGCGTTCTTCTGGCGGCTTCACTGGACGGAAGCTGTTGTTTCATTAGCCACTATTTTCATTTCTGTCAGATCTACACAGTAACCCCAAAAAAACCACTTACTAACATTCACTTACTAATTCACTTAGGGCTATAAACCATACTCACATAATCCAATAAACATAATGATACATTAAAACCCTAAATACACAATCACGTTTGATTCACCCACGGGGTGGGATGATGATGATGATCCACTACTTCATACATTCTGATCCATCGTGATCCACGACTTCATCTGTACCTTAATCTATTTAGAATATTTTCTTTGTCTCTTTTAAACTGGGCTGGCCGTTGCTATAAGTAAAGGCTAACCCGTTTCAAAATGTGCTTTGCTTAGAAATAATCTAGGAAATTATATTTAAATGGAATCAAACAATTTTCATTAATATAAAATGTTATTAATCGTTTTACCCAAAAAATATTAAGTGTACATCCCTTAAATTTGTCCTAAAACTATTATTCAAAAGTTATAATCATAATGTAAAGCACTAAATGAAAGGAAAAGTTTCTATTTATTCTTTATTTACCCCCTAAGTTGTATATTTATAGTTTAATAAGTTTATGTTTTGTTGTTCCTCTAGATTTACAAAACTTTTACTAATATCTTTAGAAGATACATTTGAACAACAATACAGAAAGTTTTTCAAAGTGAGAGATCTACGGATTGATATGTATTCTTATTTAAAATAAACTCAATACAAAATTATTCTAATTTAAACGTTGCTCACGTTGGTGAGTGAGATGAAATAGATAAATGAACCAAAAGCACAAGAAACGTTTTGTAAGGATATTCTTGTATTTCTTTCAAACGAAAGACATACACAAATTTGCTTATACTTATTAGCATGCCACTCTCTTTTCAGATTTAACAAACATATTTAATTAAAACTGTCACTGGTAATTATTTAGATATTGATTGATAAATGTTTAATTTAAAATGTGAAACAACCGTTATAACTACTTCTACATAGATATAGCTTCATGACGTTCGTTAATAACTCATACATAAAAATGAAAACATGGTATGGGTATGTACGTTTTATCCTCAAGTATCTTCGAAGAACAAAATCATTGTGAACAGTCTGTATCACAAAATAGCTACCTCCCTAAGGCAAAAGTCATTTTGGTATTTTTGTATGGATTTGACAGAATATAATTATAACAAAAAAATCGTGTGGCTGTATATATCTGGAACTGTATACAAAAAAAGTAATTTCAGATTCTTAATAAAATATCAACAACCAAAAATCAAAACATCCGAAATACAAAAAATAACAACAATGTGCTTGAAAAAATGAAACAATTTTGATGGAGTGGACAAGAAAATTTACCAAAAGGGAAATATTATAAAGCGTATTTGGACGATAATACCCAAACATAATCGTTATGATTTTCACTTTAGAAGTAACATCATTGCTAAAAAAAATTTTAATTACAAAAGCTGTTATTAATGTTTCAGTGATTATATCATGATACTTACAAATAAAACATTTGATAAAATTATGCAAAACTAAACTTAACAAATTTACAGTTAACTTAATTAAGAATATTAATTTTGTAATCCTTAAGGAAAAATCTGAAAACGATAACAGAACATAGCTTTTTTGTCGAAACAAAAAATTGCTATTTAAAGATTTTCGGCTTTTTTATAGACAAATATTGTATTTACTATAACACTCACAATGTTTGCGACTTTTCGAGCCAGCAAAAATGAGAACCTCCTCAAGTTCTTTATTTATTTATTTATTATAAATGTAATTAAGCTAGGAAGCTTTTATTTACAAAATAACCCAAAACATTAAAATACATACAAAATTAAGAATATAATACAAATATTTACAATACATACATTGAAAATAATATAAAAATAATAATTTAAATTTAAAAATTAAATAATGATAATATTGTAATAATAAACATAAGGTATTTTTTTTTTTTTTTTTGTTAGGAAAATACAACAAAAATTAGATTACGGAAAACAATAAATGCAATGCAAAAACTTCAAAAGTGGATTTCAAATCCTAAAAACTTTTTATAATTATTTATAAATTTTTGCTGCGTATCACTTAAGCGAACCGACAAGGGTAATTTATTAAACATACTCATTCCGAGAACAGAAAATGAAGAATGAAATATACGATGGTTATTATGCGGTAATATAATATGCTGTGTGCGATCAGAATTAGAAAACTTTATTTTATTATACAAATAAGAAGGTTTCTTAATAAGCAAAAGTTTATGAATATAGACGCAGGTTCGAAAATCGAAATAATTTTTAATATCACAACCAAGTAGTAGATGGCTAACCATAGAAATATGGTCAAATTTTCGAAGTGAGAAAACATATCTAACGCATGCATTGAACAGAGATTTTATTCTATCCATACAGTAGCCATACATACCGAACAATACAACATCACAGTACAAGAAATGTGGTAAAACATAAGCCATAAATAATTTATGTCGCAGTCTAGAATTTGCAAAATCAGTCAATTTCCAAAAAGAGCGCAAAATACTATACACTTGACTACACATTTTATCAATATGTTCGTCCCAAGTCAAAGTTGAATTCATAATGAGTCCTAAGTTCCTAACTGTATCCAAGTAAGTTATTAACTCATTACCCAGAATCAAATTTTGGAAATCATTCTTGTTCAACTTTCGTTTATAAATTATAATAGCTTGAGTTTTCTTTGTATTAAGTAATAAATTATTTTGTATCGACCATTCTACAATTCTTAATAAATCACTGTTTAAGTTTGTTATACAAACATCTTTATTCGATATTTCACTATAATTATAAACCTGCAAGTCATCAGCATAGAGATGAAATTTTGAAAATCTAAAGCAAGTAGAAATATCATTAATGTACAACGAAAACAGTAACGGACCAAGAACTGAACCTTGTGGAACTCCACAACTTAGCCCCATAATATCAGAAAATATTCCATTAATTTCAACAAGCTGTGATCTACAACTTAAGTATGAATAAATAAATCTACATGCAGATCCTGAGAAGTTAAAAAACGACGACAATTTAACACAAAGTTTATAATGATTTATTGAGTCAAACGCTTTAGAAAAATCCAAGAGTGCTAATGCGGTAAATTTATTAGAATCAATATTACGCCGAATATCGTCAGTAATGTTGAGCAAAGCAGAGGTGGTGCTATGCATTGGTCTGTATGCTGATTGATAATCCGAAAGTAAGTCATTTTCCAGCAAAAAACTTGTGATTTGATTTTTAATAATAATTTCTAAAATTTTAGAGATAGAAGATAACGCACTAATTGGTCTTAAATCAGACATCATATTAACATTCTTAGTTTTTGGCAATGGAGTAATTTTAGCTAACTTCCAACAACTAGGAAAATAAGATTTAGTAATAATATTATTAAAAATATAGAGCAGATATTGAGAAATATAAGGAAAAAGTAATTTAATAAATCTAATGGAAATATTATCCATTCCAGAAGCTTGAGATTTAACAGAATAAATTGCTTTAAAAAGTTGGTCTTCAGAGATTACACTAAACGAGAATTTTGAAGAACTAAAATTAGGTTGAAAAATAGAACAATCAATTGTGTTAGCTCCAGATGATTGACATTTAACAGATTCACAATAAAACTTATTAAGATCATTAGGAGTAAATGGAATCTGTGCCTGCTCAATAAATTTTCCAACACCAAGACTTTTTAAATTATTCCAAAAGATTTTAGGTGGAAGTTTAGGATCTAATTTGTTCATTAAAAAATCATGTTTTGATTTACGCTTAAGTGAAGTTACCTTATTTCTAAGAAATTTATATTCATTGCAACTGTTGTCAGTTCGAAGCACTGTCCATCTACCATAAGCCCTGTTCCTCTTTTTCATGAAATCCGAAATTTGAGGAGTAAACCATTTCGGCTTCGATATATCAATTATAAAAGATTTTACAGGGACAAATCTATTATACATTTCAATAACCATACCATTAAAAAAAGCAACTTGATCATCAATCTCTACTAAATTGCGTAATAGGTCCCATTGAAGAGAATTACAAAACGTCGATAAACGATCTATATTAATGTTATTAAAGTCTCTATACACAAAGAAATTTTTCTCAAGTTTAGGAGCAACATCATAAGAAAAAAATATTAGATCATGATGAGAAATTCCAGGTATCGAAATTTGATTAATAAAATTAATTTTATTTGAGTTACAAAGAACTAAGTCCAACAGTGATGATGAGTTTTGAACAAAATGAGTTGGTTCATTATTGCAAATACTAACATTGAATCTACTAACAATATTTTTAAATTGGACTGTTGAAGAATTAGAAGAAAGCATATCATAATTGAAATCCCCAACAAGGATAAAGTCAGAGTAGCAAATAGAAAAATTTCCTAAAATTGTTTCTAAGTCATCTATAAAATCAGATTCAGGAGGATTATAGACAACGCCAAGTATAATTTTACTATTTGCTACAATCATTTCGATTAATAAGACCTCATAACCTGAGTTCGAAGATTTATATATAATTTTAATAGGAATAGACTTTCTTACGAAGATACATACTCCACCTCCACGTTTACGAGGCCTATCGTTTCGTAAAACTCTAAACCCATCAAGTAAGATAGCATTATCCAATATATATGATTTGAACCAAGTCTCAGATATACAAATGGCATGAATATTAACATTTGAAAAGATACATTGAATTTCATCTTTTTTAGGTAAAAAACTTTGTGAATTGAAGTGACAAATATTAAATGTACATTTATTATTTAAGGCTGATTTAAGAATTACGTTAGGCATATTAAAATCGTTCACGAAATGAGTATTTTCAAAATCATGGCTAGACAAATTATTTTGCATTAGCATTTAACTTAATGGAATAATCAGTAAAATGTTGTATTTTCCTTACCTGAGTTAAATAAACAAAACAACTTGAACTATCAGCCCTATGATTAGTACAAAAAGTAGATTTTAATTTAAGGTTACTTTCTTCACAATTATTGCATCTTAATAAATTAATAGTGCAATCCTTAAGATGATGACTACCAGCACATCTGACACAGCTAACTTCATTTTCAGATTTATTAGAGATATGATGATACCGCTGGCACTTGAAACATCTCGGAACATAAACATCTTCTTTAACGAAAAACGAATCCCATCCAATATTAACATATCGGTTAACCAGCTTCTTAAACGTAACGCCAAAAACTTCAAATGAGATCATCCACTTCTTAGAAATTTTATTAAATCTGGAAAATTTTATCTTAATAATGTCATCAGCATTCATAAAACTATTTACAGCACATAGCTCTTCATATAGTTCGATGTCAGTATACACTTTACTGAGTCCATTAATATAAAGTCTCGGATTTCTAGTATTAGTTTTAGATATATCATTTAAATCGCCAAGTTGTTTTACAGCTTCATCCTCAAACCGCATATTTTCCAAATCACTAAAAGTTTTAACAACTGCCGCTCCATTACTAGTAGTTCTAAAAGAAGATATTCCAACCTTGATACTACTAGGATTAATTTTACTTTTGATATCCATTTTTGTCGTATCGAAATCCTGTTTATTTTTCGGTTTTATGATAATTCCCCGAAGTACATGGTGCCCCATATTTTTTTTAACATCTCCGGCATTAGATTTTAATGTATCGGCATACGACATAATGTTTGACGTAACATTAATTGGTTTGTTTAAGCTAGCTTCAATATTACTAACTTTATGTCGTATATCTGTCAACATTTCAATAGATTCACTAAGTAATGGAGGCAAATCATGAACATGTTGGTGGCTAGTTTGATTTTTCCACATTTCAAATTGAATTTTATCACTCTCGCAAAACCAAAAAATTTCATTACTCAAACGTTGGATTTGTTTGTACAATGTGACAGACATATTGATGCAATCAATATGATGCCATTTATCACATTTTCCACAGCATTTTAATGCGTTGCACCGTTTAGTAACTTCGCAATTACATACAGAACACAAATTATTATACACGGTAGCACCTTCACCCATTATATCAATGGAATCACAAAGTTCGATCCCCAAATCGTCACTTAATATTTAATATGTCTTTTTTTATATACACAAAAACTAATCTATTTACACTGGTTACATATTTATATTTATTATATATACACTTACGACTAAAATAACATTATTGGCAGTTTGGTTTCGTACAAAAATGTACATCTGTGGTAGTATATTATGAGTAAATGGTCTCTTTTTCTGCTGGCTCGCAAAGTCGCAAACATTGTGAATGTTATAATATATAATATTTCTCTATAAAAAACCGAAAATCTTTAAATTAATAATACAGACGAATTTTAAACTTCTTAAAAAATTTCAAATAAAACTTATAACCTACAAACTATGTAAGTTAAATCAAAGTAATGTAATTTGTTATTGTATTTTTATTAAATTGTAGTTGTATAATGGAAAGAAACAACTACCATTAAAAAATACGTCAATCAAACTCAATTAAAGAGAATATAAAAAAATAACATGAAAGCGTTAAAAGGCCAATTTTTCACAATTTTTTTTTTTACGTTTTTACTTTTAATCAATCAAACTTTTTTTTACTTCTAATTTTCACAAAGTAGACTAAATGGAAAGACAGGTTAACAAGAAATCAGTTTTATTTCTAACAATTATTTTTACACTTTTACTTAAAAAATAAATAACAAAGAAACAAAATAAATTCCTAAATTCTCAAGCACCGACTAAAATTTTAAAGAGAAAGAGTAAAACATTGGAGGTGTATTTGTTGTGGCTGACTGCCGGTTTTTTTAACCACAAATATGTATATAATCCATATACATCGACCTCCGTGCAGTTTTATTTCTTCTGTAAAATCAGCAAAGATCTAATAAACTTCCGCAATTAAGTTTCCACAATTAAGATTCTCTTTTGGTTAGTCAATTCAAAATCGCTGGTATTTCTTCAATAAAAAGCGAAAATATATTTTTTTTTTCGATTTATCTAAGCACTTGGAAAAAATTACCAGGATTACTTTTCTAAATATTTGACAGAAACCTCCTAAATCTGTTACTTTCTATGACATTCATACTTTTCAAAAGGTCGTCTTTGTGTTTGATGCCGTGCACACTAAATGTCTGTATCCTCTCTGCGGCCCATATAGATTGACTGATCAGAGTGACATTTCAGACTTAAGTTTTTCCAATATTGGTCTACTTCAGTAACCAATTTAAGCGGAAATGGCGATTGATGATATTTCCACGAAAATTCGAAATGAACAACTTAAGCTTTTCCATAAATTAAGAGGTCTTGGTGAAATTTTGTGGAATTCAGCAAACCAGATGTAGATTTGTTGAAAAATTTTAGTAGTTAACCCATTATTACTCCAATTAAAATCAGTTTAAACGTCCCAAAAAATATTGTATGTGCTGTCTAAGCACATATTTCTGGCGCCAAAATGTTTTGGTTTTTCTATAACCTCTAAATTTGAGTTTGCAAGATTTAATTTAAAATGTATGATTTGAATGCGACAGTGCGCGCATTCAAATCATACATTTTAAATTATTAAAATTCCTCGAAAAAAAATTCATTTAAATGTGTGTTCGAAAGAAAATAAGACGAACGGTACCGATAATTTCAAAAACACTGTCCAAGCAATTTTAAAGAGCCTCGAGGAACAGAATAAACTAAATAAGTTAATTCTGGATCGACTCAATCTGCTGGAAATACCAAGTTTCAAAATAGTTAAAAATAAATAATGTATGCAATACATAGTTCAATCCATAATTCCAGAGCAGAAACCAGGAACCCAAAACTACTCATTAAGAATATCCATATGGAATGCAAATGGATTAACACAACACCTAGAAGAATTAGCACTATTTTTAAAACCCGAGAAATTTGATATTATACTTAATATCAGCAACACATTTTACCAACAGCACCTATGTATCAATCCGGAGATATACTTGTTATCATCCTGCAGAACGATCAAGAGGAGGGTCAGCTATATTTATTAGGGATAATATCAAACATCATGCAGAATTAAAAAAAAGAAACGAATCCATGCAAGTAACCACCGTGACGGTTAAATTTGGTTATCACAATACCTATAATATATCTGCGATATATTGCCCCTCACGGTATAGCCTAAAGAAAGAAGACTACATTAACTTGTTCCAGAAATTAGGAAGTAACTTCATTATTGGAGGTGACTTTAATGCAAAAAATACCTTCTGGGATTCAAGATTAACCTCTCCAAAATGCAAATAATTACTTGCAGCTGGCCAATACTCAAAATGTGAATTTTACTCAGGAGGGAAACCAACGTACTGGCCAACTAATCCTAACAAAATCCCAGATCTTATAGATTTCTACATCACTAAAGGCGTATCGGAACGCTACATCTTCTTAGAAAATGATGAAATTCTAACATCTGATCATTCTCCTGTTAATATGGCGGTTAGTGAAAATGTAATAGAAAAAACAAATTCACCACAGCTCACAAACAACAAAACAAATTGGGAACTGTTTAAGCAGTTGGTAGAGGAAAAAATAGAAATTCAAGTGCCAATCAAAAGTGAAAATGAAATACAAGAGGAACTAGACAAGCTCCTTGATGTCATACAATGGTCGGCTTGGGAATGCACTCCCAAATTATCATCCAGGAAAAAAAACTCCGTTTAGAGAACTAGTGCAAGAAAAACGAAAAGCCCGAAAGAAATGGTAGACTACGCGTGCGCCGCAAGATAAAACCACCTTAAACAACTCGTGCATCAAACTTAAGGCTCTCATAAAAAAAGTGAAAAATGAAACAATTGGAAAATGCTTTTGTTCCCTAGCTCTAACTAAAGATACCGACTACTCCACTGGAAAGCAACAAAAGGGTTAAAACGACCAACCAGACACAGATCCCCCCAATCAAAACAAACGATGGGAAATGGGCTAGAAGTGCGAAAGATAAAGCTGACCTGTTTGCTGAACATATTGAAGAAACATTTCAACCTGTAGGTCAGCAGACCAGTTGCGAAAACACTGCTGATACACTCGGAATATCTGATTTCGAAGAGATCAGGCCTGTAACATTAAAAGAACTAAAAGCTGAAATTAAGAACATGCAAGCAAAGAAAGCTCCTGGTTACGATCTGATAACAGAGCAAATAATAAAGGAGCTGCCTGAAAAAGATACCCGTAAATCACTGCATGCAATGCGATCCTCAGGAAAAAGCATGTGCCAATGCAGTGGAAAGTAGCAGAAGTAATAATGATTCCGAAACCGAACAAGCCACCGAAAGATAGAAAATCCTACCGGCCAATTTTACTTCTACCAACACTAGCGAAATTGTTTGAGAGACTGTTGCTCAAAAAATTGAAAAGAACCATAGAACAAAGAAACCTTATCCCAGAATATCAGTTCGGATTCAGAGAGAAACACTCAACTATTGAGCAGGTTCATAGGCTTACAGATGTCATTGAGAATACATTAGAGAGGAAAAAGATTTGTTCTAGTATCTTCTAAGATGTGGCGCAGGCCTTCGATAAGGTGTGGCACAGAGGTTTACTCTTCAAACTACATAGAGATTTACCAAAACAATATTATATGATTATAAAATCATACATAGAGAATCGCCACTTTAGGGTGAAATATGAAGATGAATATTCCGAGCTAAAAAAGATTTCGGCAGGAGTCCCGCAGGGTAGTGTTTTGGGACTTATTCTTTACCTGCTCTACACCAGATATTTACCTCAATTAAACGATATTACCGTCGCAACATTTGCTGATGACACTGCAGTTCGCTCAGTAGGAGACACTATCGAGGAATCGACAACGAAACTCCAAGAAGCATGTGACAAAATCATAAAATGGACAAAAATGTGGCGTATCGGGCTCAATGAATCGAAATCAACGCATGTGAATTTCACCAATCTAAAAGTCAGTTATAAAACTGTAATCATTAACGGTCAGCAAATTCCGTATGCAAATAATGCTAAATATCTAGGGATGACCTTAGATACCAGGCTCAGATGGAAAGAGCCCGTTAAAAAGAAAAAAGATGAGCTTAATATCAAATATCGAAAAATGTATTGACTGCTCGGGACAAATTCGGAATTGTCAACCGAAAATAAATTGCTATTGTATCAACAGGTGCTAAAGCCTGTATGGACTTATGGAATACAGCTCTGGGGCTGTACAAAGAAAACCAACACCAAAATAATACAAACTTTTCAAAATAAAGTGCTACGTGGAATAGTTAACGCTCAGTGGTACATTAGGAATGATGACCTTCATAGGGATCTAAATATACCGACGGTTCAAGAAGAAATAAAAAAATCTGCAGTAATTCCTGGACAACGTATCTATCAACACGTAAATGAAGAGCTTCGTGGTATGTTGGATACTTCACATGCAGTAAGACGATTGCAGAGAATTGATTTAATGGATTAAGGACACCAGAGCACAGACTATACTTCAGTAAATAAATTATTTAAATGTGCTACACGAAATTAAAAGTTTCGAAGTGACAGCAAATTAGCTATCATCTAAAAGTGAATACTAAATGGCACCGTAAGAAAAAACATTTTCGAAAAAGTGAGATTTATTTTATGGAATCTCACCCCACCGTCCATAGCGGCTTTTTCGTTTTCTGCAAATATTTTCAAAAAGTATTTGCGAAAAAATGATTAAGAACAAAAGCATTCTAAATTAAATTTAGAATAAAATTTGTTCAAATCATTATTTTAATATTTTATCAAAAATTTGCGAGTTTTGGTAAAAACGAGTTTTTACCAAAATTAAACATTTCTAAATGACATCTGGATTGACTGATTGACGGATGAAATTTTATATTTACGCAGATTGTGAATGAAATCTATGTAACAGAAATGCGAGGCTCACAGAAGTGGGGTTATTGCTAATATTTTAAAAAATACAAAATTTATGAAAAAACCATTATCAACAACGAAAAATTTGCATTTTCGAAAATTTAAGGGTTGTTTGGGGATGTTTTTAATTAAAACTTTTATTTCATTAAAATTCCTTCTCTTTGCGGCTTAAGAGGGATTGACTGATCGGAATGAAACTTCACGCTTAAGTTTTTTCCATAAATCTTATCGAAAGTTTACGGAAATCAGTGACAGCTTCAGTAGAGGCGGTTTTTTTATTTTTTGTACGAAGCTAAAAAGTACAGTAATGGTTTTCTAGTAATGGTTTTCTGAAATTTAAGGGGAAAAACAATTTTTGAATATAAAGTCAAAAACTATCAAAAATTATGTGTATGGTTTATCAAAAATTATTCTAAATTTTATTTATCGCTTTAGAAATTTATTCGAAATATACGAGTATGTGAATTTATGGTTAAAGCAAATTAGGTTTTGACCATACATTAACACCTCTCCATTTTTCTTTTTGTGGACCAATTTCCAATTAATTTCACTAGGACTTTTCTTTATAAATTCTGCATATTGAGATTAATTGATATTACGAAATGAAAGCCTTTCTTTACCTCGGGCTTGTTTAACTTGGTGGTTTGATTTTCATTTGTTTGTAACCGGTGTTAAATCTAGTAGTTAGTTTAAATTATTAAATAAAAAATATTGCAAATAATTAGGGCCAAATCGACAGTCGACAATTAATTCACAAATACGACTAAATTTTCTCTTTTGGTATTTTTAAACCACAATTAATTGACACTTTAAAGTGATGATTAAAGTTGTAGTCGTGGATATCGACGACTACAATCGACAATTCAATTGACGTTTAATTGCGAATTTAAACTTCGAATTTCGAAAAGTTTTTAATTTATTAAACATCAAATTATTATTTATTTGTGTTGTTTATATTTGCCTGGACATATTGAAATAAAAAAAGTAATTTTGTAATTTTTTGTAATTTGAGTCTAATTTGTATTACGTAAAAATTGGCCCTTTTAGTTACGTTTGAAAATTACAATAAATTCGTGAATTAATTTGCAGCTATAGTGTGGTTTAAAAATACGGAATTCGAACGTCAATTTCAAAAATCACCGACTGCAACTACAACTTGTAGCCTCTCCACGCAAAGCTCAAGTTCCGCGTGTCTATGGATATATAAAACTATTTTCATTTTGTATTGGATGCCTGAGCGAAACAAATAAGAAAAACAAAATTTAAAAAATCTTGCTAAGTCGTTTATTTTTTTATTGTTGTTTATTTTTGTCGTTCAGAAGGCATGAACAAACGAAACCATGAATCCGCCTTGAGTATACAACACGAGCCGCACATAAAATTGCTGGAAACGTTCTGAAAAATACTATCACTTTAAAATTTTGTTTAAAGGCAAAGAGGTAAGAAAGAAGAAAACAATTACGCGACACAATTACGATTCAATTTCGAAACATCGTACTTTTATCATAAATTTCTACCAACTCTTATTAATAGGATAGTAGTGAGACTGAATAGTGAGTGTGCATAAACGAGTCCAAAAGAATTTCATTTAATTAAAAGTTTCAATTTCAGATCGATTTCATGTTCCATTACTACTTGGGAAAGCTTTATGATTTTTCGAAATATTAAATTATTGGGTGTCTGAATATGACTCCGCTCTTTTTTATTAAAATAAAACAAATTTGCTTGTTTAGAAAATGTTCTGCTACAACTTTCCTCCATCTTTCAGGCAATTTACGGATTCCCTCTCTGAAGAAATCCTGGTCTTTGGAAGCGATCCTGCGCAAGATTTGAACTTCAATTCAGAAAGAGATGACTGCATCGACAGGAATAAATATTAATCAGAAGGAGCTATATCTGCTGGTGCCGGTTGGGTAGAACTTCAAAGTCCTGTCCTTCTAAATAATTGTTCACAACATTTTCAACATATGGTTTTGCATTGTCATGCTGAAAATTAATTTGTTGTGTCTATTCACTCAATTCTGGTCGTTTTTCCTCTATAGCTCGTTACAAACGTATTAGTTGTCGTCGATAGAATCGCCATTGATAGTTAAACATGATTCCAGTACTTCATAATATACCACACCTTTCTGATTCCACCAGATACAGCGCATAACCTTATTGTGTAATGAATATCTCGTTTCGGTTGCGATGGACCAGCTTCACAGATTTCTTGTTTTTTTGTCACTATGGTTAAAACTGGTGATATTGATTACCAAATATGTAATAGAATAATGTTTCTTTATAGATTGAAAAACATTTTGTTAAGAGTACGATTCGTTTCTAATCGAATATCACCAAAATTAGAATAATATCACTATTTTATTGTTAGGATATCGAAAAGTGAAATAAGTTTTATTTAAAATAACAGTTTATTACGACTTACGGTAACGAATTAGCTTTTTCACTCCCTTCTTGAATGCTCTCTCACTCTCTTCAATATAATGCAGTCAGTCGTCCGTATACTGCTGGGAAAGTATATTTTCCTTGGTATTCTCCAATTTTTATTTAGTCGATTCCGCTTAATCGGGACACCTGTTAATCGGGAAACCCGCTTAAATTGAACAAATTGTACTACACCTGATGTGTCCCGATTAAGTGGAATCTACTATGTATTCCCATTAAATAGAACAAACCGCTTAATCGGGCAAATTGTACTAGTTCCGGTGTGTCCCGTCGTCCCGATAAAGCGGAATCGACAGAATTATCAAACAGCACGCATCCTATTTCACATCATAAAACAAGTGGTGCACCTAATTTGAAATTTATATTGGCGACTATGTTGTTTCACTTCTCTGTGTAATTTGATATTATAATATAATTCCTCGTTACTACCATTATGTTTGTTTGAAGAATGCTTCTAAATGAGATAGAATCGTGCAAATGTTGAAACCATTTAAATTTTTCACATCTTTTAAGTTTTCATAGTTTATTTCAGAAAATTTATCTCAAGCAATATAATAACGTTTAAAACTCTACAGTTTCTGTTTCTACCTATGTTTAAAAATTCAAAAAGAGAAAAGTTAAAGATTTTAACAGAACCAAACTTAAATCGAATCCAATGAGAAATTTTTATTTTCAAACCTCAAAGCTAAAGAGCTCGGTATGAAAGAATTTTTATTTTGAAGCAAAATTGTTTTCCAATGTAGCCCCAAACCACAAATTGCAATACATTAATCTTCTTCGTTCTTATTGAATTAATACAAAAGGGGCGACAAATTTTGTATTCCAATGCTTCGATTACGTCTCGAAATATGTTACCATTACTAATGAGGCATTACCACATCATCGTCCTAATTCCAAAAACATATGAACAATAATTCATGACTTAGTTTTGATGTAAACAAAACATTAAAACGAAACTTTCCGTCGCCTTGGAGCTTAATATAGGTGGCAAATCTGGCGATGATAATAATAAGATAAATTATTCAAAATATGGGGCCAGTTTGTCTATACTGCGCCTATGAAAACAACGAAAAATATATAAGAAAACTTGTACCTAATTAAAGCTCAAAAATATTTTATGGTCGCATACAAAATATTTTATTCCGGAATGAATTTCATCGATGGCTATTGAGCTTCACGAGGTTCTAATTGCAAACGAGTCAATAAATCAGTGTTTTATGAGTAGATTATAGCCATTATATGCAAGTGAAATACTGCAATTTTAATTTACAGTCAGGCACAAACGGCTAAACACACCACTAAAATTTGTAAAGTCGACATAAAAGAAAGAAACTAAATATTGTAATATTAATTAAATAATATACATATTTAAACAAAGAAAAAAAATATAATTGGGAAAAAAAATAATTTTCGAAAAATTCTTATATTTTATATCACAAAAGCCTACATACAATAAATAAAACCAAAAGGATGATGTTCACACACACTTGAGAACGAAAATTAATATTTAGTTGGGCTACCATTAGACTCAATAACAGCGCTTGATAAAAACATAAAAACAATGTCCGCTGCTCCAATGCATTTGAAAGGGCACTTTTTAATGAATCAATTTTGATAATTCTATAATTTCGGACCCTCTGTTCCAGTCGTACCAGATATGTTCTATTGCATTCAGATCCGGTGACTAGGGAGGCGGATGAAATTGTTTCGGCACATAATATAGAAGCCATTGTCTTACTGCCATCGCCGTATGTTTTGAATCATTTTTTTGATATAAGATCCACTGGTTGCCTAGCCCTAAGCATTCGACGGACGGTTCGAAATTGCTACACAATATGTTCAAATACATTCGCTGATCCATATAACCTTTTATAAATACACATTTTCCGACACCAGCTGCAGCCATAGATCCCCAAACCATTAAATTGCCACCGCCGTGTTTAACGATGAGAAGTAAATTTTTTGGAGCTATATCTTGGCCTCCATCGGATCCGAATGTATTGAATTTACTTTCCTCAGTGAAAAGCACCTTGCTCGAAAATTCAGTGCCTTCATTAACGTATTTTTTTGCAAATTCAAGCCTTTTCTACTTATTTACTAGGTTTATGAATGATTTTTCCTTGACACTCTTAATTTAAACACTTCGTTTCATAAAATTAAACGAACTGTTTCGGGATGAATATCCTTACCAGTTCTATTTCGAATCTCAACCGCTATTTTGGGAGCACTAGTCCTCGGATTGGTTGCCATTTTTTTAGTTGTAGTTCGAACATCTAATGCGTTAAGTTTTTTAGAACGCCCAGATCGTTGTTTATTTTGAATACTTCCTCTGTTATCAAAATTTTGCACTATTGTTTGTATGGTTGCCCAACTTTTACTTTCATAATAATAATTGATGGATACTTCCGTTCGATGAATCAATTTTAATGTCAAAGGCGAAAAATATTTCTCACTCAAGACGAATGCAAAGGAAATACTGAAAATGTCATAGAGGTTTCTAGGTATTTATATAAAAAGATAACAGTTACGGTACTTTGCAATAATTCGAGAATAAACAGAAACTTATATTTGTGATATAAATTTTATAAATTTTTTGAAAATTATTATTTTTTTAAAGTTTTTTTGTCCAATAATAATTTTTTTTGTTTAAATATAATATTTAATTATAGCAATTTCTTTCCAAAAAAAACTTGATTTATAAATCAAAAAAATTGATTTGAGATCAACAAATTTTGATCGAAATACAGTGGCACGTTCTTTCCAAGTAAAAAAATTGATTTTTTTTTTTTGATTGCAATCTATTTTGAAAAATCTCAATATTTCTTTAGATTTTTATTTGAACATTATAACTTTTTGACTAGTTGGCCGTGAGAATTTGACATAGGAAATAATTTTATTTTTCGCAATAAAATAATTGTTTCATTTTCACTGTGTTAAAATAATTGTGTTGACAAAAAATTGTGATGATAATTTGTTGACAATAAACTTTCAATATAAAATTTTGGAAAATCGAATGTCAATTTTTCACAGATACACTACCCAAAAAAAGTCAATCGCGTATCGTGTTCTTTGACATACAAAAAAATCAATTTATTTTTTATTTTTGGAAAGAACTTGCTATTAGTATTACTAAAATAAGTTCTTACTGAATAAGTTCGTTTCAGTTATCTCGATTTTGCAAATTTTAGTGGTGTATGTAGCCTTTGTGACTGACTGTATCTGCGACCAGGTCCAATTTGAATAATATTTAAGCATGTTTTATAGGCTCAGGATAACGTAAGCATATCAAAACTAACCGTTTTCACATCGACTAACTACTAGTATATCCACGGTAAATCTGCTTTAAGAACTGTTTTCAACTGGGCTCAATTTACAGAAACAATTTTATAATAGCGGGGTTTTTAGCGAGTTTACTGGTTGGTTAGACAGAACAATCAGTTTCCTTCATCCAGCGTTGTTATGAAATGTGAGCAAAATTGTGAAGAACACCGACAAAGTTCACGAAAATTACATGCTACTTGAATAAACGGTTCTCAATTAAGTTGTATTGCGCAATAGAGATCGGGGAGAAAATTACTATCTAGGCTTAAAGTTACCGATGTGAAACTGTCCCGAAAAGTAGCCCGAAAAAATGTGTCTTTGCTTAATCTGTAAAATTTTCGGGCTGGCACGAAATATTTAGAAAAACTGCACTTCTTATCTCGTTTTTTTAGCATTAACATTCTACAACCATATTTGATTTAGCAAACCAATACTAAAAAATAGAAAAAAAAATTAATAAATAAACAAATATGTTTATGAAGAGCAAATTTAGTGGTCGCTTCAAAACATAAATCTGTAATAAAAATACGAGTATATTAATTAAACGTAAAATTTTGAAAAAAATACGTTTACGTTAATCGAAACAGAAATAGTGAACCCTTATTTCTATACGAGGTTCAAAAAAGTGCGTGCCAGTCTCAGTATGTAACGATTTTCAACAAAAAATTTACTAAGAAATTTGCTTCTGTGGCGGTTTTCACAGGGATTACCTGAAACTTTGGCGATTGTCGAGAATTAGTGTAGGCCATCTGAAATCCAAATAATGTTGCCCCATTTCTGTACGAGGTGGAAAGGGGGTTCGTACCAGTCTCAGTATGTAACGATTTTCGACAAAAAATTTACTGAGAAATTTTCTTCTGTGGCGATTTTCACAGGGATTACCGGAAACTTCGGCGACTGTCGAGAATTAGTGTAGGCCATTTGGAACCCAAATATTGTAGTCCTATTTCTGTACGAGGTGGAAAGGAGGTTCGTACCTAGTCTCAGTATGTAACGATTTTCAACAAAAAATTTACTAAGAAATTTTTTTCTTTGGCGGTTTTCACAGAGATTACCGGAAACTTCGGCGACTGTCGAGAATTAGTGTAGGCCATCTGAAATCTAAATAATGTAGCCTCATTTCTGTACGAGGTGGAAAGGAGGTTCGTACCAGTCTCAGTATGTAACGATTTTCGACAAAATATTTACTAAGAAATTTTCTTCTGTGGCGGTTTTCACAGGGATTACCTGAAACTTCGGCGACTATCGACAATTAGAGTAGGCCATCTGAAATCCAAATAATGTAGCCTCATTTCTGTACGAGGTGGAAAGGAGGTTCGTACCAGTCTCAGTATGTAGCGATTTTCAACAAAAAATTTACTGAGAAATTTTCTTCTGTGGCGGTTTCCACAAGGATTACCTGAAACTTCGGCGACTATCAACAATTAGTGTAGGCCATTTGGAACCCAAATAATGTAGCCCCATTTCTGTACGAGGTGGAAAGGAGGTTCGTACCAGTCTCAGTATGTAACGGTTTTCGACAAAAAATTTACTAAGAAATTTTCTTCTGTGGCGGTTTTCACAGGGATTACCTGAAACTTCGGTGACAATCGAAAATTAGTGTAGGCCATATGGAACCCAAATAATGTAGTCTCATTTCTGTACGAAGTGGAAAGGGGGCTCGTACCAGTCTCAGTATGTAACGATTTTCAACAAAAAATTTACTAAGAAATTTTCTTCTGTGGCGGTTTTCACAGGGATTACCTGAAACTTCGGTGACTGTCGAAAATTAGTGTAGGCCATTTGAAATCAAAATAATGTAGCCCCATTTCTGTATGAGGTGGAAAGAAGGTTCGTACCAGTCTCAGTATGTAACGATTTTCAACAAAAAATTTACTAAGAAATTTTCTTCTGTGGCGGTTTTCACAGGGATTACCTGAAACTTCGGCGACTGTCGACAATTAGTGTAGGCCATTTGGAACCCAAATAATGTAGTCCTATTTCTGTACGAGGTGGAAAGGAGGTTCGTACCAGTCTCAGTATGTAACGATTTTCGACAAAAAATTTACTGAGAAATTTTCTTCTGTGGTGGTTTTCACAGAGATTACCTGAAACTTCGGCGACTATCGACAATTAGTGTAGGCCATTTGAAATCCAAATAATGTAGCCTCATTTCTGTACGAGGTGGAAAGGGGGTTCGCACCAGTCTCAGTATGTAACGATTTTCGACAAAAAATTTACTAAGAAATTTTCTTCTGTGTCGGTTTTCATAAGGATTACCTGAAACTTCGGCGACTGTCGAGAATTAGTGTATGCCATTTGGAATCCAAATAATTTTGCCCCATTTCTGTACGAGGTGGAAAGGAGGTTCGTACCAGTCTCAGTATGTATCGATTTTCAACAAAAAATTTACTAAGAAATTTGCTTCTGTGGCGGTTTTCACAGGGATTACCTGAAACTTCGGCGACTGTCGAGAATTAGTGTAGGCCATTTGAAATCCAAATATTGTAGCCCCATTTTTTTACGAGGTGGAAAGGAGATTCGTACCAGTCTCAGTATGTAACGATTTTCAACAAAAAAATGACTAAGAAATTTTCTACTGTGGCGGTTTTCACAGGGATTACCTGAAATTACGGTGACTGTCGAGAACTAGTGTATGCCATTTGGAATCCAAATAATGTAGTCCCATTTTTGTACGAGGTGGAAAGGTGGTTCGTACCAGTCTCAGTATGTAACGATTTTCGACAAAAAATTTACTAAGAAATTTTCTTCTGTGGCGGTTTTCACAAGGATTACCTGAAACTTCGGCGACTGTCGAGAACTAGTGTAGGCCATCTGAAAGCGAAATAATGTAGCCCCATTTCTGTACGAGGTGGAAAGGAGGTTCGTACCAGTCTCAGTATATAACGATTTTCGACAAAAAAATTAATAAGAAATTTTCTTCTATGGCGGTTTTCACAGGGATTACCTGAAACTTCGGTGACTGTCGAGAATTAGTGTAGGCCATCTGAAATCCAAATAATGTAGCCTCATTTCTGTACGAGGTGGAAAGGGGGCTCGTACCAGTCTCAGTATGTAACGATTTTCAACAAAAAATTTACTAAGAAATTTTCTTCTGTGGCGGTTTTCACAGGGATTACCTGAAATTTCGGTGACTGTCGAGAATTAGTGTATGCCATTTGAAACCCAAATAATGTAGCCCCATTTCTGTACGAGGTGGAAAGGAGGTTCGTACCAGTCTCAGTATGTAACGATTTTCGAAAAAATTAAGAATATCAAAGATTAAGAATATCATTGCATCAGAAATCACACGCACTAGTGGGCCATCATCGTAATAAATTAATATTCGCACATTTCATTATTAAAACAAATTCAATTTTTATTTTAAATTCAGATTTTATTTTCACTGAAATACACAATTTTTTCGGTACTTGCATCACTTTTAAACAGCTTTCGCAATTCCGGGACTTTTTTGTTTATTATTATTATTATTACATCCAGCTGATCGCATCAATTTTTCGGTCGCATACAAATTTCCTAAAAATAATTGATAAAACACATTCGATATACATTTTTGTTTGGATTTATAAACATAACATAATAATTTATTACCTTTTGTATTGTATAACACAAATTATTCCCGTCTGGTTCACAAATATTTTGATTTTTAAAGTTTGTTTACTTTTCTTTTATGGATAGTGATTTAAATGTACACAACTGCACCTCGCAAAACGTCACTCAAAATTTATTTCATAATGGTGTTAGTAATAATGGTAATGCAGATCTCAGGGTAGCGTACCTGAATGTTAGAAGTTTGAGAAACAAATTAGCTGATGTAGAAATTATAGCACTCCAACACAATGCTGACGTTATAGTTATAACAGAAACCTGGCTACCAGATAATTTAGTTAATTTCTATAATATACCGGGATTAAATTCTTATTTTGCCAACCGTCCAGATGGGTACGGAGGTTGTGCCATCTATATTAGATCAACCATCCCATCGGTATTACTCTACCAGCGTGATCATGATTATTCACAGTTTCTAGGCATTAAATTAGTTCTAAACTGTATAAATATATTTGCATTTTACCGATCGCAAAAAAACACTCAAGCTACATTTATGGTGTTATTAGAAAATTTGTTAGCTTCTCATACGAAGTCACTAGTGTTTGGAGACGCAAATATTAATTTGATTAATGAAGATGAATCAGAAGTCATTAATTATAGAACTATTATGGATACTCAAGGTTTTGTAATTCTGAATTCGATTGATAGAAAATTTGCAACTAGGGTGCAAAACGTAATTGCAACGGTAATTGATCACTGTATTACGGATTTGGTTAATTTTAATTACCATCTAACGTACAAAGACTCCAACCTAACTAACCATCGAATTATCATAACCGAAGTAAGTAAGATACGTATTAGAAAGTCGGTAGAGAACGCAACTTACAATATCTTGAATTTTCAATCATTTAGTAGCGATATGAGTTGGAAAGAGGTACTCAAATTGACGAATCTCGAAAATTTCATAACTGAATTAGGGAAGATAGTTACGCGACATAGCCACATTATAACAAAAAAAGCGAAGGTAATGAATTCGTGGATGTCAGCAGATATTTTGCAAAATATTAAAAAAAGAAGCAAACTGTGGATATTGGCAAAGAGGTTTCCAGAAAATGACTATTTGCGAGTACGATATGAAGAAGTAGTTCGATTAGTTAAGAATCAAATAAAACTGGCCAAAAAGCTCCATTATGGACATTTGATAGAATCAATTATAGACAATAACAACACTACTCTTCTTTGGCAGCAATTTAGGAAAATTATTTTCAACAAGGATTGCAGCAATAAAAAAATATTTATTCAGAATGAACTTGGTGCTTTAGTTAGTGATACGGTAGCTGCGAACTTATTCAATAAACACTTTAATACAGTAGCCCAAAAATTAATGAGTGGAATGGGTGTTCTTCGCCCTGAAAACTTTGCTAGTATAAATTATGATATTCGCAGTCCTTTTAGCCTTGAACCTATTGAAGTAGCCGAGCTAATAACAACTATTAACACTTTAAAAACAAGAGCGGCTAACGGTTTGGATGGAATTTCGACAAAAGTTCTTAAATATTTCGTTGGAAAATGTGGCGAATCTGTTACCAAATTCTTAAATAATTATTTAGAATCAGGTGAATTTCCCACTTGTCTCAAAACAGCCAAAATTGTCCCCGTATTTAAAGACGGAAGTGAACTCAATCTTGAAAATTACAGGCCAATATCAATCCTACCAGTTTTCTCCAAGGTATTTGAGAAATTAATTCTAAGAAGACTTGAAAATTTTCTGGTTAGCAATCAAATATTAATCCAGTATCAGTTTGGATTTCAGAAAAAATCAAGTACTTTATCAGCATGCTCTAATCTAACTCATTTAGTTACAAAAAACTTAGATCTTAGAAAGAAATGTGCTTGTCTGTTTCTAGATTTCAAAAAAGCCTTTGATTGTGTTAATCATGAAATACTGCTACTGAAATTGGAAAAGCTGCAATTTAGCCCGACGCAATTGAAACTATTTGAAAACTATCTACATGGTAGGCAACAGAAGGTGGTTGTTAATGGAACTGTAAGTGATGAATTAACAATGTTGTGCGGCGTTCCACAAGGATCTATTTTGGGACCTTGCCTATTTAAAATTTATATTAACGACATTTTTGATTTGCCATTAAAAGGTACCTTGCAACTTTTTGCAGACGATAGTGTTATATTTTATGCAGCGAACTCAAGACATAGTCTATTTTCAATGATTAATAACGATCTGATCTTAATCGATACTTGGTTAAATTTAAATCGTCTGATGCTCAATGCCGAAAAAACAAAATATTTAATATTTGGTAATCAAGACTTAGATAACAATCTTCAAGTCCTGTATAAAAACACAAAAATTGATAAAGTGACTAAATATTGTTATCTTGGATTGACAATCGATAACATGTTAAATTGGCAGAATCATGTAGATTGGATCAAAAAATCGATAAGTCCTTACGTGTTTGTTATTAAACGAATAAGGAACTTTTTAACTCGAGAACATTTGCAACTGATATATAATGCGTATACTAACTACAGATTATTATACTTAAACTCTCTTTGGAGTGGAGTAGCAAAATTTAAACTGAATGAATTGGAAATTATCCGCAAGAGGGCTTTAAAGTTAATTAAGGGTGTACCAATACGTTACCCAACAGTTGAATTGTTCAAAGAATTCGGTTCCTTGCCATTTATGAACAATTTAGAATTGATATTGTATGTGTATAAGATTTTAAACATTTTAATTGTACATAATCTAATCATTGTGAAAGCAGGGGACACATATTGCTATAACTTACGAAATGCGTCGTTATTGGTAAGAGAATTTCTCGCTCGAGATACCTGTACAAGAAGTAACTTATTATATAGAGGAATTCCGTTATATAACAAGCTTCCTACCGAAATTCAAAATATTAGAACCTTAAAAAATTTCAAAGCACAAACAAAAATGTTTATGAATTTAAATAAAAATATGTTCAATGAAACTGTATAGCGAAGAATTTGAATTCAATATTTTAGTATACTTAAATTAATGCACTACAATAGTAAAATTTGTTTAATTTATTTATCTATTTAAACTTTATTTGTGATATTTAGTCCGAACTAAAAACAGTTTGATTTATATAAATGTAAAATTAAAAAGTAGTTGCATAAAACCCTTTGGGTTACAGCAACTTAAAAAAAACAAGAAATGTTTTGTATAAAAAGTGTAATGTTCATTGTAATTGTAAATTAATAAAGTAAAAACAAAAAAAAAAAAATATTTACTAAGAAATGTTCTTCTGTGGCGGTTTTCACAGGGATTACCTGAAACTTCGGCGACTGTCGAGAACTAGTGTAGGCCATCTGAAAGCGAAATAATGTAGCCCCATTTCTGTACTAGGTGGAAAGGAGGTTCGTACCAGTCTCAGTATGTAACGATTTTCGACAAAAAATTTACTAAGAAATTTTCTTCTTTGGCGGTTTTCACAGAGATTACCTGAAACTTCGGCGACTATCGACAATTAGTGTAGGCCATTTGAAATCCAAATAATGTAGCCTCATTTCTGTACGAGGTGGAAAGGGGGTTCGCACCAGTCTCAGTATGTAACGATTTTCAACAAAAAATTTACTAAGAAATTTTCTTCTGTGGCGGTTTTCACAGGGATTACCGGAAACTTTTGCGACTGTCGACAATTAGTGTAGGCCATTTGGAACCCAAATAATGTAGTCCCATTTCTGTACGAGGTGGAAAGGAGGTTCGTACCAGTCTCAGTATGTATCGATTTTCGACAAAAAATTTACTGAGAAATTTTCTTCTGTGGCGGTTTTCACAGAGATTACCTGAAACTTCGGCGACTGTCGAGAATTAGTGTATGCCATTTGAAACCCAAATAATGTAGTCTCATTTCTGTACGAGGTGGAAAGGAGGTTCGTACCAGTCTCAGTATGTAAAGATTTTCAACAAAAAATTTACTAAGAAATTTTCTTCTGTGGCGGTTTTCACAGGGATTATCCGAACCTTCGACGACTATCGACAATTAGTGTAGGCCATTTGGAACCCAAATAATGTAGCCCCATTTCTGTACGAGGTGGAAAGGAGGTTCGTACCAGTCTCAGTATGTAACGATTTTCAACAAAAAAATTACTAAGAAATTTTGTTCTGTGGCGGTTTTCACAGGGATTACCAGAAACTTTGGCAACTGTCGAGAATTAGTGTAGGCCATCTGAAAGCGAAATAATGTAGCCCCATTTCTGTACGAGGTGGAAAGAAGGTTCGTACCAGTCTCAGTATGTAACGATTTTCAACAAAAAAATTACTTAGAAATTTTCTTCTGTGGCGGTTTTCACAGGGATTACCTGAAACTTCGGCGACTGTCGAGAATTAGTGTAGGCCATTTGGAACCCAAATAATGTAGTCCCATTTATGTACAAGGTGGAAAGGAGGTTCGTACCAGTCTCAGTATGTAACGATTTTCAACAAAAAAAATACTAAGAAATTTTCTTCTGTGGCGGTTTTCACAGGGATTATCCGAAACTTCGGCGACTATCGACAATTAGTGTAGGCCATCTGGAACCCAAATAATGTAGCCCCATTTCTGTACGAGGTGGAAAGGAGGTTCGTACCAGTCTCAGTATGTAACGATTTTCAACAAAAAAATTACTTAGAAATTTTCTTCTGTGGCGGTTTTCAAAGGGATTACATGAAACTTCGGCGACTGTCGAGAATTAGTGTAGGCCATTTGGAACCCAAATAATGTAGTCCCATTTATGTACGAGGTGGAAAGGAGGTTCGTACTAGTCTCAGTATGTAACGATTTTCGACAAAAAAATTTATTGAGAAATTTTCTTCTGTGGCGGTTTTCACAGGGATTACCTGAAACTTCGGATACTATCGACAATTAATTACTGTCGACAACCTCTTTTCCACCTCGTACAGAAATGGGGCTACATTATTTGAATTCCAAATGGCCTACACTAATTCTCGACAGTTGCCAAAGTTTCAGGTAATCCTTTTGAAAACCGCCACAGAAGAAAATTTCTTAGTAATTTTTTTTGTTGAAAATCGTTACATACTGAGACTGATACGAACCTCCTTTCCACCTCGTACAGAAATGGGGCTTCATTATTTAGGTTTAAAATAACGTAGGCCAATTCTCGACAGTGGCCGATGTTTCAGGCAATCCCTGTTTAAACGCCTTATTTCAAAATGTTTTGGTATTTTTTTTAAATCTTACGTAATATCTTTAACTCGTATTTTGGAGACTATTTTTTTGAAATTTTTACTTATTATATACATACGAATACATATCTACATACGTATTATATATTTACATAACAATTTTTTTTCTATTTTTTCGTGTTGGCTTGTAAAATCAAATCTTGTTGTAGTATGTTGATGTAAAAAAAATTTCGGGATGAGAATTAAAGGTAATGCAGTTTTTCTAATTTTTTCGGGCCAGCCCGAAAATATTACCGATTAAGCAAAGACACATTTTTTTCGGGCTACATTTCGGGCCAACTTTACATACATCTTAAAGTTTAAAGTACAAAAATGGAATTCTCATTTGCTGCCGAAAGAAAACTTAAGCTGGGTGCCAAACTTAAGGTAAAAATCAATTTTAAGTAAATTTTTCGGTAAATTTAATTATTTTTCAAAAATTGACAAAATAATAGAAAAATCTGTTATAAAACCGATTTTTAAAGTAATAATCGATTTACTTTAAGTTTGGCACACAGCCTTAATGGGTAATTTTAAACATGGTGTCTGTGCCATAGGTTGCTATGATCTAAAAAAAACTATAAAAAGAAAGGAATAAGAATTGGATGGGTACATTTTAGATGTTGATGCCGAGACCTACACTTAAACTGTTATTATTAGTTTTAATATATAAAGTCTTTAATGTTACACTTTATATATTAAGCTTGATTGAAGATTATTTCTTGTTTTTGGATGTTCTTTAGTCTTAAACAATAGCATATATCACTGTGCTCGATGGAATCAAGGTTAGGGTTGCTTGAAAACGTCCGTATGATAACTTGTAAAGCATTACAACGTACGTCTATCATTACTCAGAATATTACTTTTGCGAATATTTCGGGTCTCATAATTACTTTTCAAAAAAATATCATAGAATTATATGCTATAGAATGAATGTAAAGATTTTACCCATATACAATTTGCTATTTGATGTGTCACAAGTCAGAGCTGGATGGTTCTATAAAAATGCATGTGGCTTACTGATATCATAAAATAAGAACCCATCAAACCAGTTTTTGTTTTTGTACGAAGTGACGACTTAATTTTGTGCTTTTAAAATGATTAACGAAAATATATTAAAATAATTAAAACATTAGCAAATAGATAATGGTTTATGTAGTAGTGCATCATTTGATAATAAAATTTACAAACTTTTAAGAAAAATGAAGTGTATGTATTGTGAAAAGTTGTAAAGGAATATCTTACCATAGGTAAGTTTACCAAGTGTTAATATAAAATAAAATGTAAATTATGTTAAGAAGAAAATGATTTGTGGTAAAGTTATAAATCAGAACTTAAGTTATAAATCAGAAAAAATTAAGAAAACAATTTTGATTGTAGCGTGGGGTTCTTATTTTGTTGTAGTAAGTTTTATTACCAGGCTCATATTTTTTTATTTTAGTTTAATAAGACGGTGGATATTTCATGTGCTACGTGCTTTGCTTTTCATAATTTATCTTTATTTTAAATACTATAAGTACAACTTTTAACAAAAAGTTTAATGTAAACATTTGTTTTTAGCTTATCAAAATATGGAGAGTTAAAAAGGAATGGTCGAAATCTATTGTCTTGGGTGAGTAAGATGTAATAAGTAGAAATGCAATTGTTTGCTCGGTACATTTTGAAAAACACTATTCCATGCCACAAACAAGAATCAAAAGAGATCGAGATTAACAAAATCGGCCATTCCCACCTTGTTCATTGAAGTGTCAAGGCGTGGATTTGAAGTCGTTAAAAATAATCTAGAGAGAATCAAAAGAGATCGAGATTAAAAAAATCGGCCATTCCCACCTTGTTCATTGAAGTATCAACGTGTATATTTGAAGTCGTTAAAAATAATCTTGAAAATAATGCCCCAATATAATGCTCCGAACACTCTAATTCTAAATTTGTTTCACAAGACGTTTATCCAACTTCTATAAATGATGCTGACGATATTATTGGGGCTAATTTTCACGTTGCTTCTCATGTTGAAGAAGATCCAATCTATGCGTTGAACTTATTATGTGATGTGACAATCAAGTCGTTGATTGTCGATGACAAATCCGGTCCTGTTATTTATATGCTATCTCTTTCACCCTCCGAATTTGTGACACTTGACAGTTGCTTACACCAATGCCTTCTAAACTACTGGCCGCTGACACCAAATGATGACGACACGCTAAGTCGACGTTGTTGTTGCTTTCTCTAGTTGCTTTGTTAGTGTAAATATCTTAAAATTATTATTGCGCAGTCTCGGTTTAGACTTAAATTGACGTCATGTGCGAAAAATGAGAGTAGTAAAAGGCCAGTAGTTTAGAAGGCATTGCTTACACTCATTCTATATAATCTAATTCTATGAAAAATATTCAAAGAACATATCAGGGAAATATAATGTCAAATTTTGAACAAAATCCGAAAGTCATACATTCACGAGGGTAGATGTGAATTTAAATGTATTAGCAAAATGCATAAGTGGCAAATCATAAATAGATGTGAGGAACTACAATTATACCAACATAGACATAACCCGGTACTATACTTAATGATAAAATTAATAATAAAACAAACGAATTATAAATCGGAGTGCAGTTTACGACAAAATATTATATCTGTATCAAAGAACAATTTTATAACTGAAATAAAATTGAATAGAAATTATTTATTGGAAAATGTACTGAGTGAAAGTTATAAAATCAAATTCCTTAACTCCGTGGCGGCTTACGGCTCACACAGAGAAAGAAGATCGAAATATTTTTGGATTAGTATTTAATGAAAAAAACCAATTAAACAAATCAAACTGTGAGCAAATCAATATATCTGATAGCATATCCGGCATTTATGTAAATATTTTATTTTTGCCATTTTAACAGACTTTTCCATTTTAACCTAATAAATTGGGGGTGGTATTCTTGCTAAGGGGCAGCAGCTCAAAAATCAAACTGCACGTATTTCGCAAACTCATAAATCGATACATATCCAACATTGAAATATTCAAAATTTGTTGTTTCAAAAAAATATGTCGTTTATACCTGAAAAATGGTGCGTTATTCGTGATAATGGGTTGCGCTCAAAAACAACCTGCATGTACACTAATGATCGAAAAATTCCTGACACTTGAATTTCTTAAATATTTTTCTATTTTGCAAACGTTGTCAATAATTATTTGGAACAAGTGCTAATTAATCGAATTACGTGTGGGATATGCAAGGGCATCGTTTAAGGCAAAGAAAAGTTATTCCAGAAAATGTAGATCATTTTCAATCAGCTCTGTTGGCTTAAAAGAGACCTCAAGAGTATATTGCAAACCTGGTGCACAGTATGCCAAAAAGAATGCTAGAGGTGATCAGTGCTCGTGGAGGAAATACTAGATATTGGAGTACCGACCCCTTAGATTGATTGTTGATTTTTTTTAAAATATAGGTGAAATATATCATTCTTTTCGGTAATTTTGTTATTTCATTTGTTTTGATCCTACGGTTACTTTTATTAAAATAAATCTGGTTCCATTAGTGCCTTTTGGCCCATGTTATAAATATTATGTCGTACAACCATAACTCGAATAATTTGAATAGTGTGTAATTTTTTGACGAGCAGTGTATATCGTGAGATCACATGTAAATCGATACATCTTATCCGACATTGAAATTTGAAATTTCAACAGTTTTAAAACAATATGTTGCTAACTTGAAACTTTCGAATTCGTGCTAAACGGTAGCAGATCAAAAATCACACTATACATATTTCGCAAGCTCATAAATCAATACATCCTAAGTTTTGCTGTTTTAAACAAATTTGTTGTTTCAAGTTGAGAAATTGGGGGTGGTGTTCGTGCTAAGGATTCAACAGTTAAATTGTACATCCTTTAATTTCCAAAATAGCTTGTCGTTTGTGTATTCATGTTTTTTTGTACTAACTAATTAAGGGGTTGTTTTTGGTTTCAATGATGAGCTCAAAGTCAGAGGTATCTGAACTTGGGCACTCTTAATTCTACCTTGTAAAAATGTATTCCTTCTATCTTCTAAAAATGTATTCAAAGTATGTAATTATTCTATGTTTAGTGAGATGAGGGGGCTGACTCAAAATTAAAATCCTACTTAATTTCAACCAAGTATTATTTTGAGGATTATTATATTTATGCTAAAATAAGATTGCATGATATATTAATGGGTGAATTGCAAAATTTGTGCATTTAGTTTTTATAATTGAACAAACTCTATATCAAGTATACTTTGGTAAACGAACTATTAACTGTGAACTAGAATAAGCCTACAGCGATGGTTCCATCATTTTTGTTTAACTAATAGTGCATTAATTAACACCCCCATTCCGCTAGTCATGTCACCTGTCGTTTATTCCGACAGTTATTTTTTGTTATTGGCATAGGGCCTAATTTTTAATTCAACCTGAGCAAGCAGTGCACTGTCAAAAAATACTCTGTGTTTTTTTATTCAACCTGAATAATTTTACTCGGCACGTTTTTATTTGTGAACTGTGCTTACACCAGCATACTCGGTTCTTTAAATTTTACTCTGAACAGAATGCCAGTGTACGAAAAGTATGCAAAGTAAAAAACAAATTTGGATCATTTGGCATTGTACAACCTATTCTCGGTGTACAATACCTAGGGCAAGCCTGCTTGCTTGCTCGGGTTTAATTAAAAATAGACCTTTAGCGAAAGAATTTTTTAGTTTTGGCTTTTCGAAGCAGGAAATTAATAAGGGATGGGAAAGATTTGCCATTAATTTAAATTCCGTAGGCCCTCCAGTACGAGCAGGCGCAGGATGGCACGAGGTAATATACACACACATACAATAATATTATTCGTGTTCTGCATGTTTAAATTATGTTATTTGAAGAAAATTTTGTCGTTAGATTTGGAACGATTTCAAGGGCAAGGTAAAAAAAAAAATGGTGCAAAATAGAAAAGCCATATCACAATCATCTTCACTTGTTTCATAATATGTATAAATCAAATGAACTCTCTTTTCGTTAAATGTTTAAAATTTATTTATTTTAAATAAAGATAAAATACATACGACTAAAATACATTTACTAGACAAAAAAAAATTGTATTGTTTGTATTTTGACTTTGACTAGAGAATAATTTGTAAAATTTTGAGGAAATTATTTGTGTTGCCCGAAGATTACGTTTAATGCAATTGTCGAGTCACGTCACATCAGTCGACTTAGATAATACCATATTATAGGCGAGGTGACACGACAATTGTCGTGTCGTATGACACGACACGACTAGGGAAATAGGGGTGTAAGTTTCAACGAGTACAGTGCTTTTCATTGTTTTAATTAAAGTAGTTTTCATATATTCCAAGCAGTTCCCAGAAAATTTGGGAGTTGGTAATTTGGGAGAAACGTGTATTAAAATAAAGCAAATACATATTAAATTTTCTAAATTCTAAAAAACGAACATTTAATTTCTAAAAAACGAAATTTTCAACTGGGTTTAATTTCTTTTTTCGTCTCTCTTTCTAAGTTTTAATTTTTCACCAAAAATCTATAAAATAACACAAATATTTATTAATTCAATTTTTAAAGCTTACTATGAAGAACTATGTTTTTTTTTTTTAACTAAAACAAAAACTTTAATGGAATATATTTAACATAAAAGCGTAATCAAATTATTCAAATCTGATGGCTTAGTTTTTTGATAAAATTAATGTTTTGTATGAAACCTCGATTCATCAGATGTCTGATCTGATGAATCGAGGTTTCACAAAATGTTTTTTTTTGAAGAAGTGAAGGAATATTAAAAGATATTTCAAATAAAATGTACATAATAAAAACAGTACAATTGGGGATTACTTTTCATAACAATTTCAAAAATGTTTCATCACGGTAAACTTATATTTAATTAAGACATAAATAACATCTCTTTATACACAAACAATGCTGATCGATTTTTTATTTTATATTTTTCTGATAATTCAATAATATGGCTTTGAATTTCTGTGTTTATTTCTATTTTCACCCCGAAATACAGTAACATAAAAAATAAATAAAATCCACCTTGAACAAATCTCTTAATTTAACATCACCACTTTATAAATATGTAATTAAAATTAATTTGTATGCAAACTGTCATTATTAAATGTAACATCAGTTAGCTGGTATATTTATAATTTGATTTAAACACGCGAATCAACCAACTACAACATTGCTTTAATATTGCGAGCTTTAACATTATTATTCCGTAAAATAAAAAAAATTAAATTTTCTGTTTTGTTTTCCTCCCGGTATTTATGAGCGTTCGAGTGTACTATATACGGTAGAAATAGCAATAAAATTGACATGTGTGGCAAATAAATTTGATAAAAATTGATTTTTAAACAAAACCCCAAAAATATGCTTAAAATATTGTTATACGTAAGAAAAGAACATTTAGAACATTTGCTTTATAAATTTTAATAGTATTATAAAAATGTGTTATTACAGTTAGATAAACTTACTTTATTTGATCCCAAACATTTAATCCAAAATGTTTTAAAACAAGTAGTTCCAACGCATAATTTACAAATCCGTACTGATGAATGTTTACAACACAAAAAGACAAAGCACAAGATTTTTACTTATAGATTTTCCTTCAAATTAAATAATTATTTATTCTTACCATTTTCGCGAAAACAAATTTTACGGAGGATAATTTTCACACAAAAAAATATAACAAAATTAAATAGATTCGGATAATACCAAAACAAAAAATCACAAAAAAATATAGATGAATAAATAGAAAAATTTAATTCAATTAATAAAACAAAAATATTTATATAAAACTTTTCTAAGGAAAAACAAGAACACTTTTTATAAATTTCAACTTTGCGTGTAATTAATTCACATACTAGGAACAAGAGGAACAAGAATGCACATGAACTAGCAACAAAGTAAAACTATATATTATTTTGGATTAAAAAATAATTTTTTTTTAATTTTGACACACAAAAAAACTAGTAAACTATTAATTTCCGAATAGAACGTGTAATTTTGCTAAATAACTTTTAACCGTACTTATCAAAGAAATTTCTCGGGTGCGACTGAAATATTTTTCATTAGTCGGAAAATTTTTTGTACAAAACTTACTCTCTCTCCCATTAAAACAGAAACAAAAAATAATAAAGCCCTTGCTCTCGATTTAAAATAACTAAAGTATTTTTCATGTCTGAATATAGGGTGGAAATTATTTTTTGCAAAGATATTGACTTGCAACTATGAGCAAAGAATAAATAAAGAATTACCCTTTTCCGAGCTTACGGTTGAAATCGATTGCTTTGCATATTTTATTTTGTTGTGACTCTTTTCATCGTTTTGTGTGCTCTAATAACCAAAATCATAACTCATTCTCTTTCCATTTACCTTTACCGTTTATACAAGTGGGGAAATTCGTATGACTTGTTTGAAAGAAACGATGAGAATATACACTCTTACACTCGTACTGAATGTATAAAGCATAATTAAACAAGTATTCTTTAAGGTATTGTGGGAAAAAAGCTTCTATTTCTCTTCGAATTGTAAAAAAGCATTTATAAAGAGTTACAAAAATTCTCTGTTAGATGTCGTTCAAATCTATAGAAAATTAAGACATTAACACAATATAATAAGCGTGTACCGGGTAGAAGGCTTACGTATTTTATAATGTTTTTGATAAACAGTTGATTCCAAACTTATAAAATTCAAAACAAATAAAAGTAATTTTTAAAATACATACTTATAGTTTTATCAACATTACTTTTGTTATAGTTTTTAAAGAAATACGTCAAACAAAAATTTACTAAAATAGATGACATATGATGGGTGCTAATATAGCAGATGCTTCTTATTTACCTACAAAAATTTGCAGATGAAAAATATTGGTCGCATGTAAATAGGGTATTACAGTATACTATCTGCACATTGCAGCTCGAAGCTGGGTTTATTAAGCAAACTTGAAATAAACATTAGATACGAGTTAATTTATGCTATCTATTTTTTTTTTTTTTTTTTTTCAAATTAAATTAATTCTTTATTTTTAACATTATTTACAATTATTGAATATTGGAATGGTGAATTAATTAACAAAAGAAAGCCATTCTTAACCTATAATAACATATTTACAATGCCCGCTGTCTCGAATATGGGCACTCAGAAGCTTAACATAATTGAAAATAGAACTTAACTTTGAATTAAATATTAAATAAGGCAAAGGAACAATGTAACAATTATATAATGTAAAGTAATAATGAACTGAATAAAAAATGTTAACAAAAAAAAAAATTAAGTGTGCTTTAGACCACACTACTGAAGTAAAACTTCTAATATATATTTAATATTTATAATATAATATAGAAAATTATAATATTGGAAAAAAAATTGTCACCCTTTGCGTTCTCGAGTGTCACCTAGCCGTTTATGTCTGATGCCACGAGAGGTAACCTTGTAACTTGGTAACTTTTTCAAGGCCAACTAGTCGTAATAGACAATGTTTATGTATGTGTCACAAAATGGACAAAAAAACCATTTTTGAAATCTCTTCGCATAGTAAAAATGGCCTTGAAATATTTTTTATTTCATTTATGTATAACCACAGTACATCATGTGGTTTCATCGAAAATATGTTTAAGTCGCATTAAAACCTGTATCATAGGCAATCGGGGAAACAAACGAAGAAAGAATCGGTTTCTGTGATACCTCGTGTGAAATGGAGCTATAATATAGAAAAAATACATATATAAAATATATCACACGGACGAATTTTTGTTGGTCACCCTGTGCGTTCTGGAGTGAGTAAGTTAGTGAGTGACATAGATGTTATAATATAGAAAAAAAAATTTTGGTCACCCTGTGCGTTCTCGAGTGAGTCAGTCAGTGACATAGAAGTCTATATTATGACTTTCCAATTTTCCTGTTTTTCAATTTTCCAATTTACATATTTTCCAATTTTCCAACTTTCCAATTTACCAACTTTCAAAATTTCCTATTTTCATATTTTTTATTTTCCTATTTTGCAATTTTGCAATTTTTCAATTTTTGAATTTTTCAATTTTCCAATTTTCCAATTGTCCAATTTTCCAATTTTCGAATTTTCCAATTTTTCAATTTTCCAATTTTCCAATTTACCAGTTTTCCAATTTACCAATTTTCCAATTTTCATATTTTCATATTTTCATATCATCATATTTTCATATTTTCATATTTTCATATTTTTTATTTTCCTATTTTGCAATTTTGCAATTTTTCAATTTTTCAATTTTTCAATTTTCCAATTTTCCAATTGTCCAATTTTCCAATTTTCCAATTTTCCAATTTTTCAATTTTCCAATTTTCCAATTTACCAGTTTTCCAATTTACCAATTTTCCAATTTTCATATTTTCATATTTTCATATTTTCATATCATCATATTTTCATATTTTCATATTTTCATATTTTCATATTTTCATATTTTCATATTTTCATATTTTCATATTTTCATATTTTCATATTTTCATATTTTCATATTTTCATATTTTCATATTTTCATATTTTCATATTTTCATATTTTCATATTTTCATATTTTCATATTTTCATATTTTCATATTTTCATATTTTCATATTTTCATATTTTCATATTTTCATATTTTCATATTTTCATATTTTCATATTTTCATATTTTCATATTTTCATATTTTCATATTTTCATATTTTCATATTTTCATATTTTCATATTTTCATATTTTCATATTTTCATATTTTCATATTTTCATATTTTCATATTTTCATATTTTCATATTTTCATATTTTCATATTTTCATATTTTCATATTTTCATATTTTCATATTTTCATATTTTCATATTTTCATATTTTCATATTTTCATATTTTCATATTTTCATATTTTCATATTTTCATATTTTCATATTTTCATATTTTCATATTTTCATATTTTCATATTTTCATATTTTCATATTTTCATATTTTCATATTTTCATATTTTCATATTTTCATATTTTCATATTTTCATATTTTCATATTTTCATATTTTCATATTTTCATATTTTCATATTTTCATATTTTCATATTTTCATATTTTCATATTTTCATATTTTCATATTTTCATATTTTCATATTTTCATATTTTCATATTTTCATATTTTCATATTTTCATATTTTCATATTTTCATATTTTCATATTTTCATATTTTCATATTTTCATATTTTCATATTTTCATATTTTCATATTTTCATATTTTCATATTTTCATATTTTCATATTTTCATATTTTCATATTTTCATATTTTCATATTTTCATATTTTCATATTTTCATATTTTCATATTTTCATATTTTCATATTTTCATATTTTCATATTTTCATATTTTCATATTTTCATATTTTCATATTTTCATATTTTCATATTTTCATATTTTCATATTTTCATATTTTCATATTTTCATATTTTCATATTTTCATATTTTCATATTTTCATATTTTCATATTTTCATATTTTCATATTTTCATATTTTCATATTTTCATATTTTCATATTTTCATATTTTCATATTTTCATATTTTCATATTTTCATATTTTCATATTTTCATATTTTCATATTTTCATATTTTCATATTTTCATATTTTCATATTTTCATATTTTCATATTTTCATATTTTCATATTTTCATATTTTCATATTTTCATATTTTCATATTTTCATATTTTCATATTTTCATATTTTCATATTTTCATATTTTCATATTTTCATATTTTCATATTTTCATATTTTCATATTTTCATATTTTCATATTTTCATATTTTCATATTTTCATATTTTCATATTTTCATATTTTCATATATTCCTATTTTTCATTTTCCATTAACCTGTTTTCCAATTTTCTAATTTTCCAATTTTAAAATTTTCCAATTTTCCAATTTACAAATTTTCAAATTTTCCAATTTTGCAAATTTCGAAATTTCCAATTTTCCAATTTTTCCAATTTTCCAATTTTCCATTTACCAATTTTCCAATTTTCCTATTTTCTTATTTTCCCATTTTTTTAACCAATGATTAAAATAAAATGGTATCAACTAATGTTCCACCTAGGGATTTATGAATTGTCATGGCACATCCTGATACTAAAGGAAAATGATTTCGTTTTGCATCTATTGTTTCGTTCGCCTCGTTCGATTACACTTTTCGTAACGCATTTGCCAGCTTAGTCCCCAAGTCAAGCGTGCCTAAAGAAGTTTTACTTCAAAAACAATATTTAATCTCTAACACAACACACAGATGAAGAAATTATTTAAGCGAAAAACTTAAAATTACTTATACTAGATTATAATAAAATTTTATCTTAAATTACTATCTCTAAATGGGGTTCATCCTCCCGTTGTCAACCACTAGTATTTGGAACATCTGTCCTCAAACTCATTGGCTTTTTGTTGTTTGATACTTGTGTCGAACCGTAGATATTCACCTGGATTATTGAATTTATCAGCCTCGAACCACTTCTCATTGGGCCTTCTCAGAACATGGAAAATAATTGGTATGCCCTCTCTGTCCTGCACATACCCTCTACTATCGAGGTGTGTAAATAAAATTGGACCCGGTACTATACCTTCGGTTAGATAATGTTGTGCCATCCGCTCGTCGATGTAACACGGTCCGCATACTAATGAATTATCAGTGTTTAATGTCGCTCGTAATATATGATTTCTTATTAATTTAAGTATATGTATATCAATGCGGTCTGCATCAAAATTCTCATAATGATTCTTGTTTGAAATGTAATGGAGTTAACCAGTTTCTGCCTTGCGATATTTGTTTCTGCAGTGTCGTATACATTTCCTCTCAAAAAATCTTATTCGTTCCATGTAGCGTGGCACCTGATTAAACCACATCTGGCATCCATATGTTATTATTGGGCGGATGAGTGCCACATATCCGATTGTTTTAACTCTTTCACCAATATGTTTACTGTAAAAGAAACGTCTAGCTCCCATGAACGCTTTACGCGCTTTCTCCAAATTGTGCTGTTGTATGTGCCGCCATATAGCACATATTATCAATGTTCACGCCCAAATAGTTGACTGACTCCTTCAATGCTATTGGTTGATCGTAGGCCGTTACTCTGAGCTTTCACCAATTTCTTTTTAAGTCTCGGTTTGCGTTCCTTAGCGGGCTGCGAAAAAGTATCAATTCACATTTGGCCACGTTAATTTCGATTCTCCACGTATTCAGGTAATCCTGTACATAATCTATTGCCTTTTGCAATTGGGCTTGAATATCTCCAACCAGATATTTACTACTATAGATGACCATATCATCTGCGTATGCACACACTTGAATATTTTCCGAATTTAGTTGTTGATTCCCAATCATTTCCACCGTATATAAGTTAAATAAAATTGGTGCAGTAATGGATCCCTGTTGTACACCATTTAAAATTTTGAATTCCCGACTTGAATTTATATTGCCTACGGGCAAATTATCTTTGAACTACTTTATGATCGAAAATTCATTACAACTACGGTTGTAATGAATTTTCGATCATAAAGTAGTTCAAAGATAATTTCAATTAGATCATTGCCGAAATTAAAGTTTTTCAATTTTGCCAACAGTCCGTCCAGCCAAATGGACTCGAAGGCTTTTTTTATATCAATGAGTACTGCGCCCGTTGGTTGTTTTAAGCTCAAATTGTGACATACGTCCGCTGTTAATTTAGTAATTGCGAGTACTGCGCTATGCCCTTGCCGAAAACCAAATTGATTTTCTGGTATAATTTTGTTTTTATTGACATGATCCATAATCTTCTCATTGATAATTATTTCGTAGATTTTGCCTAAATTCGACAGGAGGCTGATGGGTCGGTAATCTTCTGGGTCTGTACCATTTTTATTCTTTTTCAGGATTGGAAATATTCTCGCCACCTTCCAACAGTTTGGAAAAGTTTTTTGTTATTGAGTAGATGATTGAAAATTATACAAAGTTCGGTAATTATAGAATTTGGAAGATGTTTTAGTATAATATTTGGGATTAGATCAGGACCAAAAGATTTTTTATTGTTTGCCGTGCGCAAGATGTTAGCCAAATAGTCACAATTAATGAAATAGTCTGGATCATCAGCCGGTTGTTTGGGTGCATCCGCTCTATTATTGTGTGTAAACTGCGTTTTGGACCGTTTCACCAACTTGTCTTCCCCATGTCTCCGTTTAGTTGGTTCCACAATTGTGTTCACCTGTCTCTCATGTTCTATTTTGCCAAGGGCTGGATTGCGTTTCGTATGTTTTTCGATGTGGTGCCCAATAATATTCAAATTTATTTGCTCGTCCAAAATTGTAATTTTATTGTCAAAATGTGTCATCTCGTCCCATAGTATATTAAGTTGATGATATTCTCCCGTCTCCTGTTCATTGATCTCGATCGCCCGTATACTAATGTCCTTAGTCTTCTGTGTTAGTTTCTTAATGTCGGATCACATTTTGCTTCCTGGTTTAATTTGCTTCATACAATTGACCCAATATTTCTCGATTTGTATTTTAACATTTTGTCCAATCAATTGAACCGTCCGTTTAATTTCGTTTTTCCAAATTTAAATTTCTCTTTGATTTTGATTTTGATTTGTCGCCGCCAAATTGCCAAAATTATAATTTCGTCGTCTGATGTTACGCCGGAACGTTTTAATTTTTGTTATCAAAAAACGTTTATGCTTATACAGACGTTCTATTGTGGCATTTGTATAGCATTGCATATTATTGCATCGCCTAATTTTGGGCTCATTCTCCTTGATATTGTCCAAAAGTAATTTAGTGATTTTTTCAATATGAATAATAATTTCGTCGTCATCTATATTGTGTGTGTTGGGTGTCATAAATACTTCTTGTTGATGATCACCATTGAAATCCTCCCTTTCATAATGGCCCGCTGCTTGACGGTGCATATTCGTCATCTGTTCGGCCCATGTGTCCCAATTTGTATCCGCAAAATTGTACCATGTCCTTTTCGTTGCCTCATTGGTGCCCATTTCTAGCACGCCCACTTCTCTCACCACCACTTCAATCGCTTTATGATCACTGTCATATCGATGGGTGGGGATTTATGCTATCTATTAATAGCATGGACGAACCTGCAATTTAGTTAGCTGAAAATTTAGATAAAACCATCGGTATAAAGATAAAACAATCAAAATGCATAATTGAAAAATAAACTTCACTTCAATAAATAAATTTCATTTTTTAAGAAAAACAAAAAATATAAACTGCGTGCTAACGTTCGATATCAAGTTCTCAATATTGTAAGATGAACTGATAGAATTAAAATCCCGTTATAGCATTTTTAGCTAGCACATTAGTTAATAAATCCAGATTCTAACTACTAAAAAAACATTTTTATGTAAAATTCGATTTACTCATCAACAAACTCGTAGCTGAAAGAATGATAAATTCAGTATAAAGCTTCTCTAACATTTCGATGCCTTTTTTGTAGGACGATTTAACTTTGGCCTCAAAATAGCCGTTTGTTTCCGCGAGCATTGGTTTCAGGTCTGTGAACAGGTAGTAGTCTCGGAGAGACGGATCCGTAGAATGTGATGGATGGAGGAGAAGAAATTCAAATTTCAATTCTTTCAATTTTGCCATCGTAGCCAACGATTTCTGACACGGTGCATTGCTCTAGTGAAAGGACATTTTGTTTATTTGTGTTTTGAATCTTTTTCCCGCAACTTTTTCTGTTTATTACGGTTAAACAGCTCCAAACAGCGCTCTGAATCATCGATGCGTTGCTGTTTTAGATCCAATATGTGCTAGCGCGGCACCCACTTTGTACAGAGCTTTCTCATGGACAAATGTTCATGCAAAATAGTGTATACACTGCCTTTTATATCTTTCAAATGTCAGCTAACTCACACAATTTCACTTTACGGTCTTTATAACCGATTTTGTGCACTTTTATTATCTTTTATGGAATAACTGCCGAATTCACGTATAAGAAATTAGCCCAGAATGTTAGCCCTGAAAAGAGAAAGTTTAATCAGGCAACACCATTAAATTAAAATCTCATTGGGTCTCACCACACTTTAATTCTTTCAGCGTCATTCTTTCCTCGTTTCCTTCCCCTTCACCAACAAACTGTTTTTAGTTTGCTGGTGAAGGGGAAGGAAACGAAGAAAGAATCACGCTGAAAGAATTAAAGTGTGGAACCGCGGATTTACTATATTATAGGTTATTGGAATAATTTATCTCTAGATTTAGCCCAGAAAATAAAAAATAAACATTTTACTATGAAATTAGTCTTAGCCCAGAAATTTAAAAATATTAAATTATTAATGAGAAATTAGCCCAGTCCAGGCATATATCAAAACAAATCTTTCATTAAAATAACAAAAAAAAAATCGGTCAATTGGAACAAAAACAAACACATGTATATACATGTACACGTAAATAAATACGAATATATATGTACATGTATTTGTTACGAGTTGTTTAAAATATTTAAATTTTTATTTATATCTTGGATTGAGACTATACAGATTTAGAATGAGTATGCAAAAAGCTTATTTGGGTAAAAGTTTCAAGATGATCGGTATGTTGCAACTTGCCGAAATATGACTCTGGGCCGAGTACTCGTAAGCATTTTCGAGAAGTAAATCAGTTTTTCTTGAAGTGTGCCAAAACTAAAAATCTCTCGGATTGAAGTGATATGAACATCTGTTGGTTTTTTTTCAATACATGATTTTAAGTACTTAATGTTATCAGTTCTAAAAAATTCTTTGAAACACGAAAAGTCAAAAATATGCCGTTTATCATCATGGAGTCGCTAACAACACAACAACGCATTTTGGGGAAGAAAAACTGATTTATTTCTCGAAAACGTTTACGAGTGCTCAGCCCTGAGTCATATTCCGGCAAATAAGCTGTTTGCATACCCATTCTAAATCTGTATAACCTCAATCCGAGAGATTTTTAGTTTGATCACACGAGAAGAAAAACTGAATTATTTCTCAAAAATGCCTAGAAGTACGCAGCTCAGTTTAAATGTTTTTAAATTTCTGGCCTAAGACTAATTTCATAGTAAAATGAGTTTTTTTTATTTTCTGCGGGCTGGGATAAATTCCAATAACCTATAATACAAGTAAATACAAATAAAATTTATAAATTCCTGCGCTGGGATAACTTCACATAAGGTTTTAATTTAATAGTGTTGCCTGATTAAACGTTTTTATTTTATTTAAACGTTTTTTATTTATTTTCTGGGGTAACTTTTTATACGTGCCGAATTCGAGGGACCAGAGCATTCAGCATCATCGATTTTTATATGGCCATATTTGAACTTAGAAAAAAAACGTTCTGCGGTTGTTTTCGAAGCAGCAGAGTACCTATAATACTTATCAAACCATTGTTTTGCTTGAACGATATTATTCCCATTAAAAAACAGTATTTAATCAACAAACGAAATTATTTTTTTTCATTGTTTTGAAAATAACAAAAGTACCGTTAAACTAATGGCCAGGAATTCAAAAAATATTGACGCAAATCCTATTTTAGGCCATCTTGTTCTGAAATCTGTCGTTCCAAATAAGGAAGTAAGTTCCAAATAAGATTTGGAATTTACTTCCTTATTTGGAACGACATATTTCAGAACAAGATGGCCTAAAATAGTATATTGTCGCTAAAGGTCAAGGAACAGAACCGGAACGGCCCAAAATTTCGTATTTTAAAATCCAAAGACCCTCCAATTACCTCTGCGTATGTTTTTGTTCTGTATTATGTTCCATGTTGGCCTTAATTTGTGGAACCCGCCGCTTGTTGGTACCGGTTTGTATATTATCATTAAAATTGTTGATAGGTTGTTTGTGAAGTTCTGGATTAAGGTAAGAAAGTTCCGTGATAAATTATACTCAGATGTTTCTTAACCAACGCGGATCACTTTTGGTTTAAATATTGTTATTGGAATTCTAGCTTGAAGTTCACTTTTTCCACTTTCCTAACTTAGAGAATGTAAAAACAATTAAATGTCTTTTATAATTATCATTTTATTAAAATATTTGTAGCGGCTGGTCTCTTCAACTGCAAGAAACATCGCCCAATTTAATCAGCCCTCAACGGAGAATTCTCCGTAGAAATAATTATGTAAACATAGCAAGTACAGCAACCACAACCACGTATAGACGAAATTACTACATGTGTACTAGCAAAACATAATTGGTACAAACAAAATATAACAAAAACAACTGTGTAGATAAAATAATTTTACTTCCTTGATCTCTTAAATGGCCAAAATTGTTTTAGATAAGATGATTAACGATTACATTATTGTTATTATTAACTACCAAAACAAAGTCATTTAATACAATAAAAAACGATGGTAATGCCACTGCACCAAAAATGATTCCATTGTTGTTTAACTGTGCGTTCTCATCTGAGCCTGCTTTGCAATTAATTGCAATCGATTTTAAATTTCTCATTTTTACAGTACACATTCAAAAAAATTCCGTATCGGTATATAAATTGTTATGCACACACATAAAAAAATTACAAAGCGATTAGCAATCGAAAATAGTCGAGCATACATCTTTGTGCATTATAAAATTTGCATTCACACAAAAAGTAGAAAATTTCCCTTATTTTATATAAGGAAATTTTCAGGAAAATTGACAGCTATGTTTTTGATTTGCACAGTAACTTGTTTGTTTTGAAAACAAACATTATTTTGTAATTTTAAAATGTTGTGCTAATAACTAGCCGTAGGTTGATTTTAATAGTAAACATCTCTATTTTTCAATCATTATTTTATATTTAATATAGGAAATTGTTATAAATTTTTGCTCGCAGAATATAATAAATATTTTTAATAGCGAAGCGACGCGTGATTTTCCTTTGTAGATTTCAGTTTTGCTGCCGTTATTTCTAAGATGTATTGTGGCCATTAATCAAAAATCTCTTGTAAATTAGTTTTACTTATGTATGTTGTTAATAAATAATTTGTTTTGGAAAATGTCACATATACAAATGAAACACATAAATACAACTAAATGATACAAAAATTTCCCTTTGCAATGCATTCAGATGAGGACCAATAGTAATTAATAGAGAAAAGCTGCGTCCACCCACTCACACAATTATTACAGTATACCGCCTGCATATTGCAAGCTCCATGTCAACCTGAACACTGACATGGACGGTGGGTCGGCGCTGAATTCTGCACTACAGCAGAGCGTCTTAGTTGTGTTTATTAACATCACCGATCGTAATAGATGACGAAAATTCGCTTTGCATCCAGCCTCTTGATAGGTTTCGAAGCCAGTACCTCTTAGTCCAAGTGCCAAAGCTTTAACCACTGCAAACCACTTGACTGGTGTTGATTGATATTACAAGTTACTGAATGGACTATTTCGTATGATAATTCAAAACTCAAAAAATAAGTCCTTTCCATACCGTTTTGCTTACAAATAACATGGAAACCAGTGGTGATAATAAAAATATATGTGATTTGAGCCACAGTGGCCTCAACAAATTTGAGTCGGCTACCAGCATTCTGGAAAACCAACACAATGGGGGCGGGGGGGCAACAATGGGTTTATGGTGGGCTAAATTATATTCGATGCAAACAAAATCACGTGCGACAAACAAAAGTTTGCGCAAACTGTGCTTTCCCTATTACCTGGACAGGCGGAGAAGGTCGACTATATTTTAATGGACCCTTCAGCCACTGAAAAGTATGAGGTGATCAGAAGAGTATTCATGGAACTCAACTCCATTTCCGAGGAATGTAAATTACAAGAGATACTCAGATACTCAGCTCACACAACAAGATACTAATTTCCACAAAACTGGTATTTGTATTACGGTAGATTTACTAACCGCGCGCAAGGTTGCGTTGAACCATGCAGCTTTGCGAAACCGCAAACGGAGATAGCAAATACCTCTTCCCCAAAATAAATAGGTCTTATTTTTCAAATACCAACATAATCCCGTGTAAACTTGGGAAAATACTTACGGTACCAAAATATTGAAGGTTGCTACTTAACAAAATTCGGTTTGCTAGCGGATCTGAAAAATCGAAAATTTATCGATTCATCCACTATGCTCGCAACCAACACAACGTCAGCACGTGTTGATACCCCATTTCCATTATTTGTGTACGGTGCCCTGTTAAAGAAATTTTCTTCTTTAATCGTACAGACTTCCGATTCACCACAAGGCAGCATTCCTAGAATTCTTCATTCTTAGAAATCTGCCAACCCTCATCAGCAACATCATGCCCATTACACATGGTAAAGAAGGACGACGATTGGCCACTGAGACCATATTGGCACTACAAAACGTATATCGCAGTTCCAATTCCTGACCGTTACCCAATCATTACCACACCATTGCGGGTTTATTCAAATTTAGCCTCAGAAATGTTACACAAATCTTCCAACTTTTCATCAACAAAATAGCGAACAGAGATCGTGATATAGCTAGGTCAAATCTGGTTACTTTAAAAATATAATCTTAGCTTTTTTGAACTTAGTAGAATAGTAAGCATAACAAAAAATTCATCATGAAAGCTGGATAGCTTTCTTATTATATCGAATTTCTCAACGTTCTGTATTATAATAGAATTGTATAGTACAAAAAAACTATATATCGAATTGTCCTCATGGATATTTTTTGATCATTGATATTTTGTGGACATGTTAAACAAAAGGACTGTTTTATCTTATCTGCCTGGGCTTTTGTGAACGGTTATCATTATGCAAATTTTGATGTAATACGCTCGAACCGATAAACTGACGTGTTATTATTAACGATATAAATATTGCGAAATACGAGCGTTAGTTCAACCGATTCTTAAGATTAGTGTAAATCTCGTTTGGTTGAAATTAAATTAAAATTAAAATCATAATATAATATAATAATTTCAATTTAATTACTAAATCATAAAGAACTATATATTTACTATAATATAAATATATGTATACATAAAACTATAACTAAAATGGACGATCCAGTTACTAATATTCTGCTTATAATAAAAATAGTAATAAATCAAAAATCAGTAATAAAACCGACATAATAATTGTTTGGAAGTAATCAAATTAATGTGAATAACGTCATTATTATCTTTCACAATCAATTTTACCTTCGACAATAAAAAATTGACGACATTCATCTCGCTCGAGGAAACAACAATCAACATTAGCAACAACCTCATCAACATTTCATACAGATTATTTTCTGCGAAACCAAGTAACCAATTTGCTTTATTTTTATTAATTTTCTTTATTTAAATCATAAAATCATTTTTCTTGTATAATTAAATTTTTTTGTTAATTAATTTTCTTAGACTTACTTAATTATTAAATGGATTAGGGCTAGTTTAAGTTCAGCTTAGTTTAGGTAGCACAAATCTTGAAATTGGCAACCACAATTTTGATGGCGTCGAAAAATTTAAATACCTCGGGTCACACACTTAGAAATGTTGCTGCGATTTATGATGCAACCCTTGCATCGAGGCTTATACGATGCAATCGTGTGTCATATTCTGATGCAAAGCATGCATTAAAAATAGTTATGATGTAGTTGCGTCTAAAATTACTGCAGTACTGTGTCGAAAGAAAATTTCTATATAATCTGGGGTTAAATATTTTTTTAGCGAATTTATAACAATTCGCTAAGTCATTGTGTATACTTTTAATATAAGCTTAAAATGTTTTTCATATATTTGATGTGTAATTAAGGACGTAGATTGATTTACGTCAATCGAGTTAGAAGTAAAAAACGGGAATCTGAAAAATTTGCTACTTTTAGTTTTAATACAAATTAATATAAGTGTTAAAACAATTATTTGGGAATTTCTAATGTAGTGTGCTTTACTGTTTAAAGTACTGGACTATACAATTTTAATGCCACTTACGACAAAAAATGATGCTTCCAAATGGATGTTTTGATTATTTTTTTATGCACTGTGCTATAAATTTTAATATAACTTGTATCAATTTTAACAAAATATTCCGTTAAAGTTTAGTGTAAACTATATACTAAAAATTAATACAATTAGCATTAATATCTGATATAATGCAACTTGTGCATTAGTTTGTAATACAAGCTTCCGCAGGACGTATATGTAATGCAATTTGCATTACATAGGTCATATTTTTTCAACTGTGCAGTTATAACATCGCTGAATAATATGCAGGCATAAATAAAAGCTCAAATCGCTGCCGGACAACGAGTTTTCTACACCTAATCAAGATTATTGCGATCGAAACATCTATCGCAGTCGTGCAAGTTCGCACTTTATAAAGCACTCATAAGACCTGTGCTGACTTTCGGAAGCGAGAGCTGGACCATGACCTCTAACGATTGTAGATTGTTTAACTATCTTCGAGAGGAAGGTCTTTCGTTCAATCTTTGGCCCAATTAAAGTTGCGAACAACGAATATCGGATTCGTATGAATCACGAAATAAAACAACTCCTCGGAGGCAGCGATATCACCGTATCGTATTCATCAAATCCAATCCAGTGAGATGGCTCGACCACGTTACAAGGTCTCCACAACAACGGATGATAAATAAAGTGTTCCACCAACAACCAGCCGGAGTGCGTCGTAGAGGAAGACCCCGACTACACTGGCATGACGACATCGAAAAAGATCTATGAACATTAGAATGTCAAAACTGGAGGACGAGATCGATGGATCGAGATGGATGGGGGACCATAGTGCAGGCGGCGAAATTCCATCATGGGATGTGAGAGCCAGAGAGAGAGAGAAAGAGAGGTAGCACTAGAATAGGGTGTTCATTAAATGTCAGTTTTGCGCGTATAACTTTTATAATTATTATTCCATTTAAATTTCTTTTAAATTATAATTATGTTATTGATTTTTTTCTTATTTTTAATGATTATATAAAGTATCATTATGTTAATTTTGGAATTATTATTAAAAATTTAAATAATTTTCTAATTATTAATAATTAATATGAGATTTTCAACAATTATCGTGAGATCAGGTAGGTAGTACAATGGCGGAAACTTTTTTCTACAGTTGTTCTTTTTGCTATACTTAACTTAATCAATCTAGTTATTCCCTCTTTTAAACTGTACTTTTGTTCATAATTACCGTTTTCTAAAGTAAAATCATGTCGTGATGATCCCTCCCATCTATCATTCCCATTCCCATGATATCTAAATATACCTTTTCCCTTCGATCATAATTAAACCTTTTCCTAAACATTTAATTTCATTTAAATTTTCTTGTTAATTTGCATACATCTACTAATTGTACCACTTTGGTAAAAGTTTACAACTTCATCAAATACCCATAGTTGTGGTGACGTCTTTCTTTGAGAAATTTACAACAACAATCCCATATATGTAATTCCATATTGGAATAGTTTTAAACCAACTTTTCTGCTGGTTTAGAATAATTCTATTCTAGACGAGAAATTAGTTACAATTTGTAATAAGATTCAATAATGTTCTAGCACATTACTATTTAATTGAATATATTTAGTTGCATTTTTACGTTGCTTTGAAATTCAAAATGTAATTGTCACCAACTAATAAAAATAAATTAAAAAATATCTTTGGTTGTTTCTTTGAGCACAATATTAATTCCTATGCAGTATTTCCCAACTTAATTTAACGTTTTATGTTTATTTTTATAAAATTATTTGTTCAACCAGCGGTCTGACAAGACTGTATTCAACCCTTGCAAAGCCCACCCCTAAACTATTGAGCATTTGCCGCGCTTCAACTGAACGCGCAAGGGCAATGGATCAGTATTCTATTTTTTAAATACGAAACGACGTTCTAAGAGATCCTTCACCGAGGAAAAATCCATACGATCACACAGGGCTGGGATGTTCTAACATCACCATTTTGCGATATTTTATCGAAGTCTACGTCTCTCTCTGCTAGAATTAATTTGACTTCTGTTTCGTTTATCAATTATTTCTTCTCTATTGCTATCACAACCTACTACAATATTTGAACAATATCAATTTCAAATATTTTCATTCTACAATCGAAAAAAAATTATTTGGTGATAGAAACACAGTAGAAACATCACAATATTGCAATCTAGCAGGCTGGTAAACGATAAAAAAATTGAAACAGAGATAAATTTTATTCTACAGAAATGAGAAATAAACTTCGATAAATTATCGAAACATGGTGATGTTAGAACATCCCTGCCCAGGTTTCGTTACAGGGTTTACAAAATAAAGGCCTTTTCAAATTTCCCATTAAAATGGATAGCGCTCCCAATAGTGGCTCCCGATAAATAGGTAGAGCAAAATATTGGTATGTCGATTTTTAAATAAAAAGTTGAATTAAAAATCTTAGTTTAGAGTTAAATAAGTTAATTTATTAAATGCAAAACTAGCGCGCTAAATATAAGTTTTGAGTTTGAAAATTGGGTGTTCCAGATAAATCTATCGGGCGGTAATAAAAAAAAATACGGCCATTTATAATTCACGTTATCTTTAATTTTTATTTGCAATTTCATAGGTATTGCAGAGTAACAAAATCTGCTTAGTTGCGCTAGTACTAAATAGATGTCGTCAACACTAACTCGATAAAAATTCTATGAACAGAACCATACAAATTCACAATTGACATATGTCATGCAGTATGGCTCTTAAACTGGAACCAGTCGGGAATAAAAACTTAAAAACTTAATAGAATATAGAATAATGTACATATTTCATTTGCCAAATTACAACAACAATGTTATGTATTCAATACCAATTTGGAATTCGTTGAATTCCTACAGATTTGATGGTATTGAAATTCCAATTCTATTTTTTAGTTACTGTGCTTGTCACTAGAGTTTTCTCTGTAGAAAAAGAAATTAAAGAAAAAACACGGGAATTCATTTGTTATTTCTTTTGACCAAGAATTGAATTCCAATTCCAAATCCATTTCCTTGGCAAATGAAATATGTACGCTTAATAATGCGACTAATGGCATTTCAATGTTATTACCCAGTGAAGCTTAATTTTCATGTAAGAAACCGAATTTTCCCTTCGTAAAATTGTAGCTGTCCCTTAATAAAAAAGTGCGCGCTATTTCTCGCTCGAGAATAAGAAAAACTTAAAAATACGAATTGTTATTGTGTTTTATACACAGCAAAAGAAGATAAATTTGTGATGCGAGGGATGGAAGCCATATTTATGTTGGGTACATATTTTTGTTTACTATTTTATTTATTAAATAAAATTATTTTAAAATTTTTTCATATTATGTGATTGCTTTAAAGCGTTGCCACATACATATCTAATAACAGACGATTCGTGCGTAAATTTATTTTGCCTCGCCACATACCAAAAAAAATACAAACGATTTTCACAACAACAATTCTTTATATTTTGTTTTGAGCTGAATGTTTATACCGCCATTTCTATCCAAAGTGTATATATTTATATAAGTGTATATATTTATATTAATATATATTTTGTTTTGGAATTTTTTGACATTTGTTGAAGTTCACAGACAACAGAGAAAAAAATCGTTTAAAATTTTTTGATGAGTTCGGAAATCGTTTTAGATTTTTGTGCGTTCGTTCACGTGTAAAATTATACCATTCAGAAAAAAATCGTTTCTAGGAACGGGTAAATAGAAAATTGATAATTTTTCAATTAAAATTATTAAATAATTCCAAATTTATTATTTTAGCTACTAACTTGAGATATTTTACATATTATCTCATTGATTTGAGTTAAAAATAAGCTCTAATTAATTCGTAAATGCGAAATCTGTTTTTAGATGTCGTCCGTAGAAATGTGTATGTGGCATCGCCTACACATTATTGCTTGGGAGTGCGTTCACGAGAGTTACATTGTTAAAATATTGTTAACAATGACAGCTCAATATCGTTCATGAAAGTAAATTGTAACAATGAACACGGAACAATTTTAATGGTGTAGGTATCAAAAGGAACATGATCGTACTATCTCAACAACCATTATGTAGGTTTGAAAAATAATTTAAAGAACAAAATTCAATTTTTAATATATTTATTTAAAAAAAAATATGTTTTATGGATACGGTTACTATTTTGAAGCTCCATGATATGTTACTCTTTATATTATATGTATACGTTAAAATAGTGTAAATAAAATAAGAAATTAACTTTTTATTATTTCCATTTGTTTTGACACTTGAGACAATCTCAATGTTAACTACTACGTCATTTCTACAATGACAGTTGTTACAATAGGCGTTTTCGGATATATCCCATGGTAACTTTTGGGTAACTTGCTAACAAAAAATTACCAAATCTATTTCCGAACATGTAGGGTAACTTTATGTAATTTACTTTTAGTTCTTTTTTTTAGTTTTTTTTTTTTTTTTTTTTTTTTTTTTAGTCCATGCCATCTGTTTTGGGGCCGAAGCACTCCCTGCTCTTTCGCGGTTTATTTTTCCGTCTTACTTTACGCATAATTTGCCAAATCGAAGACGTACGGCTATAGGTCCGATTTTTATAATCCATCTGCACATTGCAAGCTCCATACCAGCCTATACTGGCATGGAAGATGGGTCGGCCCATGAGTTTTGCACTCCGACAGGGGGTCATAGATGTGTTCCATTTCATCACAGATCGTAATCTGTAGATGAAAATTCCCTTTGCATCCTGCCCCTATCAGGATTCGAACCCGGTACCTCCCGATCCAAACGCCAAAGCTTTAACCACTGTGCCATTTGGTCGGTCTTTTTTTTAGTTTCTATCTTTCTGACAATTTGTATTAAATTAGTAGTGTCAGAAAAATTAAAGCACAAACTTTCCAAGCATAAACTATTAAAAAAATACAACAAATATGTACATATTTGTTAAAATACGTAATTTCATTTTGCTGAATACAAAATTACCACGCTTAATGTAATTTTACTTTTTTGTATAGCCAGGCTAATTTGAGTAACTTTTGTTACCAACATTAGAAAAATTAAAATTACTCAAAAGGTACCATGGGATCCATCCGAAAAACGCCTAATATAGTAACATTGTATATCTCGTGAACGTACTCCGACTCGAGAGTCATGATACATTTCATTGCCGCCTTTACTTTCTGTCATGCAGTGAACGCAATCATTTTAATCAGAAAAATGTCAAACTCTCTAAAAATTTTCAAAACAACAATAATTTTTTTTCATTACCAATAGTAAAGATATTACTAACTATTGTATATAAAAAAAATGATATTAAATCATTGTTGTTCACGTATCCGAAGTTTTCTTTTATTAATAATTGGTGTATGTCGCCGGGCATTATGCTGTTTTTCGCGTAGAAGGCAAAATTCACAATCAGACTACGAACAGCTAAATTCGATAAATGTTGTATCAAATTCACCCAGTAAATACAAAAACATTGTAAGTTTGATGTGGCTACTTAACCATGTGATATGTTTTCAATGAAAAATTCATTTTGCAGCCCGAGCGAGATTGGAACTCTTGGGACGACAGTCCAAAAACTGTAGAAGAACATATAGAGGCATACCGCCAGAAGTTAGTGCAACCATCTCAGCTGGAACCTGAACCCGAACAAAATGTAAATTTCTTTGAAGATATGACCCCAAAAATTATCAAACAGAAAAAATTATTGATCAACGCGAAAAGTGAAACGTCACCAGTGGAAAACAAATTTTCCAGGTTGGAAGCTCAATGTGATGTACCAGTTATAGTAAGAATTTATTATATTGTATTTAGTCAAGAACTATGTTTTATAAAACTGTACATTTTAGTCTGAATTAGAAGATTGGGATGAAAATGCTCAGGCTGGATGGGATGAGATAAGCGATGTAAATACGAAACAACTTATTAGAGAAAAACGGAAGGAGCTGCGGAATCAGAAGCAAAAACAAAAGAAGCACCATACGCTTGATATAGGCAATTAAACATGATGGCTGTTTATAATAATATATGTGTTTAGACTAATTTTTTAAATTTTTATGCAAATGAAAAGACTTGTATATTTTAGCATAAAGTAAATAAAGCAGAATAATTAAGCCGTTTCTTGGCTTTATACATAGAATTTAAGATGGACGTATGAAAATTAGTAGATAACTAATTCAGCCGTTGGGTCTTATTAGTTTACTTTATAATATGGAATCGATAGTGACTTCAAAAGTGGATATCGACACCTAAGAGATCAATGATCAAGCGTGTTTTATTGGCGTAATAAACAAAATATATAAATTCAATCTTTAGCCTTTACCTGCAATCTTCTCATCAAGAATTTGAAACAAAATTAATATTTTAAGTAGGTCGAGCAACGTGTATTAAATTTTCAATTTGTTTTAAACCTTCCGGTTATGTTCCAACTATCTACTCGTCGAGGCGTTTATGTTACCAGTGATGTTATAATCATTGTTATTATATGTATGTACTTAAGCACAGATATACACTAAGGTATCTTGAATCCGGTAGCTACTTCGTTTGTTTGTACCTTCCTTTCTCCTATCCTTTACCGTGAAACATTAATTTTATAGGGATAACGAAACGAAGAAGCTACCCTACCGGATTCAAGTTACCCGAGTGAGGATATTCACAATAAGATATATTGGTGAGGTGATACTACCCCTAAATGGTTCTCATTTGGAAGAAAGTAAAACTTTGAAATCCAGTGCAATCAAAAGTAGTAAAATATTTTACAATTACAACGTTACCATTACGAAATTACCTCCATCTTACTCAAAAGAATTTTTAAAATTCATTTATTCACACCATGCTATAATTCAAATTTATTAGTTTCCCTTAACTTGATTTTTGGAACTTATATATTTATTATAAACAAATTGTGCTACTGTAGCGTCATATAAACCCATTCCAATTGATTGGAAAATCGTGATACCAGAATTTGGGGCCGATAGGTTTGATGTAATAATATCACCTAGTAAACCCCCCATAGTGGTCTCTAATCCTTGCAGTTCCTTCTCAACGCCGATCCAGTCAGAAACGTACACTATAGAATTTTTATAGATACCACCATCCAATTCCGAATAATGATTGACTCCAGCTCCAACCGCTACAATAAAAAAATATTTTATAATCAACCAAATTATAATGAAAGAATAATAAATACCGTTTATATGACAATCAGGTTTCAACATATCCAAATGAACAAAAGGTTGATTGCTAAATGTGCCAGTACAAATAACATCGGCATTTAGAACACAATCGCGGATTTCGTCACAGACAAACACCTGAACATTTTTATTTTTGCTAATTTGGCTAATTTTTAAACGTAACAAATCACTAAGCTCAATTGCTTTTGTTGTTGTTCGATTCCACAAACGAATTTCTGCAAAATTAAAGTAACTTAACATTCCCAAAGCATGAATACGGCCTTGTGCTCCACATCCAACAATGGAAAGAATTTTCCGTTCTCTTGACTCCCTTTTCCGATCAAAATATAAATATTTCGTGGCAACCAGAGATGCTCCTGCAGTTCGCTGTTCCGTTATATTATTACCGTCGATTAAACACTCCAACTTTCCCGTTACTGGATTAAAAAGACAAATTGTCGACATTAAAGATGGTAGCGGAGGATTTAAATTAGCATTATTTTTTGATTTTGTTAACAATTTGCAGGCAAGAGTTTTCGATTTGAAACTATCCCCTTTCATTGCTTTGTATTGTTCGACATAAGCGGGCATTAGTAGTAAAGTAATCGATTTATCCGGAACACTTGTAAAGCTTCTAGGCGTGAGAACAGATTTTGGAGAATCCTGCTCTTCATTGTTTAATATCGATACCAGAGCTTGTTCAACAGCCTGGAAAACCGATTCCCAATTTAAAATTTTTAGTACCTCTTCTTCTGAGATTATGAACGGTTGACTCGACATCTTTACACACTCAGTATAAAAGCATTAAAACTGTTTTAAAACACTTTTAATTATTCTGCTTATCTGCTCGCACTTAAAATTAGACTAATTTATAATACAAGTGTTATCTAAAATGAAAAAATAAAATGATTATTTATTTTGTGGTTTTTTAAAAATCAGTTTGTTAGGACCTTTCCAACAACAAATGGAATAGGTACATAAAATGAGAATGGTAGATCGTAAAACATTAAAATACCGTTGGTATTCGAAAGTCGGAATATTGTCAATCAGATTATACAAATTACAAGATATACGCATACCATATATTTTTTGTTAATAAAAGCTATCTAGTATTAATTTTCCATTAACGTGCACTACTACTAATAAATTACAACTACACCTATACCTCGTTATACGGCGTTGCTTTACGGAGATTCGCTATAACGGCTTTTTCTAGTTTTTACTTAAATTTCGATTTACACCTGAAATGTTGGCGGTATACGGCCAAAAAAAATTTAAAATACAACAATATTTGGTGAAAAGTTTTTAATCTCAAAAAGGAAATGTAAAATATAAAAACCGATCTTGGCCGTATATCGTATATATATATTTTGTAATGTAATTTTCTTTTTTAAAATTTATCTGCGATCTGGATAATACGAGTATAATTTTATTGATAATACACGTTGAATCCGTCGACTTAGCATGTCGTCATCACTATCACTTGCAGTTGGTGTAAGCGGACAGTAGTTTAGAAGTCATTTTGTGCGTTAGCCCATTTAAAATTATTTTTGTATTTTTTTTATTAAGATTTCAAATAATTGTCGTCTTTCTTTGGTAAATTTACAACACAATCCCATATATATGTTATTCCAAATTGGAATACAATGCGATTCATTACTGTGTTTTCATATAAAATTAACAAATAAAATAACATAATAATAATAATTAACAAATACATAATTAACATAATTACCAAATAAAATAATAAAACAAAAATTGTTAATTTTATATGAAAACAAACAGAAATGGGAACTACATTGTTTTCTTATCACAAATAGTAATGGATCGCATTGTATGTCGTCTAAATTTACAACAACAATCCCATGTTCCTTTTCCGGGTAGACAACATTTTTTTACTTAATGGCCCATGCCACACGTAAAAAAAATGCAGCATTTTTCTTCGTTTCTTTCCCCGTTTACCTATGATACAAGTTTTAATTGCGACTTAAACAAATTTTCTGTTCAACCACACAACTCAAACATTAATGAAATAAAATATATTTCAAGGACATTTTTGACTCATTTTAGTTAAAATTTTATTTAAGAGAGAGCAGAACAAAACATTGGTAGAAAAAAAATGCCAAAATCAGGGTTTAAAAATTCGCTCGCTAAAATCTATTATTCGCTCTTTAGTGATCGAACAGTCCTTGTATTTGTAATACTGATCAGTGAATAATGAAAAGTAAACAAAACTATGTTGTGTTACTATTCATTTATGAAGAATAGTGTATAAAGAATAGTTACATTCTCTATTCGATCGTTCAATACAGAGAATAATATATATTTATCTATTCCCTTAAATCCCTACTACAATAAATGTTCGCTTTGTTATTCAAATAGAATAGAAAAGTAAAACAAGAGAGTAGTAGATCCCGTTCGCTCACACAAACAAAAAATCATCATTTCTTTTAGTTTTTTTTTATTATTCTCTCACTATTGTTTTATAACTGAATAATATTTTTCAAATTTCGTTTTACTATTCATGAGCGAAGAGAAATTAGCGTAAACACAATTCATTTAAAAATGAGCGGAAAATGAATAATAAGCAACTGAAGAGTAGTGTAGAACGCTAGCCAAAATACAAACAATGCTCGTGTGGCATGGGACAATGGCGAGTTTTTTCCAACCAAAAAGTAGATCAAATCGAAAAAAGATCAAATCTATCAAAAAATATAGATATGATTTATGGCGAGTTTTTTCCAACCAAAAAGTAGAACAAATCGAAAAAACATCAAATCTTGTGACGTTCTTTCCAACATAAAGATTTGATTTAGATCAAAAAGATTTGATTTTTTTACGTTCTATCCAACACAAAAATGACAGAGATTTGATCTAAATCAAATCTATATTTTTTTTGATAGATTTGATCTTTTTTCGATTTGATCTACTTTTTGGTTGGAAAAAACTCGCCATTAGATCAAACCTCTGTCATTTTTGTGTTGGATAGAACGTAAAAAAATCAAATCTTTTTGATCTAAATCAAATCTTTTTGTTGGAAAGAACGTCACAAGATTTGATCTTTTTTCGATTTGGCGGTCGATTTTTTCCCAAATTCGACGGACGACACATGACGTTTTCGTATACGTATAAGGAGTATAGTATACAATTTTATAACAGTGTGTGTAATTTTTTTATGGTTATATTTGTTTGTTTTCTGCGAATGTAAGCATCAAAAATTATGAATCGGTTCAGTTTTTTGGTGCTTATGTCCTTTCGCCGTTTTACTTTTTTGATATCTCACCAAGTATTTGAGTGGTGAGTTAACATGTTCGCGGAACTGACTGCTATAGCGGTCATACAACTTTTTCGTTTTTTAACACGTTTGCGCAAACAACATTCATTTTTTAATGAATAACTCGACATATTTTTCAATTCTAATAATACATTCCTTTCCATGATGAAATATCATTGCAATTAGAAAAGTTATCAAATGTGTTCCTGAGCAGCACACACATTTAGAAACTGCGTCTCAATGTGTTAAAGAAAATGTTTTAACTACACAAATTTTTTTGTTTTTTTTTCAAAACGTTGTCGAATGTGAATGAATTTGTTTTCACAGAAACATTGAATTAGAAATTATTTTAAAACTAAAACTATAAAACTATATTTGGAAAAGATAAATGTCATATAAATAAAATATAAATGTCATATCCAAAAACATTAAATGGCGCGCGCACATTCGCACAAACACAAACACACATACCACTACTATAAACATGCGGTTATTTCGTCAATTTGTCGAATTTTGGAAAAATCGACCCTTGATCTACTTTTTGGTTGGAAAAACTCGCCTATTAAATTTAATGGCGAGTTTTTTTCCAACCAAAAAGTAGATCAAATCTTGTGACGTTCTTTCCAACAAAAAGATTTGATTTAGATCAAAAAGATTTGATTTTTTTACGTTCTATCCAACACAAAAACGACAGAGGTTTGATCTAAATCAAATCTATATTTTTTGATAGATTTGATCTTTTTTCGATTTGATCTACTTTTTGGTTGGAAAAAACTCGCCATAAGTCCACTGTACACAAATAAATACAAAATGCTACCCTCTAAACATTGCGAATCGAAAACGATGTTTTGTATGATCAAGTTTCATAGTTTACGTATCGTTTTCGAATTGCAATGTTTAGAGGGTAGGTTGTTAGTCTTCCGGATTTTAACGGGAGCCTGTTCACGAGATTTACATTGTTACGACAGCTCAAAATCGTTCATGAAACTACATTGTAACAATGAACACGTGCCTTTTTCGTTCACGAACTCTACATTGTTACAAACGTCATTCTCAACCCAACTCGAGACTGCCCCTACAAATGTCATTTTTAATGGTGTAGCTATCAAAAGCAACATGATTGTGTAGGTTTGAAAAATAATTTAAAGAACAAAATTCAATTTTTAATATATTTATTTTAAATAAATTGGTGTTTTATGGAAACACTAATTATTTTGATGCTCCATAATACTATGATTAGTTCGTACATGGTTTATTTTTTAGATACGATTCGTACTTTATGGAAAAAAAAATTGGAAAAAATTATCCTCTAGGCAAATCGAACTTTACAAAATCATAAAACGTTCATAATAGATCGTTAGGAATCTTAAGAAGTCTAAAAGTATCTTGAACGAATGTAGTATCTTGAACGAATGCCGCATCATCTTCTGTGATGTCACGGTATTAAACTGCGACACGAGATTTTTTGGCAGCTGCCTCGGTTGCTTGATATTCTTCAATCTATAAATAAAATTTTTATTTTACTCTTGTATTTTATAAAGGCCGCTCGGTCTTACCGGCTTGACGAATTTGCGGTCACGTCGTATCTCAGCACGGATTATACCATCTGTAATAAGTGCTTTGCCGATATCGACATTAGTAGCAAGATCGGATAGCGTATCGTAGACCGAAGCAGCAATTTTAAACTCAACATATAAGTTTAATGTCTTGTTTACAACATCTTGGGCAAACGAACGACATGCCTTAGTCTTGTCGTCTGCATCAGGCGGGAGTACGGCTAATGCAAGAACATATTCCTCTGCATATGGTTTGTCAGATGATAAGACAGGTGGTAAATGAGCTATACGACTGGCGGGTAATGTCTGAAAAACAATATTTAAAGTTAGTTTCCAGTTTCGATTCCCTCGAGATTAATCTAATTAAATATTATTAATTTTTAAAAAATATTGCAATTCAAAATAATAATTAACAGAACTGCCCCAGAATTGCTTCTCCGTTTGAAACTTATATTGAAAATTTACAACAAACTCCGTACCACAGTAAAACATTGCAGTATCAGAAAGTTCACCATTTATTTTGTCTACGCAAATCTAACAAATTTTACTGCAATCTCAGTTTTTTAGCGATACATTTTTTTATCTTAATTCTGTGGTTATGTTTTTAACAATGTTTTGACATTTGGGACAATCTCCGGATCTTACTTAAATCGGAATTCTTTTTGAAGAAAGCATTATAATTTAATAACCTATCCCTTTTCTTGCCGCCCATCACAATTGTGTAACGCAAAACAATCATGTCAAAAATTTATTTTTGTATATGTGTACTAACATACACCTTTGTGCATTCCATTTAATTCAATTTCGTCCGAAAAATAACACTATAACTGTAATAATAGTAAAATAATTAAAATGTTATCAAAAACAAATAATTAAATGTTATCAAAATCAAATAATTAATATGTTATGTATTTTTTTTTTTTTTTTAAAGGAAGTATTAATTGTCCAGTGGATTTAATGTCCATTGAAGGTCAATTAATACCCTCCTTTCATTCACGCACAGACAGACCACCCATTCACACAATTACAGTATACCACCTGCACATTGCAAGATCTATGTCAACCTGTAAACTGACATGGACGGTGGGTCTGCGCTGAATTCTGCACTCCAACAGAGGGTCTTAGTTGTGTTTATTAACATTACCGATCGTAATCGATGACGAAAATTCGCTTTGCATCCAGCCTCTGATGGGATTCGAACCCAGTACCTCCCGGTCCAAGTGCCGAAGCTTTAACCACCGCACCACTTGTCCGGTTGATGTATGTAATTTATATGTTATCAAATTATGTTTTTTTTTTTCAAAAATAACTCCGATTTAACTAAGATCCGTTAAAATCTGGAATACATTACAACCTGTCATTTTAGACACACACATTTGTGTGGGTTGGACTTAAATCGAAAAAATAATAAACAAACCAAAGGGGACGTTTTCTGTTATACTTATTGTGTAGGCCCGAAATGGTGGGTGCTCAATACTTTTGGCCAAGGCTGTATGTAATTCCAAATTGGAATAGTTTTAAACCAACTTTTCTGTTGGTATCACAGCCAAAATGATGCAAGCTATTTTTATTTTTTTTAAAGTAAATATCCAAAAAACAACAATAAATATCTCTTTTTAATTTACATTTATTATAAGCTTCAGTATTAATTGTTAATTTCATAAAACAAAACAAATAAAAAATTTCAATTTATAACAAAAATTAAAATTTCTACGTAAAAACATGTCACAGCTAAAATGATGCAGTTTTACAAATCCTTTAAAAAATTAATTCATATGTTTGTAACTAATATTATCACATTGTATAATTAATTTATTAATATTTGGTAGGATATCCATTTTGTTTTAGAATCGCTTTGATTGTTTTTGGCATCGAATCTACGAGTTTTTTCGTGTACTCTGGAGTTATTTTACTCCACTCTTCTAACAATGCCTTTAATCTCATATTTTCTGATTTCGCTTTCAAGTTTAGATCATAATGTTGCAATAACATTGACGTCTGGTGATTGGGTAGGTGTTTTCATGACATGAGGAGTATTCCAAATAAGCCAACTTTAAATAATTCAAGATTTGTGTTTCGGATCATTGTCCTGGTAGAACCGAAAATGATCCTTAATATTTAACTTTCAGCATTTTCCTCCATATTTCGTTTTAGTATATGTCTAAATATACATTTTTATTCAAATTGCCTTCGATAAACTCTAAATTTCCAACTCCGGAAGACGCCATATAAGCCCGTAACATAACATGACCTCCACCGTGTTTAACAGTGCTTCGTAAATGTTTAGCTGCTAGCTCCGTATTAGTCTTTCTCCATAAGTAGTTTCTTCCATCTGATCCAAAAAGGTTAAATTTGCTTTCATCAGCAACTAAAACCATGTTCCAGAATGTTTCATCTTTGTTTATGGACTTGGGCAAATTTAATTCTAGCCTTACGATTAACTTCACTGATGTATGTCTTTTTCCGCATTGTTCTACGATGAAAATTTGGTTCTCTTAATATTCTGCCTATTGTTTCTGGATAACATTTTTTATGTAAATATTTTCAGCCTCCTCGGCCCACTTTGGAGCACTTAATTTGAGGTTTTCTTTCATTTTTCGGACAATCCATCGACAATCTTTTCCGGAAAATATTTTATTGTGCGCTTTTCTAGGCTTATTTTCAATACGGTGTTGATAAATGAAGCGTCCGATAATATGCTGAACAGTAGAAGAACTTGTTTTCACCATTTCTGCAATTTTTCTGTGAGTTTTGCCATCTTTAAAGTGTTTAATGACTAATTCATTTCAATTATTACAAAATTTCACTTATTTGCCTATATTGACTATAATCGCACAAAGGTTGCTTAAAACTGATACTCAAAATTGTTTTCATTGAAAATTTTGTTTTGTGTAGGAAAAGTACCGTTATTTTCAAAACAAAGAGAGTGCATCATTTTAGCTGTGACATGTTTTTACGTGGAAATTTTGATTTTTGTTATTTGTTGTTATAAATTGAAATTTTTTGTTTGTTTTGTTTTATGAAATTAAAAATTAATACTGAAGCTTATAATAAATGTAAATTAAAAATAGATATTTATAATTGTTTTTTGGATATTTACTTTAAAAAAAATAAAAATAGCTTGCATCATTTTGGCTGTGACCCACTGTAGTTCTATTCTACCTGTAGTTTTAACGTTCTTACTTTGGTAAATACCAAAACCATCAATCATTGGAAATGACTTCCTTCGACAAAATAATTGTACCATTGATTACTCGCGCAACATGATCGAAATAAACAAAAATTCGGAGACCACAATGATAACATCCAATTAAATCTTACTTCCAACAATCCTCCTATTATTTTACCTAGCCGTTCAGAAACGATTGTCAATATAAGATTTAAATCAAAGTTAAATAATGAATATTTTTGCTCGTCGAAAATGATACAACCAGGCCCGTCATGGCTAACGCGCTTATCAAAATAATTAACTCGTTCGCCATATTTAGTGTGATAAATACTAATGAAAATTCTGTAAAATTAGATGAAATGTACATAGAACCTGAAAGCTTAGATACTTATCAGATTTCTCAATTAAACCATTGGTCAACTACCTTACAAGATAGATTCTGTAATTAAAAAAGTCAAACACTACACATGAACTCAGAAGAAAATCTTCCACACTCAAAATATGTCGTTAGTTTAATGATATCTTTTTTCTGCCAGGCGATCGTCTTTCAATTACAAATGCAGGATTCCATCGCATCTCTTTAAACTCAAACTCGGAGCCATTTAATGTTAAGCCATATCGCCTAACTCACGCAGCAAAATCTGAAATTAATTCTCAAGTTGAAAAAATGTTTGCAGGTGGAATAAGTGAAAATAGTGAATCTCCGTTCAATTCTCTTTTACTGGTCGTTCCAAAAAAATCAAACGACGAAAACAAACGTTGGTGAGGCGTCGTTGATTGAACGATTTAAGAATAAACGATACCTTCCCGTTACCCAATAACACTGAAATTTTAGAACAATTGGGGTCAATCTGTATATTTTACGACGTTGGATCTTGCAGATGGCTACCATCAAATCCCATTGTATGAAGAAGATAAGGAAAAAATGGGATTTAGTACTCAATTGGGGCACTACCACTTTACTAGAATGCCTTTTGGTTTCAAAGGTGAACCCGCAACTTTTCAGAGAATCATGAATAGCGTACTTACCGGTTTGAATGGATTGAAATGTTTTGTTTATTTGGACGACGGCGTTGTGTATGGTTATAATCTTTCCGACCACAATAAAAAGCTTGTCGATGTATTTTAACCGTTCTGTAAATATAATCTTAAATTACAACCTAAAAAGTGTCGTTTTATTAGAAAGGAAATATGTTATTTGGGACACAATATCACTAACCCTGGAATCAAGCCTCTCTCTCTCTGGCACTATTATATCCCATCAAGGGATTTGGCCGCCTCACATGAGGTTTCATAATCATATTTTCATTTCGGATAATGAGTGATTAATTCATTGATCCTAAACCAGCCGTGAAATATTTTCTTTGTCACCACCGGGAATGCTAACCACTTTGCCACCGGGGCGGCCTTGTTAAGTCTGATCTGTCAAAAGCCTGATCTGTCAAAAATCGGAGCCATTCAATATTTTCCCACACCTAAAAATCAAAAGGAAATAAAATCCTTCTTGGGTTTAGTAGGTTACTATAGGCGGCTTATTAAAAAATTCTCAGAAATGGCCCAACCAATGAATGCATTATTAAAGAAAAATGTACAGTTCATTTGGGATGCTTTCTGTGATGAAAGTTTTCACAAACTCAAGAAAATTTTAATAAATTCTTCAATTCTGAAATACTTTAAATTCCAGAAGCCATTTTTTGTAACTACGGATGCTAGTGATATAGCTCTTGGAGCAATGCTTATACAAAGACATAGTGCAGATTATCTACCTGTGGCTTGAAGAAAAAGTTGCTTGCCATTGTTTTCAATGTGAAACGATTCCGTCCCTATTTATACTGTCTTAAATTTACGATCATTGTCGTTTAATGCGTTGGAGAATTGAGTTGGATGAATTTGATTTTGATATTACTTACAAACCAGGAAAATTCAACGTTAATGTGGATGCTTTGAGTAGAATTCAAAAAAATTCTGCCAATCAAAGTCACCAAATTAGCATAGTTTCAAATTAGCACAAAAGCACAACAAAATCTATCAAACTCAGATAGTTCCTTCAATGAAACTATCCAAATCAATTTTTTAACGAAGATACTGAAAATTCAATCACCTTCCTGGAGAGTGAAAATGATATCGCTAATGTTATTAAAAAATTCCACAATTGCCCATTGGGAGAACACCAAGGTATAAAAAGAACCTTAAAACGGATTAAATCCTATTATCATTTTCCGCAGATGATGACAAGAATCAAAAAACAAGAAACATTTATAAACAAATGTAAACTGAAAAATAAAATTTCCAAAACTGTAATGTTCTTATAACAACACCATTTTTTGATATTTTATCGAAGTCTACGTCTCTTTCTGCTAGAATTAATTTGATTTCTGTTTCGTTTATCAATTAGTTCTTTTCTATTGACGATTGGAGCAACTATTCAAATTTGCCATTATACCAATTTTTAGTCGTTTCGTGAGCGCTAGTGGTCATATTTTACATTTAATCACGAAACTTTAGTGTACGGTTCGACCAAAGAATTTTTTGTTATTTTAGCAAAGCAGCTCACACTTATAGTATACTAACAAAAAAAATTGTGTTCAAACACAATTTTTTTATGCACACATATTAAAAAACAAAGAAAATAGCAACCAAAAAGTACTAACGCCTAGATGTTTTTCGATTGTATTTTTCCATTTTAGTACTAAAATACAAAATTTCCTGAAGGAAATTTAATGGACAACCCTAATGACTTTGTTTTTTTCAGTTTATTAAAAATTTATATTTTGATTTTTTGATTTCTATTGTAATGGTTCCTTATTGTGTTTTATTTTCAGTCAAAAATTCTAAAACAAATTTAAAATATAACTAAAATGTATTCCAATGAGAGTTCAACTCTTAGAGTTTTTAGGAGGAAGAATATTTGAAAGGCAACGAGGACGATTTTATTCAAATAAAAAAGAGGAATACTTCAAAGAAAAAAACAGTTACAACTGTTTTAAGTGGTAGCACACACGAATTTGAGAGTGGACTCCTGGATTATGTGTTTGACCGTCCAGTTTTATTTGATTATACCATCCCAATAAAAGAGCGCACACCTGGCATAATAAATAAGCACTGGGTTGAAGTATACACGAACATGAAATTAAAATTCCAAACTATAGAATTTGACACTGATTTACTTAAGAATCTTTAAAGGAACTTAAGAAATCAGTACACTAGGTATAAAAATTCAAAAGAAAAGGTCCAAACCAGCGGGTCCAGCTATAAAATGTTACCAGAACCTAAACATGTTAATAAACTGCGAGGCCTGGATAGTGTGCTAGTGAAGTGAGCGTATGTATTACAGAATTATGGCTTCATGCATGTTTGTTAATAAAACTTCTAATATTTCAGACATAAAAGTAGTTTGGACCGGGGACCTCAGCCGAAAATTCACTTTCACATCTTCTAGTTATTACACCTCCTCCAGGTAACTAGAATTCAATACATATTATGTATTAATATTTTAATTCGTTTTAATATCATTAACACGGTAACAATTATAATAGTCGTACATTCAAGGATAATTAATTAATTTACAGAATCGCCAGATTCAACCAGTAAAACGAGCGAAAAATACTCGATCTGTGACTCAAACAACAGCGACAAGTGAGTTTTTGGAGCCACTAAATGCGCTAGTGAACAATATCATCAATAGAGAGCGATTAAGACCAGCATCAGACATGCAACAACTTTTTGGTGACCAAGTTGCAATATTTTTATATTATATATTTCCAATATTTTCATATAACATTAAAATAATTAAATTTTTAATTATATTTGTACAAAGCCCCATTGCCACGGCATTGATCCGTCGGTTATAAAATGCTCTGCGAGCTCATTTCTATAACCTGCATTGCAGTTGAAGATGCATTGTAGCTGCCCTGCCTAGAAATTGAATGCAATTATCCATGTTTTATCCAGTCTCGATCGAATTTCATGTTGATCAATTATTTCTTGATCGACAAGAGTACTACGGCAATATTTTTTTTGATGATGAAGCGATGTTTCCTCTTCAACCAGGCAAAAATTGTACAGGGAAACAGCTTGGACAATTCTATCTGCTGTTTCTGTGGACGTCTCTAAGCATGTCCTTAATATTCTCCAGCGAGCAGCTAAAATTCCAAATGCATTTTCAATTATTCGTCTGCCTCTTGATTGACGGTAATTGAAAATGCATTTTTCATACTCCAATTTCCCAGTTGATTTTCCAGGATACGGTGTAAACCGTTTCAACCCGAAAGCTTCATCACCCAGGAAATAATAGGGCAATACAGGATCTCTATACATTTCTGCGTCTTTTGGAACATTTAAATCATTACTTGCCAACAATTTCCCAAGTTTCGAATCCTTAAATACACCTCCATCACTCTGACGGTCCTTGGGATCCAATACCCACGTAGACAAACCGATACCTATAGGCACAGACAGCTAATAGTATAATTGAAAAAAAACTGTTTGTAGTTATAGAATTCGGAACCAGAATGTGGTGGTGCCTGCAATGTAAAACATAGTATTCAAGATGAATGTTTATAAGCACTCAAAATACATACCTTTATTTCGATGTGTTTCCCGTCAATTGCACCAATACAATTTGGAAAGTTCCACCGCTTTTCAAAAAAAACCTTCTGCATTCGACAACCAATCACTTTCCGTGGGCAACGGTAACACTGTATTTCGGAGACATTCGTGAATTGCTATTAATGTGTCACTTATTATAGCACAAGCGATGGCCTTACCCATTCTAAAAGCATATGACAGTGATCTCTGGCTATTGCCACTTGCTAAATACCTAAAAACATATATTTATAATTTATTTAACAAATCATATACAAAGTTATTATGATGTGAACCTTAAAGTTAGCGCCAGCCTGGTGGAAGGATTAATGCAGGTTCGATAATTATTATTTTGTTTTGAAATCATAGAACTAATTACCTTTAGCAGCTTGGCAAATGACGCTGGAGACATTTTGGTATAATTAAAAAATGATTCATGGTCATTTAGAATCATTTCATTACGCAAATTATGATCCCCATAATTATTTCTGGCTGCTTCACTAAATATAGGTCGAACCCACCATATGGGACTGTTTCTCTTCTGCTTCTCTACCAACTCACTTGCTTTACTACACATGACAATTGCAATTGCGGCCGTACAAACATCTGTTTCATAATCTGAATTTACTACTCTCATTTTTCGCACATGACGTCAATTTAAGTCTAAACCGAGACTGCGCAATAATAATTTTAAGATATTTACACTAACAAAGCATCTAGAGAAAGCAACAACAACGTCGACTTAGCGTGTCGTCATCATTTGGTGTAAGCGGCCTGTAGTTTAGAAGACATTGGTTTAAATAACATTTGTTAAAATAACAAAGATAACCTTGGTGGAAATCTACATTATTTTACCCATTAGGTGGTGTTTTCTCTACATTACTAATCGTCAATTGCTATCACAACCTACTAGAATATATTTGAACAATATTTATTTCATTTATTTTTGTTCTAGAATCGAAACTAAATTATTTGGTGATATAGAAACGTAGTACCAAACATCACAATGTCGCAATCCAGCAGGCTGGCAAATGATACAAAAATTGAAACAGAGATACATTTTATTCTACAGAAACGAGAGATAAACTTCGATAAATTATCGAAAAATGGTGATGTTAGAACATTCCAGCCCTGGATTAACAAATGCCCAATGGTGGTAACGACCGCTTCCAAAAAACCATAGAGCAAAATATGCATAAGAGGACTCATGTAAACGTACCGAGGTTAATCTATTTTACTATTGGCAATCTGTATAAGCTTAACGAGAACAATGAACTATAAAATAACTATGTCGATATGTTTATAAGATACGTATATATGGATTAAATTCCGGATAAGTGGTGCAGTGGTTAAAGCTTCGGCACTTGGAGCGGGAGGTAATGGGTTCCGAATCCCAGCAGAGGCAGGATGCAAAAGCGAATTTTCTTCATCGATTACGATTGGTGAAGTTAATAAACACAACTAAGATCCTCTGATGGAGTGCAAAACTCAGTGCCGACCCACTGTCCATGTCAATGTACAGGTTGACATGGAGCTTGCAATGTGCAGGTGGTACTCTGTAGTTGTGTGAGTAGGTGAAAGGGTGGTTGTGTGCGTAAATGAAAATGGAGTTGTTAATTGACCTTAAAAGAACATTAAATCCAATGGGATAATTAATACTCTCTTTAATAAAAAAAAATGTAGAAAAAAATTAAATTTGTGTATATAAATATATCAAAACTATTAAATAAGATTAACCTCGGAGAAATTGGCTTATCAAATTTGCACTACTTGATTTCTCTTATATATTTATCTTCGATGAAAAAACTTTGTTTTATGCATGTAGGTCCATTAAGCATTTCTTATAATAACAATCGTTACATTCTCACAATGCAGGACGACTTATCTAAATTTTCAGAAGCAATAGCTATCGAAAACCAATTAACAGAGGCAATTGCCAAAACTTTTGTCAATAACTTTATTTGTAAATTCGAAGCACCATCATGTATTTTAACGGATCAAGGAGCTAACATTGTTAGTGAATTATTCCAAAACGTATGTAAGTTACAAAGGATTAAAAAATTACACTCTGCATCCATATCACCCACAAACGAATGGGGCTTTAAAGAGATCACATACGCTCGTTTAATATTTACGAAATTATATTGAGAACGATTCTAATGATTGGGATCGCTGGTTACTCTTTGCCATATTTACATATAATATAACTCAACTCCATATTCATCAAATAATTTAATGCCTTTTGAAATTGTCCATGGATTTAAATCTAACATGCCACCATCTGTTAAGAATAATAATACGACTTTCTATAACCCGGAAAATAGCGAAAAATAACTTAATAGTAAATAAGCAAAAATCCAAAATTTACTAAGACAAATCAATTAACCAAGTTGAATTTCATGTTGGTGACAAAATTCTATTGAAAAACGAGAAATCTAAAGGTAAATTTAATGCTGGATGGGTCCTTATGAAATAACAGACGTACCCCTTCAAATTTTAATTCATCCATCCGTATAGGAAGACAAATGAAACTTGTTCACAATAATCGTCTAAAATTATGTATTGAGTAAAATTAGAAATATTTAAAATCTTATAACAATTGTAATATAGTAATAATAAGATTTATGTTTTTTATTTAGAATATGAGAAATTTGTTGAAATTTATTAAATAATTCACACCTATAACGCTCACCTATGTTCAAAAACACACTTCTCTAGAGTTAACCATACTTTTTTATGAAGCTTATCGAAACATTAAAAATGTTCTCCTGAAAATAATATGAAAAGGAGTTTGTATCACCTTTTATATCTTTACCACAGATTTAATGTAAAGGAAACAAAAACGTATTAAAAAGTTTAATTATTAATTTAATGTATTTAAATAAATTTTTGTGTAAAAAAACTAATTAACTTATATATGTGACCTGGGGATGAAATGGGGCTTACGTGCAAAAACAAATTATTATCATCATGTGAAAGACCATCTCATACTCTATCCGTGTCGGCAAAAAAGTGGTAAATGATTTTTTGACATCTAAGCCCCCTTTTCATAGACCAGGGTCACATATATTTTTCAATTGTTTCCTTGTATGTACAACACAACTAAATACCGAGATGAAATTACGCTTTAATGACTTTAGAAAAAGGCAGTTAAGTACAGTTTAAACGTACAGTCAGTAACGAAAATGATCATACACCCTGATTTTTGAGAAAAATTTACAAAATATAAGGATTATAGAACTTATTTTGCAGTTTTTTGTTAGATTAAATTATTTTACAAATTAACAAATGCAAAAACCCAAAATAAAAATTCATTTACCGTTTATAATAAAAGAGAAAAGAAAAAAAATTTTGCAACGAAAATGATCATACACTTTTAGTACGATCTTTGATTTTTTTAAAATCATTTATATAAATTATGTTTTATAATTATTTTAGTATCGAGTTGGCCCTCTTTTATATTTACAACCTCTTTCATATTGAATACGGGCGTATACAAACTAAAATGTAACGATTGCGAGGCGTTCGGCCCGTGTTAGAAAGGAAACTACCAACGGAGAACGCCAAATAATATTTAATATGAGACGGACTGGAAAATCTGAGCGCGAAATTAGAAAATTAGTTGATCTGAGTCATTTTCAGTTGCCTAAATAATATCCAGATTCAACGTCACACAATCAGTGGAAAACGGGCAGCGGACAAGACGAAAGCCATCATTTGAATTTTTGACTTATAGATGACTAATGTGTAAGAATCACAACAATCAGTTTCGAACAGATGAGACTAATGATTTGAAAAAAATCAGTCTTCTCATCAGGTCGCGACGACTGATGTTGTTTATTACATTGAAATATTGTCTATATATATATATAGAGCAATACCGTGTGGTTGTACTACTAGCGTACGAAATTTGATTCTTTCCCATTTCCATCTATATTCTATTTTAACAATTAACTTTTCGAATTCACTAATTTTTTATATATTTACTTTGGATTTTATCAATTGTAATGGTCAATAATGCGTGGTAATACGGAACAATCACAATACACCATTACAATTGATAAAATCCAAAGTAAATAGAAAGCCAACATTTTCTAATCGGGACGAGCAAAAGATTTTTGGTGAGAGAAAATCCAAAAACAAGCGCTCCAAAACTAGCTTCAGAAGTGGAAAATATACTTAATAAAGCTACCCACCCCCAAAATATTAGAAGGGTTTTGTGAAAACATGGATATCATGGGCGTGTGCTGCGCAAGAAGCCATTAATTTCGAATTTTAATTCCAAAAAAAAATTGAATTTTGTAACGTGCTCTCAAATTATAGGGGTATGGGTAGACGAAAGTAAATTAACAGTTTTAAAAACAATGGTTGGGCACCAGTCTACCTGCTCGTTTTAGCCCAGCTATGCTCAGATTTGAGCAGGGCGACACGGGCGAGGTTATACCACAGAATACCCCGACACTCAAGAAATGCGATCACTCGAACACCGCAGCAACGCGCAAATGAATTCGCCCAATGCACAACACACGGAATAAATTAAGAACACAATAAGTCGGACAACATATATAACTGAAAAGGATGACTCACCTGTCGACTTTCGCTACCGGTATGTTACATGGGATTTAATCAAATTCTATTTTACTTAATAAACACATTTTTTATTAATCACTTGTTTTTTGTTTCGCAGTTATTTTGAATAATTTTCAAAAAGTTTAAAAAATCACTCGATCGATTTCGACTTGTTACGAGGGCAAATCAAAAAGTCTTGCAATTTTATATGAAAAAAAAGAGTGAGTGAGACAGCAATATTTTTATTTTTCGACATAATCTCCTTTAAGGTTTATACATTTGTCACATCGATCAATTAACTTGCCTAAACCCTCTAAAAAAAAGATTTCTTTTACTGCATAAAATATTCATTTACAACAGACTGTACTTCATAGTCACTGGGAAATTTCGGGCACCTTAGTGTTTTTTTTTAAATTGGGAAACAGAAAGTAGTCACTGGGTGCCAAGTCTGGACTGTACGGTGGATGCGGAATTTCCACGAAGCCGCAGCCCTTTAATGCAGCTTGAACAATATTAGCCTTGTGCACTGGTGCATTGTCGTGAAGAAGCAAGATTTTTTTAATAACTTTCCTTGGCCGTTTTTCCCGGATCGCTTTTTTCAATTTTCGCAAAACTTCTGCGTAATATATGCCTGTGATTGTGGTTTTCGGTGCAATATAATCGATTATCAAAATTCCTTCAGCATCCCAAAAAACTGTTGCCAAAACCTTACCAGCACACGGTTGAGTTTTGAATTTCTTTGGTGGTGGTTCACTACGCTTAATCCATTGCATCGATTCTTGTTTGGATTCCGGATCCCAGTGATAAAGCCATGTTTCATCGCCTGTTATTATGTTATCCAAGAAATTTTCTGGATCTTCTTTGTACATATCTAAAATCGCCTTTGAAGTTTGAACACGCATTTTTTTTTTGTTCTGCATTCAACAAACGGGGAACCCATCGCGCACTTACTTTCGACATGTGAAGGTGGTCATGTAATATAGTATATGTGGTACCGTATGAAAGAGGAAGTCTCCACGCTAACCGCGGAACAGAAATACGCCGGTCCTCCAATACAATAGATTCGGTCAAAATTACGTTTTCATGGCTAATAGCATCTGCTGGCCGATCCGAGCGGTTGTCGTCTTCAAATGACTCCCGGCCACTTTTGAATAATTTTACCCACCTTGTTACTGTGGCATATGATGGTGCAGATTCGCCGTAAACTTTTGATATATAGTTGAATATATAAATTGCATTTCGTCCATCTTTATAGAAAAATTTAATAAGGGCGCGATATTCAATTTCATTCATTTTAAGAAAAATTCAAAACACGTGTTACTAAATTGACAAAAACAAACGAACTGTAAAATTTACATCGAAATGTTCTTCTAGAAGTTTCATCGCGACAAAAAATGGTTTTGAAAAATATATTGTTGTCTCACTCACTCTTTTTTTTCATATGATATTGCAAGACTTTTTGATATACCCTCGTAAGTCATCATCAGGAGTATCTACTGATTTGTATTAGTAAAAATTTTCTTATATAGCAGAACAAACAAAACAAAATTTTTACTAATACAAATCAGTAGATACTCCTGATGATGACCTAACAAGTCGAAATCGATTGAGTGATTTTTTAAACTTTTTGAAAATTATTCAAAATAACTGCGAAACAAAAAACAAGTGATTAATAAAAAATGTGTTTATTAAGTATAAGTGTGTTTCGCCAAGTGCCTACGGCAAATAGCGTAAAAAGTATTAAGTTGGCAGATTTGGCCACCCTCGCCGTAATTTATCGTCGTTTGTTGGTAAGAATTTGTTATAATAATAATCAAATATGGTTTAATAGTAGTTGTAAAAAATTGAAATTGCTTCCTAACTATACTAACATTAAATGCAATAGTAAATCTTTGGAGGGAAGAAGAGCTATCAATCTAGCGCGTTGTAGCTGGAGGGATAACGAGCTGCGTAAAGGGTATTCTACCAGGAACAACTTGTATCTCCATCTTAAAGTTGTTCACACTGAGTTAGCAATTCGTTTGCACTCTGTTGTGTTCGATTGGCTGGACAAAAAAGTTCGTGCAGAGGTAGCTGAAATTTCACATATTCAATATGTGAAACAAAAGGCTAAACTGGATGTGTTGCGAGATAAGGCTTATCCATTTAACCGTAGAGGTAATAGTGGTTCGCCTGATTTCCAATTTCATCCACGTTTTAAGAACTTGTCCTCAGTCGTTTTCCGTGATACAGAGGTGCAAATGCTTAGCAACGGAGTGAATTTTGCCCCTACGCCAAACAAACCTTCGACCTTCGATCATTCGAGAATCTTGCTGTAGATGCTGAAACAGCCTTATCTGGCCAGATAACCCAAATGAAATCAGTGTGTGCGTTACAAATAAAGAAAGGTATTGATAACTCTTCTTCTCTGACAAACTCTTTTTCTTCTGCTGCTTCAAATACTAACCTCAAAGTGATTGGTGCGATAAAGAAAAAACTACGTGACCATGACCTAATAGCGTGTAAAGCGGATAAAGGCAATACAATTACCGTGCTCATAAAAGTCGATTACTGCAATAAAATTTCGGATTTTATTACAGAAAGCAAAGCAATAGAGCTTGGCAGAGATCCAACTAAGTCTTTCAAGACTTCGGTTAGTAAGTGTATCAACCAATGCCAGAAGTTATTTGATGGAACTGGTTGGAAGTACTCTGTCATGAATCCATCTGCCCCGTTCCTTTATAGTTTACCAAAAATCCATAAGGAAGGCATTCCGATTAGACCAATAGTAGCGTATTGCAATGCTCCCGCCTACAAGCTATGTAAGGGTTTCATAAATTTTTTCAATTGTCATACTAATTTCTTTTCGGCTTACTCGGTTAAGAACTCGGTAGAATTGATTAACACAATTCAAGACGTCGACATTCCGTTACATTCAAAACTAGTTTCATTTGACGTTGCCAGTCTTTTCACTTCTATTCCGATTAATACTTTGTCCCAAATAGTTTGTAATTACTTAGATAGGGATGTTGTAGATGAGAGCTTACGTCGTGAACTGAAGTTAGTTTTTGAGACTTGTATTAAACAAAATTATTTCTGTTTTGATAATACATATTTCAAATTCGCTGATGGTCTACCCATGGGCTCTCCTCTGTCACCTTTGTTGGCTGAAATTTTCATGAATTTCTTCGAACAAATGATCATATCAAATAACAATCCTTATTTTTGTCATATAATCTTTTGGTATAGATATGTTGATGACATATTATGTCTATGGAATGGAACTGATAGACTGTTAGACTCTTTCCTTACTTGGTTACATTCTCAATATCCCACCATTGATTTTACGTTAGAAAAAGAAGAAAATAAATGTATTAATTTTCTAGATATAACAATAACCAGGATTAATTCGACTTTAGACTTCAAAATTTATCGGAAACCCACGTATACAGACGCTGTTATCCCTAGTTCTTCAAACCATCCCCATAATATTAAAATGGCAGCTTTCCACTCACTCATAGATAGACTAATAAACATCCCTCTGTCAAATTCAAATTATAACACTGAGCTTAACATAATTCTTCAAATTGCAACGAATAACGGATATGCAACTAGGACTATATTAAAGTTATTGAATAAAAGCTAAAGCGTAAAACTCTAACGGGTATTTATCCACCGGATAGTCCAACGCGGGAAAATTGGCGTCGTTTAGAGTATATAGGAAAAACGAGCCAACGGATTAGCAACATCGTGTCCAATTATACCAATATTAGTTTTGCTTTTTATAATAATAACACAATAAAGAAAATGATTTTTAACAATAAACCTAGAGTTGATCGCCTTTCCAAATCTGGTGTCTATAGGATCAATTGCAATGATTGTAGTTTCTCCTATATTGGTCAGACTGGGTGCAATTTTGGAGTTAGAGCTAAAGAACATTTATCTGGTTGCAATCAATCAACGTTCCATAACCACTTAACTTCAGAAAATCATACAGCTAGCTTGAACAATTTAGACATATTACATATACACTACATACGATTTTTTCTCAATACTTATCCCAGTATGTAAAAATTATTTGCTGTGGGGACTTTAACTATAATATGTTGGTTAGTAATAAATTTACTGATTGTTTAAATTTATATAGCTTGTATTATTTACCGTTTGGTCCAACTAGATTAGAAAATACCTTATTGGATTTAATAATATTATATAAATTTGACAAAGAAAATATTATATCTTTTGGACAGCTTGCAGTTCCTGCCATATCTGATCATGATTTAATTTTTGCCAGTTATAAATTTAGACAAGTCAGAGACAAAATTTCATATACCTATGTTCCTGATTATAAAGCTATCAATAATGAAAATTTTATAAACTGTTTCTGTTCATTAGACTGGTCAAATCTTTACTGGTTTTCCGATGTAAATAATTTACTTGATTCATTTAATTCAAATATTTTATATTTGGATTCCATTTGTGTTCCTCGCAAAAGAATTATTAACAAATGCTTTTCTGCTCCTTGGTTAAATGCTAATATTTTGGATTTAATTAAATGTAGAGAGCGTTCTTACAGATCCTTCAAGAGATCTGGTTTACAGAATGACCTTGTATCATTTAAACTTTTTAGAAATAAAACAAACAAAGTTATTAGGAAAGCTAAACAATTATTTTATTTTGGTAATGTTAATAACTCTAAAGTATTATGGAATAAATTAAAATCACTGGGTGTTTCATGTAAATCAAGTGATACACCTATTGTGTTTTCTGCTGTAGAAATTTTGAATGGGATCCGTAAATTAACTGACAATAAAGGTGTTCTGCCTTTACCTCATTCTGATTTTTTTTGTACCGGTAATGATGCTTTAGTATTTGATTGTGTAGATGAACCTATGGTGTTGAATGAGGTTCAAACTGTCAAATCGGATCTGATAGCATTTGATAAGGTAAATTTCAAATTAATAAAATTATTTATTGATTTATTCTTACCTCAAATCACTTTCATTTTGAACCAGTGTTTGACGAAATCTGTTTTTCCTAATTTTTGGAAAATAGCTTCTATCATTCCTCTTCCTAAGAAGGATGTTATTGGCAGTATTGATGATATTCGGCCGATAAGTATATTACCTGCTTTATCGAAGGTACTTGAGAAGATAATGAAAATTCAAATCAATCAACACTTGCACAGGTTTAATTTTTTAAGCAAATTCCAATCGGGGTACAAATCTAATCATAGCACTACTACCGCTCTTGTGCATATTGTTGATGATTTATCAACAATTTTGGATAAGAGAAATTCATTTGTTATTTTAGTCATGTTAGATTTTTCAAAAGCGTTTGATTGTTTTAATCACATACTCTTGCTTCAAAAATTACATTTATATTATAAATTTTCGGGTTCTGCCATTAGTTTACTTCATTCTTATTTGAGTAATCGTAAACAATTTGTTAAGCATGGTGATGATGTTTCGGATATGTGTGAGGTAATCACTGGTGTACCTCAAGGTTCTATATTGGGGCCTTTACTATTTTCTATTTATATTAATGATCTTCCTTCGTATATTGTAAATTGTCGATTTCATCTTTATGCTGATGATTTGCAACTTTATATTGGTGGCGACTTTTCAAAGTTAAATGAGATTGTTATGCAACTTAATGCTGACCTTAGAAATATTTCGATGTGGTCTAAAAATATTTCACTGTTTATTAATGCGCGTAAAAGTAAAGCTTTATTCCTGACTAGAAGTAATTCATTTAATATGATGCCCGAAATTTTCTTGGATAATGATATAATCTCATTTGCTCCAAATATTAACAACTTGGGTTTAATATTAAATTCTAAACTTAGTTGGAATGATCACATTAACTCATTGTGTCAACGTGTGAATTATAGTTTGTATTCACTTAGATTAATAAAAAAAAATTGTCCCATTAATCTGCGGATATTCCTGGTTAAAAGTTTAATTATACCAATTTTTACATATTGTGATGTAGTATTTAATAATTGTGATAGTTCTGCTAGGCGTTTACTTCAGATGACATTTAATAATTGCACACGATATGTTCATGACCTCCGCAAGTTTGATCATATTTCAGCGTTTAAGGATTCTATTTTGAGATGTGACTTGTTTGAGTTTTACTGCTACAGAACTGCTGTTTTTATATTTCGTATTATTAATTCAGGACTTCCGACATATTTATATGAAAAGTTAAATTTTTCTACGTCCTTGCGTACGGGTAATATCAACTTGCCTATAAATAGGACGAATATTTATAACCATTCTAGTTTGATGAACCTGATTATCACATGGAACAGCTTGCCTCTGGAACTAAAACGTGTTAGTTCAGTTAATATTTTTAAAACTAAGGTTTTTAACTATTTAACAAAAAAAAGATTAAAATTGATTTTGTAAATAATGTATATAGTGTATATATATCTGTATATGTATGTATATGATTGTATATATTTTGTATATATTATGCTTATAATTTATATTAAGTCATGTTTAATTGTTGTTATGTTATATTGTTATTTTTGTTATTTTGTTCTGTTTCTTTGTTGTACAAAAACTTTATAGTTTATACACATAAATTAATAAATAAATAATAATAAATAATACAACCCAAAGGCAGACGTTTAGATACCTTAGAATCTTACGAAATTAGAAAATCAATATTTCTTAACCAAAATATCCTTAACGAACAGAGAGAAATCCGGTTCTCACCAATTAGAGATCCCGCCCTTTTCTATTCTCACGTACGCAATAATATACCTTGAATTTTGTTACTCAACCTATGACTCATCGCCTACCTGCGCGATCCGTAGATTAATTTTTATTGCTTATTTTTATGTCCCTCCTTCTTTTATTTATATTTTGCTTTTTCTGCTATATAACAAAATGTTTACCAATACAAATCAGTAGATACTCCTGATGATGACCTAACAAGTCGAAATCGATCGAGTGATTTTTTAAACTTTTTGAAAATTATTCAAAATAACTGCGAAACAAAAAACAAGTGATTAATAAAAAATGTGTTTATTAAGTATAAGTGTGTTTCGCCAAGTGCCTACGGCAAATAGCGTAAAAAAAAAAAAAAAAAATCTATTTTATTAAACACATAGTTAAACGAAAAATGTGTTCCATTCAAACCACCTGAACATCTGTTTAGTTTTAAATAAAAAAAAACTCTTAAGTACTATTGAACAGTTTATCAAACAATTGTACAGATTTATTATTTTATTATTTCACAAACTTCACGATCACTCGTTCGGCATAAAACTCTTAAATTTTATTTATGGAATGCAACAAAATTATCGCGTTGTCATTCCATGTTTCTTATATTAATTTTTGATTATTCCGATCCGCCCGACTTGGCGGTCAAATTTTGACTCTCATCCCGTCACCTCTTCTTTTCCGTCTTTTCCTTCCACACCCAAAATTTCACATTTCCGTGTTGTCGCTCTGCTATTCACCCATGTCCAAAAACTCCATCTTCCATTTCCGAAACACCTTCTCAACGTCATCTCACCCCCCTTTAATGATCGCGGAAAGCTCTTGTCATTTCAACTATTTTTCTCGCCTGAATGCATGCTGCACAACGTCTGCATTTATAGTGTGCGCTCATTTGGTTTTATGATCATAGAATTAAATTAATAAAAAATTTACAATTTTATTGTTTTATGGTCGGACTATAAACAAAATTGCATCCATGCAATCGCAATCTCCAACAACAACACTTTGGTACAATTGCGACTTTATTTATTTGTCGACAGAGGAGTCTTCAAGGTGGAAATGGAATTTTGGGATCGAGACCGGGTAGGGGAACGAGGAAGGGAAAGTTAAAAGGAGAATCCGACGCCGCTTCATAAGATTGCACGAATCCAACTTGCGAGTGCTGAATCAAACACGCGCTACCGCTCGTTATCAACGTTTCTCCACCAACCCCTAGCAGGTAGCCGTTACAATTTGCAGATTAATTAAAATCAAAAGGCTTCAACTTCTGGAAGACGGTTGTTTTTACGGATGAAAGTAAATTCAACATTTTTGGAGCCGATGGGAGAAGTAAAATTTGGAGAAAACCTGCTACAGCGCTGGCGCTAAAACACGTCATCTCAACTATTAAACATGATGGTGGTTCGATTATGCTACGGGGTTCAATGTCGAGTATTCTAAAGTATTCTAAGTATTCTAAAAGGACCATTCGGAACCATCAAGAGAACAATTACAGCCCGCGTCATCATGGATCTTCCAGCAAGACAACGATCCTAAGCATACGGTCCACAATGTGAATGAATGAATTCTGAATAACGTTCCAAACTGGCTACATTCGCCATCCCAATCGCCTGATCTGAAACCCCAATGAACATTTATGGGATCACCTAGAACGACAAATTAGAAAATTCGCGATTACCAGCAAAAAAAACTTTGCAAGAAATAATAATGAAAAAATGGGATAAAATTTCACCGTTAGTTACCAGGAAGTTAGTAGAATCAAAGCCTAGAAGATTGAAAGAAGTTATAAAAATTAAGGGACAACCAACTCGATATTAAAATTATTATGAAACTTAATTTATGTAAATAATTTAAAAAAAATCAAGCATCGTACTATTAGCTGTGTTTCTTGACGCTTGATCTGATCCAGTTCAGTTCATGTTTCATGAAACAACACAAAGGCGCTTGCTAGATTTAAAATGAAATTTTGTGATTTAAAATAAAATTTGGGTCATGTTTTCCATATAAAATTTGAACTGATCCGGATCAATGCGCATCAAGAAACACGGCAATTATAAGTGTATCATCATTTTCGGTGCAAACAATTCTTGATTTTTTTTTTTTTTATTATAAACGGTAAATGAATTTTTATTTTGTATTTTTGGATTTGTTAATTTGTAAAATAGTTTAATCTAACAAAAAACTGCATAATTAGTTCTATAATCCTTAAATTTTGTAAATTTTTCTCAAAGATCAGGGTGTATGATCATTTTCGTACTGACTGTAATTGTTTCTTTAATAAATTATAATAAGAAAGTGTTAATAACAAAAATATTAAAGGTTTATATGTTAAAAAGTTATTTTATTTGATAAACCGTCAACAAAACTTTTATTTTCCATAAATAAATTACATTACGATTATTATTGAAATTAGAGCAATGCAAATCTTATCTAATTCCTATTAATTAAAATTTAATTAACTTGTAAAATTGATTATCAGTAGCAATATGTGATTTTTACAGGGAAAAATACTCATTCTATTTAATAACAGTTTAGTTGGTTATAGATAAGATAAAGGTGTTATCGATTTAATAAAATAAATTAACTATGCTTGCTGCAAGACAATTAATTAATTTTTGTTCAATCAATAAGTTCATTTCAATATATTAAACTGAACCTTCGTTTAAACTAACTAACAAAATGAAACAGTTATTAGTGTTAACCATTCTGGTGATTAATTTATTCAGTTTTATTAAAACGGACGACATTAAATGTCCTGAAGGTAAGTCTATGATCAATTTGAAATATGTCTTCTAAAAAAATAAACCAAAATAAATTCTTGTGTAACAGTTGGAAAATATGTAGTCTGTTATTATGGAAGTTGGGCGCAATACCGTCCGGTTGGCGGCCGTGTTATACCTGAAGCATTAGATCCTACACTGTGTACTCATCTTGTATATGCATTTGCTGGCTTAAATTTAGACGGTGAAATTGATGCACTGGATGCAAGTGATTTCCCAAGTGGGAGCAGTATTGGCGGATATCAACGATTTAACAAATTGAAGGAGTTAAACCCCTGTGTTAAAACATTATTAGCAATTGGGGGTTGGAGTGAAGGTTCCGAGAGATACTCAATCATGTCTTGGAATCAAGAAAGACGTGAAGAATTTGTTGATAGAGTCGAAAGATTTTTAGTTCAATTTGATTTTGATGGACTAGATTTTGATTGGGAGTACCCAACCCAAAGAGGTGGCATTCCCGAGGATCGAGAAAACTTCACATTATTGATTAAATTACTGAGAGAAAGAATGGAATTACGGAATCGTTTGATTACTGTCGCAGTAGGGGCAGGAAGCTATTTATTCGACGTTGCTTATGAACCAAAAGGGTTATGTGAATATGCCAACTTAGTGTTTATTATGGGATATGACCTTCATTTCCCAGATATTACAAGTACACAGGCCCCTATTCGGCGAGAACTTAATGAACCGGCAACTAGAGATACTTTGGTAAATTAATTACAAATCTATCATTTTTATGTGTTTCATATTATTCGGATACTCTATTAATATTTCAGGAGGAAACAGTCAATTATTTTATCTCTAACGGATGTCCGGCAGAAAAACTCATTCTAGGGATGCCATCCTATGGAAGAACTTTTACCTTAGAAAATGAGGCAAATAATGGATTAAATGAATCGGTTTCTGATACTGGGAATCCAGGTCCCTATACACAAGAATCCGGTTTTCTCGGCTACAATGAAGTAAATTTACGATATGATATTATTATAGTAGATTCAAATTAATTTTAATTTATTTTCAGATTTGCCAAGAAATTTATTCTAATGATTGGACAGTTACGCATTTAAAAGAAAATATGGCGAAAGTAGCCGTAAACAAAGATCAATGGATTGGCTATGATGACGTAGAAACAATAACAGAAAAAACTAAATGGGTTGAACAAAATCATTTGGGAGGTGTTATGTTTTGGTCAATTGATACCGACGACTTCTATGGTGTATGTCACAATGTAGCATATCCTTTGTTGGTAGCTGCAAATGCTGTTTTCAACAATAATATGAAACCCACATAGAATATTTAAATTGTGAAAACGTTCTATAGAGGAAACTTGTATTTTGAACTTATTAAATTCATAATTTTTAAATATTGTTTTTTTAATAAATAATTTCGTAATTTGGTTAACTCATTTTAAATCACAAAGAAATATATGTGAAACGTGTTTTTCATCGTTATTCAGTACTAAGTAAACACATTAGATTTGTCGAAATTGTGACCTAAATATTGGTTTTTGATAGGTCAAATGAAAGTATTTGATTTTTGAAAAACCAAACGCTGCTAGAGACTTCCAAATGTTTCTAGTCTAGCACAAGGTAATAGCACGCTGACAGCAGTAACAAGAGCATCAATGGCCCAAAAATGAAAAATGAACAGATTAGATGACCTAAAAGCAAAAGGGAAATTAAGTTAAAAGATGAAGTAGGGAACAGATATCGATAAAATATATCAAATTATGAAGAGCTTATAAAATGGAGAGTGTTTATTTAACCTGAAAGAAGATTTGGCTTACCGCGTTTTGTAACAAACCTATAAACGTTCTTTCTAAATGTGTACATTGAAGTGCAAAACAACTAACTTTAAAACGTGAATGTTAAAAATTTAATGCACAGAAATAATCGTGGAAAATGTAACAAATGAAATAAATGTAAAAACACTCGACAAGATAAGCAGACATTTAATTTTCGAAGAAAGAAGGGTAATATTGGTTGAAACCCCTCTAAGTGAAATGAGGAGAAATACGATCCTAAAATAACAGGAACAGAAGAAAAAAATTGGGCAAAAATATGGTGAACTCTAAACGCCTTACTATTAATTTTGAATTTCTCACTCACAACATAAATGCTGGAAATGTTAACCATGTACGGATCTTTAAAGATCAAGTGTAGAGACTCAAATGATTATTGTATTGAAGTCCTAAATTCATACCTGCTCGCAGCACTCTCTGGATACCTCTAAATGATTCAGGCGGTGAAATGGAGACGAGCGAGGGAAATTCGTTTTTAGTCATGGACACTACTTGCCACGGTAAGTAAATGGCACCCCAAAACCAATGCCAAATCAGCCACTGTTCTCCAGGTTAGGAGCGGCTGAAGCGAGTATCTGTCTTGTATCAAGCTGCTAGCTATATAAATGTGTTCAAGGTAGGACTGGATGTTTCTTGATGACGCATGTAACAATCGCGTGAAGCGGCAGACTAACAGCCTTCTCTCATAGAAACAACTAAAGTATATGAACCCTACACAAAGGCCTCGGACTAACTGTACACGGAAAACCTTTTCAAAACTGAAACATGGAACGTGTTTACCCTCTTAAGGTTCGGAGATCTCTAAAACCTTTGAATCAGGCAAAGAGTTACATATTCTTAATTTAATGTTGTGAAATGGTGGTCACGTTAATATTTGGAAATTTTAATGTTTTTTGTAATAAAACACTATTAAAACAGAAGCTGGATAGAGTCTTTTATTACAAAAAACATTAAAATTTCCAAGAGTTACATATTAGGCGTACTTGCACTACAAGAGCTTAGATGGTCTGCAACCCCAAAGGACTACAGTTAGGCCCAGTAAGAGAATAGGATGGAAGTCCGCTACGTTCGATGAGAACATCTTCCGTCTCATGATGGAGGATCTTACCCTATATGGTACCGCAAATAACAAAGCCGTCCAGCTTATGAGACATGTTACAAAAGCCTGTGATTCAGCAACCGGTCTTCTGGTGGAACGACGAGATTTCGGAATTGCGTAAAAGGTGGCTGCACGCAAGGAGGCGATACCAACGTGCTAGTTACGTCGAAAACTCTCCCCTTCGACAACGATATTGTAAAGCTCGATCGGAGCTCAACCATTAAATTAAGTTAGCGAAAGTGCAAAAATAAAAATAATTAATTTAAAACTGTAATATTTAATTAATATATTTTATTTTAAATTATATATTAAATTAAATATAAATTATATTTTAAATTAATCATTTTTATTTCTATTTTTTATTATAAGCAAACAAAACAATCCGAACGATTTTTTTGGTACACCCTTTTCCTTTCTTTTTTTATGTATGTGCGTAAAATTATGTTTTTTGATTTAATCGAATAGTAAAAAATATTTATTATTTGCGAAAATGGCTTCCTTGGTTGAAAAAATATATTTTTTGCACTCGAAGCAAACATTAAACTAAAATTAACCCAAAAACGACAAATAAACAAGATGTTTATCTATCTACGTAATAGTGCGAAGAAATATTTATCTACGTAATAGTGCGAAGAAATCAGTGAATCAAAAAAAAAATATTGACGAAAAAAGAATCAACAATTTCCCCGCCAAAAAATTAGTTTGTGGGTGACGGGGAAAAAAACGAAGAAAGAATCACGCTGAAAAAATTAAAGTGTGGAACCGTGGATTTTGCTGCATTTTAAATTTTTATTGTAAGATTTAGTTTCTAATGGTTTCAGGGGTTTACACAATAAAAGCCTTTTCAAATTTGCCATTGAAATGGATAGCGCTCCCGATAGCGGCTTCCGATAAATAGGTAGAGCAAAATATTTGTATATCGATTTTTAACTAAAAAACTTTTTGAATGAAAAATCTTAGTTTAGAGATAAATAAATTAATTATATGCAATAATAGCGCGCTAAATATAAGTTTTGACATAGAAAATTGGCTGCTCCGGATACAGCTATCGGGCGCTAATAAAAAACACAGCATGTGTTGTTAAAGCACTAACAAAGACTTACCGAGGAACGCAAACAGCGGTTGTTAGCCTCCCTAACACTATAGCTGGAAAAGTGCTAAAAGTGGGTAGTCAGAATCGGCTGGGTTTCCAGTTGACTAGATGCTTTAAATTCCCCGGTTCTGGGCATCGGTCATGGAACTGTAGAAGTGAGACCGATTAAAGCTCTGCAGGAGATGTGGTGAAGAAGGGCACTTTGCTAAGTCATGCCAAAAGGATTCTAGAGGCATGCTATGTGACGAAACGGCCAAAGGCTGTAGCAAACACGTAACTGGTAGCGTTAGATGTCCGGCTTACAAGAAAGCGCTGCAAATGGAGTGTTGGAAATGAAAGTCATCCAAGTCAATCTTAACCAAAGTGAGGCTGCCTAAGACCAGCTACAGCAATTCATACAGGAAGTGAAAGCGGACGTTGTAATTGTGTGTGAGCAATACAGGAACCTTGATAGACGGTGTTGGGCTTCAGATAGATCGAATCGGGCTGCTGTATGGATTTGTGGTGCCTACCCCTTACAGGAAATTGCTGTGAGCATTGATGAATTTAAAACATTTCTCGATCAAATAACGCATGTGCACGGAGCCACAACCCGTTGCTCATAGCCGGAGATTTTAATGGATGGGCCGTAGAATGGGGAAGTAGAGAAACCAATAGCAGAGGTATTGCAGTGTAAGAAGCCTTCGTATCATTACCTGTCATATTAATGAATACAGGAAATTACGCCTATTTTCTGTAGGGGAGATGCAACCTCGATAGTTGACCTAATGTTTAAGAGCCATTGTCTTGAGGGTGAGCAATCTGTATACGCATAGTGATCATCAATCTGTTGTGTAAGAACTGGCGGAGCTTAGATGGTCTGGGAGTGAGATCCATAACACCACCAAACGTTACACTGTTCATTACAGCGTCAATCAGAATGGTGGAGAATTTAGAGTTAGCTTTCTCATCCACCAGCGCGTGAAGCAATATATCAGAAGACTCTGTACTAAGAAATTTAACATCACGACCGTTAATGTACATGCACCCACCCAAGATAGATCAGATGACGTCAAAGATGCATTCTTTGTCGAGTTGAAAGAAGTCATCAATTACATCCCGCAATACGACTTTAAAATTATCGTGAGTGACTTTAACGCGAACATCGGTAGGAATGCAAAAATACATCGCACATCGGTCCTAACACCTTGCACCGTACCAGTAACAACAACGATTAACGCGTTACTGAATTAGCAATAATTAATTTAAGAAACGTGGAGATCGAATCGATTACGTCATGGTCTAAGAGGTCCTTTATCAGCATATCCAACGATAGATCTTAAAGAGGCCATCGTTTACTTATCATATTAAAATATAAGTGTGTTCCTGGAGGAGGGAAACCTTCGATAGGCCTCACGTATGAACCCATATTACAAACACGTGAGAATGTCGGATTCTTACCGACTAAACCACCACCCCCGAAAAACCATGCCGTTCGGCCCTGTGGAACTACCGTTAAGTATTACTTCGCGACCCAGGGTCAGCTTAAGCTGCCCCTAATCGGCTAGAATTAACTCCTTCCTGGATTTCTGATTCTTTCGAGGTGTCTCAACTCTCTCATTATCCGTTAGACACTTCCGCTTATCTTCGGATACCAGCATAAACTCCAGTATATGTTCCGGTGTTAGTTGGACACCACGTGCACAGATACTGCTTCTCTCCTCAGTAAATCGTGGCCACTCGAATACTACGTGCTCTACATTCTCCGTTGCTCCGATACATAAAGTTCAATCTGATAACTCTTCGTGTTTGAATCTGAACAGGTATGATCTAAGCAACCATGACCCATCAGAAACTGCGTAAGATATGATAATCCACTACTCCGTGTCGCCTGTTTAGCCACGGCTCGATGTAGGGGATCAGGCGATGGGTCCATCTACCATTCGTCGACTCACTCCATCTTCTCTGCCTTACAGTGATCGTCTCAGTCCGTGCTAGTCGGTGGTTCTCTGCTTTTGTTCCTTGACCACGACTCAGATATATACATAGTTTGGCGCTCCTTGGTCAGTAGATCTATTGGGGGCATTCCCGTAAGAACCCACGCAGCGTGACACCATCCGATATGCGCACAATACTCTCAGAGCGCTTAGCCTCTAAACTGATGCTACTCTTTGCCTATAGGTATCCTGCTCCACCGAGTTGACCTAAATTGGTGCCCCTTACATCATTATAGATGTAACGACATTGGCGAGCAGAACTCTGCTGCTCATCCGCGCCCCTTTTGTGTTCGGCATTATCCGTGCTAGTGCCATATTAACTCTCCTTGCTCGCTCGGTGGAAGCAGTGAGGTGTGTCTTATATGACAATCTGGCATCGATCATTACCCCTAGATACCTGATGGATGGTTGACTAACAATTTGTTGGGCTCCAATCTCTAAGATCACGCTCTCCATTTCTTTTCTGCTAGTAATGAGGACAGTCTCTGTTTTATATTCTGCTAGTTGCAGCTCAGCAGATGTTAACCACTGTTGAATAAGTCTGACTGTCTTATTGCAGATCTCCACAATCTCCTCTCTGTGTTTTGCGACAACTACAATCGCGATGTCGTCCGCAAATCCAATCACTCGTGCATCACTTAGTATGGGCAGTCGAAGTACACCATCGTACATCACATTCCAGAGCGTAGGACCTAACACTGATGCTTGAGGAACTCCATCAGTCACCTCGTAAGTTTTCTTTCCCTCCTCAGTATCGTAAATCAATATCCTTTCGCTAAAGTAGCTGGAAACTAGTCTCAGCAGGTAATTCGGTGCCTTCATTCGTGTAAGTCCGTTAAATATGCAGCTCCAATTTGCCGTGTGGAATGCCTTTTTCACGTCAAATGTAACTATGGCATAGTATTTTTTACTACCACGTAGCCATCGAGAACTGGATATCGCCTGGTGCGCCGTATCTACTACATCTCTAAAGCCATACTGATGCTCTGCCAGGTTCCCTACTCTAACTATAGCCTTTTGTAGCTGGTCACATACAACTCTCTCCCTAGGGTTTTGCCTGCCGTATTCAACAGACAGACTGGACGCCAGGAGGACGGCTCACCTGGTGGTTTGTCTGATTTTGGCAACAATACCAGTCTCTGTTCCTTCCGTTTACCAGGGAAAACACTCTCAACTAAGCATGCAGTATATCCCTTTTTCAACCAAGAAAACAAAAAAATTGGCTTAATTTTAGTCCAACCCACACAAATGTGTGAGTAAAAAACCATAGCCCTTTCGAGTTCAAGAAAAAAAAATTTTTGGTTCAATTTCAGTTCAATATACACAATTGTGTATGTAAATAATGATAGGTTGTAATGTCTTCCGTATTTTAACGGATCTTAGTTAAATCGGAATTCTTTTTGGAAACAGCATAATAATTTGTTAACAAATTAATTATCTAACATACTAGCTGACCCGGCGAACTTCGTACCGCCTCAAAATCAATAAATGTTGCTTAAAGTTATTATAGCTTAATTAAATTGAGTTTTTTTATTAAGATAAAATGAATTTCTCTCTCTCTCTCTCTCTCTGGCACTATACCCCATCAAGAGATTTGGCTGCCTTAAATGAGGTTTAATAATCATATTTTCATTTCGGATAATAACTAATGAGTGATTAATTCATTGATCCTAAACCAGCCGTGCAATTTTTTCCTTGTCACTACCGGGAATTGAACCCGAGACCTCCGGGGCGGATAAAATGAATACTCCAAATTAATTAAATTCAATCAAAATGAAATATTTTAATTACATTGAAATGAATGTAATTCACGTGGCAGCAAGGAATTCGTTTTATTGAATTGATTCGAAATCATTCGCGTAGCATTGTTGCACTACTTTCTTTTAAACTATTTCCTGAGTAGATTGCAATAGGGTCGATTCCCTTCAGTAAAACATCTTGTGATATACGACATTTTTTGTTTTATTGTCAGGTGCGAGAACGAACAAAGCGATTCATGTTTCGTAGCATGATGATTACCGCCAACACACCAACTTTCAGTTGTAAATTGTGCGGGGGCAAGCCAGCCAGATCCAATGAGTTTAAAAATTCAGTTGGACAGTTGGTTGATTCGTCTTTGTTTGTCACACAGTCGATAGATTTGAAGGAATGAAGTGGACCGACGATTAGATTTTGAATTGTGAAATTTAAGTGATCCCCATTTTTGTTCTTTGCCGCAAGAATTACTCGTTCACTCACCCAATTGTGATTTTTGTGGTTAGTAATATTATTCGGGAACACTTTGTTGATGAGCTCGTTCTTCGTTGAGACAAAATTGCAAAAGTTCAGAGGAAACGAAATCAATCTGTTCGATTCGTCGACGGAACATGGCCATTACCGATAGTCAGCAATTGCTTGGAGAAATCTTTGGCAGATAGATCATTAAACCACAGACAATCAAATTAAATTTTTCGTTCGAGCTAAAAAATGAAAACAAAATATATTTCTGACAATTCCAATGTCATCGTTGTATCTGTCATTTTTCGTTAAACTGCGTATACGTTTACGCAAAAAAACAAAATATTTTTGGTTGTTTGCGGCTGTTTACAGAAAATAAACTCGCAGTTTAAATTTTTACGTTTACATAGAATGAAATATCTCTGTTAGGTTGTCTCTAGTTTAACAACGCAACTCGCATGTTTGTCGTCAGCTGAAGTTTCATCACATAGCGCCACGCGCTCTCTTTTGAGTTTTTCCGACTTTTCTTTTTTCCTAAACCACCACTGTATTGAGACGAACAAAATAAAAAAAAACAAAATGAACTAAATGTATGAGAAAATGAATTTTCTTGATAAATTTTTTTTTTGGTGAATTTTTCCAATGTTTTAATAGTTATTGTGCTATTCGGAACGGAGTCAAATCCAACAAAACAAAAATCATAAAAATCGGTCCAGCCGTTCTTGAGTTATAAATGGTGTAACTAACACGACTTTGTTTTATTTATATAGATAAGTAGATGAAATAAAAAAAAATTGGATAAAAAATAAAATGGTAAATGTGCATGCAGCCTCCAGTCGGATTCGTATCCAGTACCTTGCAGTCCAAGCGCCGAAGCTTTAACCACTGCACCACTCGTCACATACAAACTACACCTACAAAATTCATATAAAAAAAAAGATTTTTTTATTAGATTTTTGGGGCTTCCCTTTTGAGTTTTTCCGACTTTTCTTTTTTCCTAAACCACCACTGTATTGAGACGAACAAAATAAAAAAAACAAAATGTACTAAATATATGAGAAAATGAATTTTCTTGATAACTTTTTTTTTGGTGAATTTTTCCGATGTTTTAATAGTTATTATGCTATTCGGAACGGAGTCAAATCCAACAAAACAAAAATCATAAAAAGCCGTTCTTCAGTTATAAATGGTGTAACTAACACGACTTTGTTTTATTTATATAGATAATTTATTTGTTATTTTTCTCTCTCTCTGGCACTATATATCCCATACAGGGATTTGGCCGCCTCAACAGAGGTTTCATAATCGTATTTTCATTTCGGATAATGAGTGATTAATTCATTGATCCTAAACCAGCCGTGAAAAAATTTTTTTCCTTGTCACCACCGGGAATCGAACCCGGGACCTCCGGTCGCTGGAGCAAGCATGCTGACCACTTTGACACCGGGGCGGCATTGTTCTTGTTAACATATTAATTATTTGTTCTTGTTAACATATTAATTATTTTATCATTATTATAGTTACTATTATTTTTCGGACGAAAACAAAATTAAGTGGTTTACACAAATGTGTACACTGGTCTTCAATTACCACCTAATTCTATGTTTGACATCTTCGTTTGTTGTAATCGAAATTCACATACACAATTGTGTATGCGGGTTAGGAAAGGGATAGTATGTAATGGCGTTGTTGATAAAAAAATTCGCTTCATTTGAAGTACAACCAACACAATTGTGCGTATAATAGTGTTTTTTTCGGACGAAAATAAGTTAAAAAGGAATTCACAAATGTGTAAGTTGGTTGAAAACACATACCAAAATAAATTTTTGACATGGTACTTTTGCCCTACCCGCACAATTGTGTTAGTAAATCACTAAAGGGATATACTTCCGTGAATATGTTTGGGTATGCTTTAACCGCCGACTTCAACACAATATTCGGAATGTTATCTGGGCCAGGAGCTTTATTGTTACCCACTCTGCCACATACCTTCAGAACCTCCTCCTCAGTAACTGGTGGTACATCATCCTCCTCGTTGCCTAATACTTCTAATACACAATCGGGTTGCTGCGGGAACATATGACTCACTCTGTAGAGACAGCATTGCAAGACAGCATTGCCGGGCATGTGGGAGCAGTGGCGTAATTGCTTCTGAGTTTTTTCATCACCAATCAGTAGGGTCTACCCCAGGGATCGCGGTTGACCTTCTCACACAGTTCGCGAAAGCACTTTCGCTAACTTAATTTAATGGTTAAGCTCCGATCGAGCTTTACAATATCGTTGTCGAAGGGGAGAGTTTTCGACGTAACTAGCACGTTGGTATCGCCTCCTTGCGTGCAGCCACCTTTTACGCAATTCCGAAATCTCGTCGTTCCACCAGAAGACCGGTTTTCTACGAGTATCCACCATCCTTCTTGGCATTGCTGAATCACAGGCTTTTGTAACATGTCTCATAAGCTGGACGGCTTTGTTATTTGCGGTACCATATAGGGTAAGATCCTCCATCATGAGACGGAAGATGTTCTCATCGAACGTAGCGGACTTCCATCCTATTCTCTTACTGGGCCTAACTGTAGTCCTTTGGGGTTGCAGACCATCTAAGCTCTTGTAGTGCAAGTACGCCTAATATGTAACTCTTGGAAATTTTAATGTTTTTTGTAATAAAAGACTATTAAAACAGAAGCTGGATAGAGTGTGTGTGTGTGTGTGTGTGTGTGTGTGTGTGTGTGTGTGTGTGTGTGTGTGTGTGTGTGTGTGTGTGTGTGTGTGTGTGTGTGTGTGTGTGTGTGTGTGTGTGTGTGTGTGTGTGTGTGTGTGTGTGTGTGTGTGTGTGTGTGTGTGTGTGTGTGTGTGTGTGTGTGTGTGTGTGTGTGTGTGTGTGTGTGTGTGTGTGTGTGTGTGTGGGTGTGTGTGTGTGTTTTTTTTTTTTTTATTTTTTTTTTTTATTTTTTAACCGGGTAAAGTGAGGAAAATCTTCAATAAGACGAAGCTTCGATGGGCAAACATCTCAGCAACAGTGATGGATTTCTACCATCTAAAAACCACACACCCTTTCGAACATCCCCCATGCGGAACTATCAGTTAGACATTACTTCGCATGGAGGTGACTAGTTACTAGACTCTATTCTCCTCTCAGCGTCTCAACCTTACATTGAGATTGCCACCGCTATCTAGCCATACCGCGTTGTTCCTCTCTAGCACGCTCTAAGCATCTCAGCTCCTTAAGCACCACTGCTGCCATGTGGCTTACTGCATTCCAATTACCTTCACACACAAGCATTAGCTCCACTATGTTATCAGGTGTCACGGGCTGCCCGAGGATACTGGACAGTTCTATTCGAGTTGTCTCGAACCGTGGACATTGAAAGAATATATGTTCCACATCCTCTTCTGATCCTTTACAGGCAGGACATTCCGAAGTGTCGGCATGTTTAAATCTGTAAAGATATGCACCAAAACAACCATGCCCACTTAACAACTGCGTCAGATAGTAATTAATTTCACCATGCCGCCTATTTATCCACTTATTGATGGATGGTATAACACGATAGGTCCACCGACCTTTCACCGAGCTATCCCAGCGCCTTTGCCATTCTATCATGGTTGCAATGCGTTCTGATGCTCTACTTCCTAGGTTTTCTCAACACATATACCACTTCTTCCTTTCCTTTGCAAGTAGATCGATGGGTATCATCCCTGCAATTACGAGCGTTGCGTCATTGGATACTGTGCGAAAGCCACATATAACCCTTAAGGCACCCAGTCGATACACCGATGCCAGCTTGCATCTATACGATTTATTATCCATCGCATCGCTCCAGATAGGTGATCCATATAGGATGATGGATGTTACCACATTTGCCAGCAGAGTCCTACGACTCTGTCTTGGTCCACCAGTGTTGGGCATAATCCGGGAGAGGGCTGCAGCTACATTGGCAGCTTTCTTGCTCACTATCCTTAGGTGCTCCCTAAAATTTAGACGTGCATCAATTTCGACACCAAGGTATCGTAACGAAGGTTGTGAGGGGATTAAAACTCCGCCAACGTCAATATTTACAGTTTCTATCACCTTCCTACTGGTAATTAGAACTGCTTCGGTTTTATGGTCAGCCAACTGGAGTCCATATGAGATCAACCACTGTTTAATAATTATAATGGTCAATCTACATATCTCCATTATTTCCTCTATGGTTTTCGCGACTACAACAACAGCAACGTCGTCCGCGAATCCAACAATCTCTACGCCATCGGGTACGTTGAGCCTCAAGACGCCGTCGTACATGATGTTCCATAGTAGAGGCCCCAATACTGATCCTTGAGGAACTCCACTCGTAACCTTGTAATCTATGATCCCATCGTCCGTATTATACATCAGCATTCTATTGTAAAAATAATTCGAGATAATCCTCCTTATGTACATCGGTACTTGCAATTCAAGTAGGGCATTGAGGATACTGTCCCATCTGGCCGAATTGAACACATTTTTAATATCCAGCGTTACCACGGCACAATACTTTTTAGAGCCGTCCTTCCATCTTCTACCTTGTGTTGCTTCCTTTGCGACTTTAACGACGAGTTGAATGGCGTCGATTGTCGATCGAGCCTTTCTAAATCGTTTGATGGTGTGTGTGTGTGTGTGTGTGTGTGTGTGTGTGTGTGTGTGTGTGTGTGTGTGTGTGTGTGTGTGTGTGTGTGTGTGTGTGTGTGTGTGTGTGTGTGTGTGTGTGTGTGTGTGTGTGTGCGCGTGTGTGTGTGTGTGTGCGTGCGTACGTGCACGACATTTTCTATCCAACACTCAAAGATACAACGGATGTTTCCAAATGACTTCATTTGGAGCAGACATTATCGAAGAACGCGGATTCAATCCAACATTTAAGGTCATTTCTGCTCGAGAGAGTAAACATTCATTTTCTTTTGGTGATCAAAAATCTATAATTCTGACTTCGTCTTCGACTTTACAGATTCAAGGCCAAATTCACCACCGAATTGGGTCATTGCAACCGATTGAAGATGGACAGCATAGATTCATCCAAATATACTTTATGGGCAATATGGAGGATCAACTTGATCGGCGCCAAACGATCAATACAGCAATGAAAAGGATAGTTCTGAAAGATTTGCAGCAACTACTCCATGAACATCATGCATTGGTTCGATTGTTTAAATCTGCGTTGGATCGCATGCCAAGTGACGACTGCAAAGTCGTGATCAGAGCAGATAAACGACCCGCTGGAATACACGAACGCCAATTTAATGCTCCAACAATAGATGAGTCGCAATTGTGATTGTTGGTGAAAACGTGGAACCGCGCGATATTGTGCTTACACGTCGCGACACTGGACAACTGCAACGAATAAACGAAACACACCGTTCATACGATACATTGCAATACCCGCTGATGTTTTGGCAAGGAGACGATGGATATCACTTCATTATCAACATGATAAATCCATTGAGCGGTGAGTACTGATATCATAATTTAGATTATGACACTAATTTTACTGATTTCATTTCAGGTGAGGAAACTAACAAGAAGGTTAGCTCGATGAATTATTATGCATATCGTTTGATGATTCGTCAAAATGCTGACAACTATTTGCTGCGATTTCGTCGTTTGCTTCAGCAATATATCGTCGACATGTACGTCAAAATCGAAACGGAGCGCCTCATTTTCATTCGGTTGAACCAAGCTAAACTGCGTTCGGAGGAGTATATCCATTTACGCGATGCAATCAGCACCGAAGGAGATGCAGCTAATGTTGGTCGATTGACTATTCTACCGGCGACGTACATTGGCAGCCCGCGTCATATGCATGAATATGCGCAAGATGCAATGACATATGTTCGTCATTACGGATGTCCAGATTTATTCATCACTTTTACTTGCAATCCGAAATGGATAGAGATTGTTCAACTGTTGCTACCCGGGCAAATAACAAGTGATCGGCACGACATCATCGCACGTGTCTTCAAACAAAAAATCCGGTCGCTGATGAACTACATTGTTAGGCATTGCGTCTTTGGGGATACTAGATGTTGGATGTATTCAATTGAATGGCAGAAACGAGGCTTGCCGCATGCTCACATTCTTATTTGGTTAGCCGAAAAAATTCGACCAGACCAAATAGATGACATCATGTGTGCCGAGATTCCTGATCCCGAAACCGATCCAGACCTGCATGATGTTGTAATTACGAACATGGTTCACGGTCCGTGTGGCTCCATCAATCCCCAATCACCGTGCATGGTCGACAACAAGTGTTCCAAGCGTTATCCACGAAATTTAACCGCAGAGACTATCACTGGCAATGATGGTTATCCACTGTACACGCGTCGATCAGCCGATGATAACGGTAGAACTATCACAACGATAGTGAGAGGAAATGAGTTCGTGGTCGACAACACTTGGATTGTTCCATATTCGCCACTTCTTTCCAAAACATTCAAGGCGCATTGCAACGTGGAGTACTGCAATTCAGTGAAGTCCATAAAATACATTTGTAAATATGTCACGAAAGGTAGCGATATGGCAGTTTTTGGTGTTCAAAATCCCAATACAAACGATGAAATCACGCATTATCAAGTTGGTCGATATGTGAGCTGCAATGAGGCGATTTGGCGTATATTCTCATTCCCTATTCATGAACGTCATCCCACTGTTGTACATTTGGCGGTGCATCTGGAGAATGGTCAACGAGTTTATTTCAACACATCGAATGTTGCTCAACGTGCTGAGACACCTCCAGCAACAACATTGACCAGTTTCTTTTCGATTTGTCAAAGTGATTCGTTTGCACGAACATTGCTCTACTCTGAGATGCCACGTTATTACACTTGGAACGCCTCATCAAAAAAATTTCAACGTCGGAAGCAAGGCGATGAGGTTCCTGATCATCCAAATGTGCGTTCTACTGATGCTCTTGGTCGCATTTACACAGTTCATCCGAAGAATGACAAATGCTTCTACTTGCGGTTGTTGCTGGTGAATATTCGTGGGCCGACATCATTTGAATCACTTCGAACTGTCAATGGTGTAGTGTGCCCAACATTTCGTGCTGCATGTCAACAGCTCAACTTGCTTGAAAACGATACTCATTGGGACATGACAATCGCTGAATCAATTATTTCTGCAACTCCAAACCAGATACGCACATTATTTGCTATCATTATTTCGACATGCTTCCCATCAAATCCACGCGAACTATGGAGCAAGTACAAGAATGACATGTCAGAAGACATTCTACAACGAATTCGTGTCAGTTTCGGAAATCCCGATCTCGAGGTGAATGAGGAGATACATAACCAGGCTTTGCTTTTGATCGAAGACATGTGTTTTCGCATGTGCGGCAGTTTGTTAGTCAAATTAGGAATGCCAACGCCATGTCGTGGAATGAACGACGCTTTCAATCGAGAATTGGAACGTGAACATGAATATGATCGAGATGCATTGAACCAATCAGTTCGAACCAATGTACCACTGTTGAACCTCCAACAGAAAGGAGTGTACGATACGTTAATGAAGGCAATTCATGATGGAAATGGTGGATTATTTTTCCTCGATGCGCCCGGTGGAACTGGGAAGACATTCCTCATGTCATTGATTTTGGCCACTGTTCGTGCGAGATCCGATATTGCTGTAGCAGTTGCTTCTTCTGGGATAGCGGCCACACTGCTAGAAGGATGCCGAACAGCTCATTCAGCGTTGAAATTACCGTTAAACCTTCAATCGGCTGAAAACCCGACATGCAACATTGCAAAACACTCAGCAATGGCGAAAGTTTTGGTAGCAAGTAAAATCATCATCTGGGATGAATGTACAGTGGCGCACAAACGCGCATTGGAAGCACTCGATAGAACTATGAAAGATCTACGCAATGACTCAAGATGTTTGGAGGCGCAATGATTCTACTTTCTGGCGATTTCCGTCAAACAATACCAGTCATTCCAAGATCGACCGCTGCTGATGAAATAAACGCTTGCCTCAAATCATCGACTCTGTGGTGTTATGTGAAGAAACTTCAGCTGACGACAAACATGCGAGTTGCATTGTTAAACGATCCATCTGCCGAAGAATTCTCCAAGCAATTGCTGACTATCGGTAATGGCCGTGTTCCGGTCGACAAATCGAACGGATTGATTTCGTTTCCTCAGAACTTTTGCATTTTTGTCTCAACGAAGGACGAGCTCATCAACAAAGTGTTCCCGAACATCATTACTAACCACAAAAATCACAATTGGGTGAGTGAACGAGTAATTCTTGCGGCAAAGAACAAAGATGTGGATCACTTAAATTTTACAATTCAAAATCTAATCGTCGGTCCACTTCATTCCTTCAAATCTATTGACTGTGTGACAAACGAAGACGAAGCAACCAACTATCCAACTGAATTTTTAAACTCATTGGATCTACCTGGCTTGCCACCGCACAATTTACAACTAAAAGTTGGCTCGATAATCATCATGCTACGAAACCTGAATCAACCAAAACTATGTAACGGAACGCGTTTGGTGGTGAGAAAACTCATGGGCAATGTAATTTACGCGACGATACTTCAAGGGAAGTTCAAAGGTGAGGAAGTTCTCATTCCGAGAATTCCGATGATCCCAACCGATATGCCATTCGAGTTTAAACGAATTCAATTTCCGATTCGTCTTGCATTCGCCATGACGATCAACAAATTACAAGGCCAATCCTTGAGTGTTTGTGGCCTGAATCTAGAAAATGAATGTTTCTCTCACGGCCAATTGTACGTAGCATGTTCACGTGTCGGTAAACCATATCACAAGGTGCTACAATGAAGGGACTCGACTCCATTGCAACTCACCCAGCAAATAGTTTAAACGAAAGTAGTGCAATAATGCTACGCGAACCATTTCTATTCAATTCAATAAAACGAAAGCCTTGCTGCCACGTGAATTACATTCATTTCAATGTAATTAAAATATATTTCATTTTGATTTTTGTAATTTCATTGAATTTAATTAATTTGGAGTATTCATTTAATCTTAATAAAAAACTCAATCTAATTAAGCTAATTACATACTTTAAAAAACATTTATTGATTTTGAGGCGGTACGAAGTTCGCCGGGTCAGCTAGTATATATATATATATATATATATATATATATATATATATATATATATATATATATATATATATGTGTGTGTGTGTGTGTGTGTGTGTGTGTGTGTGTGTGTGTGTGTGTGTGTGTGTGTGTGTGTGTGTGTGTGTGTGTGTGTGTGTGTGTGCGTGTGTGTGTGCGTGTGCGTGCGTGTGTGTGTGTGTGTGTGTGTGTGTGTGTGTGTGTGTGTGTGTGTGTGTGTGTGTGTGTGTGTGTGTGTGGTTTTTTTTTTTTTTTTTTTTTTTTAACCGGGTAAAATGAGGAAAATCTTCAATAAGACGAAGCTTCGATGGGCAAACATCTCAGCAACAGTGATGGATTTCTACCATCTAAAAACCACACACCCTTTCGAACATCCCCCATGCGGAACTATCAGTTAGACATTACTTCGCATGGAGGTGACTAGTTACTAGACTCTATCCTCCTCTCAGCGTCTCAACCTTACATTGAGATTGCCACCGCTATCTAGCCATACCGCGTTGTTCCTCTCTAGCACGCTCTAAGCATCTCAGCTCCTTAAGCACCACTGCTGCCATGTGGCTTACTGCATTCCAATTACCTTCACACACAAGCATTAGCTCCACTATGTTATCAGGTGTCACGGGCTGCCCGAGGATACTGGACAGTTCTATTCGAGTTGTCTCGAACCGTGGACATTGAAAGAATATATGTTCCACATCCTCTTCTGATCCTTTACAGGCAGGACATTCCGAAGTGTCGGCATGTTTAAATCTGTAAAGATATGCACCAAAACAACCATGCCCACTTAACAACTGCGTCAGATAGTAATTAATTTCACCATGCCGCCTATTTATCCACTTATTGATGGATGGTATAACACGATAGGTCCACCGACCTTTCACCGAGCTATCCCAGCGCCTTTGCCATTCTATCATGGTTGCAATGCGTTCTGATGCTCTACTTCCTAGGTTTTCTCGACACATATACCACTTCTTCCTTTCTTTTGCAAGTAGATCGATGGGTATCATCCCTGCAATTACGAGCGTTGCGTCATCGGATACTGTGCGAAAGCCACATATAACCCTTAAGGCACCCAGTCGATACACCGATGCCAGCTTGCATCTATACGATTTATTATCCATCGCATCGCTCCAGATAGGTGATCCATATAGGATGATGGATGTTACCACATTTGCCAGCAGAGTCCTACGACTCTGTCTTGGTCCACCAGTGTTGGGCATAATCCGGGAGAGGGCTGCAGCTACATTGGCAGCTTTCTTGCTCACTATCCTTAGGTGCTCCCTAAAATTTAGACGTGCATCAATTTCGACACCAAGGTATCGTAACGAAGGTTGTGAGGGGATTAAAACTCCGCCAACGTCAATATTTACAGTTTCTATCACCTTCCTACTGGTAATTAGAACTGCTTCGGTTTTATGGTCAGCCAACTGGAGTCCATATGAGATCAACCACTGTTTAATAATTATAATGGTCAATCTACATATCTCCATTATTTCCTCCATGGTTTTCGCGACTACAACAACAGCAACGTCGTCCGCGAATCCAACAATCTCTACGCCATCGGGTACGTTGAGCCTCAAGACGCCGTCGTACATGATGTTCCATAGTAGAGGCCCCAATACTGATCCTTGAGGAACTCCACTCGTAACTTTGTAATCTATGATCCCATCGTCCGTATTATACATC